>PVKZ01000081.1:483832-1726332 GCA_004027375.1 Macroglossus sobrinus | reverse complement strand
GCCAAGAGAGAGAAGAGAACCAATTAGGACATCACTGTTAAAACTAAGCACCTCTCCAGAAAAAAAAGAAAACAAAAAACACATTGGTATTCTTCATTTATACCCAGGTTTACACTACATTAGCAGTCTGCTAAATGATTTATTTATAAATGAGCCTCTTTCATTCAAGTAGTAATTAAAATGGTTTTACTTGGTGTATGTGATAAGATTTTTAAAGGTGATCATGTCATTATAGAATCTCAGGATCTAGGATTACGTAACAGCTGTGACAATTATTCAAACCTTAATTTTGGCAGCATTCGAGTTGGCAACACCTGAGATTTGAGATTCTAATCATTCATTTCTGAGTGGAGAGACAATGTTAAAGCATACATTAACGGCTACATCCAGTCCATCGTATTGTTTTAAAAGTTTCCATCTGTTGCCTCTACACTGAAAGTTTCCAAAGGCAGGGACCATTGTATATTCATTTTTACATTGGCCCCAGTTTCTCGATAGTAGGTCCTTGATAAACGTATGCTAAATGAATTTTTAAGAAAACTTTACTATTATAGGAAAAATTTTATACATTTATTTTCTCAACATAATAAACATAATAGTAACTCTGAAATTTGCCATTTTAGACATTGTTGATGAAAACAGTTTTAGGAAAAATCATACTTTTCCCTTCTTTATTAAACAATAACCACAGTATTTTTTTTTTTTTAATAGTCTGATGCTCTTAGGATAACTGAGATACTCAGAGCCATCTGGCATTACATTAAATGGTGGCAAATCCTTGTGTTTTCACGGTCTTTCATTCTGTGGTCATTTATCAGCTATTTTGATTCTAGCAGCCATTTTCCTGTTGCCCAGTTTCTTGGTAATTTTAATCTGCTATTCATTTCTATAAAGAATTGAAAGTTAATAGGTGAAACCAGATAACCATTTTTATGAAGTTAGCAACTTTTAAGACATATTTTAAGATAATAAACACTTATCTATAAAATCTAATGGAACAAAGTGCATTTAATATTTATCATCTGAAGCCTTTTTTAAAACAAGATTCTTGATCTCTTTTTGATAGGTGAGAATGTTCATGGTTTAATTTTAACCTAAGTGGTGCAATTTCTTTATTATACAGTAAGGGCAGAGATATAAAAGCAGTATGAGATATAAAAGCAGTAAAAGAGCAGAAAGTAAACAGAATGAGGGAAGAGATATATGAAGTTGGGAGAGAGAACTGAATGAGAAAGAGCTAGAGTAAAACTAGTAAGAAAGTAAGAGGAAATGGATACAACAAACTAGAGAGGGACACAAAAACATAAGACATAGGCTCTGAGATAAATGTGACAGATGAATATATGAAGTGCTCTTTTCACAGCCCAGTGGTTACCTCAGACCTGAGCATAAGAAGTTACCTCTCATCATTCTTCTTCTAAATGATCTACCAATTCAGAAAGTCACTTTTGCACTGAGAAACAGTGCCATGATTTTATAACTTCAAAGTTTACTTTTGAAAAGTAATTTTTTTCATGATATTCTGTATTTTCCACAGAATATGAAACAGTAGCTTGGGTTTGAGAGGATCTGTAAGTTAACTAGCTCTTGCCAGAAGTCTCTTTGACATGCAGAATGAGTTAGACTGCCAGATATTTTTTTGTGGGAGAGGTGGCTTAGAGTATTCTCCAGTTTGCTAATGTTAGAATTATAACTATCACTTAAATAATTCTCTTGTTCCCAAATGAAATCTTCAATTTTGGTCTATTTTGATCCTAGGAAGGATATATGTAGAGATGGTCGGAACCAAATTCTTCAGGAAAGGGTGAGTTATTGACAATATTTGTAGCTCACAAAATATTCTATCAAATTTCAGACTTTCAGCTCAAATTGGCAACCATAAAGCTGACCAAATGAAATTATACTTGAATTTTTTCCTGTCCACATCTCCCATCCATTCATCTTTATTTACTGCTATTAATCTGTTGATAAAACTGGGAAAAGAACTACACACTGCTGAAGGCAGCTTATAAAAATGAAGCTACCAGTTCTATTCCTAAGCCATGCTGCTAATTAAAATGTCACTGCCCAAAATATTTAATTACAGTCTGTATTAATTTCTGCCACCAAAATTTTAACTTTACAACTTGGATTATAGATAACATGAATATATAGTTAAAAAAAAAAAAGGATGATTCGCATTAACTACCTGGGCAATAACCTCACATTACTTTCGTCACTTTGTTAAAAAAAAAAAAATCACAAGAAAGGGAATTGTGTTTAGTCCATAAAGAGAAGGTAAAAGAACAAACTTTCAACAAGTAAAATATCAGAGAGAGGGGTTTCTGGTTCTATTGTATATAACACCTTTACATTCATCAATAGATTCCAGAAGGTGTAAATGATGTGCTTACAGGGAAGTAAGATGCGTATTCACAAACTTGCACTATTGATCCAAATGGAAACAAGCAGTAACTATGTATAAAGATTCCACAGCAAAGAAGAGGTAGATGGTTAATGGAAAATTGGTTGATGATACAGTCAAATATTTCTGAGTAGAGGAATGAGGAGTACGAGTGGTAGCAAAAGAATTTTTTGACAGAAGAGCCCTTGCACATTCATGTGAGAGTATACATGATGATCCAGAACAGAAGAATCCAACAACCTTTATAGTAATCACAGGATACCAGCACACTTTGAAGAGAGCAGTAATTTGTATAAAATGACACTGGCTCTCTTAAGTACGATTATACAATAGAAAAGTAATCTGTTGGATTCCAATTACATGTGGCCTTTACCAGGACCAGTGCAAGCAGAAAATTCTGTTCAAAAGTTCTAACTCAGTTTAAGAAAAAGCAGGTGATTTCCCTGTATTTTCTTTTCATACCCTTACTTACCTGGCTGATGTTTACATATGACCCATAGGGTTGGTAGTTTCACTAAGCCCAGGATGGGTTCCTGGCAGTGTGGTTGGCGGCTCTGCCGATACGGCAGAAACTTTTTCTTCTTCCCTTCTCTTAAGGCAGGCTGCTTTGGGGTTAAGATTCCTCTCTGAAACAGGGAAAAATAATTTTTATCATTATAGTCATAGTTATGAATCAAGGACTCTTAGGTCTTAAACTGGGCAAATTGCTGTTATTTTTTCTTCCTGTGGGTTTCACTGTATCATAATCCAAAAGTGAGACATTATTACTCAGGAATTCTTAAATCTGGAAGTCTTTTCTCTAGAGTATTTAGTTTCTATAGAAAATAATTCTCTAGTTTCCTTGAAGATGGGGTGGATATACTTTGCTGCTAGCATTAAGGAAGCAAAGCAGGACATAGGGCTGAGGGTTTCACTGTTCATCTCCATGCCTCACCCATTCTCTGCTCTTTTTAGTGTTCTGGATTTGCAGCCTGATTTCATTTTTTCCAGAAAATACTCCTCCTGTCTTTTATGATGGAAGGCAGAAGCAATGAAGTAGAGGGAAGATGTAGGGATACAATTTTTCCACAGCAGACCTTCAATCAATCTTTATTTTTAGGTCTGATGCTTTCTCCAATAATGAGTACCTCCAAAGTACAGAGCCCTGCAAGGTTTAGGGTTCTGTGTGGCAAAATGCTCTGCTTCTTGTTGGTATTCCTCCCTGTTCCACTTAATTTCTAAGTCAGTTACCACTACTCTATTTTTTTTTTCCATCTTATATACATTATTCTCTCCCATCTGCCCTTGTGGGTTATGCCATTTTTATTCATTTCAATGCAGTTTTAATGATGAGAATATTATCAATGAATATACTAAGCCTACCTACTATGTTTGACCATTTCATTGCAACTAAATCAAAATCTATAGGGGGTAAGGTCTGGATATCTTTTTGGAAAAAGGAAAAACCTCAGGTGATTCTGGGACCACCCAGACTTGGGAACCACTGTGTTAGTTCATTCATCTTCAAACTCACTAGGAGACCAAGAAATGAAAATTGTAATAGTTCTATTGCTTCTAAATTATCATTGGAAGAGAAGTAAGCTAACAGGACTACTGGAAGAGTTTGATGAAGAAGTGTTTGCCCAGTTATTTAATCTTTAGTAAAGCTGAGAGTATTAATGTGAAGGGAATATGTACAATCTGCTGAGGATTTGCAAAATGGTAAGGTAAAATGTAGTCACGAATAGGTAAAGGCTTAATCTAAATTGGCAATGGCGGGGACCAGATGGAATTTAATGTGTGGGGCACCAAGGAACAAAAAGTTCTCTGGCAAAATCTGAGGCTTGGAAGGGAAGCCACTCTTTCTGTTCTTCTCCAGATGCACTGCTAGGCCTGGGTCTGGCTGCGCTCCTGGTATAACCACTTGTCCAGGGATGGTAAGTTATGGATAGCCAGATATAGTCTTGGAGCACCATCCCAAACCAGAGGGGAACCCAGAGAGTCCAGAAGTCCAAAGCAGACATACAGACAAGATGTATGTCTTTATAAAAATTGCTGGGCCCCGGGACTGCTGGGTAGGGAGCCTGCAAGGATAAAGAAGCTCTCACCAATGCATAGGTTACCAAAATAACTCAAAACTGCTGGAGTTAAGAGTTAAAGTCCAGGGAAGGACAGTGGCTATCCTAAACTCTGAAGGGGCTGCCATATACAAGGAATAGGTATTGTGGGCTGCATGAAGGGTTATGAACCCTGTTTGACAGACATACATTGGAATGCCTTTCAAAGAGGAAATTTACACATGGATCCCAAGTCTTTTACATTAAGTTGTAAAATAAAGGCTCTGGGCTTTGAAGCCCAGAGTCTGAGAGTGGGAGGAAGGTAGGCTGTTATAAATATTAAAGTAGTCCGTAATGAATTTACAGTTCATTGTATTTGTTCTATTCACACTTTATAATAAGTCAAATGGCTCCTTATATAGAGCTTTCCAGAATTATGTGACCAGACCACGACAATGACCAGAAAGTTAGTAGGCAGCCAGAAGAGCCTAGATGTTAAATCCTCTCTCAGACTCAGCTTTTCTATTCTAGAGACTTAAATGGAACTACTGCAAAGTGAAATCTTACAAACGAATGAATAAGATCCACCGAGGCATGGTGCAGTTTATAACATTTTTTCAAACACAGAGATACTTTCTCATTTTTATGGCTTGGATCTAAGAGTACATACTTCTGATCTTTAAAAAAATATTTTTAAAAACACAGATGACTCTGTATTACAACTCTAACAAACTATGAAAAGGTAAGATGTTGTACAGTAATAAGTTCTGGCACCACTGTTGTCCAGACAGTTAAGACTTTCACACACCAGATAGAGGTAACAGTCTTGACAATAAACGAGTAGAGTCAGGGTAGAAAATATCTTGGGCTGCAGAGGAGGAGAATCAATGTACTTGGACCATTGAGCACAGGTGTCTTGTTACCTTCAGAGTGAAACAAAGGGTGTCAGACACAACTGAATAAAAACCTTTGGTAAAATAATAGGAGACACTGAAGGCTGAAGGAACAACTGTTCCCAAAATAAATGAGTGGGCAATAATCATAATGTCTTTATAAAAATCTCAAAATGGTCTATAATTCTTTGAAAATCAATCAGGTTTTATTAACATTTACCCTTTACAGATATTTTAAAAAGCCTTAAGACAATAAGAGCAAGTATCTCACTTTAGTGGTGTTTTGCTATACATGAAATAATCTATTCCTCATTCTTATTCATTACATATACTGGAAGGAAGTAAATGGATAAATTAATTACTATTGCATGTTTTTCTGAAAATGTGTTCCAGCTCTCAAACTCTGGTTTCCTTAAAAAGAGTATTCTTTCTGTAATCAATGAGAGGGTCCATGGTTACAGCTGTCAACACCTGTCTACTATTCTTTTTTCTTTTCCAACTTTCTTTAAATAAAATTTTACATAAATATTTAATAAATAAGAAAGACAGAATTGCTCTCAATGAAGAGAGGTTAGAAATAGGGCCTGAAACTGAAGGTTCCATCTATAAATTCTTTGCAAAAATGCTTAAGATGAGACATTTGTAACTTCAGATAAGAAGATATACAAGTAATATGCAAAAAAGCAAGTTTGATAATAGAACCTCTCAAGGGCGTGTATTAATTAATAACTCATTAATTAATAGCACATAGCTGGTTGGGACAGAGGAGATGTACAATAAATGCCTGTTTAAAAAAAAAGTGAAGTTTCAAAGCATCTTCAGGATTCCATCAAACTTCCTGAAAAGTACAACAATTGGGGGAGTTGTCTGAGTCAGCAGTGGATGAGCATATATTAATCACAATTTGGCACTTAAGGACACACAGGTATTCCAGTAAACCTAGCCCATGAAGTCATAGCATTCCAGATTAGGGATCAACAAAGAAGCTCTGATACCTTAAAGACATGGTTAAGGCACAAAAAGTGAGACAATACCAATATGGGCCATGACCAGGCATCCTATTAAGCAGCCCTTAGGGTACAGCAGGCAAGAAACTGAGTACAGAGAAATAGAGAAGACAGGAAAAGCACAGGTCAAGGCCGGTAAATTCAACAGTGTGGGAGACAGGAGATAAAGAACAGGGGCACAAAGAACTAATATTGAGCAGCAGGCAGAGGCTGGCTGTTCTCTGCCTTGTTACATAGGATTACTCTCTACTGGTCTGTGGGAAGTACTGAGCCTATGGATATTGACCAATGCAGTAAGACAGAGGTGAGAGAACTAGAGAGAAAACCTGGTCCAGATGATGCAGTGGCAGAAGTACTAGTAGAACTTGGAATCAAACTTGACAAAGCAGAAGAGTAGAAATAGAAATGTGTACCCATCTGAGGCAGAACAGTTATGTATCTCTGCTGAACCTACTTACCTCTGACTTGCTGTTCTAGACTAAGGATGACTGCCACGGCCTGATGAAGAATAAGGAGTTTTGTTTGGGGTTTTTCACTCTTTAAATGAAGCTGACACATTCGACCAAGCTCTTTGAATGCCTCATTAATATCCCGCACACGCAAGCGTTCTCTGGCATTGTTAGCCATCCGCCTTTCCTTCTCCCTTTCTATCTTCTGTTCTGGGTTCAAATCTTCATCTTCATTAGTACTGCTGAAAAACAAAGTAACAACAATGTCTGCCAGGTTCCCTCTAAAGCAGATATATGCGTACTGTACAAAATTATGAAGTATAAAGATGGAAATAAAAATTACCTATAAATTTTACCAAACACTTCACATGATTGTTTCTTTCTTTCCAATCTTTCTTCAATGCACACATATAGTTGTATAGTTGAAATTATACCACATACCTTTTTAAATGTATTTATCATTACACATTACAGCATAAAGACTTTTCCATGCTAGTAAAACTCTTCATAAACATAATTTGAATGACTGCATAATATTCTATCACCTTGTTACTCAAAATATGATTAGCAGCACCAGCATTACTGGGAGCTTGTTAAAAACAGAATCTCAAACTCAGAGATTCTGTATATCTACTGAATCAGAAAACTGAATTTTAACAAGATCCCCAGTTGATTCATATGTACATTAAAGTTTGAGAAGTACTATCTTAGTACACTAATGTATTACTTTGCTTAACTGATGCTCCTAAATATATTCTGGCAGTTACCTGGTGAAGAGTAAGAAAAGCTGAAGACAGAGTGAGAGAAGTATTTAAAAAAATGACTACTATCTGTTTAAGAGAGAAATATCATCGTCAGTGGTGATGATTTAAAGCATGGGTGAACTGGAACAATTTTTTTGAAGGACAAACTGGCAAAATAAATCCAAAGCCTTAAAATGTTCATTACCTCTTAATCAACAATTCTAACTTTATAAATTCATAAAGGATATAATTAGAGACATACATAGATGTACACAGAGATGTAAAGAAAGTTGATCACAGAAATATTACATTAGCAACAAACTGGAGACCAATAATAGGAGCTGAGTTAGATAAATTACAGTACATCCAGACAATGAATTACTATGTAGCCTCTAAAAAATCAAGCTGCAGATTCTGCTAATTAAAAGACACCAGAACAAAAGTGTATATACTATATGATTCCATTTGTATAAAACTTGTAGAAAAGACAAAATTATGGTGATGGAAAGCAGATCAACGGTTACCAGGGGATGGGAGAAGGTACTGATTGATTATAAAAAGGCATGAGGAAACTTTTTGGGGTGGTAAAAGTGTTCTTCTGCTTTGCAGAAAACACTCAGGGATAAATGAAAATGTTAAAAACACATTCTTAAATAATAAAGTTGAAGTTGTAAAAGTTATGTCCAGTTTAATTCCAAATTTAACTGTATTTATGGAAAAGATATTCCTTGAAAATTAGACAGTGGTTAATTCTGGGTAGTAGAGTTTCTTGTGATTTTTTGTATATCTTCTTCTGTATCTTCCAAATTTCTGTAATAAAAATGCACTAAGATATCAGAAAAGAAACATTTGAGAAAGATGCTTTAGAAAATTCTATTTATATTTCAGAAATAAATTATTGAGCAGAGGCCTCTCAAGAAATTAAAATGATGTACACAAAGAATAGATGTTTTCACCTCTTTTCTAATACCTTAAGTACTGTAATAAAGATAAGTACACAATAGATTCTTACTAGCTAATTATCAATAATTACATAAAAGTATTCTTTGGTAACAGAGAATCACTAGCTCTTGGACCTCAAGGAGACCCTTACAGATCATCTAGTGCAAAGATTTCCAAGTGTGGTCACTTATCAAAATCTTCAGGAGCACTTAAAAAAACAGCTTTCAATGGTTCCACCACCAGAGATACTGATTTAGTGAGCTTGGGTTGGGGGCCAGTCACCTGTACTCTAAAATGTTTCAGGAGTCTGTGCAGAGGGTTGAAAAACACAGCAAGATCCAAAGAAATCAGTGACCTCCCTAGAATCACATAGCCAAGCAGTGGCAGCGTAATGACAAGAACTGAGGTGAAAGCAAACCTACATCACAAACCTAACAGTAACTATAGCACATTTATTGAGTGTTTACTGCATGTGAGACAGTGTGTAAAGGTCTTTATATGCATTGTTTTCAGTTTATTCCCACAAGAATCTTGTAATAGAAAGTCTCTTTTTCAAGAAAGAAGCAAAGCTCAGAAGCTTTAATAAGTTGGCCAAGGTCACTTGGGAAGTATATGAAGGAGTCATAAGTAAAACCCAAGTTAGCTTTACTTTGTCCAAAGAACATATTATTAATTTTTAACTATTATTAATTACTAAATATTATTATTGTTAACCTGTTACACTGCCTTCTCAATTTATGATGACCTGTAATAGTGTTCAGTAAACTATGGCCAGTGAGATGGCTACTGTTTTTGTAAATAAAATTTTATTGGAAGAGCCAGACCATTTGTTTATGTATTTTGTCTATGGCTGCTTTTCTGCTACAGTGACTGAGTTGAGTGGTTGCAACAGAGACCATATGGCCCACAAAGCTGAAAATATTTACTTATTTGGCCCTTTACACAGAAAGTTGGCCAACCTCTGACCTACAACATGAGAAGATGAAGAGGAAACATAAATATTATTTCCTTTAAAATTCTGTTAGAATAATAAAACGATGAAAGAATTAAGATGCCTGAAAGGAGTGGTCTCTAGATTCCATGATTCATTTTTCACTTCATGTGTCTGCACAACTGAGTACAATGCATATGAAAATGATAGTATTAGTATCTTAAGATTTAATTTTTCCCAAGAGAAATGTCTTAGTGTTGAAATAGTGAGAATGTCAAAGGCAAAAAGACACTTTTAAGTATGTGAATACAAAAAGGACCATGCTTATTCTTTTAGTTATATCTACTATACTTAATGTAATCTCTATTGCACCATAATACAGAGAACAATATTTATATCTATATGTGACATATACATATTATTGATAAATGGATACATATATGCAAGAAATAAGATGGACCACAAATATTCCAAATCATCTAGTTTAATGCAGAACTGAAAGAATCTGAGGGAAGATTCTGGATATCTAATGTACTTACTATGTGTCAAAATGCATATTTCAAAGCAGGGTCAAGTCTAATTTTTAGAAAACCTTCCCCAACATCATCAGTAGTACTTTCTTTTCCATACTTTTCTCAAATAACTGTTTAACCAACAGTTGACAAACTTTTTAAATAAAGGGCTAGATAGTAATTTTTGCAGCTTTGTGGGCCATCTGGTTTCTGCTCCAACTACTCAAAACTGCCTTTATTGCATTACAAAAACAGTCCTAGACAAAATATGTAAATGAATGGGGTGTGGAGGTATTCCAAAACAACTTTATCTGTAAAAATAGGCAGTGGGCTAGATTTGGTCCATGGGCTATATAGAGACTGACAATACATGATTTAAATAGTATAATCAATCGAGTCTTACCATATACATAGCTTGAAGTTAATACATTCATATATTTGTTGATGAAATGTACCTAAATATCTATACTGCCCAATTTAATTGGTTTTAGCTATTCTGTCAACTAACTCTCTTACAGACTGTAAGCTTTGAGGGGAGAGATGTGATTCCTTTTTATATGTAGACCCTAAAATAGTGTGATACAATGGAAAGCATAATTTTGGAGTCAGCTTCATGATTCTCTTTTAGGAATGCTGTGAGGATTAAATGGGGTAACATACATAAAGTCCCAACACAGTATCTAAACATAGCTGACAATAAATGCATGACACCCTTTAATTTTCAAAGTATTTTCACCAATGAAAAATAACTGAAATTTAAAACCTGGATGCTAACCAATACCTTGTTCTGCCTCTAGATGAAACCTTGATATCTTTTTGGGAGGATTCATCATCTGATTTCATGTCATCTGATGAAGGAGGTTCATGAAGGTTTTCATCTTTCTCTTTGTTTTCAGTCTTGATTTCTGTTGGAACAACAGTTCCAGACTGACCTTGCAAGCCACCTAACAAAGAGGCAAAGAAATAAAAAATAAATATCCAGACTCATTTATCAATTCGAACTAAGACAGCAAAAATATTTCTAGATGGTAAATACCCTTAGTTGTTACAGGGCTATAAGGGAAATCTGAAGATATAAAACTGGGAAGAACATGTCCACAAACCTTAGAGAAAATGGTCTAATGCTCACTTTTAGGCACTATTATTTAACAAATGAAGAAGATATGAGAAACTTGATGAATTTTTAGAAACTGACTTGTAAGATTCTGCCAAAGGTAAAGGAAATAAGCTTTAACATTTTCCTGGAAAACACAATAAAATAGGCATCAATGGGTTAAATATAACTGGAGGAACCTTACTTTGCCATTCTTAATATTACCTATATATTTGTCCTTATTTGTAAGCTCCATTATAACACTGATCAGTCTGCTTTTTAACAAGAGTTATTTCTACAACTGAACTGTTTCTAAACAACAACTAGTATCATTCAAAGCTCTCAGCATATTCAGATATATCTTTCCCACTTCATGGGACCATGAAGACTTAGTCACTCAGTGGGGAAGTAATTAAGGAAGAGAGACATGACAGACACGGGAACAGGTAAGACAATGACCAATAAAAACTGAAGAATGGTTTGCAAGTGGTTCCATCCATCAATAAGTATCTACAATTCTCTCTCAAAGAGGCCACATATCTACCCACTACATTCTTGCAGTAGCACATACTGTTTAAAATTCCCCTATGTAAAATGACTTTTGATTCACAGATGTCAATACACTTGTGAAAAAGGTGATAGTGCTCCAACTGATATCTCTGTCTGCATCACTACTGAAAACCAACAATATAGTTACCTCTATAATTCTCTTGTGTCTTATGGTTCAAGTCTGTGCTTGAAGAAGTGACTGTACTAGACAGGACTGCATGATTGCCGTTGAGACTGACAGAGTCATCTCGATGAGTTCCAACCTAATTAAAAAAAAGTCGAGACAGTTCAGGGGCAATAATTTTTAAAATACTTTTACTGGGTTTAATAGAGAAAACAACAGTACTCATCTGAATTTAGCAATTTTTCTTGGATACCACTTTTCTGGATTTTTTATTTCAAAAGACTTGATAATAGCTAAAATTTTATTTAAAAAAATAAAATTCCAACTTTCAAATTTTATATTCCACAGAGGACTGTTATAAATGGGCTAACAGAGACAAAACAAACCCAGAAGTCATAAACCACTATTTATTACAGGACCTACCAATAATCCTCTATCAACTGATCTGAAAACCTATTCAAAATACTACAAATACTAAATACTAAAATAATACTAAATATATCAAAGTATGCATGAATTTGCATTTACAAAAATATTTTTAGATTCCAAGTAATAATATCTATCTATACTTCGGCATGCCTTTTCCCCACACAAGACATATGGTGTCTTGTTTTTACTTCCTTTGCCTCCCCTCGAGAATTTTAAAAGAGCAACAAAGGGCAATACAAAATTAAAATAACTTAAAAGTTCTGCACTAATTTTTTTTAAAAATAAAATTTACACAAATCACAATTTACCTGAAATGGGAAGGTAAGGCAAGCATGCAAACACCACCAAAAGTTTGGCTACTGCAGTATTTTTAGAAAAAAACTGGTTACGAATGAAGCTTTTTATTAGAACAGTAGCAGACATGTCAACTAGCCTTTAATTAAAAAGGTTTATTGCCTGGAGTTGTACATGAGAACCACAGTTTTTCAATAAATCCTTCAATCTCAGTAAATTGCCAAGCTTTGAATCCCTCTTGAGTAATTAATATAGCTTTTTATCTTTCATGACTCTGTGTGGATTTTACCCTAAGAGATATAAATGCTCCCATGCAAGTTTATACTTTGGTTTCTTATAAGCTAAACAAAAGAAACCAAAGCAAAATTTTAGGCAGGCCATTTGGTAGAAGACCTAATTAATTAGAATGTATCAGGTCTTTCACCACTCTTTTTATGAAATGTGTGTCCCCTACTCTATTCTTACCTTTAATGTAGTTTTAAAAACCCCATATAATGTACTCCATAACTACTTTTGAAATTATTTGAGTATTAGTCATTGCTAAGGATTAGTTGTGTCACTATTTTCTTAGATGATCAAGCATGACTATATCCTTTTCCTAAACCACATAATTTTATCATGAATTAGAATCATAAAGTCTTAAAGCTGGGAAGGAACCACAGAAATCATGGTGGACTTTTATCTTCTTTCCACTAAAATCTTCCCTAAGCTTTTAGATTTTTCCCCAAAACACACTTGAGAAGAATCTGAAGAACTAAACTTAAAAACCAGTGCAAAAGTGGATTGTAAAAATTTTATTTGAGAGAGAAAATTATGTTTAAAATGTTTCATGATATCCAGTATCCAGGGCATCCTAGTCATGTTTATTAACAGGTGGTGCTTTCTTGTTAGCTGTGAACTACTCAGTAAACTAATGGGAAGGTCAGTTCAAAAATCTCATTTCAAAAATCTCAGTTCAAAAATCTATTTTATAAAAATAGATGTTATAATCATAATACATAGTTGCAAATTTCTTTTGGACCTTAATAACCTAGGCATATTGTAAAGATAAAATATTACTAGAACAATTTTGACTGCCTGAAGAAATCACTGTGGGATAAAGTAAAAGCTAAGATTTATGTTTATAATAATCTTTAGACTTCTTATGATGTAAGAAGTGTGTTAATTCTGCTATTACTTAGTATGTTGAGCTATCATACCAAGTAATTTAGCAGGAAATGATCTTTCAAAACTAAATATTTTAAATGTATGTATATTTACTATATATTCTATGTATGAAACTCCTTTAACAGCTCTGTAAGACAGTAATAATTGAACAGTTAACAAACTGAATTTTTACTCATTTGAGTAATGGTAAGTGATAATGCATCTACTGAATTCTTATCTCTTTTTATTTCATTAGTATAAATAATTCTTTGATTTTCTGAATCTCAACTAATAAAAACGGTTCTATCACTTCCTTTTTCATGAAAGGCCTGGCAGACAAAGGATCATTACCTAAACAATGTATTTAGGGATTCTGCGTTTCCCTGAAGGAAAAATCAGAAAGGTTACTCAGTTTGTTTTGAGATATAAATGCCAACAAATACTTTTGTCTCTATGGAATAGAAATTTGTTTTTCACATCAACCTATATTGGCTTCTAAAAGAAAAAAATTAAACCTTTAAAAACTGGCCTCAGACCAGTGAAACCCTTGAAGTCTGGAGTTTTTCATATTAATGAAGTTAGCAGGAACTTTTTCTTTGTAACTTGATTCCCCTTGCAAATGGCCCTGATATATTTTCTGAAGAATTTGACTTTCACAGTTCTTATAGTTCTCTTTAACCCTTGCTCACCCGGGCTCCTGCATGTTCCCTTTAATCTGTGGCTACCCATTCAAATTGCTCTGTCCACACACACACACAACAGGTGTATAAACAGTTCTTTGTTTGGGCTCAGAGTCTGTAAGACCAGCAAGATAGGACCCTGTTTAATTGTTCATCTCGTTAGCATACAGCTGACAGGCTGCTTGTACAGGGGGAGTAGCAGGGAAGGCAAACTCTTAACCCGCTATGCTCAAAATTTCAATTATTATTAAGAGCTCTGTTTCAGAATAAAAGGCCCATCCCTTTAAATGACATCATCCTGAATTCTGAATCTTCACAATCTGTGTATGGCCTTACTTTTGTGGGAGTGCCCTCCAAGGGACCTGTTTGCCTTTAATTTAGCCAATGGCTTTAGTACCTACAATGAAAAAATTGTAACTCTACTTAGCTGATGAATATGGGGTCATGTGAATTAAGAAACAAACTGAAAAGTACTCAATATGAGTTCCTCTCTGATTCTGAGTTCTATTCTGAGTTCTATTCATTGTGGACTATTCACTAAATACTAATGATTTAATTAGTATTAATCTACAGACTGATATGATCTTTATGTATTATATAGATTTTGTTATACCCGAAGAAAGATTTTATGCTAGAAACTTGGCAGAATTTCAGCTATTATAGTTCCTTTTCAGTAATATTTCTATAATAAATAAACTTCATGGTTTTCATACTTTAAAAAATGCTGCCATTTGAACAATTTTGAATTTTAAAAATTGGTATCAAAATCCTTCAAAGCACTATAATATTGTCTTAATGAAAATCAAATTCTTTAAAATTGCTCATTAAAAAATAGGTTAGAAAAAAGTAATTTACAGTTAAAAATAAACTCCTTTAATTCAGCTGATGCCCAGACTCATGATTTTTATACTACACAAATCTATATTAATAAAATTAAATACTTTTCTAAAAGTAAGGTTAAATGAGTCCAAATTTATTTTGATAAGTGACCAAAAGCTGATTTTAAACAAAATATTACCCTATTTGCCTGTTAGTCTTTAGTAACTTAATCTAAGTCTCTTACAATTTACAAAATATAGTTTCTCTAACTGCTTTAGAATTTGGAAGACAGATGTGATTTATATTTTTAAATCATTATATAAGGTAGCTTTAAATTCCACAATTTAACATTATTTACTTTGTTCTCATACAAGAATACTATGGATCTCCAACCACTGCTTAAAACAACAAAAAAAACAACAAAACAAACAAACAAAAAGGGTCCCAGGAGCGGGGAGAGGAACGGGAGAGAGGAGGAAAGAGAGAGAAAGAAGGAGAGATGGGGAGGAAGGGGAGAGGGAGAGAGGGAAGGAGAGGGATGTGCCTGGATTAAATTTCCTTGGGACTTGTAACAAAGAAAATCAAAAGACCTCATAGATGGAATTTTATCCTATATCATAAATAAGGAACTTTTTAAGATTTGCACAAAGCTTCTATTAATACAAAAAGCTCCTAATCTACTTAGTTTGGTTTGAAGTTGAAATCACTGAAGAATAACTGAGTACTTTGTGTTAAAGATAAAAGTGCTATCATGGATTTATCTCAATGGGCCTCAGTATTTTAGATATTACAGCTATAAACAGATGTGATGTACAATAATTTTATATTGCTGAGATCTCTTTGTAATGCGCAAGAGAAATAAACAATTCCATTCCTTTTCAGTTTTCCATTTAATACAGTATTTTTTCCTGTCAGCAGTTTATTCCAAGAGTTTATTCTTACACTATATAAATGGGAGCAAAACTAAAGTCCAATGCTGACATTTTAATAATTCTCAAAATGCTGATTTTGTGCCTTAAAATTTAAATGATATATCAATTACAGACCAATAAAAGGGTCTGATGAAGTCTTAAGTTTTATATTGCATTAAGCAAATGTGGAGAAATCATCAAAAATACTAAAACAGAAAATTAAGTTAATGAAAATGTCAATCCCATTAAAAAATAAGAGCAAATATTAAAACTATGCCAAACTAGTTACACTAATTATACGAAAAGGAGTAGGAACTACCAATTTCCCAGTTTCCTTTTCTGATATGATAATCTTTCAGGAAATTTATTTTTTTGTATATATTAGATGGCTAAAATATGTTAAAAGGTTTATGTGGCTGAAACCTCATTTAATTTTAAACTTTGATGCGGTCAAATATGTTGAGTTGAAAGAAACAACAGTCAAAATTAAGTCTTTAGATATTGACTCCTATTAACATGTATTTTTGGCAAGTGACATAGTCTTATCTCCTTGGTGTGAAAGATAAAAATCGTTGTCTGGAACAACTGAACTCCCCCCCACCTCAATTATTTTATCTATAAGACAATAAGATTGATCTCCTACAAATATTAAGAGCCTACCAGCATAATCTTGTTATAACTAAAGACAATGTAAAGAAAGTTTCTCAGAAACAAAGCTACATCCTTGACCAAGGACAATGATTTTGGTTAATCCGTCCATGTAGTTTTTACACAAGCAATCTTGATAGCATTGCAGGCTGGGAGCTGAGCTCTCTGTACACCTTTATCCTGCCATCAACTCTTATTTTTCCACTCCTGGTACATTCTGGCTTATCTCAAATACTCTACTTCAAAAAAACTCCTAAACTACTCACTAAAACAAAATAAGCAAAATGTTATAAGCTTTAAGAAAAAGAAAAACAACTTGCTAATCCTTGTTTCCTGAACTGAGAAGCTAATTTATGTTCTAAATCAGGGATTGAGAAAGTATGGCCTGTGGGCCAAGTCAGGACTGTTTGTTTGTTTGTTTGTTTGTTTGTTTACAAGGAACTTTTTTTTTTGTAATAAAGTTTTTATTGGAACACAGCCATACTTATTTATTTTCATAATATATCTATGGCTGCTTTCATGTTACAATGTCAGAATTAAATAGCTATGACAGACTATATAGTCTATAAAGCTGAAAATATTTATTATTTTACAGAAAAAGTATGCTGACCCTCCATCTAAACTCTATGAGAAAAAGCAGAATTATATTTAAAATATGCAATTAGGATGCTGATTTACAGCAAATGCCCATTACAACAAAAAAATCCATTAGAATATAATTATTATCTGAATGTTCTGTGGAGTTACTGAAATGGTATTTATACTTATTAGAATACTACTACTCTCTGCAGAAAACACAGAATGATGAAAATTACATATTTTTTAGAAGCAGACCTCACAAATTCTACGTGGTGATAAAGAATTGCTAAACTGACACTTCCATGGTGACTTTGTAATTTTGGCCAAGTAACTCCCCTTTTTAGAAGCCTTAAACAAATGCTAATTTATGTTAACACAGAAGAAAAGTATATCAACTACTAGAAAGTTAAAGAAGATAAAAAAAAAAAGAAAAAAAAATTATTCCAGAGTGTAAAATTGTGTCTTTGTTTAGTTATGATAAGTTAGAATACATGGGGGTGAGAAGGGATAAATAATAAAAGCAGGTCAACTCTTGAAGATGGCTGTCAATATTTACAACATTATGTCCCCTCAAATCACACACCTTCCAAAAATATGAAGAGAGTTGATTCCATACAGGTGGGTAAGCAAGGCGCCTGGCAGTACTGATGGAAATCCAGACATGAATAAACACTAAGATAAAAGTCTTTCTCAACAGTATGCCTAAGACTGAGCTGGGAGAGTCATTGGCTGGCTGTGATCTTTATTTCATTCCATCCTTTGGTCTTTTTGCTGAAACTCAGAACTGAGACTCACAGCTAAAACATTCGTTTCATTAAAGATAGGGATGAAAACTGATTCACCTGACAGTGTTAGATTTTGTCAGTTAATAACTTTGTATTTTGAAACAACATTTGGCAGAAACATCTAAATCTCCACTTCTACTAGTGACTGCATCTAAATGGAGCGGATACACGAGCCTAGCAGATTTTGACCAGCTGTGTGTCCTCTAAAGAAGTTAGAAGAACTCAGCAGAAGACTTTGATAGACACATTAAGCAATAGCTTGGCTTAGCTGCTGTGGTATTGATGCTGCTGCCCAGACTAAGCCAGACTTACCTCATGTTTCAGAAGACTTTCTTTCTTGACTACTTTGAATTTTTTTCCTTTTTAAAGGCTATCTGTGGCTGCCCTTTTGTTGATGCTCTGAAGTAGACAGCATATTCCTAGAGAATAATGCGAACTACTTTCTTAATTACAAACTTCAGAGCAGTATCCAACAAAACAATTTTTCTTCTACAAGTCTTTTTAAAATGTACTAGGTTACCACATGGCTTTGGAGGAATGAATTTTGAAAAATCTCTATCCCAACTCATACCCAAAGTTGGTAAAAACAACCTTCCAAAGACGTAATTTCCATTTTATACAAATAAAGGAATAAAGTTTATTTGCAAATAAAGTTTCATTGGAATATGGCCACACCCATTTTAATTGGGAGGACCCAGACACACATCAAATATTACAGGAGATAGAGTGGAATAGGAACAGTAAACTAAATACAGTGAAGAATTAAAAATGATTAAGAGGTGAGAAATAAGAACTACAAATGCTGCAGTAAGAGAAACTTGGGATTCAAATATACTGAATTGCAAATCATTCTTCTAAATAAGGATAAATAGTATTAACAAAATAATAGTTTGATATTCTATATTTATATTTGTAACAAATGCTATATTATACTATTAAAATTATTTATTACTACAACTAGTAGTGATAACATGCTCCCTTCTATTTGAGTTTAACAATTTATAAATGCTCAAACATTTATTAGTATATCAATAGCAATAAAAACTAATTTTAAAGGAGACTGAATTTCAAGATTTCTTGACATTATAAAAAAAAAAAAACTCTCAAAACTATTAAGATGTGCAGGCATCTAACATTACCCATGTTACTGAAAACACTGTTCTCAGGAAACCAGGCTGCCTTGTTTGATGTTTACTTCAGTGGCCCCAAAATGAATATAAATGGCTGTTTGAGATGTGAATGTGAAAATCTGGAACCAATCCTACTTTACAAAACACAAGCCTTTAGCATTTGGGGCAGTTTATTTTGATGATAGGTGAGTTTCAGCCTTGATCACATGGCTTACAGCTAGAAATGTTTCATAGAATATTTCACAACATGAAATGAATCTTAAAAACCATGCCATAAACATGCAAACACATGGTATCAGTTAAACAGCAAGTTCAAATAAAGCTTCACTCCTTTAAGATAATTTAGATAAAAAATGATGTAAGACATTCAATAGAATTTTTGATGTGCATAGCTATAGAATTTTACTTTATTCCCTCTAAAGAATTAGCATGTTTTTAAAAAGATGGATTGAATTATTTTATTTTCTTAGGGGATCAATATAAAATTGTTTTCCTTTCACTGTCACTTAAATTATAACCTTTCTTAAAACTACCCAACATTTTTCTTCATTTGAGAATAAAGCTTAAATTTGAACCTGTACAGATAATTCCACTTCTGCTATTGAAGGCTGGTTCTAAATTGTAATAAACAACTTTTCTAGATGAGGACCCTTGTAATTCAGTCTTGCTTTTACTGCTTTTGCTATTCAGACTTCCCATATACTATTTCAAAGCAAAAACTGTTCTACCAATTACTATGTATCTGGAAAAAAAAAATCCAAGTTTAAGCTGAAATGATCTCTGTAGAAAGTTTCTGCTTTTTGTACATGATCATAGCAGGATTTTAAGGGCTAATGCTTAGCCAATGACCCTGCTCAAGATAGTAAAGGAAATTCTTAAAAGCCACTCTATCTCCCTTCAAAAAAAAAAAAAAAATCCTCTACCTCAAAGATTTCATGAAAAAATGTAGGACAATAGGTTTTAGGGATTATTACAAAAAAAGATGAGCACTATTTTACCATTGAAGCAGATCGACTGCTTGTACCAAGACTTGATCCACCATAGTTTGAACTGAGGCTTCCAATTGCTGCATTGTGGGATGGTCCCAATAAACTGTGTATATCACTGTGCCCAGCAGGCAAACTGGTGGAAGGTCCCACAGCATGGTTCCGCAGCACATGGATAGCATCATCCAGTCTGTCTAAACGATCCTCCATTCGAGATTGCTATAGGGATTGAAAATAGACATGGAGGTTACTGCTGGTATGTTAAATTCATTAGACTGCTATGTTTATACTTTAGGATATATGGAAGACAGCAAGTGAAATGCAGTATCAAGTTGCTTAGAAGGCAATTTCTTGCACTACAAATCAACAATCAAAGAAAGTAGACTATACTAAGTTCACAAAGCTTCCAAAACAAATCACTGCTTCATAAAATCAGTTTACAAATCTACCATGAGTTTACTTCTTTTAGTTTCTATAAAAGAGGAATGCTACTGTACTGTGTCTGATCCTCAATTATAGTTGATAAAAGAAGATAACCTGTATTTTGATACTGATCTTTGAAATGAGGGCAATTTGGGAACACATCCTCAAATCCAACAAGTTTAATTTGTAATTTTGTTCTAAGTGAATAAATCATACCTATCTGAAATAGAGAACACATCCAAATATGCTCTTTCACAAAACTGAGGAAATGATATTGTCTGTCTGTGAATACACACATGCCCCATACACAAACATATTAGAATTTTTAAAATCAAAAGCACATGCCAGTGGAGCTCTTTTAAAAAGAATCATTCTCAACAACATAAAAGAACAAAAAGTCTATTCTCATATACTGTTACAAAAACGGAAACGGTCATTGTTTGATTTTAAAAGACTTTGGAGTCTGTACAGGCTTGAAGGTTTTAAATGGATAATAGGAAGTATAATTAACTGAAACACAAAAAAGGCACCATCTAAAAGAAATAGTACCTCACAGACATCCTTTAAGAAGGACATTGCATCTTGCAAATGCTCGTGAAGTTGCTGCTCAACTCGATTTTTCTGGCAAAGTCAAGACAGAACAGGAGGCAAAGCACAGGTTAAGATTAACTCCAAAAGAGATGAGGAAATAGCTGATGTGCATGTCAGCATAACATGTTAGTAAAGTGAACGCGGAGACCTGCAAGATCTACTTGTATTAAGGTATGAGAAGGCTGGGATTTAACAGCGAAGTTATAAGGTTAGCATCTAAATAGCACAAATTATATTTGCTTGCTTAATATGTAAGAAGAAAACTTTCCTTTAATTTAAAATGTTCTGTTAGTCACAGAAAAAGAACTTTTCTATTTACAACCTGGAATTACTGAATGATAGCATGACTTAGCATTCCATCAAGTCATTCTTATTTTTTTAATAATATTTTGTGATTCTATGGTAAGCACAGAAAAGCAATAGTAAGTTAACATTCAACCACAAATTCTTCAGGCTCAATACCTAGACAGGCTCCTTTATTCTAGTGTCTTATTTGCTAAATAATATTTTTGCTGTACAATCTGTTCAACACATTCTTTCATTAAAAAAAAATGGAAAATAACATTCTTCATGGAAAAATGACTACTATTACATTTAAAATTTTTAATGAAAATGTAATAAACTAAACATTATATAAAAAAAGTAAAATACAACCATTTTGCATTGCTGGACTATGTTTTTTGCTTTTACTTGGTCTTTTTTTTTTTTTTGAAGTTTCCTCTTACACATAAATGTAAAAAGTATTAAAAAAATAAGCCCTAGAAACAAAAATCCCATAACACTATTTTAACACCAGCTGTCCTTACACCAGAAGCCTAAAGTCCCAAAGAACAGATGGCAAAAGACACACCCAATGTGTCTTATATTGTTCAACTAAATCAGGCCATTTGTTAGCCAAGAATTCATGTGTAATGCTATCCTACTGTTTTTTCATTGTTATTCAAGGTTTACGGGGGTGGGGGGGGAGGACCCAAACAAACTACAACAACCAACCAACCACCAAAATGAACTATCAGATAAAAGTGATTTGTATATTTCTAAGAGGCTCTTACCAGGGAGTGGAGTGAGTTTTCATAGCTTGGGGATGAAGGAGCTTGACCTCCAGGTCTGGGCCACTGACTGGTACCTTTTAAAATAAACCCAAAAGCACACACACATCTTGGTTAACTCCGTGTGATCTTGATAATGTTCCGAAGGAAAGTGTAAAGATATTCAGTAACTGTACATAAATTTATACGAAAATTTTTGTTCAGTCTTCAATACAGTACTGGCTACTTATAAGTCCAAAACATTAAAAAAACAAAACCTTTTTCCATTACTAATACAACAATGGGGGAAGTTGAGAAAACAGGAAAAAACTATACTTTAAAACATAACTACTTGTATATTTGCATATTCTTTAGACTGTCAATATGCACACATATTGAGAAAATGTACTTAAAGTATACATAATTTAAAATTCTGTCTCCCCCATGGTTTTACAGTCTGAGATAATGCTATTAATGACTACATTAATATTCATCTGATTCTCTAGATCATAATTTGCTAAATCATCACTACCTCAGTGCTGAATATTTTAGTTACTCTCAGTTGGCTATTATGAATAGTAAATGAATATTATTATATTATGAATGGTAAATACTGTTTTCCTCTTTTTGGGAATGTCATGAGGATAAGCAACATTCTGAATTAAAAGGTATAAACATATTTATCATCCTTAATTCATAAGGCCAAATTGCTTTCTAAGGGGTCATATTAACTTGTGCCTTTAGTAATGCATAAACCTATCAATTTCAAATGACTGCATATGCATTTAGGATTATCTGTTAAATCTTCCCAATATAATTTACACCAGAATACATTATTTAATTTGGAAAATATAAAAATTTTGTTTATTCTTCAACTTTATAAAAGTACCAATATAATAAAAAAACAAAGATAAAGAAAAAAAGGATATGAGTTCAGCGTAGAAAGAATAAAAAAAATGCAAGAAAAAAACAGATCAATTCATCCATGTGTTGGGGAGAATATAGTGTTTTAATGGTGTTGCCAAGATAGCTTTAAAAAAAGAACAAATGACCAAAAATCTTAACTATTTGATGACTGTGCATTTGAAAATAGGTTATTTACAGAAAATAATGAAGAAATTCAATTAACGTTATACTATTGTTCTTAATAAAAGCTTTAGTGATAACCCTAATTAGAAATTTGAAGTTGGAAAAGTTGAAGGTTTATTTTGTCACATTTATTGCTAAATAAATATTAAGCTATGTTATTCTGAAGCCTGCTTTTACAGGTTCATTTGCCACATTTAAGAAACCAAAAACTTATGGTAAATTGGAACTATTATAGTTCACTTTAGCTGAATGGCCGAATTCCCATTAATCTTATATATATTCTGCAAGTTGAAAAATTGGATAGAGTCTTAATAACCTGGTTGTATTTCACAATTAATTATATGCATACTATTGTAATTACACAGAAAAAATTTAAATGCTAAAGTTATAAGAAAAAGTATGTTATATACTTCATCAGCTAACCATTTTTTTATTTGTAAGCAAATTTCAAACAAATTATTTTGAGGATCAATTAAAGGCTTCCTCTTAAACAAACAAATGTGATAATTATTCAACCACATAAATTAAGAACAATCTAAAATTGCTCATTGAAACACTTGAGGTTTGTGGACTAATTTTATAATTAACAATAGAATTTAACAACCAGAAAAACCCAGTAACTGACTATATGAAGAATTCATGTAAAAACCAGCCAGTACTTTACCACTGATTTCAGTGCATTAGTGCTTTCAAAGCACTGATGCAGAATTTTAAATTTTTATGTAAATTAAGAGGTTAATCACAATCCATTTTGAAAAAGATCTTAAAATGTTTTAAAAAATACTTTCCCTTAGTGTTTACAATATTTTATTTTCAATCATTTTACTCCACCTTTCCTAATTCCCTTGGGTGATCAGCCTTATCATCAAATTTCTTCAATTTGTGCAGAATATTAATACAAGTTTTGTGTTTAAGCAGCTCAGACTTCTTAGAACACATCTGTTTTGTAAAACACACCATTTTTGTATTTCTTCATTAGCTAAGTGTTGAAGAATGAGATGTGTGCACTGAATTACTCAGATAAGAAATCACCTTCATTAATTGTTTTTTGATAGTGATATGAAGAAAGTATGCTAAGATCTATCTCCAAAATGCAATTCATTAAACTGGAAAAGTACACATATACTCAAACTTATTTTATATTTATTATAGACAGGACCGCCCACTGCGACATACTTGGTTAAAAAATATATTAACATGGTTAAATCACTGATTTCTGTTTGAAATCCATACAAATGTCAAGTTTTATTACATGGACACAGTTCCTTGAACCCCACTTGGTTGGGTAGTTAAGAGTTATTTTTGGTAGAAGTCAACCCCAATGACTGGCAAAACTCAAAGAGGGGCATGGAAGTTTACTGGATACTGGGAATTAGTGGAACTGCATTCTCGCTGATCTTTCCTATCAATTAATCCTATGAGCCCTGACTATAAAATAGGCACACAGTTTATTTTGTTTTTAATCTGCCTTATAAGGCCAATCAATAAGATAAAAGATATGAAAGTACTCACCTCATGAACCTAAAGGTCTTTTTGACTAGGGAACATTATTATTATTTCTTCCTAATGGTATATCTATCATCTAATCAATGAAGAAAAAAGAAATTTTCACAACTTTGGTCCACTGATGGCTTATTAACTACAGATAAGATCTTTGGGGTTGTCAATGAAATTCAAACTTGGTATGTAGACCATAATGCTAGCATGACTCATCTAGACATCTTTTTGTAAAATTATGCATAAAAAAATATAGAGATTAAATTCAGAATCACATCGGCATCTCTATCTTGTAATCTCATCAACTGTAGCATCATTGCATAAATATGGAAAAACAAAAGTGCAAAGGCTAAAAACCTCAGGGTTTCCTAGAGAATAGGCTATTGTCCCCCTTCTTTTCCTATCATCTGATATCTTGTGGTTGACATATACAGAGTTTTTCGGCTTATACTTCCTTCTATTAGATAGGCACGAGCTTTCAACTATTTATGTAGTTAACAATTTCTGTAAGAACCCCAGGCTTACAGAAAAAACTAGGTATAATTCAAGAAAGATTATAATAAAACTATTTGATATTAAAATTTATTGACCATTTTCAGAAAACAAGCTAGTTCAGTGACTAGGATAACAGAATCAAATTATTTGGCTAGAAAATTTTGAAAGGCTTTCTTTGATCTCAATCTAAATTCACCCAGTGTTTCTGATCTGCTCTTAATCTAAGTGGAACTTAGTAGGTACTTTACCTAATAAAACTGGTTAATACATTTAGAAAAAAACAGATACTAACATTTTTGTGTGGCTGAGAGAAATTATTAGGACCATTTATCATGCATTTTCCTATTTTGTTAGTTGTTTTGTTAGTTGTTTCCCTGTATAATCCCACCCTAAACTCAAGTTTTCACGAGATTCTCCCATGCTTGGGAAAGGCTGGATAATCTTAATGTAATTTCTAGTGCTTTGCTTTCCACAATCTGGCCGTCAATCTTTCCATCTAATTGCTTCACACGTCCATAAGTGAAGAGTTCATAAAAAGATAAAGTTAGGTAATTGCTTGAAGATCAAACTGATGATGATAAAAAATACCTGATTAAACTAGCCAAAACTGAGGAAACTTTTCTTTCCTCATTCTTCTTTATTTTTATTGTGGATGTTCCGAAGACTCCTACTGAGTGCTGCAATTATTAAACTCATATTCCAGGAAAGTCAAAACGTGATTTTGCTAGTTTACTTTCCAAGTTCCCTTAGTAAACACATTCTCTTAACTCAAATACTCATGTCTGTTCCAAAATGACAACTGTAATAGATACAGCCATTTTTCTCTTTCCCAGATCTGATTTTGCTCAGAAGGGGAGTATATGTGTCTATCCTTTCCTAGTGTGAACCAGTAAAGAGTAATTATATTCTTAGTTCTTATGATAAACCCTGATCTCTAAGATAAATATGGTGGTGAGCAACTGTGTTAGGGCCAATGCTGGCCAATAAGTCAGGAGGGCAAATCTGTTGAAGAGGATTCTGGAAAAAGATTCTTGAAAGACAAGGGAAGGATAGTTCTTTTTCCTTTATTGGACATTATCATATCTGTATGTGGTACCTTAAACAGCTATCTTGCTACAAGCCTGAGGAAGAATTACAAAGAAATAAAGCAGGAGTCCTTACATACTAGTCCAGGAACTTGCTCTGCTGTGGGCTTCTTGTCATAACAAGACAACCAATCTTCTTATTATTTAAAGCTAGCAGAGACAAGAGTTTCTCTTTCTTTCAGCCTAAAGCATTCTAAATGATAAAATATACCCATTCAGAAGCTTCTTAAGCATTCTCTAGGTAGAAATGTATGTTCTTGGCCTCAAAAGTTTCTAAGAAAAATAAGTGGGATTTAAGCAAAAATAATGATTGCCTTAAAAGCTGCCTATGTGACTGATTTTGCACCTGTGTATCTATCCTTACAAGGCCTGTGCTCAGTTTGATTGACAAGGCATAAGAGATAGAGAGTATAGACAGCACTCAACAGGTAAAATTTTTTACTCTAGAAAACAGGCCGCTGCCATAAAAGGAGCACAATTTCCACATTATATATGAGCTCTGGTTTGCTTCATCTTTTTCATTTTCCCTTCAACTGTGATGACTTTATCATATAGTACTGCTTTCCTTTTTTCTCCTCCCTTTTCATCACTGCTCTGCCGGTTTAGGATGTATGCACATACCAGGAGTGTGTGCTGATAACAAGGAAACACTAGATACAAGAGATGGGAGAGAGATACATCTGCATAAAATCGATTTGCCATTTCAGCAGGAGTATATGGAAGTATTTTTCTTTGATTAGACCGTTGAATTGAAAAAGAAGCCTATTAATACCTTTATTATACAAATAGTCCACATATTTTCATTAATCAGCTGAATTAAAGGGGAAAAGAGGATATCATCCACTAAACACCAACTAAAGATAGGGGAGGAAATGTGAGATTCTGCTCTGGACCATTATTTTTCCAAAAATGTCTAAATCTGATTTTCCATTTTACTGATGCCCCTTCATAGATGCTGAGATTCTCTGCTGCCTGCTTTCCCACCCAGTGTTAATGAAAACCACATTTACAGCTACCATACTGGGCAAAGGAGTAGAAGCAGTGGGAACATATAGTAAGGGCTGATATAGCATCTCAGATGAGAAAGTGAAATAGGCTGTGGCAAAAATGATACTGGTAATTTCAGTAAAACCGTGCCAAAAGGGTGAGTAGGGTTAAAGTTACATCATTCTTCCTGTAATTTCAGCTCTGTTAAACAGCAACTTTAAGTCAATGGGTCTTTCATAGTCTGGTCTATGCGGAGAACAGCTGTTCTACTTTTACTAGACAGCTGAAGCCATGGTGTCTGAGAAAGTAGCAGAACCCACTAATAGCTAAAAGCAGCTGCCAGCAGTTCATCATCTCCATACTGGAATGCTTCTTAGCAGAGTCACAGGGTTAATACACAAAGCACAGGTGATAGCCAGGGCCCTGATATACCAGAGCCCTGATTTGCAGAAATCCTGAATAATGCAAAAAAGTTTGACAACAACAAAAACAACAATGCCACATGGACTTAACTAATGGCTTGATCAGGAAAAAGGAATCATTTCTGAGATCAACTATTGGAGAAATATAACAATTTTTACCTAGTTACTTAATGTCTTTTCCTCAGATCTAAGACATTTCTTCTTCAGCACGGTTTTGCTCCAAACATTGGTCAGAAAAATAAAGTTCAAGCCTTACAATTAGAGCTTAACAGATATTAACATTTTCCTGTAATTTTATTTATTCCTGATAAATCTAGCTACATAAAAAAATGAAAACATGAAGCAAATCTGAACCACTTATTTAATTCCACTAACAATATTTATCAACATTAATAGAGAGTTCTTTTCCTTAGCAAAAAACCTATATTTTATCCAGAAAAATACATACAAAAATACATACAACATACATACATACATACATACATACGAATGAAATAATAACTTAGTGGACCTAAAAATAAAGACAAACTGTTAGAAACAGTTACTCATTTTTGAGTCTTATGGCACATGGAAAATGCAGAGAACAAGGAAGAAGTTACATGTACTTCTCAACAGGTTATTTAGTTATTTTTATGCTACTTTATCAAAAATTTGATTTATCTCCTCTATATTTTACCTTCATTTCAATTGCCTAGTCTTATTTTCTCCTGTTGTAACAGTTGTTCTCAGAAATGACTACACATTATTTTAAGAATCAGAGAATATATGAATAATTTAAAACTAGCAAATACTTTTAATATTCTCCAAAATGAACTCGAGGAAAGCTGTTTACATAATTTCCCAATATCTAATTTTTTTCCATGAGTCTTTATTGGATTTTGTTGAAACAACAAATTTCAAATATTTCCAAGTAGCCCCATACATGTTATTAAGTAGTTAGATAAAACAAAAGCCTACCTGTGAGAGGTGAGGGTGATCCAACTGGTGTTGATGGATTTGATGGAAAACTACTGCTGGTATGGTCAGGAGAATAAATCTAACCAGAAAACAAAAGATATACACATAGGAATATGTGACAATAGCAAAAATATAAATCCATTTGCATGAAATTATTTTTATAATGGAAGCTGCCACCCCTAAGTCTCAGAGTAAAAAACTGTTTCATCAATTTTAGGACTATTCCATAACATGAATACTCTAAAAGCCTGTTTTAAAAAGTATCACATATGTTCTACCTTAGGAGGAATAAAATAGATCATATCAATTTATTTTCCTAGTTGAAAATAATTTAGTTTCTAATTATTAGGACAAAAAGGGAAGTGATTATAAAGTTAACAAGTCTGATAAATAATCTTTCTAGAATATACCATCTAAATAAGTGATACTCATTAAAAATAATTATCTCAGGAAACTACTCTTTTGAAGGGAAGAATCTTTAGAAAGTTTTAAAAGCCAGAGAAAAAATATTTAAAAATAGTACCCCCATTAGAAAAAAAAGGGGAAAAAAAGTTACCCCTTATTTCTCATTTAAAATCTCTCAGCTTGATCAACTACATTTTTGCCAAATTTAGCTCCAAATGATTTGTATTACAAAAATAATTGAACTTGCTCTCAAAGGATATTTTGTCCCCTAGAGGAAAGTGAAAAAAACCCTAAGTCCTTCAAAAAATATTCCCAAAATGATCCGCTGACTTCACTTCCTAAGAGGTTTCATTTAAAGAAGATAACTTTTCTGGAGGTAGAAATTTTGATGTTTTGTCTAAAAGTCTTGTTGCAATACTTTGTATTTATTTCATATTGCTAAAAAGTGAACAGAAATTCATTAATCTAATTAACCATTAGATATTTTTTAAAGTCTCCTTAATCCAGGGAGCAAGGGTCCCTAGGTCTTCTCTAGGAAAACCCTACTTTTATAATGGGCATAATAAATCATCTTCACATTTCAGCCCTTAACTTAGGGCAATCAACTCACGTGGACAAATTGTGATCAAATATTTTAACAAGGAAAGCTACTTCCAATAGAAACAACCTTGCTCTGAATAAGAGTAGAGCTCTAATGAATTTAAAGAGGCCCAAATTGTGTCATATAAGGGGTCTCAGCATTGGTTTTAAAGACAGTATAATATGCTGAAAAAGCCAGACACTGGAACAGGCTTATGTAAAACAAAATTCCATGGGTCACAATCATCAAACATAACACTTTCATTTTTAAAAGAGATGACAGTAGTAATTAAATTGCAAGCAGCCAGAAAGTCTATTTTCCTATTAATACAAATGAATATATTTATGTAAAATAAAATACACTGATTTATATGATGTTACTAAATTGTATCTGTAAATACCTTTAAACACCATCTCTCTCCAAATAGCCAGATCTAGAAGTTGTATATTCAAGTAAGAAAGTCATTTTGGAAAAGCAAAGCAATCAAAAAGATTTCAAAAAACTTTATGGGAAGACGTAGAAGTAGGGAGATAGTATAAGATCAATATTGTTGTCTTAGAGTTACTTTTTTAAAAATTCAGGGGGTCTACGGTCATGCCACCTGAACAAGCCCGATTCCATCTGATTTCGGAAGCTAAGCATCTAGGAAGACCAGGTGCTGTAGGCATAAAAAATAAAAAAATAACAAATTGTAAGCTGACAAGGTCCTTGCAATCTGTGGGGTAAACCAAGTGCTGCCTCACCTAAAAAAAAAAAAAAAAATTCAGGGGACGTGAAAATTAGCTAAAGATCACATTTTGGATCCTATCTGCCTGTATAAAACAGTAATTTATTTCGAACATATATATAAATTAATTAAGGTCATTGAGCTTCATCACAAACATACCTTAACATACCCCTTTACTTTTATAAATCACTACTTCTCATGTTTAAGATTAAATAATTATACCTTTATGAATGGAAGCTTTTATGAAATATGTTGACAATAATATTGGTAAAAGAGGGAAGGGTTGATGACATCGATGGTGGTGGTTGAGGAGGAGGAAAAGTTTCAATTCCATGCAAAATTTTATCAAAATCTAAACCAACTCACTGATTTTTGATTTGCCTCTAAGGATTAATACCATGAAAATATTGGAGAAATAGCATTCCTCTTTTCACATCCTCCTACTTTTGTTTTCTTCACACTGCTTACATTAATTTCTAATTGTCCAAATTTATTTATTATGTCTCTTATCCTTTCTCTTAGTAAAATGTAGGTTCCAGAAGAGAAAGGATTTAGTCTTATTCAGACAAAATCTGAATTATACAGAATCTGCAGTAGTTTCAGATTCTATAATAGTGTTTCTAAATATATACATCTTTGTTGAAAGAATATTATCCTTTCGATAAGTTATCATTTTAATATTTCTTTTAAATATTTGGGTGTATTTACCTAGGCCTCATCCCTTTTTTGCTCTTTCAATTCCTTTAATGTAGGTTTTTTTTGAGCTTTAGTCTCAGTTTTCTATTTACCTGTGTTTTATCTCTTGGTAATACCATTCTTTACAAAGTATCAACTATGACATCCCTGTGAATAACTCCCAAGTTGACATATCTATGTTCAAATTGGTTGCTGGACTTCTTCATCTGGTTCTCTTCTTTTTCATCTCAAGAACAGTATGTCTAAAGTAACTTTCATCACTGCCCCAAACTTCCTACCCTTCTATCTCTACTCTGTTTTTTCTACTTCAGTTAGCACTACCCTTTCTCATGGTCACCAAAACCACTTTCTCTCTCTCATTTCCCCTGCCCCTCTACACCCCTGACCTTAGATAACGATACCCACAATTCTCTAGTTTCTGGGATAGGTACAAATCATTCTCACTGCCATGACACTTCAAACCTTTACTAGAACTTGTGGCTGGACTATTTAAGTCGTCATATTTTTAGTTACTCCTTGCTCCTTTCATTCTATACATAATTGCCTGAGTTACCGTCCTCAACCAGCTATGAACAGTCAAATCTCATGTAGTGCTTCCTGTTGCCTACTAAATAAAAGAGTGACATTCATGTCTTTCATAATCTGGTCACAAAAATATCTTTCAGCCATATAACCTACCTATACCATTATTTATTCTATTATCCAAACAAAATATTTTTTCATTTTCTGAACATACCTTCTCCTTTCAAAATGCCTACTTCTTAACTTCCCCTTGATGAACTTTTACACCACATCCAAGTGCCTAGCTCAAATGTCATCTCCCCATTTATGCTCATTTTCACCTCCTTTATACTCTTAGAATAACCTGTACTTCTTTTTGGTTCTTTACTTCACACTATTCTCTACATTAACATTTTTTGTATATTTGTTTTATCTTCTCTCCTTGAATGTAAGCTCTGAATGGCAGGGACCTTATATTGTTCAACACTGAATCCATCATTGTTTTTCAAAGTTACGTATGAGTAGGTGCTCAATATTTTTAATACTTGAGTGATTAAATTACACTTGAAACTTGCTATAATACTTTTTGATTAAAAGCAAGGTTCAGTAAATGATAGTATTTATGTAACAAGGTTCAGTAACAGAAGTACCAACAAGGTAAACAGACCTTGTTATAAAGATGAATTCATTTGCAAATCAGTTTTATGGTATAAGCTTTGAGAACAATATGGTGAGGTTCCATTTCTAAGAATTAGTGTTGATGTACTAATGTGTCTATATCACAACGTTTTGAGCATATAAGTAGACTATCAACCCTTATTTTCCTCGATAACTCTGCCATTGGTGTTAAATAATCCCTAACCATGTCAAGAACTGGTGACAACTTTATCTCAAAAAAGGAAGAGGTTTATACTTTAAAGTTATATATCACTACCTTGCAACGACTTAGTAAAATGCTTTGATGCTGTATATAAAACAGGTATGAGCTTTTAAAATTAAATTAATTTTTAGTACTTTATTTTATTATTAAAGTATACAAGGTGTAGGCTTTTAAAAATCACTGAAAACAGGAGAAGCAGCACCAAAAATGTAAAAAAACATAATTTCTGGTGTTTTTTTCAAAAGCAGTTTTGCCATTTGTACAATAAAAAACCATTTTTTTCCACTCACCCATCACATTACCTGGTTCTACTTTGCCCTAAAGTGATAATAGGCAAAATTATTTTTAATACTTTTCCTGAACTGACAGGCAGGCTGGCAACTTATAGGACTTTTTCTTATCCCTTTTATTTTCATAAAAAGGATGTTTATGTGGGGAGAGGAGGAGCAACACAACATTAAAAAGGCAAAATAACAGCCTTTTAGATCACAGATCATTTCATTAAACTTTACCTCTATATATTTATTTTATTATCAAGTAACAAACAAATTATACTTATCCTATATAGAAACTGTTGTGCTACATTAAGAAATTCTAAACATAAGGTTTTATTTGACAAAGAGTAATCTAAATCAGGCATACGTTACTTTTTGTACTTTCTGATCTTAAAGAATTCCTATACTGATGTTTGGGAAAAAAAAAAAAAGAAAAAAGTCAGTCATTTAAAAATGAGGATGGGGAGTGATTTAGAATTTAGAGTATAAACACAAAGTAAGAACTCATTCTGCATGCAGCCGTGGTCCTCCTACTGTTAAATGACCAATGATGAATAACTCCCAATACCTTCTGCCAGGCTTAAACGGTAATATGCCTCATTTTACTGCAACAAATGAGGCCCCTCCTCCTATCAGTCATGGTTCATTCCAATCAGCAGGGTGCCAATAAGCCAGAGGGTAATGAAAAGGGCCTCAGACAAAAAAGAAACAATGGAGAGCTCCCAAACCGAACCCTGGAACTGTGGGCCCAATTTTTTAAACACCACAGTGCACATTTCAGTTAATCTTTATTATGTTAATGTTATTGAGTCTAAGGAACAAAGAAACTTATTTCATGAATTACTTTTAAACGTCAACTTCCTTGAATTTTCTTCTCTTTTGTTAGAGACTACTGACCATTTAACTATCCAGATTAAAATTCTCTTTTCTCCCTCCCCCGCCTGTCTCTGAGGTAGAAAAATCAAAACATAAATTATCACAAAGAAGTCTAATATAATCAACAAAGTTAAACAGTTCTCTTGTTTGATCTCCTCTAAATTAAAGACCAAGTGTTTTGATATGGTATTAGGCACTGAAATAAACCAGATGTTTCTTCCTCTATATAACTCTCCATGGGCACAATCTTAAAGGGTTATTGTCTGGCAAATGTTCAGGGAAATACATTAGAAATGGCACGGATACCCAGATTTTCCTTTCCTTCTATCTATCCTAGTTTATTATCTAAACTAATGCATAATCCACAAGGCTTTGGGAACTTTGTGTAAATACTTTCATGTACAATTCTCTTTCTAGCTATCCTGAGATTAAGACCACAATTACCCAGGCTTAAACCTAAAAGAAAAGAACCTTTGCAAATGTATTATCTGGCCTTACATGTTTAATCACACAGTATTCTGTGTGCTCTTTTAATACCTACACTGAAGAACAAAGGTTGAAGCCTCTGATGTTTCACACATAAAAGACCTTCTAAGACATGTATCAGACAATTGGGGATCTAGAAATAACTCATAATGACAATAGCATGGTGTTACACCATCTAAACCTAGATGCTAAATTAAAAAGTCACATTCTTAAGAACTTAAAAATTTCAAAATACTCATGGCCACCATTTCCAAAGATCTATAATACATAAAATAAAATTTTGATACGTTTGTCAGACTCTTAAATGTAATCCTCATAGAATTCCTTCTCCTCTTCTCTTCTACTCTTTCCTATCCCCAATGTAATGTTTTTGTCTTTCAGTACATTCTGAGAGCAGTAAAGTGAATGTGAATCTGTAATGGAGTTAGAGAAAGAATGTATTTGGAGGAGGTTTCTGATGGGGAGGGGGACAGCAGATGGATTGAAGGAAGGGATTTGAAGTGTGCAGACTATGGCATGCAGTGATGGAGCAGATGGAATGCATCACCGTCAGCTATGACAGACATGATTTATGGAATGACCTAGCAGCTCTTTCCTAGTAACAACATAGGATGACAGAGCTGAGTTTCCATGACAACAAAAGCCCACCCACTAACTAGATTAAACATTCTTGCCTGGCTTCTACTCACAGTGAATTTGGATTTTCTTTTCCAAATGCCAACTGGTTGGCTAGTATGCTGGTCATAATACCGGAAAACGGTCAAGGCCTTGAAGGGTAACTGGAAAGGAGTTTGAAGGACCACTGAGAATATCACAAATTCTTGCCTACCTATGTGCCAAGATTCCTTTACATACGTTTTCTTTGAATAAAATAAACAGAAGATCTTTTAGAAAAAAAGCCCCAGAATGCACATTATATTTTTGAAAGTTGGCTACAATTGAGGGCTCAAATATTATTTGTTCTCCCACATGTAAAATACTGCTACTGGATTCCTTCAGAACCAGTAGAAAGAATATGGCAAACCAATCAAATATCTGGGAGACAAATTTAATACTATAGAATAATTTTCTTCCTCGGTAGGTAGTTTTCATGAAGTGGGAATAAATTCAAAAAAGTGGAACAACTACCTTTAATCTTTATCACCCTGTAAAACAAGTTACTGTAGCACTGCTCTTTCAGAGTAGTAAAGCTCATCAGTTCAGGGTTCTCATCAAATAAATATGGGCTTTCTCCTTACCAGCTTAGTTATCCCTAGAGCAAGTGACTTAATCTTTCTGAGTTGAAGTTACTTAACCTTTTAAACCTAGTTCTCCTTGTGTAATATGGGGGAAAATAATGCCAAACTCACAGGTTTTTTGTTTTTGAGGATTAAATGAAACAAAGCATTAAAATGCTTAGTATAGTATATAGCACCTAGTAAACATTCAAATTATAGCTGATATTTTTGTGGATTCTGTTATCACTATTTTTGTTATATAATGATAGATTGACTTCAACAAACATTTACTGAGCTCTATTTTGTGCAGGGCTCCATTATGTGATAGATGAATTTGACTTGGCTTCATTTCTCAAGAAACTTGTGCTCGGCTACAGAGAAAGGTTTATCTACAGAAACCACATAGAAAGAGGTTTACCTCCTTAAATGTTCAATAGTTGCTTCCTTTTAATTACTCACACATTAAGTGGTCTGCCCTCCCTATGAACAGTAGCAAATGTGTTTGACAGAGTTAACTGCCTGTCATAGGGAATGTAAGACTACTTTCTGTGGGAATTCTGAGAGGCTTATCATTCAGAAGGAAAAAAGAAAAAAAAAAAGCCTAAGGAGAAACTTCAGAAAGTACAAAGAAGTGCCTCTTTTAAACAAGTAGATTTGTAATCTCTGTGGATTACTGGTAAACACTCTCCAAAAAAACTTCCAGAAGAAAGGATTTCAGTTGTAGTGTTTTAAGAATCACATATTAAAACATAATCAATGCTTTAAACCAATGCTTATTAAAACAAATCATTGCTTTGTCATTAATGTCCTGATGTGATATAACCTAGATGTTCAAGAAAATACTACAGAATTTCTTCAAATCAGTTTTAACTCATGAATTTTAGCATGAATTCTTCAATGAATCTGGCTTTTTTTTGGGAAAAAGCTCTTATCTCTGATTTCTTGAATGAATCAGTTGCAGATGATTATTTTTTCCTTTTAAAAAAATGTAAAATACTATCTAGCTTGGAAAAATCCCTTATAAAAGCACTCCCTTCTCTAGATCAGAAGAATAACCGAGTTGTCTTTCTTGGTTCCACCTGACTGATTTTAATGGGAAATTCACTAAGTATATATTTAAAAGAATAAATGCAGTTAATATTAATATCAGCCATCTGTGCTCTAGGTTTTACCATATCCAAATTTCTCTTCCATCTACATCTGTTCCATCAAGACAAAGACATATATTTCAAATGAAGTTAGAAGGATAGATCTTGTGGGAATGTTATCATGAGTTCTGAATTTTCAGTAAAAGATGAAAGATTAATATAATTTGAAGAGAATTCAGAGTATCTCATAAGTTATTTTAAAGGTAGCATGAATCAATACAAATTGAGAATGCTAAATGAGTAATGAAGTTGAATCTGTTATAACTACATCCTTTAACTATGACACACATACCCATAAAATATAATCACTGCATTTAGCAGTGTAAACTTCATTCAATAAAACATGTAAAATCAGTACTCACAGATGCCAAAGCCTTTCCAAGTGCATCACCTGTCTGTGAGCTTCCAGCAGCATTCCCTCTGGTTCCTGAATATTTCAAGTAGGAAAACAAATCAAGAATTTTAGCAAGCTGGCATGCTGTTATTTATTTTTTTAGCACTCTGCCATTATTTCAAGAGTATTCTCTACTGCTATCTCATAACTGTTAAAATTAACTAGCAAATACTCTGCATGTGTTATACTTAATAAGCTAAGGTAAAGATGGGTTCCTTACCAGTTTCTACATTAATGAAAAGCAAAAAGTTTTTCTTTCTTTCACTTTAAAACTCTATACTAAAAATATATACAGAAAGACATGGGGTTTACTATAAATCCCCAAATAGGTTTTAGGGAGTTTTGCCAATTTAAAAAAGCTCACCTAGAATGCTATCCGATCCATTGATGGGAGGAGTGTGTGAGGCAGTAACATAAGGTGAACTGCTGGTACTGCTGCGATGGAAGCTGGACATTGGTGGAAGACTTGTGTTTATGTCTGTTGGTGAAACTGAGTGTGGAGGATAACTCTATAGAAAGGGGAAAAGAGATATGGTCTATTAAATACATTTTCTGAACAATACACACACATATAACTGGACAACTACTATCACAGATTAAAAAGAACGTCACAAGTTAGCAGCTAAAGAGAGCTACTATTGTCATTTACTTTTTAAAAAGGCATGCTTAACACAATAAACCTAGAAGTATTGCAAACTTGAGAAGTTTTGGCAGAATCAAATCTTATACTTGTAATCTAAAAGAAAACACAAGTAAGGACAAAGTATTGCTGCACCCTAGTTATGTGTTAGAGCTTACCAAGCGGTCATGCGAATGAAGGCTGCTGTAACTACTGGATTGAGACATATGGGAAGTGGAGGTCCCCAGAATTCCACCAAAACCAGGCTGGCTCATCCCATTTGATGAATTCCAAAGGTCAGAAGAATTGTGGGTCCCATCTAAGACAGAAATATAAAAGTTTCCTTAGCTAAAAAAATTTTTTTTATTTTGATGATGCTATAAAAATTCAAAAAGTACCCTTCAAATATTTTCCTCCTGTTTCTACCCTAGTCTTCTATCTAGTTTTCTTCTCTATAAACTGTATATTACTATCTAAGAAGAAGGAATAAATCTTTACAGTTAGAGGGGGAAAAAAACAGGTAATCCAAACTAGTAGGCTGATCATTATAAAAATCCTCAAAAGATCTAAATTCATATCAAAGATAATAAAAATTCCAAATTTGGGGACAGGTCTGAATTTAATTTTGAGTTAAATGGCATACCCATAAATATACACAAAAAGTCCTTCATCTATAACAAATAATGTACATTATAGCAAATATTCTGAAACTGTGGAATAAATAAGTTTCTCTAATAATAAACCTAAGTAATTGATAATGACTATACTGTAGTCAGCCTTCAAATGAAATGTGTTAGCAATGACTTCACTCACTAATATAAAGTCAAGGAACCACTTATGCAGTAATTTACTGCTCTCATAGTATATGCTTCCCATACTCTAAAACCACAGGAGACCAAATAAAAATAATTTGCTAGACATGAATTAAAGGAAATGAAACACTTTTTCTACCTGAACAAGTCTTATTCTGTTCTATGATATTCACTTTTATTTATATTGATAATTCCAGGAGTGATATGAATCTGTAATTTAAACTAGACACTAGAGTTGTTAAAATCTTTATATATTTAAATCCTAAAATAAGGAAGAGTAGTTCTATTCATTTTTCTCAGTTGAAGTCCTTTACAAATTCAATTAATACTAGATGAGGCACTCCAATGGTTTTGCTGGATAGTCCAACTACAGTGTAGTCGATTTATATCAGCTAGAAATACCTAGACAAATCATGTCTGAATTCCTATGAAGGCACTGTCTTTCCTCACGACTTTAAATTATTAGCTAATATACAATAGGCAACTGCCATAGTATTTGAAAACTATTCGGCAGTACTTACCTTGCATAAAGAAAGTGCTAGCAAACATACTGGTTGGTGGCTTGGGAGATGGATAACTAGGAGATTCACGGTTGAAATCTTCTGAATTTGGGGATGGTGCATACACCTTAAAATTAAATAGAAAACTTAATTAAAATCTAAATTATGATCATGTCACATATAAAATGAGTGCTACATATACAAATGGCCAAAAAAGCCTACCTAATATCTATAAAGACCACAAATCTGAAGAACTGCCAAAATCTACATATATACTAACTTGGTTACTCTCTACATGTTTGTTTTTTAGCTGATGAATAGAGAAATATACTACTCCAAGTATTCCCATAATTCATCTTTTGAGACAATTATACCAGGTGTTTGAATAAAGTCATAAAAGTTGACTTTGTTTATAAAACACAAATCTAAATAAGCGTATGATTAAAAATGTGATGGTTGAAACAAATGTCTTTTGAATATAGCACAAAATAAAATTTGAGTTCATAAAATTCATTCTTATCACTGTTACAAGATTTATCAAAAACAAAATACTAAATCTTAAATGTTACTATCTTTTGTTACTATTAAAAGATAACCGTGAAAGGTACAACACAATTGTTCAGAAACTTCTTTAATTTAGTAGGGTTAGCAAAATTAAGACCAAGTTTTGCTGGAGGGTTTTAATAATTTTAATAATTAAAATAATTTTAATTTCAAGTAAACTTTCAAGTCTGGCACTACTTTAAGTAAAATCTCATTTAATTTTTCAGAGCAATATTAATTTCCTTTGGTAAACTTTTGCTTCAGATAAGCAAAGTATGAACAATTTGAACTGGCAAATGGCCATCACTGTCATTTCTCTAGAAAACTAAATGGGCAGCCAAATAACCTTAATAATCAAAATATGATCAAACCATTCTCACAATGACTAATGAAAGCAAGAAGGAAAACGTAACATTGAAGGTAATGCATGGTCTGTAAATCAGGAGATAGGAAGAATAGAATAGTGTTTTACTGTGAGCAGTGTTGAAACATCTTTTTTAGTTTGCTAAAGGTAAATACATTAAATTTCATTCCAAAATAAAAATTCTAAGTGTTCACTTAAGTGGAAGAAAGTAACTACGTTACTAAAATGGGCTCATGTGTAAAAAAATCACATTTTTTGCATAAGTACAGAAAATTTCTAGAATTGCATAAAAGAATTAGTGGTTATCCACCTGGACTTAAAACTGGGAAGGACATTTACTTCATGCCCTTCCAAACAAAGTCTGATATTTTTACCCAGTATATATTTCAAGGATCAATAAAAAAGTTGAGGAAGCATGCACTGAGATTAAAATGGGAGTCAATTTTTTATTTATGTAAACTATCACTTATATTCATTTAGTCTTTCTTTGAGGCATTAACTAACTGTAAAGATTTCTGGCAAATTACCTAACCTTCCAGATTCAACTTCCTCATTTGTAAGATGGTGCTAACAGAACCTGCATCAGGGGATTGATGTGACAATTAGACAAGATAAAACATGCAAAATGTTTAGAATAGTAACCACTGAGTATTAGCTAATGTTATCATCTCTCTATCATTTTTACAGAAGCAGTTATACCACCACATATTACCTCTGTTCAGTCCTAATTCTTAGCTGTCTGACGTGATCCTACAAACTCACTCTAAAAAAAAAGTTAAAAAGTCCATTTTTAGTCTTCTCGCTAATTGTGTTAATACTTACACAGGTGTGTCTTTTTAATGGAATAGTAATCCAGGTTAGTTTACTAGCTTTTACAATCCAGAGGTAAAAACACACACTTGTGTTACTTGAGAAGTATGGGACAAGGTACATTCCTATGAATTACCCAGAAAGATCCTACTCAGGGGAATAAAGCAGATAAAATGTTTTTTCTATTATACATATTAAGCATGTTTTTCTAGCTTAGTGCTTGCTATTCCATAAAAATAGTGTTCAAATGAAATATTTGAGTATATACAATAGTGTTTGGTTGTAGTTCAGAGGCAGGAAAAAGTTTTTAGAAAAGGAATTTTGCACTTTTTTCCTTTAATCAATTTTCAGTGTCTAAATTTACTACAGCTAGATGCCCTCTGTCCCCTTTATATGCAGATTTTCCCAAACTAGGCTGAAATCATTAATAATGAAACATGGTAAATCCACATCCTTAGCAAGAAAATAACAATAAAATTTAGAAGACAGCACTAGAACATTTTTTGTGTGTGTCACAAATACTTATTGACTATACACACCCCATCAGCGATTTGAAAATATGAACTATAAAATTCTCTAACTCTATCCAGGTTATAAATGGAAACAGTATATAATGTAAGCCTCCCACTGTTAATTGTGAAAGGTTTTGATGTGCCATTTCACACACACAAAAAAATCCTACATAATTTATCAGTTTAAATTTATAGATAATTTATCAATTATATTTCTTTATCCTTATTCCCATTCAATTCACTGTATTCCATACATGATATACTTACACATTAAAATATTTAAATGGTTTGCAATTAATTACAAAAGCAAGTAAAAGGATAAACCTGATTTTATTGATTTAAAAATCAATGTCAAATAAGAAATATGCTGATGAGATAATGGTTAATAAAGACTGTCATGGAAAGCAAGAGAATCAAGATAAACCACATAAAGCAGAAGAGACTTGTCTACTTTGTAAAAATTTTTAAGCTGTATGCAGAAAACAGGGTTCATTTTGGAGGTAAAGTTATTTTTAATGTTAGCCTTTTATAAGCAGACTTAAAAAAAAATAAATGGACTTTTGAAGGACAGATCTTTAAATGAATATGATAAAAACCAAATTGCTATAAGTTTATCATTTATTTCCTAACATAAATTCAAAGTTTGTATCATAATAAAAATGTTTTGAAAAACATGGTTCTCAAAGAGGCCAATTTAACAGATTTCTAACACAGGCCAAATAATTTTACTTTTGGTATCTTAACCATAGCTTGCAAAAACATAGATGCAATGTTATGAAGCAGCAGTTGTGCCAGTCTCGATTTTTCAGATCAAAGAGTTCTTACGGCAAAGCGCAACTGATGTGGTCTCAAAGACTTTATTAACTCCAGATGTAGGGAAATAGCCAGCCAATTCCACAAAAAGAGCAAGTCTCTTTTAGTTACAATCAGTACTGGCCACAAATTAAAACCAGACTGCTTATGTCATCTGATCACCTGCACACAGATGCCAGTTTTTTTCTATTTCATGATCTAATCATATATTTAAATCTTAAGTATAATTTTATATCACAACAAACAATCTTAAAGTTAAGAGAAAAGAACATATATATGCTTTAAGATAATTAAAATCTACCAGGGGTCTATTTTAAAGAGAAACAGAAAAAAGTTACAAGTAAGTAATCTATGATGTTCTTTTAAAATGTGATAGATATTTAGAAATTGTCTTTAGAATTCTAGCCTCCATTTCAAGTCAGGTTCACAGTAGCTATCATGGGACTGTCTTTATTCTTTCCAAAGCACTTATATTTTCTCCTTCAGGAATGGCAATGAGAGAAAATTTGAGTATCTGGTGAATAGAACCATAACACTGATTCCAACTTGAACGAATATATAACTGAAAATCTAACAGTACCTCCCTTTCACTGTTAAGTCTGGTTGAAAAGAACAAATCTACATTAATATCTTTGACATTCTTATCCCATGAACCCAAATTGACTTTTTAAGAGTGATAGACTACTTCAGAAATGAATTTTTACTCTTTATAGTGATCACACAATTATTCTTGGAATGTAGTTTACATAACCAATTGGCATCAAGTTAGCAAAAACAGATTCCTTTTTTCCTGTTTGGATAATTCAGTTTAGTCATATGGATAATCCTAAATTCGGGGCAGCCCACTTTCTGTTTATCTCTAGAGGCTGGAGCTGTGTACAACACTCTTGATTTCAATGCATCCTTCATATAATATTGGAAACATTCATGTGAGGCAGGAAGGCATAATAATTTTCTGATAGTTATTGAGAAAAGATGCAAGGAAGCAGAAGCTTTTGCTAAAAATATTTTTTCTTTTTATCTTGTCACATCCAGTGATGAGTTAAAAGACGATGTCATTCCTGTGGTTTTTATAATAGATTCATAGCTTGTGTGGTGACTATTTTTAAATGTCCCAAATGATGTGAAGATGAGTTGGGAATTTTTTTTAGTATGTGAGAATAACTATATATCTTAATTAAAATATCCCTCCACAGAAAATAAGAGGAATGCTTTAGATGAGGACTGTCTAATAGGTTTCTGTAATGATGGAAATGTTCTATACCTATGCTGTACAATACAGTAGCCACTAGTTACACATGACTATTGAACAGTTCAAATGTAGATAGTATAACTGAGGAACTAAATTTTAAATTTTATTTTAATTAATTTAAATAGTCATGTGACTACTAGTTACTACAGAATAACACAAATTCAGATCATTCTTTCTTATCAGGCAGTTTAAAATCACATTAATTATTTTGAAAGAAATATTCTGGAAGTCTCATAGCTCCAAGGCCTAAGAAAATCTAAATCAGCCCAAACTCTCAAACATTTTGGGAGCATCTTTAGCTAATCTGGCAAGAGGAAAGATGGAGAAGCTTATCCATTTTTCTGAAAATGCACTAACACCGAAATTATTACCGAGGTTTCATTACGTTTAGGCTTCAACTGGTTCTTTTGTCAAGATGTTTTGAATAGATGTTCTCTATTCAAATAAGTTCCAATATATAACAACATATCATTAAATGCTTTAATTCATGCTAACATGAACCTCCAATATGTAAAACTTTTATTATAATAACAATCTTCAGCAAAATGTATCAATTTATTAAAATAAAACAAAATCATTTGGCTAACTTACCCTACCATCATAATTTTAAAATAAAAAATGTATAATTATAGTCAAGAATACCCACTTACTTTATCTAATATTTTATATAACTATATTTTGTGTTAAATGACAAAAATTTTTACAGAATCTAGCTGAGTACCTAAAACCTGAGAAAATATAAAAGAAGTCTAGGTTACTGGAAAAAAAGAAAATGCTAACCCAAGTCAAATCTTATTTTGAAAATCTGTAATTAAACCTATTGGCCAATAATTTTTAAAATACACACTTAAGGGTTAACATTCAAAAACTAATAATGAAAAACTAATTATTATAAAATTTATTTTTTAGTAATTGCTGATTAACCTATGCAAATTCTGCATATAGTACAACACAAACAACAGCTTCCTGAATTTTGTAGGACCTGAATTTAGAAAAAAAGAGGCTGTTTAAAAGAGAATAGATTAAAAAAATGTTTAATATTTATACTCACTGAGAATGGTGTTAGAGGAAGTTAAAGAAATTCTCTAAAAACAACTTCCCATTGATTTTTCTGATCAGTTTAAAAGCACCTTTAACATAAATGGCAAAATTTTAACATTGCTGAAATTTAGGTCTTCCCACTTTCCTTGTTCCTTTTCTAATCAAAATTAAAACAAACATAATCCCAAAGAAAGTCATTAAAACACTTAATTATAAAACAGCAGTCTATTTTTAAGAATTTCTCATTACCTAGCTAGGAACACACAAATGACAGATGTGATAAATACTTCGATGCTTTTAGTATTTTATTATTACACAAAAATAGCAAGTTTTGCCATAAAGCCTAATCTACAACTACAGTTTTTAAGTTAATTCCACGCTCAATGAAGGAAATATTTAGATATTTGAATCAAAACCAAAAGGCATTATAAACCAAAATGTCTGAAGTACAAGGACTAACTCAGGGACGTACAAGTTATCTCTATGGAAGATTCTTTTCACCTAATTAGCCTGCTAAAAACATAACCGGAATTTCCATAAAGAGAATAAATATATGTTTATATTTGCAACAGTTTCATAAATAAAAGGACCAGTATCTTTCCCTAAGGATTTCCAGAGATGTGTTTAGGAGTGAAATAAAGTAAAATGCCCTTTCTAACCACAGCAAGAAAAAAGAATCCCAGCTTTAAGCATAAAGCAGCTCAAAATCAATTACTACTTCTGCTGTCTAACAAGCATAGTTGAATATTACAAATACTACTTCTGCTGTCTAACAAGCACAGTTGAATTTTCCACTGTGAGAAAAACTTCTCAGGTAAGTCAAGCACATATTTATTAATCTTATGTTAACAGCACTCATCAAATTTCATCAGCTCTTTATTGTAACTGCTATCATTTTAATAATGACCACAAATTTTCTCTTGAAATATAAACTATGGAATTTTTAAGAGACTGAGTTTGAAATTTGTATGCTAGAATAACATACTAAATCAATGTGTGCCGCTTCTTACCTACATTTTAGAGAAATTTAGGTCCAACAATACAGCACGTGATTCTTTTCTTCAACATGTTCATTAACTAGTGGAAAGGGAAACAAATTTCTTTCTAAAACACTCATGAAGCTCAGTGAGTGACAACATCCTCTTTGGGCTGGGGGACTACAGTTTTAACTCCCTGGTGTTTGTGCTCACTTGAATGAAGAGAAAAGGCCTTCTTGGATTTATAACTGGAATACAGTCTCAGATATTTTTGGTAAAGGGAAAACAATCAAAGTGGATTTATGCTAAAGTCCTTGTCATTCAATGTCTTTAGTATTCTATTTTCAGAGAATTTTTAAATGACTTCATGTTTTCCTCATACATGTTAAATTTAACTCTACTGGGCCCATAGACAGCCTGGAAATTTAAATTAATTTAATTGAATTTTTTTCCTCTCCTCATGTTAATTATCAATAAATCCCCAATGAAACAGATATGTAGCTCTATACATTCTCCCATTGGTTTCAGTGCTTTTATTAACAGAAAATGTTTATTTGAAAAATAAGTCTTAGAAATATTTACAACACAGTTTTAGCTACTTGACAACCCACTTCTTATGAAAATACAAAATTATGTGGGCAGACAGTACTAAAACTATGGCAAAACTAAATTTTAGTACCAAACATTCTAGTAGAAGGGAAGATCTGCTAGTCTAATTTCCTTAGTTTTTAAACATATCTAGGATACTTTTAAGCTCTTAAAAAGAAAAAAAATTTGCTTAATTGATCACATTAATTAGCATTCAGAAAATTGTTAGTCTGATCATATATGCAAAATATATTTATTTGTAGGAATTGAATAGGGTTTTCTATTTTCTTTCCATTGTAATATATTTTGATATAAATGGTAGTAAGGATAAATAGTTTGGGCCTTTGTTATGGAGACTAGTTTACTTGCTCTTGGGTGCTATAAAAGAGAAAACCTACTTTTGGAAGAGAGACCTAGGTTCAACTGTAGCCTCAGCACTTACTACCGGGTGGGGCAAGTTACTTAACTTCTTGGAACCTCATTTTCTTTCTATATAAAAGGAGGCCAGAAACAGACACATGACAGTGAATGTGAGAAATAAAGTAAACATGAAGTCTCTAGCATAGCTTTTGACACAGAGTCCTTATAATCATGTCAAGTTCTTATCTCCTCTTTCCCAGATTCTATACCAAGCTCAATAATTCAAAATGTGTTTCTAAGCTTGAGTTTTAAAATTTGGATTTCTGTGTTGTAATAAGATTGAAATAATCCCTTGATAAGCTAAAAGAGCATCATGTCTGTAACTTGCTGCAATTTTTATACCTGGAACACTCTGTAGCATCTTCAGTTCAATGCCTAGAAAATGGAAGCTGATCAGATTGGAAGAAGACCGAAACTTCAGAATCTTCCCCTCTCAAAACTTTCCTTCCTTTAACTCTAAGACTTTTTACCTTTCTGCATAAAGGACACAATTTAGTCACATCAATGAGAAAACTGAATATAGGCCAAGTTCTTTATATATATATAAGGAACTTCAGAAACCCATTATTCTTTGCTATTTTTAAATCACAAAAAAATTGATAATATTCACAATGGTTTTTAGGTTCTCTATCATAAACACATATTAATATCTTACAGTATGGTACAGAATAGCTAAACAAAAGCTATATATAATACAGAACATTAATCCCTTCACTTTCCAAATAGTGGGGATAAATAGGGTTAAAATTTTTGGCTTTTCTTTTCTGAAAATAGATGCCCAAGCCTCTTATACTTCCAATAATACAATACGACCACATAGTCTTAAATAATAAAATATGATAAAGCTCTTCTCTGGTTAATGTTTTTTCTCCTAGAGTTTGTTCAGTATTATTATTAAAATACATCAAATATCCTTAAAATATGATTTAACTTGGGAACTTAAAGATAAAAACTTAAAAAAAAAAGTATTTTAAGACCAGTATCACTTAGAATTTGTTGCTCTCTCATAATACCTGTAATGGGATCTTAAAATGAAATCAATGTGAACTTATTAGCATTTCAAAACATTAATGTGCTTTATCATTTTAAAATATATTGAAATGGGGTTAAAGGGTTTAAATTTAACCTGTTAACTATGGGAATTACATAAAAATTCTGTAACTCAAATAAGGAAGTATATTCCACATAGAGTCTGAAATTATTAATTTAAAGTACTAGTTTTTACTATAAAGCATTGTTGGGTAGATATTTCCCAATATATACTAACACTAAGGTATATACATAGTCTTTGGATAATCTAATTACATACTACATGATTTTCTTACTGAAGAGTTATAAGTTAATAATAATAATAATAAACTAGATAGAGGTGATAAAAATAAAATGCATATAAGAAAATACATACAAGACCAAGGCCTTACGATTTAGAAGACTAAGAAAATGTATCATCTCTTTATGCATCTTTCAGGAACATAAAAGTCACCTCTGACCTATATCAGGCACAGGCTATCAATTTTCAGGCTATACTTTTCTACCATACCAGCTCTGTCATCTACCGTAAGGCTGGAAATACTTAATACGATCAAAGCTGTTGCCCCCCCAACAATGTAGAACAAAGAGAAATGTTGTAATAGCGTGATCTGTGCTCTCGAAAGAATAAAATCTAAACTCAATTTGAGTTATGGTCTCTCTACTTCAAGGGTACTGTAAAATTAATTTTATTCAACTCATACATACATACATACATGCACACACCATCTTCAAAAAGACTATTTGACTTAAAATCAAAAAAAGTATTTTTGCATTTCAAAGACAGCTGGTAAGGAAATTATAAAAGGATCAAGTAATTTCATTTATATTACCTCATCTATATCTACTTTTCACATTCTCTAAAGCTCTGCTTATATGGGCAGTGTGAACACATACTTTTTAATGAGTTTAAGGATATTTTGGCTTGATTATCCTCTATTAAGAAAGCTTACCCAAAAGTTAACAAATGCTAACAAAGTCTAAAGAGACCTTACCAAAGCTTTCATTAGTAGCTAGAGCCATATGCCACTTTAAAACCAGTAGTAAAAAGGGAAGGGACAAATGTATCTGATTTTAAACCTATTTTAGAAAATGTAATTACATTTTCTTTATAACTTTCAACATTAACATTAAAAATGCCTTCACTCCTGTCTAAAAAACCCCAAAAGGTCACTAGACATTTATGTATTTAATAAGACACCTGAAGGAAAAAATTTTTTTGGGGGGGTGATAGAGGAGAAAAATACTGAATTCCTGGCATAAATCCAAGATTATTATTCATAACATTTTTATAATGTTTATCAAGTATCTTACAAAGATAACTCATAGTGACTCTTCCAGAGAAATTCACTTTTTCTTTAGAATATACAAAATCCTTTGACTTAAAGGTGTTTTTTTTCAGAAACACACTAAATAATTAATACTAAGTAATTAAAAAGTCTTACTTAGCAACACAGAAAGGTGTTATTTTAAAACATCTAACTACGTGCTATAAACCAACCAGAAATACATTCTTTGGAAAATGAATAAATACATTCTTAGAAAAAGTGATTTATTTTATGAATCTGTACAGGGTCAAAATTCTAGTTTGATTGGAAACAGATGGTCTCCCAATAAAGTCAGGGTTTGGACCTGAAACTCCAAACAGGAAATACGGCCCTCACTAGCTGACTGCTTCCTTAATCATTCCCAGAGCTTCATACTTGTTATTTTTATAAATAACCAATATAACTTTCATCTTTGCCTTCTATCTACAAAGCATTAAATAATCCTCTCTCTGTCTATATATGTGTATGTATTTTATATACAGATAAACTTATTACAACATAAGAAGACATTAAAATAAAAGTACTTTCAAGCTCACTGCTAGTAAAGACATCAGGCATTAAAAATAACGCACAAATTCAAGTTTACTTTCTATACGGTTTTTAAAATAAGTCAACAACTATTGAGTAACTATTTCAAAGACAACTTTACTGACACTATTTACAAAGAAACACACAATCTAAATGTATTGCAAAAATGACAAAACCTCATGGTTTTAGTAAAAAGCAATTAATTTACACTGCTTTGCATTAAACAAACCAGTTAGAACTATATGAACAAAGAAAAAGACTTACCGTCTTCCCATTGTAGTAATACATCAAAGAATTGCTGCCCATTCCAGGGACAGGATAAGCACAATACATGTTGATTCTGAAAATGTTACTGTTAGCAGCTAATGCACACAGCTTCTCTCCAAGACATACATCCACACAGCCAAACAGAGTTAAGTCTTCAGCACTATGCATCCACACATGGATCTACTCAAAAGGAACTTATGCAAAACAGGACTGAACCAACTCACAGAGCAGAGAGGGAGGGTTTACGCTGGAAGTAAGCTCCTTCAATTTCTATTAAATCCTTGCATCGTGGAGGATACCAATAAGACAAATTTTGGGGTAATAAAAAAATACAAGTTACTTATAAATAGCTAAATAATGAAAAGAGACATAGTGTCCTGGAGATAAATATCCCAAATAAATTATTAATTTTGTTATTTATATATGAGTCTACTTCAAAGAAAGGCAAATGGACACATCTGCAAATCTTTCTTTAGTTTTAATTAAATTAGAGCATTTGTGGCAGGGAAACCTAGCTTGCTACACCTCTTGCAACATTACCATCTGCCCTGGTCTAAAGTTGCTTCTAACTTTGATAAACACATGATCAAGCAATCAGGAATTGAAAACACTGAACCATGTGCAACAGAAATGATCGAGGACAGTACGAAATCACTTCCTGGAGAAAGTGGACAAATCATGATTTTTTAAATTGTAAAAACTGTACTGAAAAAAATGGAGAGAATCGCATTTTATGAAAATCTTCAGTCCAAAAATTCAAAAATTATCTTGAAAACAAATTTATTTTAAAAATATTTAATACAGATTTTCAGTTATAAAGCCCTTTAAATGCCTCATTCATAACACTATCTGAAAGTTTATAATGAACTGCACTCTTCTAGAACATTTAATATGTATTAAGCAATTTGATAATTAAATAGAAAAAACAAACAAGGTTTTGTTTTCCCTTATAAAAAAAATAAGAAAGGTCAGTGAATATAACAGACACTCTAGTTAATAAACTAAAAAAGGTTCCTTAGTTTTTTCTCCAAGTTCATTATTGCTCTTAAGGAATACTTTATATATTCATATTTTTTATATATTCATATTTTGAGGTGAATGCTCAAATTTCTCAAAAAGGAAAAGTAATCAGTGTGGAAATAAATGTCTCAGATTTAAAAAATTCATTATATTTAGAAATCAACAGGTTTTAGATAGTCTGCAAATACACATTTTTCCACACAAAAACACACTTTGTAATTTAAAAAGTTTTTAATTTGTCTTTTGGTATGGACAGAAAACCAGAATAGTAACTTTTCTTTTTTCTCATTTGCCCCAATCAAAACCTCTTTGTACTATCTCTTCTCCCTGTGCCTTGTAAGTTCTAAGGGAACCTGATAATCAGAGGAGAGGGCACAGAATGCATAAAGGGGCACATTACTTTTTTTTCAAAGACATCTTTGATGAAGCAGAACTCCTCTAACTTAGAAATATTCTAAATATTCTATAAGGGACCAACCTTGCTACCCCCATTTTGTGGAACATATTGATCAAATTATAGCAATAAACTAAATCAAACAATAAGGCCAGCTAACTTCACAATGTTTTAAAGCTGATGGTATCGGAATAACAATAAAATCTCCCCACACTCTCCAGATATAGAAAAGGCTAAGCAGCAGCTGCAAAAGAACATCACTGTACAGCAGACTATTAAAATGCCAGTCTGCAGAGTGGTTTGTAACTTCCTCCCTCCTGAGAGACCACAAAGACCCATTTCAATCCTTAGAGAACTGTGTAAAAAGCTTTGATTTACAATTAACAATGCCATGCCTTAAAACCATTCAAGTAAATTTTAGTCTTTCATACACATAATCTTTCTCTGATAGAACAGATACTCTTTAAAAAAAAAAAAAAGGAAAACCAGCCATCTAAAAAATTTTTTTCCTCTTAATGATTGAACATAAAAAAAAAAAATCCAAACCTTACTTTTGAATAGAAATTGAGGAGAGATTGGGGTGGGAGGAAGGGAAGCCACAAAGCACTGACAATACCTCAACATTTTTTTCCTACAATCATTATCCCAACCAGAGAAAACTTTTATATATTGGTTAAAAAAAAAAAATCCACTTTAACAGGCTCATTTCTTTGGAGTTGTCAGAAAAGAGAGAGAATGCTATGTTATCTGACAAAACAAAAGCATAACATAAATCTAATTATGCAATCTTGGCTATTAAACCATAATGAAAATTTTATTATTTCATCATTAGTTCTTTATTTTACAGGCAACTATAGGATATTCTGAAAGGAATAAACAAATATTTAAGATAAAAAGTTCAGAGTAAATTCAGACAGCATAATCCTACTGTTCTAAAGTAGTTTGTTAAGCAACTAACTAGATAAGATTTGCTGTTAAACCTAAAACCTGAATATGAAATATTAACAGATTTTAGTAATTAAAAGCTTTTGCTCCTACTCTTCATTCCTCCTCTCAACACAAATTCACTATCCAGACATGTATATTTAAGACCCCCCAACCCCCGCATACATAATACATTCACTGAGTATACACTACTGCCTAATTGAGAGTGTATATAGAAAAGGGGGGTGGGTATATATACAGATCTACATATATATGACATTAAACTCATTCCTCAAAAGCAAGAAATAAATCATCAAGAAAACTGATGGTAATCTAAATAAAATGTTCCCATATTCTCCTGTACACTATGGTAAGGCCTTTTAAGTTTGGTATTCCAAAGTATTTTTAAAGTTGCCTTACCCAAAAGAAACCAAAGCTGGTTGATGTAGACAGTCATTTTCTCTATCACAATTACAAATTATCTTTTATGATGAAGTCTTTTTTCTTGTTCTCAAAATGTTTTGGGAAAAAAAACCTAATTTAATCTATATAACAGCTGCAGCACATTTTTAAGGAGAATCATATTACAGGAAAAAATGCATATAGATGGATTAAGTATTGCTCTGGTCAATGCAGTTGTTTAATCTTTGCTTGCCTTTTTTTTTTTTTAAAGAACATGTCAAGGGTTAATCCTGTGACTCCATCTGACAAAATGAGTCAGCTGGAGACAGGGCAACTTTTTAAACCAGATTTTGGAGAGAAATGCAGTCTGCACTGGAGTTCTGAACTATCATGTACTTTTTATCCTGAATTGTTTCCACCCACAATTCCACATAATCACTATGTGTTATTCTAAGATTATGTGATTGGACTCAATATTCATGATACCTAGTCCAAAAATCTCAAAAAATCACCATGTTTTATAATCAAATGAGCATACTGTACATATAGCCAACGTGATTAATGAAAATGTCGGAGAATTCTGAAAAAAAAAATATGACTTGGAACCGTACATCTTTTATCACTAAACTGATGATTCTTGGTTTGAAGATTATTGCATTTCACCAATTTGCAAATATGCTTATCCCCTTCAAATATGCTTATCCCCTTCAATGGTTCAGGATGTGATATTTATTGCCATCCCACAGTCATCAAGCACAAATCTAAGCTAGATAAGAAAAATCTATAAAGTGCTTTGCCTAAGCAATTTACTTCTTTACTTAAGATTTAAGAAAAGATATTTTCAAAAAGACTTTCTGGCAACTCAATTTACCTTCCAGGCCATCATGCAAAAATTTTTTTCCTTTTTATTTTTCTGTTGATTGGAAAGTTGGCAGATCTTCCTTGGAGAGTTATGCAATTTTTGTTGGGATTAATCATGCAGTATTTTAATGTATTTTATTATCTATTGTTTATCTCTGATACATGGATCACTGTAACGCTCACCTGTTTTTTAAGCTATCCTTAAAGCAGTAATATTTCAAGAATGACCCAAAATTCTAAAAAAGTTTTCAAAAGAAAATTTAACTGAATTATATATCTTGAATTAATTAATCAAGACCAGTTAGTAGTTAATTTTATTGTACATTTTTCTAAAAAAAGCTGGCTACATCCCAGTGTCTCAAAAGGCCAGAAGATCCATCTGGAAAGAGAAACCACAAACTTGTTCACCGGATTCCTCATGAAAAGTTTCAACATTAAATTAATTAATTCTTGGAAAAAAAAAAAAAAGATTTCCAGAGTGATAAATGAAGCCAAACAAAGTTCCATGTGAATACTTCCACAAATGAACTCTGTATTTTCTGAAACATAAAATCAGTAAATAACTAATAAATGATTGCTGATAAGAGGGTGGGGGAATGAGGGTAGGTTTAAGAGGATAATAAGTGAGAGTACCTACAAGTGGGTTAGACTGAATGCAAAAAAACCCTTCCCAATGCCTCCTCTTCCTTATTTAGCTTATAGGGAGATGACATATGAGTGAATGCTGTCTCCTAAACGTGCAGTATTTATTTAGCCTGACTAACTAAATCAGACACAAAATTCCAGGTTTTATAGCTGAAGATTATACTGTTGATTTTTCTGGTATATGCTGCTTTGTAAATAAAGCCATTTCTAAGTGTTCATGAAGTTGGTCTTCTGGTCTTTTTCTAATGCCCTCAAAATTCAGAAAATTTATTTTTGCAAAAAAAAAACCAGGAATACAAAATTTTAGTGAAATAATGCATCCCTCTTAAACTAATCCACTTTCAATGCCTATTGTTTAAAGATTACGCTATTGATATGCAATCATGTAGTGCCACTTCTACTTCAACAATATTGCTCATCTTGCTGATACCAATATATAAGTAAAATGGCTTCTAAATATTGTGCTTCCACTGTATGAAAATATTAAAAATCAAAGACCTGATTTTGTGATCTTTATTCAGGTGATACTCTGAAATTGTTCCCATTATACCTTAATTGTGAGTACTCAAATCTTAGCCAAACTAATAATCAGAGTTATAGCAGATGATATTATAGACTGTTCTAAGTACTTGTACACAATTTGTTTGGATATTGGTTGGCAATTAGCATCAACACACACATAAAACACACTTCTGAGAACACAGTAAAAACACATGCTTAGGTTCACAAATCACATCAAATGTCTCAAATACAGAATATCAGATTACTTGTTTTCAAAAATCTCAAGTTTAACGAGTTTTAGAAATGCTTAATGATTCATAAATTAGAAAATATCTATCTGTTGTGTAGCCAATGGAACAATCGGCTAAAAGAAAATCACATCCATAGGGCAAAGAACACTTGTTTAACTCTCCTCCTGACAACCATATGACTATAATGAGGATATATAAAATAGCCATACCTCCCTGGAGGAGAAAGCAAGTAGATCTCTTTCTGAAGTAAATAAATAGTATCTCTCTGACATCAACACTAACAGAATTGACAGTCATACAAAGCCTCTAAAAGGCAATCATTAGACACGCCTTCAAACAAGATAGAACTATAATTACTGAGAATAGATAAAACCTGAAGTAAATTGCATGTTTTTTTTTTAACCATAAACTCACTATGACAAAGCACTTTTCTTTGAAAAATTAAAGGAGGGTTATCCTCCTTAGTAATTCCTTCATCTCTTGGCTGTCCATTTCTTTAACCATATGAATTGCAGTTTGTCACTTTTCATTTACTACTTGAAATAACATGGTAAGAGAATCATTAACTATGTTGCAACTTGCTAATTTTCCTGCAGATGGCTCTATAATCACAGGACTGCCTAATTGTGTGTGCTTAAAAAAAAAAAAACAAATGATGAGGACACCCAGGTTTTTAAATTCCTCAATGAGCTAGCACTTTTGAAGAGCTTTCAAGATTAGACAAGGCTTTTTTCATTATTTACTTACTAGGCAACTAACAACAAAAGAACACTAAGCAAAGAAAGCTATTTTAAAAAATCATCTGTTGAAGGTAAACAATTTGGTCTCGAGTCCAGTGGGTACTCCCGTAAGGAAAGTGCCAACCATCTTTTTGTTTCATTTTTTGAGCTGTATGATTTTTTTCTTCTGAGCTGGAAAGAGCCATATCCTTTCAATTTATGAGAAATGAAAAAGCACCAACAAATTCTATTGTTTTTAAATTATTTTTAAAGATACCAGAAGTAACATCTGCATGTTAGTCCAGAAACATTTCAAGAATCTGCAATGAGAGGATCTAAATATCATATTATTTCTGGCCCCCAATCTATTTTTTATTCCAGTAAAAATTCTTATTAGATGGCAGTAATTTTTTAATACTTCATATTGCTAATTAATTAAATATGGAGAGTCTACCAAATCATCCTGCCTCTTATTTGTAATGTTCATGTAACAAAGCAGAGTTAATTTTAGCTATACTCACTAGAAGAAATCATGTAGATCCTGAATTTATTGAAATAACTATCATAAAAGAATGGTTTCTTACTACTAAATTCTGATGACCACTCTCAACAAAAGCCAAATAATAAATACTTCATTTTGAAAACAAATCTGAGGAGGGTATAACAAACAGGCAGGAGATGGGAGATGGTGTCAGTTCAACATGTATTAAGGCAAAACAAAATTAAAGTTTGATTAATGTTTAGTATACTTCTCTGGGAAAGGCAATATACCACCTAACAATATTACCAGATAGACTGGGAAACACACATAAAATTTTTGAAAGAAAAAATCTATTAAGCTACTTGTTCTATGTTCTATATCACAACTACACAGTAGGGCAGAACTATTCTTCTTCCCACTCATTAGAACTCTGTAATGTGAGATAGGCTGTTCAGGTTCCTAACACTGTGGTGCCATACATATGATGGAAAAGAGCTGGACTAGGAGTCAGGAGATAGGTTTTAGTTTTGCCTCCTAGGAGGCATGAGAGTTTAGGCTAGGTCATTGAATTTCCCTGGGTCTAAATTTCCATTTCTGCAAAATGCACACATTAAACTAGGCCAAAGATTTTCCTAGCCATTTCACCACCAATAAAACCTTTTATTAGCTACTCCACCCCAAAACACTGAATTCCTATTCTGAAAGATTTTAGGATGCCAAACTCTTTTTTGAGTTATAATGAATATTTTCCCTGTTAAAAATAAAAGAAAATACACAAAGCCATGTAACTTCCATTCAGAACTTCTGATTAAAAGAGAAATGAACTATTGCCATGCTGAGCTGAAATAATTCTACTCAAAGAAATCTGATGTTTTAACTAGCATGGATAATTTTATTTCAGTAAACTATGCAACTTGTTAGGTGTTCTAAAATATTTTATATCTTGTCAGATTACTATTTTTGAAGACCCAGGGGTTGCAACTCACTGACATAGATAATACCTAGTATCCACACCAACCTTAAACTGTATTTTCATAATCATCTCCGCAAGTGGCATAATTAAAAAGCCTAAAAGCCTCACATGAATTAAAAGGTTGATACAAAAGGGATTCCAAAAACTTAATTTCAATTCTCAGTTCTAAGCTGAGTCTAAATGCTTTGTATTCTAATAACACTTTTATATTTTATATTATCTAGTTATATTTTCTTTTAAAATTAACATCTTAAAAAAATTTGTAGGGTCTAGAGCAAAATTGTATAAAAGAGAATGAAGGAAAAAAGAAAGATGGTAAACAAGAAGGCTGACATCTTATTAACAAGTAACAACTCTTACCTAACAATGTTGTTCAATTAGCTTGATAACAATTTTTGTTTCTCAGTAATGTGCAATTTGATATACAGGTCAGACATTTTGTTTAATGTAACAACATCAAGAAAATAAAAGATTTTTGGCCATGAACTTCAAATAAACATGTAAGCCTCTACAGAGATAGCTTTGTTATACTTATAGCAAGCAACAAAGAATTAATAGGGAGCCCATCTAAACTAAGAAGTGCCTACACTATTCGTTAGTAAAGGAGTTGGGCCTGTAATTCCTTTCTTTGAGCCTTTAGGGTGGAGAATTTAGTATATAAGTAAAATCGATTGTTATGTAGATTACAAATGAAGGTGGCCATAATGAATATGTAGGTTGGAAACTTTACAGAATACAATAGAAAAGGGTGAAAAGCAGGCAGCTTTAAGGGTGTGTGCTCTTAAGGACACCTGTTGCCCTAATATTGGTTATTTCAAACTTCAATGATTGATCTATTAAAAAAAGATTCAAACTGTGTTACTACTGTTAAAATTGGAATAAAGATCATATGAGTGTAAGAACACATTTATCAAATCCTAAAACATCACATGGAAAACTAAATTCAGGTCTTCCTAGCTCTAACATATCTTAATTGAGGGAAAGATTATGCCTGTGTAAATGAGAAGGATGTCCATCCTCTTTGCCACTGAAAAGACTTTCACTGTTCTGAAGAAAAATCGAAGCCTTTTCTCCCTAAAATGCTTTTATCAAGTTTAATCATGTTAAATATTTTATAATATAGTTAGTAGTTCTCCTTGAAAGATATTTTAGATAATCCAGTATGTTATGTCGTTTATACCTTCTCTAAGTCAACTGAGCATGGTCCAGGAAGAAAGAAAAAAAAAAAAAAACTATGGCTATATTGCCAATCATCTGAGTTTGTTCATTTATTCCACAAATATTTACTGAGCATTTATTATGCACCTAGGCACTACAGGAAAAGCAATAACAAACAAATAAAATCCTTGCCTTATCAAGTTTCTCCTGAGACAAAGAATAAACAAATTATAGTATATCCGATAGTACATTAAATGTTATTAAAAAAATACAGCAAGGAAGGAGAAAGGGTTGATAGGGACATTGTTGCCATTTTATACAGGATGGTCATGAAAGAGTCCCAGTCATAAAGTGATATGTTATCAAAGAGAAAAGTATGTGAGAAAACTAGCAATGTGGCTACTAAGGGAGGCAAAGAGTAAATGCAAAGGCCATGAGGCAAGCGTGCTTTATATCTTTAAGGAGCAGTAAAGAGGGCAGTGTGGCTAGTCTGGGAGGTAGCAGAGAACAGATGAGAAGAATCTTGAATGCAATCTTAAGGACTTTAATATTACAGTGATAACAGAAGCTACTGGAGGATTTTGAGAAGAACGATAGCATCTCACTTGGATTTTAAAACAATCTTCCTGTGTTAAAATAAAAATGACTGAAGGAAAACTGGGAGACCAGTTGGAAAGATGGTGACATAATTCAGGAAAGAGATAAAGGTGGCTCAGACAAGGATGACAACAATAAATAATGAAAAACGGTCAAACTCTTAAAGATAATTTTAATATGAGGAGCTTAATATGGGAAGATAACTCCTATTTTACTTTTATATCAATGAATCGATAACTTTTTTTTTTCTTTAGGGAAAGGTTTCCTGTATTCTGGTTTACCATACTCCTCTGTCATGTGAGGATCACATGTTATAGTTAAGTTCTTAACTAGGTCAACCTAGTGCATTGTACAGTAATGGCTGAATTACCAATAATTTACCTTTTTTTTTTTTGCAAATTTACTATTATTGTGTATAACTAGGAGTTAACTGCATAATTGAGGGGAAAAATAGGACAAATAATTCCATTTCTTATACAAAGAAAGCAAGTTAACATATTTCTGATGATCTGAACAGCCAGAGTAGGAGGAAGTTGCAAAGTACAGCATGGAGCAGGAACTCATTAATGAATGATGTTCCCTATTATACATAACATAAAAAAATGGCTTAACAGTATCTATTTTTATTCTTTTATTTCAAAAAGTATTTCTTGGATACTCTACCATGTGCCCAGAGGGTAACAATTACTCAATAGAAAAATATTTCAAAGTTATTTCCTTCCAAATGTCAATTATCTTTTGACTATAAGTTATCTTGAAGACAGGGTACAGGGTCCAAGCCTTATTCATATCTAAATCTCTAAAGCCTAAAAGAGTTCTTTATTCACAGTAATCACTTTATATTTACTGACTTTAACAGGATGGATTCAAATTTCTTTCACCAGAGAGCTACTAAATGATGCCCACTTTGGTAGCAAAGAGTTTGTTTTTTGAAATTTATAAATATCTTTGATGATGTTGTAAAAGATACCGATAACTTGATTTCAAATAATGTCAAGTTTTTAATTAAAAAAATTATTGAGATAATCATGCTAACGGAAATGAAGCCAGACAGAAAAAGCTGAAAATCACATGATATCACTTATACATGAGATAAAAATCTAAAAGCAACAAATGAACAGTTCAGAGACTCAAGGTCACGGACAATAGACTAGTGGTTACCAGAGGAAGAGAGAGGGGAAAGAGGAGAGGTAGATGTGGTAAAGCTGGTCAAATATATGGTGACAGAAAGAACTCTAATTATCGGAGGTGAACACACAGTGTAAATATATATATGCCTTACTGTTAAAGTGTACATCTGAAACTTATTGGATTTTGTTAACCAATGGGTATTAAATACTTTATACCCAATTGTTTCAAAGAAAGAAAAAAATTATCAAGCGCATGTCAGAAAGCTTGAGAAGAGTATTATTATTAATTTATTAAGTATTATTTCTTAATACTAGCCATTATAAAGCTAAAAAGTGAATAAAATGAAAACCAGTAAGTATTCACTTAAATTTATAGATTAACACTGAAAAAGTGAATTTTCTGGTCTTGGGGTTAAAGATTCTCTTTTGTACAAAGCTTTTATTTTAGGAAAAGACATGCCACATGTTTCAACAAAATGTTTCACAATCATACTTAGGTTGGAACTGATTCTCAAGCTGGTAGGGACTATCTTTTAGCTTTGGGTTCTATGAGAAAGCCGAGCCAATATACAAGATGGTGGTTTTGAGTGTGCGTGTGTGTGTGTCTGTGAAAAATTATAGGAGGGCTGTTTATATCAAAGACAAATTATTTAAATACTTTATACCCAATTGTTTCAAATAAACACTTACTAATATATCTATTTATGGGCTTACTTCTGATGTTATAAACTATCCTATATATTATTACCTAATGTGACATTTAACTTCGAGAAAAATTATGATGCCACAGCACCCACTTTATACATTGAGGGTTTTCCACTATTCCAGTCAAGTACATTTTAGAATAAGGCAAATAATGGTTTTGGAAAGTTTCTATCAATATAATAAGCTCTGGCCCAGAGCCCAGAGCCTTAAGGAAATGACGAAGGGGCTAATGAATAATGGGTAATGGATCTTAAAAACAAACAAACAAACAAACAAACAAAACAAAAAAACTCCACCAGGAACACAGTTGTTCCTCTTTGGGTCTGTTTTTCACAGGAACTACATTTACGAAGAAAGCAAGAATATATCTACTTTAGGTATATACTTGTTTTCTTTAAGTGTAATGCAGGGGTAGGCAAATTATGGCTATGAGCGAAATCTGACCCACCACCTTATTTTACAAATAAAGTTTTACTGGAACACAGTCATGTCTATTCATTTATATACCATCATTTATACTCATTTATGTATCACAACTACAGTTGAGGAGCTATGACAGGGGTTATCTGGCCCACAAAGCCAAACATATTTACTATATAACCTTTTACACAAAAAGTTTGCTGACTCTTGGTCTAGCACATTGAGGAAGAGTAGAAATATAGGTTATAACAAAGCAGGTTCTAGCAAAATTTCTAGAAACATAATATCTAAAACTAAATTATTTTTGAAATGAATAAAATGTTAGCATATTACAGATATACTAGGTTATGTTAAAATAATTTCAGATAAGAAAAGATGAAAACTCTCTGAATGGCCAACACTTTAACATTTGTTTAAAATCTATCCAGCGAATATAAACACCGGGAGAAATGAGAAATTATCCTGGGACTGGTAGTATTTTTAAAATGCTTTAAAGTCTAACTATGAATTTACCTACATAGCATATATCACTGTCTTCAAAATTAGATATTATACAAGTACAATAAATAACTTTTTAGAGTAAAATCATTACTGGTTAAACAAAACGCATATAGTGATAAGAAATTTATGTCACCAAATTACATAGGTTGTAAATGCCTTCTTTAAGTAAGAATAAAATCTGGAACCTCAAACATCCCTTGTGTTAAAATTTGAAATTTCTTAATTTATTCCTTCTTTTCTATACTTGAAAAAATAATGCTCAATTGTATTAGGCAAAAACAAAAACAAAAAACTTCATGGTTCTATTGTTGCTGAACACTCGACAATGGGCTTATAGTCTATGAAGCATTTATAGAATTTAATCACATATCCTTCAAAAGCCATTCAAGTTACACACACACGCGCGCGCTAATCCTATATCTGGTTTGTGAAGTCTCAAAGAGTTGAAAATGCCACACCAGTAGCTGAAGAGTTCAATAAACCTTTTTAAAAGCCAGATTTGAAATTCAGCAATGCTCTTTCTTTTAAAAAAAGAAATAGGTCAGAAAATAACAAATATCACTGTGTTTGTACAACCACATCACATCAGTACACACAACTAGATACATAGGACTCACTCACTGGTTACTTTCCCTTCTGCTTTTTGACTTGAAATCAGATCAAAGACATTACTGGCTTGTCACAAAAATGAACATTTTAGAATTATGGATTAAAAGCCTATTATCTACAATGATACAATTCTGACACTGTTCTGAACAGTAGTTTCTGTCAGCATAAACAGTAGCTATTTCTTCTTATTAATGTATAAAGATAATCTTTCATTCAGTAGCCAAATTGAATATAAATTTGGAATGTATTTTAGAACCATTCCCTTTATATAACAAGGTTTTTCTGCTAGTCTGACCTATAAGGTCAGAGAAAGCATCAGCTACTTTGGAAATTTTGTATCACAGTAGCCTTCAAATAGGGGCAGCTAACAGCCAGAAATAAGACTCTTAAGTACCTACAGTCGTGTGCCCTCTATGCTTGTCTGCCAAAGGAGCTAAGCAAATACCTATTCCAACTCATGTTCAAGAACTGGAGGGTTTAAACACTAACAAAAAGTTCCGCTGATACTGGTTCTCCAATAAATACTGGTTATTGCACAATCACTAAGATTCTTTCTAGTCTTAAAGGCCTCAGATAACTGTCTATAATAAACTGTATCTTAGCTTCCTAGTGACTTCCAAAGTATACAGCCTTTGAGAATATTATACTTGCTGCTTATCTTGTTATTTTTTTTTTTAATCTTGCTATATTCATGGATAAAATGGAGGTTAACAGTTTCTCTACGGTTCTAACTTTTTTTTTTTCTTACTGGTTCAGATAGTCAGAAATCTTTGAAATGGTAGTTTTTCAAGTTATTTATTTCTACCAGTCCAGAAAGTTATATTTCTCTTTCCTATTAAAAAGAAAAACAAAAACAAAAACAAAACTCAGTTTAGCCACTCTCTGGATTTCATAGTCTGACTTTTTCTATTTAAAAGTCTTACTAATTCTATTTATTATGTACATGAAAATGCTAGATCCATTGGACATGGTTTAATGGTCTTTGTGGTTTGGGAACACATCAAGAAATCCCCAAAGGTCTCAAGAAGTACCCCTAAAATTTCAAATTAATACTAAAAATGACTCAAAATTCGCAATAATTTTAAAAAAGACATTCTCAATAAAATTAAATCCCATAAAAATTTTGGGAAAATAGAAGGCATCATTTCCTAAACTGTAGTCAATTACCAATCAAAAGCCTAAAGACTTCTGTACCTGTCTGCAGCAAAACAAATAAAGGAATCCAAATGGCTTTGATTCATCTCAGAAAGAATAAAGAAAGAGTTAGAAAAAATGTTTTTTTCTTGATGGCGGGACGGTAAAATATATTTTGAGAGTTTAGCTAAAAAGCAAATAAATTTATCTGATAACTATAATGGCTTTGTGGAAAAATATAGACTTAAAAACAAAGAATGAAGGACAGAATCAAATTTGATAAAGAAACAAATAGATTTGTGTTATCAGCCTTTGTATAGAATTGTAAACCAGTTATATTCAAACCAGTTGTAAGATATACCATTTTGATGCACAGTTAAAATCTGATGTTCAAAAGAAGTGTTCTAATGATATTGAATGAGAACACAACTTTAACAGTTTGGGTCTAAAGGCATTCTGGAATTTATCTAGGTGTTTATTTTCTGGTGATAAAAATCTTGAAGGTGTCTTGTTTCTTTCTTTCTTTGGAATTCTGCATCTTCTGCAGTATATTAAAAAAAAAAGGGATCTATGTTTGGAAATACTAACACCAAGTTAAGAAATAAAGAATAAAAAACAAAGGAACTCTCTCTTTTGAGACATGCTTCAGAGAGCAATAAAGATGTTCAACCAATGATAAAAATAAAGGAAAAAAAAAGCATAGACTCCTAATAGTTCAGAAAACAAAAATAACTAGTACGCATTCAAGGCAGAAGAATTCGATTCAACAAAATTTCCCTCTTTTTGTAGATTCCTTTTCTGAAAATGAGCACATCAAACAACGATAGCAGTTACAATTTACCACTCACTATGTGTCAGGCATTACATTACATATTTAAGTTTAGGTAACACAATACTTTTTTTTTACTATAATACTTATCCTTCCTTATATTTTTAAACGTTTCCTTTGCTTTTGAGCAAAATTTGGTAAAAATAAAATTAAAAATTCCTTTCAGTTTCAGGCTGTGGTGGTAAGAACTAGAAAAAAAATATTTACTGAGCGTCTCTCATATGCTTGGTACATATTAGGCATGTTATGACCTCAAACTACCATTTAAAATAGGCATTATTTTCTCCTTCTACAAATGGAAACTTGATATTCAGAGAACTTAAAAGCAATTTCTCAAGGTTATAAAATAAAAAGCAGCTAAGGCCAGGTAAAGCCCATCACGTGCTTGACTGGAAGGAAGTCTGTGCTTTTCTACATCATCCTTTTAGATAGTAGTAGGTCTTTAAACAACAAGGTCAAATAAAAATAAATTTGATAAATAAAAACATAAACTTAGTTTTTAACCTAATATACTAAATGACATATTTTGTTTAAATATGGAATAAACTTTGTTTTCAACTTAATATACTAAATGACATATTTATGAGTAAATCAAAATACAAAGTATGTTTTAACATTCAAAATAAAAAGAAAATGGTCTTTGATATTAAATTAGATTGTAATCTTGGCTCTGTGTGATCTTGGATAAATTGCTTAATATCTGATTCTCAATTTCTTCATTTGTAAGAAGATATTAGTTATTTTATAGATTTATGTGGCAACAACTATTGATTAACATGACACAGATAATAGTTACAGATCATCACAAAGGTTGAGTCCTGAACCTCTAAAAGGGTAACCCCAAGGCTGTGAGGAATGCTAACAAATATACTGCAAATGTTACAATTTTTGCACATACTACTAAACAAAAAACCACAATTGCTCCCAATCCCTACCCAGTGCTTCAAAATTCCATTAAACATTGTATCTCTGTAAAAATCTGACATAAGTGAAAAATAGTTGGTGTACATACAAAGAACAAAGACTAGTGGTTAGGAGGGGAGGTGCAGGAACCCTAAAAAAAGGAAAGATAACACCCACAAAGTCAAAGCACCACCCATGTCGTGGGTAAGATTCCCAGACAACCTTAACAATTACAAATGCCTATTACCTACTGGACATAAGGATACTTTAGGCCTTATCTAGGGTACACTGCCAAGTCAATTTATCCCTTGTCATATCTACACTGTTCTTATGTGTTCCTCAATCTTCCTCTGGAGTGGGAGAGTGGGTGTGCTATAGGAACAATACAAAGGTTGTATTTGAGATACAATCCAGTAATGCTGTACTTCTAGATGTGGTGTGAGCACATTTTTTTTCCTTGTCTATGCCTTTTACCTGTCTGATCATCTTCTCTAACAGATGAATTGCTATTCATCTTTCCAGATACAGTTCACATGTCAATTACTGGGGCCATTAGTACTTTTCAAGTTAGCTCTACCTACCCAATATTTCTAGAGTACTTGGTACACCTTTACTTGCCTCACTGCAGTGTAATTAATTCACTGAACACTTGTTTCTCATAATAGATAGTAACTTCCCTGACGTTAATGATGGTGTGTGTGTGTGTGTGTATATATATATGTTTGAATTCTCAATGTCCAAGCATCATTTTTCTGTTGATGCTATAAAACTCTACTTTGCTCAATATTTCAACCTGTCTGAGAAGCAAGTAGAAAATTAATGTGCTTAAGAACATCAATTCTTTATGAGTAGAAAGAAAACCATGCCCACATGCTTTTAGGTTATGTATTGAGCACATCAGTTTTAAAACCCTTAGTGCACTTTGCATTTTTGACCTGAAAGAAATTCCAGGTTTCCCAATCCAAGCTTCCTAACAGATAACTAACAAGTCTAGGTTCATACAACCAATCAATAACTGAGGCAGCAGATTTGTACAGATCATTCTCTTAATCTTACTGACCATACAGCTTTAATGATGTCAATAAACCCTCATTGGACCTTCATCCACTGACAGAAGTTACCATTCAATTGTTTTGCAGAGAGAAATAGGGGAACTGCGGTTTGTATTTATGACACCTAAATATATAATATGGAAAAGGAAAAGGCCTCTAACCAAAGTTCTGTGGTCAAATTATGTAGATTATCAATGCTTTGCAAGTATTTAGTAACCCTGCTTATTATTTTTTATAGCAGTATGAGCTGTACTAACCTAGCTCTTTCATTGTATCTTCACCAAAGGTGGCATGTATTTTACAGAAGATTAAAGATAGATAAAATAAGCAGCAAACTATGAAATCTAAGATGTTACTGTCAAGTTTCTAGTTTGGTTTGGGAAGTATAACACTGAAATAATCATTAAATAAAATATACATAGTTCATTGTCATTTTCATACTTATTTTTAACATTTAACATTGTTAAAGGTCTATAACATACATATATTTCAGGAAAAGTATTCAAGTAGAAAATCATAATTTTAAGTTTCCAGTTGTTTTAGACACTGAAAAGGTAAGTAGTGTAACTATAAGTACTCTCAGATGTATACTATTTTGGTATTATTTATTTAGGTATCTGTCTTCAAAGTTGAAAAAATGTATTTTAATTTAAGATTTCAATATAGAATTTAAACTAAAATATACTTTCAATTAAAATACATTTATTATTTATATATCTTTAATAGCATTCAACATGTTTAAATACTATTCTCACATGGTTTCAAAGTAGTGTGTTCATGTTTGAAGTTGATGTTTAATACAGAACTGAATATATTAAATTCTAAATACTCTTAAACTATTTAATAAATCCCAAATAAAGTAGCTAGTAATACATTATATAAGTAAGCCTGGCTTGTGAAATTTCCTAATGGCTCTGAAAGAAATCAAAGTTTTGTCAGAATTCACTGGCTTTCCCCTTCTCTGTGGCACGCCCTGGACACCTGATATAATGAAGAGAACAACCTCCCAGAAGTAGATGCTGTTATGATGAGGAATGCTAGTGACCTCCAGTGTCAATTCTCTTTCGAGGCTCTTTAGTCCATTTTGCCCTTTCGGTTGAAAAACAAAAGAACTATGAAACACCAAAAATATGCTATTTCTTAAAATCAATCTCAGACACACACACAAAATAAATGAAATGAATTTTTCATGTACGAATGTTGAATTGTTCAAACTGTGTGGTTCTACTAAATACAAATATATAACTTTTATTACTCTCAAAGAAGTATAGCAATAAATTACAAAAAAATTGCAGTTACATGTTTTAGCAATTTTGTCAGTTTTAAATACGATTTCTGTGAATCTAACAGAAATCATCTGTTATACTGTTGAACCACCTACCCCTGCACAGCACACAACTGTTAAAATGTAAATTGCCCAACTATTTTTAGCTGCTGCTGAAAAATTCCTGTCTTTGGGAATAATGATTTGAGGCATTGTGTTCATTTTGTTTATCAAGCAGCCATTCAGCCTCTAGTGGGCCCAAGTGCTTATACAAGCAAAAGCTTTTAAGAATGCCTGCAGCTGCAATCCAACCTTCCAGGTAGGCTGCAGGTTCAGAGCACAGCTGCCCTGGGCTGCATAAAACTCAGATCCATCTGGAACTGAGTTTCAAAGAGAATTTCAAATGAGAGTTTTCATGTTATCACACGGAAAAGAAGGCGGGGGAAGAACATAGGAAAGAAGGAAAGCAAACAACCAAAAGATGATATCTTTACTTCAGCCTTAATAAAAAAAGGAAAAGCTCAGACCCATGCTGCTCCTTCTAGATTACTACTTGCCAAGCTGGATATTCCATTCAGTATATACTTCGATGAGCTGTGACTCATCCAGTAGCACCTGCGCCCATGTGTTAAGTACTGCCAAATAAAAGCCCAACATCCATTTACACAACAAAGAGATGTACCCTACAAGGCATGGGGCCTCGGTCCAAAAGCCCCACTCCCCATTTGTTCTAAGCAAAAGGAGAGAAAAAATAATCTCCCCTTCTTGCACCAGGGATTTTTAAATTGTAGGTGAATTTATGATGTAGGTTCATTTACGAATACTTTTTAAAAGAATAAAGTATATTTAATAGCATAAATACCCCTACGGCATTAGATTATCATGGCCATTAATGACTGTTCACCAAACCTTTCTGACCTCCTTCACGAAAGCTCTTTATTCTCAAAGGACACATTTTTGAGCAAAGAGGGATCAACAAACTAGTTGCTTGAAAGCTTTCCTGATGCTAGGATGAAGTTAGGAAAGGCTTAATGAAGGCTTTAAAATCCACAAGGGCTTCACAATGAACATCTGACTTGGTGATTTATGCATATTAATAACCTCAGTCCTACTGAGGCAAGCTGAGCTGAACATGTCCTCCGAATCTTAATGTCTTTAGCTCCACTGGGATTATTACAAATGTAAATTTCTAAGATTCTCAGCTATTAATCTCTGTCTGTCCTCCTGTTCAGCAACATAATGACTAATTAAACATCAAAAGACCTGTACAGGAGATCTTCTTTGACAGCTACCGGCCTAGTCCTCTTCCCAAGAGGGGAATTCAAATGACAGGGACATGGAGTAAAAGCATAAGAGTAAGCTCCAAATCATTGCAGGGAAATATAAAAACCTAACATTAAATGAGGATTTATCTCAATCAATGATTCCTTTAAGCAATGAACAGTTACTACGTGAAGTGTGCTTAGTGACACCAATAGAATATATCCTTATAGCCAGCAAATATGGACCGTTTAAAATCAGTTTATCACAAAGTAAAAAAAAAATGGTACTTACAGAAGAAGGCAAACCAGGAGGCACCTTTCTGACTTTCTTTGCTTGCAAAGGGTCTGTACATGGAAAACAGTATATTTTGTCAGCATTTATATTAGAACACATGAGACTTCAAATGAACAGGAAATAATTTTCCTCCTACTGTCTTTCTTGTTTTCCAATTTTTAGAAGTAAACAAGTGAATATAGAGATGGGGGCCTCATTCCAACTGGTTCCAGTGCAAAACAAATTTTCCTAATGAAGTAAATATTCTGAAATAAATATCACTTGAGTTTGGGAAGATGACAGCAAACAAAGTAAGAAAGGAAACAACAAACCAATAAGCACACATGAGGAAAGGGAATTAACATTTTTTAAGTACCTATTATGTGCCAGGCTCCACATTAGGCACTTTACATCATTTATCTCACTTTAATTTGCAGAGGGATATTTGGTACAACAGGTCATTTTCATAACATGACTCCTTAACAGAGATACAAATTTAGTGATCACATTGAGAAGATGGTTTAAAAGCATACGAGGCTAAAAGCTAATGCTATGCTATCCTTATTATGTTAAAATTTTGAAATAAAATCTAATAAATGAAAATTAAGGTTATAATAATGTCAGATATATGCTACATAAACTATCAACTTTATAAACTACTGTCATATATAATGCCATCCAGTTCTCTGTAAAAGCATTCACCTTAACAATGTGTGGTTACAACTGCAACTTCAGCACTACTTATTGTGTAATTTATCCCTGGATATTTGTTTATTTCCGAAAAATAACTATATAAAGTATTTTTCTTTCTAAGACACAAATGATCTATTAGTATGAGGAATATGAGTATTTTCATATGCTCAATCAGCTCACTTGGTATTTTAATTTTACTTATCTGTAAAATTTTAAATTTTAAACTTGTCCTTATTATTTTTTAAAAAAGTGATAAGTACAACTTTCCAGTATTTTACAAATAATGGATCAAATTCGGAATTTTTCAGAGGAGTTCACTATTAAAATGAGAGAACACGTAATGAATCTGATGTAAAGTACAGTATTTTTGAAAACTGTAAATATGGGAATTAAACTAGTATGGTATTTTCCTGGGTCATAAATGATATGACACAGTAAGACATAAAGTTGTTTAAGAAAGAATGAAACCCATTTAAATTGAGGGTGGGAATCTCTGCAGTAAATATCTCAGGAGGGTACAAAGCTAAAAAAGCAACTTCATAAGTAGTATGTGGAAAATTTTATACAATAAAAAGAAGAAAAAGCATTCATCAGCATCTAAGTCACTACCCCAGTGGGCAGCCTATATATTTTAGAACAAAATGCCAAAGATAAACAACATCTGGCACACTCTATACTTATGAAACTTACAGACAAAATTTTTGTTCTTTGTGAAGCTTTTCTAGAACCTGACTCACAACAGCATTCCTTGAGAAAAAGTCATACTCTATTCCAAGACACTCAAATGAACTGTTCCTATTAGACTGGAGCCCATTACTCTAGTATGTGTTAATTATTAGTAAATGATGCTGCTATTTAGGACAGTTTTTCCATGCCAGCTAAATAGGAAATTTTCTTTCACCATTAGCTGCCACTATACAACTGCATACATAACGTCAAAGTTAGCTAACTTAGCTAGCTAGCTTGTTTGCTTGCTTGCTTTCTCTCTCTCTTTCTTTTTTTTCTTTCTCTCTTTCTCTCTCTTTCTTTCTATCATCTATCTATCTATCTATCTATCTATCTATCTATCTATCTATCTATCATCTATCTATCTATCATCTATCTATTTTTCCCCTCTTTAATCCTCCCCACCCCCACTTTCACCCCTGACCAACAGGATGTTGCCGTTTCCCCTTTAAGAACTGGATCTCTGAAGGCAGGGTGTCTCCTCCCATGCACTCACAGCAGGCACCAGGGGCCTGGTGCACCCAGGGTATGATCCGTGGCTTCACCTTGGGTAAGAACTCAGAACTTTCTGTATGTAAAGCAGATGAGCTAACCACTACACTATGGAGCCATCCCCATAACGTCAAATTTAAAATCATGAATTTGGAATTCACAGTTTACTTTTGGGAGGATGAAAAGTGTAATAGTTAAGAGAGTAAGCTGGTTGGATTCGAATTTCAGCTTCATCATACAGCAGCTATGAGCTTGGGCAAGTGACCTCTTTGAGCTTCAGCTACCTAAGATGGAAAAAGGGGATAACACCTCCTGGAGTGATATAATAAAGAAAATACATGAAAGATGCTCAAGAAGTGCCTACAAAAGAGTGACACTTAATAAATTTTAGCCATTATTATTAGGCTTATATTAAAACCTGGCAAAATGATTATAAATTGGATACTGTTTTTGTAGAATGCTGACTGCTTAAAGCATCTAAATAGCTTGAGAAGATGCTCCAATTGGTATAGATGATCTCTGAGGTCCTTTCAGCTCTGAGCTTTTATAAATAACTGCAATGCCAAGAAAGAGTGGCTAAGACTAAGAAATAACAATAAAGAATAGAATAATAATCCACTAAATGATACACACACAGGACATGAGTGGGCCTCCCTGGGTACCAACACTTGATTAATAAGTTACTTAGCTTCCTGGGTCTTAGTTCCTCATTTGTAACATGAGCTTAATATTACAATCTCATAGAGTTTTTGTAAAGATGTAGTACATACAGCACAGTACCTGGCATGGAAGAGACAATGAACAGTATCACCATCATAATCAAAATAAAAATGAGTGACATTAATTTCAGGAAAATTTGTGTTTTTAGAAAATCTACCCCAACTCAGTTATTTCAATAGTTCATTTTCTTCCTGAGCTTTTAGTAATAGTACACTGCTCTACAGTGTGCTCTTTGTCATAGTATATACTCGTATAACATACCAACAAGATATTTTTTAAAATATTAACATGTTTAGACTCAAATGAATGCTCCTATCTTGACTAACTCATTTACAGGGAAACAAAAGGGGAGATAGAGAAAAGACACTTTATAATTTATCATTTTTTAAATAACAAAAAGTTTACTAACTTAAATCATCTGGGCTCATTCTAATGGTACATATACAACAACACCCATAAGACTGAGAGGCAGGTACATCTAATTAGAGTTCTCTGCTGAACAGGATAATTCACCATTGTGCACTTTGTTATTGTCAAGTACATTCTAGACCCAGAACCTAGGGATATTTCACCAAAATATAGGTTTGAAAAAATATAAATTGGAGGCAGTCGACAAGTATTTGTGGAATGAATAACTATGATATAGTTTCTTTTGGTGGATTTATTTTAGAAGCTGGCCTATCCTTAACATAAATATGCTTTACAACTTCAATTTTCCTGTATTAAAGGTTCTTTGGTAGGAATTGCCAAAATTTCCCATTTAAACAGTACTTGGATAAGGTGTGAGAGTACATCTGAAACTTACACTAAGTAGTAACACAAAATAGACTAACCTAGTTAGGTGATATGTAAAGAAAATGAGGGTTGAATGCTTAACAGGTATTGAGTTTCCTTATGAGGTGATATTTTGAAACTAGATAGAGGCGATGGTTGCACAGCATTGTGAATATACTAAATATCACTGAATTGTATACTTTAATATGATTAATTTTGTTCTGTTAATTTTACATCAATTTTTTAAAAAGTGGGGAGTAGAAACAACTAATATGCAAAGAACACTGGAAACGAAGTCAGAAAATCTTTAATTTTATCCTGTGTAAACCACTCACTATTTATATGAATGTGTCCTATTTTGAGCCTCAGTTTTATGTTAAATCTAGTAGTACATCCACTTCAGGGTTGTTGTACTGATGAGATGAGAGAATGTACATAAAACCACTTTATAAACTGTTCAGCATTTTATCCATTTTAGTAAAAAAAAAAAAAAAGATGTTAATATGAGCACATTTTTTTAAGAGAAAAAACTAGTCCTATTTTTCAGTCCTGTTTTTCACTATTAAGTTCTTATTTTGATGACCAAAAAGAGTATTAAGTTGATTGTTTAGTAAATACCTAATAGATATATTATTTTATGCAAATAAACCCCAATATCAACATGATACCCAATAAACCAGATTTCTTCTAATTAAAAGTACAGCCAGAAGAAGAGACTAAAGGTGGGGTAGAAACATTTGCAGGATGAGATCTATCATGTGATACACTTACCAAGTGCTGCAGAGTCATGGAGTGGTCTTCTCCTGGAACTTGTGGCAGAGAATGAGTAGTATGGTGTCCCAGGTTTTCCTGAAGAAGACAGTTGTGCTGGGCTTCCAAGCCCTAGATCTTGTCTCAGGAGACTAGACTATAAAAAAAAGGCCAGGGAAACAAGTTATCTTCCCACTGATAATGATGTAAACCTGAAAATTTCATCACTTCTGAATATTTATAGTACCTTCGAAAATGCTTTGCATTTAGGAAGCATTCGATAAGTACTTTTTTGAGTTCTATCATACCACTGGTTTAAGCCTATATTTTCTTTTTCTCCACCTTCATGTTGCTTGCTTTTTAGTAATTATGCAGATCTCTACAAACTAAAGGTTGAAAGACACTTTAGTCACTTGGGGTTCCATCCTTTATCATCATGAGTATTTTTGAAAAACGGCTACCCAGTTTTTGCTTGAATGCTTTCATGACCACATGAGGCATTCAATTCTTTTCTTTTTCTTTTCCTTTTTGGATTGTTTGAAGAGTGCCAATATTTTTAAGACTAGCCATTCTTGTTTTCTTCAACTGTGTCTCATGACATGAGTTTGAATGTCCTCCTCACCATTCCTGAAACAAATCTCTGAATTTATTTTCAGTTTATCAAAGTCTCTTGTAAAATGGAATAGAGGTCAGTGCAACAGATTATACAGAGTAGTTTTCAAGACTACATTTAAACAATTGATTTGTGCTTGCTCTCATTGAAAAGTTAAGAGTGATCATACTCTGTTACTCTTTATTGCATATGCTGCAATTAAATCATGTTCCTCCAATGGTATCCTTGTCTAGTTTGTGTGTGTGTGTGTGTGTGTGTGTGTGTGTGTGTGTGTGTGTGTGTGTGTGTTGGGTCCCAAGTACAAGACTTAACATTTATCTCTGACAAAATTCATCTTGTTATATTTGATCCATAATAATCATCCATGCCTATATTTTTTAGATTCTGAATCTGTCAACCAATGCATTTGCTAGCCTTCTAGTATACAGGCATAAAAAATGTGATAAAAAAATCAGGATGATAGGCTGAGGAAAGAGCCCTAAAGCATGCTACAGTGACATCATGAGAATGTGTCAGAAATAGATACATGAAATTCAGAGATTCGGCAGCCCTGACCTGCTAACCCAGTGATGCTATTATAAAACAATGATATTAACTTGCCAGAATTTGGTTCCAAGCTTTCTAGTAGCTGATGGAAAAAGACCTCAGTTGGGAAGGGTATTAGATATACTTGAGAAGATGCTCTCAAGTGAAAAGAGCTGATTCCTCTGATACGTTTACTAGCCTTCTACCACATTTTAATAGCCTTTACTGCTATCACCATACTTTTAGTAGTTGTTCTTTCAGCCACTGAGTATCATGAAAGTACTGGAAAATAAAACTCAGCTCTGGTCAGAAAGAATCAGCAGAATTTTATAACAGTAGTCATAGTAGCCCCGGCCCTGCCTCCATTCTGATAATCAAGAAAAATTATTATTTCAGTTTATCATACTACTTAATGATGCTTAAATAATTTTTAGGTTTCAGCTTAAAAACACTGAAGTGAAATTCATATAACACAAAATTAACCATTTAAAAGTTTCCAATAAATGACATTTAGTGAATTTACAATGTTGTACAACTATCACCATCTAGTTCCAGAATATTTTCATTACCTCAAAAGAAATCCCTATACTCATTAAAGTCACTTCTACTTCTCCCCTCCTTTCGCCTCTGGCAACCACTAATCTGCTTCTGCCTCTGTGGATTTATCTATTCTGAATATTTCATATAAATGTAATCATAAAATACGTGATATTTTGTGTCTGGCTACTTTCACTTAGCATAATGTTTTCGAAGCTCATCCATGTTGTAGCATATGTCAGTACCTCATTCCTTTTTAGGGCTGAATAATATTCTGTTATGTGGACACACTGTAGTTTGTTTATCCATTCATTCATTGATGGGGCATTCTGATTGTTTCCAGCTCTGGACAACTATAAATAGTGTTGCTATGCACATTCATATACAAGTATTTGATACCTGTTTTGGAGTGGAATTGCTGGGTCAAGTGGTAATTCTTTGTTTAACCTTTTGGGGAACTGCAAAACTGTTTTCCACAGTGGCTGCACCAATTTTACATTCCCACCAGCAATGTATAAAGGTTCTACCTTCTATATGTCATTGCTAATGCTTGTTACTTAAAAAAAAAAATTATAGCCATCCTCGTGGGTGTGAAGTGGTACCATATGGTGGTATTTTTCTGCATTTCTCTAATGACTAATGGTATCAAACATCTCTTCATGGGCTTGATGGCCCTTTGTATGTCTTCTTTGGAAAAATGTCTATTCAAGTCCTTTGTCCATTTTTAAATTGGGTTGTCTTTCTGTTGTGTATTGCAGAGTTCTTATATGTTATGCTTTGAATACTAGAAGCTTATCAGACATATGATTTGCAAATATTTTTTCTCATTTGTAGGTTGTCTCTTCACTTCTTGATGCCCTTTGATGCCCAAAAGTTTTTAATTTTGATGAAGTCTAATTTTTATATTTTTTTTGTTCCTCATGCTTTTGCATATCTTAGTATTCATTGCCAAATCCAAAGTAATGAAGGATTACTCCAACATTTTCTTCTAAGAGTTTATAGTTTTTGTTTTTTACGTAGATCACCAATCCACTTTGAGTACATATGGTATAATGTAGGGGTCCAACTTCATTCTTTTGTACGGTGATACCTCAGTTGTCCTAACACGATTTGTTTATTTAGTGGTCTTGGCATTGGCATCTTTGTTGAAAATCAGTTGGTCATAGATATTTAGGTTTATTTCTGAACTCTCAATTCTATCCAATTGGTCTATATGTTTACTTTATGCCAGTTCCATACTATTTTGATTACTGTATCTTTGTAGTAAGTTTTTAAATTGGAAAGTATGAGTATTCCAACTTTATTCTTTTCTAGTATAAAAATATATATAAATTTGAGAATCAAGTTTTCCATTTCTGCCAAAAAAAAAAAAGCCACTGGAATTTTGATAGGGACTGCACTAAATCTGTAGATTGATTTGGGGAGTACTGCCATCTTAACAACACTGAGTCTTCCAATCGATGAACACTGAATAGTTTTCCATTTATACAGGTCTTTCTTAATTTCTTTTGACAGTGCTTTGTAGTTTCTATTGTGCAAGTCTTATAACTTGTAGTTAAATTTATACATAGTATTTTATCTGTCTCAGTGCTATTGTAACTGAAGTTGTTTTCTTAACTTTATTTTTGGTCTGTTCATTATTAATGTATAAAAATACAACTAATTTTTGTACTGATCTAGAATATTGCAATGGTGCTAAATTCAATTATTAGCTCTAATAGTTTTATTGTAGATTTCCTATATATGAAACTATATCATCTGCAAATTGGGTTAGTTTTACTTCTTCCTTTTCATTTTGGATGCTTTTTATTTCATTTTCTCTTCTAAGTGTCTGGTTAAAACTTTCAGTAAAATGTTTAAAGTAACTGCTGAAGGTGGACAGTCTTGTCTTGTTCTAGATCTTAAGGGGAAAGGCTTTCATGATTTTATCATTGAGAATATTAGTTGTGTGTTTTCATAAATGACATTTATCAAGTTGAGAAAGTTCCCTCCTGTTAAGTGTTATCATAAAAGAATTTTTACATTAATTTACAAAAAGGATATTGTTCTGTAGTTTCTCTTTTCCTGTGATATCTCTGTCTTTATATCAGGGTAATGCTTGCATACATTACACAAAAATTTCCATTGTCATGCATGTTTTGTATTTTTCTTTCTTTTTTGCCCATGCTAGGTATTTTCAATATTTATCAAACAGCGATCAGAATATGGCTCATACTATGCTAGATGAAACATATTATTACAACATTTTTGTGGGCAGGAGTCATGTAACTTGAAATTTTCCTTAAAAGATTAGTCTTTTAGGATGTTCCCTGCTCATTGCAAAACTGACTATGAAGATATCATGTTTCGAGGTACCTGCTATATTTATTATTTTATCTGCTTTTCCTCATGTAGAAGGCACAAATGAAACTGGTCATTGTACACATATAAACAAATACATGAGAGGAACTGAGTATTCATATCTCTTAGCAGTGCTCCTTACAACATTTCCTTGGCGTACAGATTTTAATGGTTATATAACATGATACTTGGAGTCAACAAACCATGTTCTGTAGGTCAAATTGGACCTGTTTTTGAATACTTTTATTGGAAGACAGTCTTGCCCATTAATTTACATATTAGCTATGGGTGTTTTCATGCTACAAGAGAAGAGTTGAGTAGTTGCAGAAAAGAATGTATGGTCTCTGCAAAGCCTAAAATATTTACTATTTGGCCTTTTAAAAAAATGTTTATGAATCTCTTATGTAATACTTTAGTGGAGGAACAAAGGACTGAATGTTGATGATGGTGAAGAAGTGTGTTTGCTTAAGTTATAAGATAAAGATAAATAAAATGTAGCCGGCGAATTATTTCTTCAAAGAAGTCAAATAATAGTCATAATAAAGACTAACAGAGACATCAAATAATCTAAATTGTGAACAGGAAAGCACATTTCTTATATTTTTAAAAGTAGATGAATATATACAAAAACGTTGATGTCCTGGAAACAACATGGGCTTTGTAGTTAACTACCTTGAGTTTGAATCCTGACTGTATGATTCTGGGCAAATTATCCAATATTAACGCGACTGTTTCCTTTTTTATTAATGGGTGTATTACTAATTAGCTCACAGCATTGCTGGGAGAAGTAAATAAGGCTTATGTAAAAGTGAGTATAATTTAGGCCCTAGAAAACAACAAAAACCCCTCCCCTCAATTTCATTTTTTCTTTTCCCATAATGACCACACTCTAAGTATCACAGAAGAATGAAAATAAGAGAAATGTCATTTTAAGTTCTGTTTCCTGGGCACAAACTCTTTGTCCTACGTAAGGAGACCTTGTGTACATTGAATCAAAGCTGGTTGAGTTACAGCTCCTAATGACTACAATATAGGATGTTAGAAATAGGAAAGAGAACAGTGTCTCCTAGAGAGAGGGTTGACAGAGGCGAAAACCAAAGAGAAGTGTGGCAGATTCAAACTGTTTCAATCTAAATCAAGAATAAATTGAAAAATGGCAACTTATTCCTTAAAATGACTCAGCAAGTGTATATTTGTGCGTATAAAACCACATATATAGTACACAAATATATATAAACACATACTGAGTCAAAAAAAAAGAAATGTGTGTACAAATGTGGTAAAATGTTAATGAAACTTGGTTAATGAGCACACGAACGCTCACTGTTCTATCCTTATATCTCTTCCATGGATTTGTAATTTTCCAAAAATAAAAAGTTGGAGAAACACAGAATAAATATCAAGAACCTACTAGCATACTTTCAAATGTATTATCTCAGTTAATGTTTACTGCAGTCTCAATTATTATATAGATTTTATCTTATGCAGATAGCAAGTAGAAGAACCTCAATTTGAATCTAGGTCTGTTTCAGAGGCTCTTTCCACTCAATACACTAAAACTTCTATAATAGTCTAAGAACCTAATTATCATTTATAAGATTGTTAATTAACTGTACATGAATTTATGGATTACAGTCCTAAAACTGAGTTACCTATAGGACACATACTGCTAGATTTTGAACATACGCAGAAGAACAAAATTTTTTAGGAAAAAAGTTTACTTGTTAACAATTTTAATGTTGCTAAACCTTTTCCTTACTATAAACAAATACTGAGATGTGGTTAGAAAATATCTTGTCTTCTTTCTATAGTGAATATTAATGTAGAAAAAAATACAGAAGCTGTTCTTCGGCTGTCCCAATAAATAACCATTCCTCCCTATTTTATTCACATAATGAGCTATAGATTAGGCAAAGTAAAAGAAATTGTTTCTTTTTGAGAACACAAGATGATATTTTATCCTGTTAACTAAAATAAACCATTCAGTCCTATAAGAAATGCAAAAGGAATTTAACACAAGGTTTCTCCACAAAGACTTGATATTCTAGGAAATAATACTCATGAAACTAATGGAAAATATGACTAAAAAGTCAAGGGCTAAACTATATAAGCCTAACATTTTGATATTCTACCACTAACAAATTCATATATTTTTCCTTTGTTTGATTCTTCAAACATTTTAGTAACACTAAAGCACACATAATAAACTAATTTCTTCCTTAAAATAAAATTACATAGCTCACATTATTGATTTTTCTTCCCGCCTAAAACAAATGAGAAACATTACTGATTACCACAGATCTTGTCCTGGAGGTATCTCAGGCGGAAAGAATAAAAAAGATCCCAGAAGATACAGAACTAGGCAAAGTAGTTTTCTGGCTGTCTTATTCAAGGCAGAATTACAATTCTGAAATAATACCGCACTACATTTCTTATCACATGCTTAGAAAATAATCTTTTTTTTTAGTCATCAAGAACCTCATCTGTGAAAAATGTATCAAATTACTAAAGAATAATCAATGAAGGGCTATCCCTAAAACACTAATATAGCCAAGATTATTTTAATAAAACCAACAGCAAGTAAATTTCATTTTGAATTACATATAACAAACTTATATCTAGTAAATAAAAATTTCCATTTCTTTATAAGGAACAATAGCAGACTATGTGATAATTTTAAGTTCTCTCTCCCTCTTCATGTGCTTGAAAATTCCAGATTCTAAAATGTGAACTTGAAATGGCTATTCAGTATAGGCTGTCATGGTGATACTGACCAAAAAGTAAAGTAGAGAAATAAAGCAGTAGGCTTGGCCAACACCATTTATTAATGCAACTTCTTAAATATATTGGAAGGTATTGTAAATGTGATTTAATAGGAACACAGAACATCCTATGTAAAAATAGTGCTGCTTGATAGCCAGGAAGATTCAGAATCACAGTGCAATGTGGATATTCTCTACTCTGAAAAGGGAAAGTGTTTGAAATCTTGATAAACATAGGCTGCATCCTATGAACTGCTTTTTACCATTAAATGGCTTAGCCCATACACTGTACTACATATACTTTGATATCCATAAGTTAAAATAAATACAAATCTAATTAACCCTATGTCAAAATTATTAGCCTCATTTTATGATTTGAAATTTAAAGTACTAACTAATCACTAATTTGTTTTCTAGAAAAATAAGATGTAAAGTACCTAAACGGTATAGTCACATATCTCAAAAAATTTAAAATATTTAATATGGACTCATGGAACCTCAGCTCTGTACAGTCTATAAAATTCCTTAATTTCATGCCTATATTACACCCCTGAAGTGGTGTGTAGTTTTACTACATAAAAGCAAGCAGCTGCTCCCAAATTTGTCTTTTTGAGATGAGAATGTACTAATTAAAGAAAAAGGTATAAAACACAATCATGATAGAGTACATAAACTGTTACACTGTGCCATGTGTTTGTGACTGAAAGATGAAGAAACAAAATTGGTCTCAAAGCAAACTTTAGCAAAAAATAGTATTATCATATTTGCAATTATTCTTTTAATTTAGAGACATCACAGTACACTTTATCTCTAAGTCCACTTGAAGTTTCAGAGACTATGACAGGGAAGTGAAAAGTGAAAGAAGCCTCTCATCCTAAGTCACAATAAAAAATCTCAGAGGGTGACGACGGAACTTAGGGCAAAATATAAATTTTAGGCCTTAATAATGTATCAGTTTTCTGTTAATTTTCTACAAATAATTAAAAACAGACTAATAAATTTTGAATTTAGAAAACACTGACATTTATGAAATAATTGTTTTATCATGCAAATTAATTTATATTGAAATTCCAGGGATATGTTAGCAATTATTAAAGAATTCTATCTTGAGAATCTCATTAGATAGTAATGTAAAGTACAGTTGTTATCATTCTGAGAACAAAGGGATCTTGAATGAGTAATCAATAGCAACTGGCAGAAAATGAGACATTAATTATGATCCTCTCTAGTGTTTTGTCTAAGACAAGATTTCATTAAATGCTTTGTGCAACCTGAATAGTTTCAAGTCATTACCAACACGTTGGACAAGATATTAATTTGTGTTTGTGTGGCGGGTGCGGGGGGTGGGGGCAGTCTGTGTGTGTGTGTGTGTGTGTGTGTGTGTGTGTGTGTGTGTGTGTGTGTGCGCGCGCGCGCGCAGAAACAGGAGATGTACAGGGAAACAAAGTGAAAGAAAATCTGAGATGCTTCTATTCCTTTCCCAGGTCAATAAAAACACACCAACCACCACTAGCCAACTGTTATGTTCATTCTTTTACAAGTCCCAAATCTTATAATCTCAACATGGTCTCTTGAAAATTTAATGATCATTTTCTATACTTCAAAGTGTCACACAGGTTTGAGAAGATAATGACAGTCATCTATCAAATGCATCCTGCCAACGCAATCAGCCCAATCTTTCTGGCTTAAAAAGAGAAAAAAGAAACTACCTATGTACTACTAAATTATTAAAACATGGTAATCTTAGCAGTTTATGTTTCCAAATCTTTATCAGCAACAGAGGGCAATTTTATCATTTGATACTTCCTTTTCATTAATTTTTTTGTCTGAACTTTTCTCCTGAATCCTATACCAGCGAATGAAAAGACACTATATAGAGATATTTGGGATGTAGATCAATAAAAGAAATAAAAAATAAACTATGAGAACAACAAGCTAACAGCCATTTTAATATATCCAGTATTTAAATAACTGAAAATGTGCAATAAAAAGAATTTTCTTTTAGTATTTTATTGCCTTCCATGAAGAGAGTCCCATTTCCAAAAATGGTTATAAGAGATTTCTTAAAGGTAGACTCTCATGAGGTTAGGAAGGGGCACACTCTAAGTATGTTTCCTCCTCAGTTAGTTTTTCTGAATGTCTTAATTTATAAACTTCCTTGTTAAATAGGGTCCTCTGAAAGTCATCTGCAAAGCCAACTAGCATGCCTTTTAGCCATTTCTTTTGTGCATACAAAGAAGCCAACTATGTTAGGTGCTAAACATTAAAAAGATGGAGATGAAGGAGATGAATAAATGTCATTTCTCTTTTGCTTTTGTGGAGATGGTGGTATATAGTCCTAAGATTTTCAGCAGAGGTTCTAATACTTTGAAGCCATTCCCTTTCCCTTTAATGCTAGTGTTCACATTTACTAAATGAGTACCTCTCTTCCCAATCCCTTTCATTTTCAAGAATACAATTAAGAGTAACACAAAATCGAAGACAGTAGTAGGCATATAGTTAGGCATCCAATACCTTTTGAACATTCTATACTGGATATCTTTAAAAAAATAAACTTTTGTGTTTTGAAATTCTCAAATATAAACAAAAGTAGAATTAAAAAAAAGTACAACAAAACTTCATGTACTTTTCACCCAGTTTCAACAAATGTTAGGCATTCTGCTGCTCCTGCTTCCTTTATTTTGCTATCTCTCAAGCTCATTACATGCCCCCCTACCACTGCAACTGACAACACTTCCTTTATTATCATGTAACATCCAGTCTGTAGTCACCTCTATCTTCATTCCCCCCACCTCCCAAAATGGTGTCTAACCTCCAGCCATGGTTTAATAGACTCTTTTCTCCTGAAATAAGTTTTCAAAAGAATAAACTGACTTTTGGAAACAATGTTCCCAAAGAACACTAAGAACCAACAAAAGTATAATTAGCAAATTTTATGAAGAGAAAAGAAACAAAAAAAATGAAGTTTTTCCCTGCCATAGTAACCCCTGAATAATCTAACTCTCTCCCGCCTTTTAACAGAAGCAGGAAATTAAAGTGCCTACTACCTGATACTCCTATGAGACGTTCCTCCCAACAAACAGTTTATTTTACCTATGTTCCAAACAACTCACAAATCCCAGAAGTTTACTCTGCAGGCTAATGCATTCTCTTTCCTAGATCACAGGACTCTGATTCAAACATTTTCTGACTGCCTACTGTGTGCCAGCCATTGTGCATGACCCTTTCACATGTCACTTCATGAATGAATCATCTCTTGGCTAGCTTTGATACTGATCCAGTATAAAACTGTCAAGTCTTCTTAATATTCCTGACTCTAATAATCCTCTAATCACCATCCAATAATTTACTCCAAAAAGATGCTGTCAGTACTGGGAACCACTTGATGTCTGAAAATTTTAAGTACAACATTCAACTCTGACATGATTTTTTCTTACAACACCATAACCCCCTTATTACTATTTGCACTTCCTCTTTTGCCTCAAGACATCCAATATCTTGACCTTTTCTTTTCCAGTCTCAAAGTTTAATCATGGCTTCATTTTCTTCCTTCAAAAACTAGACCTTGTAGTAACCATTATCTCATCACTACCTCAATTCTCCTATCTCTACTTCTCTTACGAGAAATGAAACCTTGGATCAATTACATAATCCCTGAAGCTTCAGGTTCCTCAACTGTTAAATAGGAAGAATAATAGTAATAGCAATAGCAGCAACTACAACAACACTTTTAGTGTTGCAAAGATCAAATGAAATGTTTGTAAGGTGCTTAGCACGATGCCTGGTACTAGTGTCTGACATATACTAACCATTATGTATTATTATATTATCATTAACCTATCTAATTGGCTTGAAAACTTGATCAATATATCAATCCCAATATTTGCTCTCTATGCTTCTACATTTAGTCTGCTGAGTACTACTGGAATGAAAATTAAAACACATATAAAACCATATAGGTTAATGTCAATAGTAATTTCTAGTCTCCAATCACAGATGGATCATCAGCATCTCTTTGAAAGTGTTCTGTCACTTGAGAGCTCATGAAATTGAAAGAACATTTTAAGGTCTTTTATTTCAATCAAACAACGGCTGCTCTAATCCCTCTATTATAAAAATCCAGTAGTGAATGCTTAGCCTCTGCTTGAACACATCCAGTGAGAGGAAAGTCACTTATCTACAATGGTTGAATACTCCATCTTCTGAGAACATTCTTATATTAAATTAAAATCAGGATTGCTTAACTCTTACCCATTGACCAAAGTTTTAACCTTTGTTACAGAACAAACAAAATTATGCTTCAAATAATATTTGAAGATGTTTCTCATTTTACTGGAGTCCTTTCTTCTTAAAACTAAGTAGCCTTCAGTCCTTCAATCATTCTCCATATCCTAGAATTGCAAGTTATTTTTACAATTCATTTATTTGTGAGTTCTTTGAATAAGTTTTAATTTACTTATGCCCGTTTTGAAATTCATTTGGTATACAATATCAACTTTTTATTCTAAATATTATATTTATAATAATTTAGCCTAAGGCTGAAAGTCCCTACTATCAGGTTTGCTGTTGTGTAAAGAAATATCCAAATTGCTCTTTAAAACAACTAACTTTAATTCTCTTGGAAAAACAGCAGGCCAGTATATGACTGGCTCCATATGAAACCAAACCCTTTGGTAGGATAAAATACAAACTCTTTGCTTAGGCATTCAAGTATAGTCCTTACAATTTGAACATCTCACACCGTTTCCCTAAATAAATATTTCATTCAAGTCAAACTAAACTGCTACCATTCCTAGAATACATATTCACTTAACATTTAAAATACACTCATTTAAAAGGCGTTCACTGATACCTTCTATTTGTCAGGCACACAACTAGATGCCTGTGAAGTACAACAAATAAATAGCCAGTGACCCTGCCTTCACAAGTTTATAGTTTTGGTGAAAGAAAATCAAGGAAGCAGGTACAAGATGTGTTGAATATTACTACCTGTATTTCATTAGTCATATGCTCTTTTTCTTCCAGATATTCTCCTCCCTACTTCTGTTACATTTTACCGATTCTCCAAGATCCTGGAGTTCTATACTTCTTTTGCAAAATCTCAAAATCACATTAATTTATTTTTCTCTCTTCTGAGTTCTAACATATCTGTGCTAGTTACTTGAGATTTACTATTGATCATTTTATCATTTTAGTTCATTTTATGTGTGTACACAGCTGGTCTCCCCCAACTTGAATGTACGTTTCTTGAGAGCTAATACTCTTTTATTTTGTTGCTTGGTTCAGTTCCTTATACATGGTAAAACACACAAATATATATATTGATTCAATTCTTTATTTGTTAAGTAAATTCTGTAATGCCTGAAGATGTTTCCCTGGCATTTTTCACCCAGTAAGAAAGAAGCATGAAAGAAAAGATGAAACATTAAAATTGTAAGAGAATTTGGTCTCCTTAAAATGAAAGTTGCAACATATCTTTATGACTTTGAAATACCACAGTTATTAAGGGCACCATAGGCCTTGGGGAAAAAGGGATTCTTTTTATTACAAATAAAGAACACTATAGTTGCCAAAATCTGGCCAATAGTATGTAAAATATAACAAAACATTACATTGTGAGATAGAGCTGTGAAATTAGTACTATGAAACAGTGCAAAAATCTCCTAATATTTGATTCAAAGAAGGTTTGAAATAAAACAAATCATCTCAAATACTTCTTAGGACATTTATTTTAAATCTACAGAAACTTGTAAAAAAAATCACCTCAAATCAAACTACATTGAAATATTAAACAATTAGGGTTACTGAAATCGTTTAAAGTGCTTTAAAATTTCTGTCTTATCAACTTAAAAAGTAAAAGCAGTGATGCGGTTCAGGATATACCACCCCAAAATATGGTACCTTGGTCTAATGAATATATTAAACTGTGGAGTTTGAGAAACCCACAGAAGCAGGAGGTGATTTTGGTCATCCCATTCTCCCAGTCCTTCTTCCCTGAAACAGGCCACAACATCTTCAATGTTGAGAGGTGCCCTCCCTATACCTGGAGGAAAGGAACATCCTTATCTCCAAAGACAAAGGGATGCCAAAAATATTGTAACAAGCAGGCCTTGTTAAATTTCCCCCAGTTTATTATAATTACCTAATACTCCTTAATCTATCATATTCCTTCACAACTGTCCACTCTTTATCAAACCTAGGATAAAAGTAGATAAGCTGTTTCTTTCTGTTCCTTATGAATGTTTCTATGTCACATAAAACTTATGTATGCTTTTCTCCTTTTAATATGTCATTTTGCTTTCAGACCCAGCCAGGGATCCTAAGGGGATTGAGGAAAACTGTCCTCCCCTACAGAAGCAAGACTTTCTTATATTTTTATCGGTATCTTAGGCTGGATAATTATTCCATTGGTCTCACCTTTTAGGGTTTTCTCTATATTTACTGTCAGAAATCACTCCATCAAGTAACATAGTTCAAATTCTAAAACTGTCATTTCTTACTGGCTAAGGAAAATTGTCCTCCTTAGGAGAAAAGCCTTATTGAAGGAGAAGGGGAAGAAAAAAATAAAAAGAAGTAGCTATATCATAGGTATCTTTTATGTGGAAGCTTGTAATCACTCTACCAACTAGAAATGATCTTGAAATGATCACAGAGGTACAAGTCCAGAAGGCACTGGAAATCTGTTCATCCACAGAACTTAAATCTCCTTTCATGAAGAGAAAAACTGTAGAACTCTTGGGTTACCTTATTATAAAGTTGCAAGAGTTCCTTCCATATCTGGGATACCAGTCCTTTGTAAGATACATGTTTTGTATATACTGACTCCCAGATTGTGGAAGTTGCAGGGATTCAATTATCTTGCTGCTGCCCAAGATTGCTTTCTGTATCTAAGTCCCCTATTGCAATCTTTAAACTGACAAGCAGAACTTATCTACCTCATTCTTTCACCTCTTAGTACCTTTGGTGTTTGGGGACAGCTTTGCATACATGGCCCTTTCACGAAACAAACTACATAAGCTTGGTCGTACGTCTGTCTGGGCTCTATTTTGTTCTAATGTCTTATTTCTCAATCATGACGGTACTGTGCTGCTTAATTACATACAATAGTTTTATACTAGGTCTTAAAGTCAGGTAGAATTAATTCTCTAACTCTGCTCTTCACTTTTCAAGACTGCTTTGGTTTTTTTAGGTCCTTTGTATTTCCAAAGAAATTTTAAAATCAGCTTGTAAATCCCTCCACACACACACACACACACACACACACACACACACACACACCCCGTGGGGTTATTTATATGTGGGACTGCATTTAGTCTATCAATCAATCTGGGAAGAATTGACATTTCAAGAATATTATCTTCCTATTCATAAACATGGTACAACCCTGCATTTGCTAAGGTTTTTAAAACTTTCTCTAAGTAATGTTTAGTAGTTTTCAGTCTTTTGTTAAATTTATTCCTAAACACTTTAAGTTCCTTATATACTACTGTAAATGGCATTTCTTTTCATTTTTAAAAAAGTAAGCTGTTCTTTACATACAATAAAATGTTCAGATCTTAAGTGTACTACTCAGTTTTGACGAATGCATATCAAGACTCAAGAGATTTTGAAAATAGGGGTCCGTTGATAGTAGAACCTTCTCCCACTGGTAACCACTGATTTGATTTTTATTAGCATGTGATAGTTTTGCCTATCATACAAACATTCATATAAAGGGAGTCATACAGTATTTTTGAGATCTGGCCTCTTTCCTTCTGCATAACATTACTGAGATCAATAGATCATTTCACTTTACTGCTGAATACATTCAATGTATGAACATAACACAGGTCATTTGACCACTCTCTTGTTCATGAACATCTGAGTTGTTCCAGTTTTAGGCTATAATGAATAAAGCTGCTTCAAACATTTTTAATGAAAGCTTTTTGTGAATAATGTTTTCACTTCTCTTGGATAAATACCTGGAAGAAAACTGCTAAGTCATGAGGTAGATGCATATTTAACTATATAAGAAACTGCCAGTACTGTTCTGGTACATGTGTATTAGTATGTCACCGTGTTTTAAATTTTCATGTGCCTGAGAGCTGTAATGTGGAGCTTTTTTAATATGCTGATTGCCAATCTGTATATTTCCTTTTGTGAAGTGTCTGCTTAAGTGGTCTGTCCATTTAAAAAACGGGGTTGCCTCTTTATTATTATTTAGTTGTCAGGGGTTATTATGTATTCTACATATACGTCCTTTGTCAGATATATGTTGCAAATACTTTCTCTTGCTCTGTAGCTTCTCTTTTCATTTTCTTGATGAACACAGGTCTTTTTTGATAAACACAAGTTTTTAATTTTGATAATGTTCCATTTGTTAATTTTTCTTTTGTTTTATGCTTTCTATATCTTCCCTAAGAAACTGTTGTTTACCCTGAAGTGGCAAAAATTTTATCTATTTTTTTTCCCCAAACAGCTTTATTTTTTAGCTTTCATTTTTAAGTCCATGATCTATCTTAAATTTATGGTTGTGTGTGGTATAAAGTGGGATTGAATTTTTTTTTTTTTTTGCCATATTGGTAGATAGTTGTTTCAGCACCGTATGTTAAAGAAATGTTTCTTTTCTCACTGAATTGCTGGGGTGCTCTTATCAAACATTATTTACTATATAGCTGTGGGTCCTATTCTGGACTCTATTCTGTTCCATGATATATTTTACAATCTTTCTATGAATACCACATTGTCTTAATTAGTACTGCTTTGCAGTTAAGTCTTTAAGTTAGAGAAAATAAGCCCTTCCTCCTTTCTTCTTTTCAAAATTTTCTGGTTCTTAACCCTTTGACTTTTCAAATGAATGTGTAACCCATTTTTCGTTCAGGAAAAATAAGTATAGCTCGCTGCCAGTGTTAATTTAATTTTACATAAACATGTTCTTTGAGGCTTAAGCAAATCTGACTGATTTTCAATGTAAAAGTAAAATATAAAAACTATTGTTGGAGTTATTTCTAAACAGAAGTTGTCTCTAATCCTAATGTAACAGAAATGTATATGATGATTGGTATTTAATATTTTTTTTCGTGTGGTACATTTCAAAGCATAGAGTAATATAAAATGGATCATCATATTCCACACAAAAATATCGCATTTCCCTCCAGATCTTCTTGCCATCCTTGTCATTGTGCCAGCAGTAAACTTCAGTGACCAGCTGGATTCTGTTTTCCTGATGTTGGTGGTATGTTCTTGGGGAAATATCTTCCAGACAGGTGAAGGAGTATGACATCCTCAGAGCACAGATGACCTCAAAGCCACTGCTGCCCTGGCTTCTGATGCTTTTCCAGCATTCTTTCGATTAACGTCAGTCAGAAGTTTATATGGCTGATCGTGTGCTCAGGATTGTCCTTTTTAAACAGGCTGTAGAATTTCGTCAAGGTAACGTTTAGATGGTGGCAAAAGAATTTCTTATACCAAAACTTATGCCTTTTGCACCCAGTTGGATAAGTGAGCATCTGATCAGCTGAGTACACTGCTCCCATATTCTCATTATAATCCACAATGACACATGGCTTCTTAGTTTTCTTTCCATTTCTGTTGTCTATTTCAGAGTATTATTATGAAATGTTGACAACATTGTCACCTCCTTCTTGTCACACCATTTCACTGCTATAAATTCACCACAGAATCTGGCTACCGTTGTCTCCTTTGTAATCCTTTTTTTTCTAAATCATTTGGCATGTTTTCTGTTTAAACAAGCTATCCCAATTGCAACAGTCTTGTTTTGATATAATTCTCTGAAAAGCATAGGTGAGGTATAGCAAACTTTGGGGGTTTGGTTAAGACTGTAATCCACGAGTTATCTCAGGATAATTGCTGTAGCCGCAAGTTCCCCTGGTGAGCATTCTCAGGGCAAGTGGGAAATGGGTTAAATAATCTTGTCAATGTCAATAAGAACCTGCTGGAATTCTGATTAGGAATGCACATTAAATCTATAGCCCAATAAAACTAACATCTAAATGATATTGAGCCTTCTAATTCATGAACATGGCATCTATCTCCATTTATTTAGATCTTTTTTTATTCCTCTCAGTACTACAGAAGCCCTTCCTTATCTGTGGTTTCAGTTTCTGTGGTTTTAGTTATCCATGGTCAACCAGTCTGAAAATGCCAAATGGAAAATTCAAGAAATAAAGGAGTCATAAATTTTAAATTGTGTGCCATTCTGAGTGGTGAGATAAAATCTCAAGCTGACCATAAAGCAACCACAAAGTTGCTTGTTATGTATTGTCACAAGGTCAATAGTAGCCTAACATTATGTCCCAATGCCTACTGTCAACGATCTCACTTCATCTCATCATATAAGCATTTTATCATGTCACCACAAGAAGGGTGAGTACAATACAGCAAGATAAAACAGTCCCCCTTTATCTGCAGGAAATATGTTCCAAGACTCCAAATGCCTGAAATCATGTATAGTACTAAACCCTCTATATACCATGTTTTTTCCTATATGTACATACTTTTTCACTTGAAGAAAGCACTTTATGGCTTCTCTTTCATATATTTGGATTGTTAGTATCAGTGCTCTTGTCCTCTGAGTTCATTATTAAATAAAATAAGGGTTATGTCAACACAAAGACTGCGATACTGCGGACAATCTGATAACAAAGATGGCTACTAAATGACTGGTGGGTGGGGAGCTTATACAGCATCAATATATGAACAAAGGGATGATTCATGTCCTGAATGGGGTAGAGCAGCTCAGCATGAGAGTTCATCACACTACTCAGAATGGCAAACCATTTAAATTTATAAATTGTTTATTTCTGGAATTTCCCATTTAATATTTTCAGATCCCAGTTGGCCAAGGTAACTGAAACCATGGAAAGTGAAACTATGGATAAGGGAGATACTGTATTTTGAAAGAAAAAAATAACATTCACATAACTTTTATTACAGTATAATAATTGTTCTATTTTATATTATGTTGTTATTCTTGTACTGTGCCTAGTTTATAAATTAATCTTTATCATAAGTACTTATGTATGGGGAAAAAAAGCATAGTATATGTAGGGTTCATACTACCTGTGGTTGCAGGCATCATCTGATGTCTTGTAACATATCCCCCACAGTACTACTTTATTCTAATACTTTTCATTGCTGAAGTCTTACAATCTTTTGTTAATCTTATCCCCCAGTATTTTATGCTTTTCGATGTGAATATAAATGGTACTATTAATTTCATTTTCTAATCATTCATCGCTAGTGTATAGCAATGAATAATTAGATTTTTTAGATTGGCTTTGTATCCTGTGACATAGCTAAAAGCACTTGCTAGTTTCAGTTGTCTTTTTGATGATTCCATGCATACAAACATATCTTCTGAAAATTCAGCTTAATTTATTCTTTTCTAGTTTTTATGTCTTTTTTTCCTCCCTTGCACTGGCCAGTACATAAAATTCAAGCAACGAGAGTGAAAACTTACCTTGTTCCTAATATTGGGGAAAACAGTCTTTTTCACTATTAAGTATACTCAGTTATAAATTTTTAATGTATGTCTTTTATCAAACTGAGGAACCTGCTTTCTATTTTTAGTTTGTTGAAGAGGTTTTATTACAAATACTTGATTTTGTCGAATACCTTTTCTACATCTAAGGAAATAATCATATTGTTTTTCTCCTAAATTCCTCCTTAACTGGGGGAACGGAATTGATTGATTTTCAAATGTTAAGTCAAACTTTCATTTCTGGTACAAATCATATATATGGTTTGAAAATTAGGGTGTTGCTCACCTCATAAAATGAGCTGCAAAGTGCTCCCTCTTCTCTATTTTTGAAAATGATTTTTATAAAATTGGTGTTATTTTTCCCCTTAAACATTTGAAAGAATTTACTAACAAAACTATATGACTCTCAAGTTTTTTTTGTGGGATACTTTTTGAGATAAATTTACTTTCATTTATAGATTTTGTTTCATCTTGTCTCCAGTTGGTATTTTTTCAAGAAATCTGTTCATCTAAGTTGTCAAGTTTACTACATTATTTACAATATTTCCATATTATATTTTAATGTATATACCATATACAGTGATAAACCTCTCTTTCATTCCAAATATTGGTAATTTCTGCTATTCCCCCTTCTTCTGCACCCCTTTGTCTTAATCTTTCTAGCTAGGAGTTATATATTTTATGGGTCTTTTAAAAACAACCAAATTTTGGCTTTGTTAATTTTTCCTATTATTTGTGTAATATTACATTGATTTCTGCTTTTACTTGTATACTTATTTTGTGTGTTCCCCCCACCCACCCACCCCAACTTCTTAGGGCAGAACCTCAAGTGGTGCACTGTAGAATTTCTTTTCAAATGCAAACGTTTAAAACTATACCTTTTCTTCTAGGCACTTCTTTAGCGGCATCAACACATTTTACTATATTAACATTTCATTATAATTCAGTTAAAATCACTTTCTAAATTCCCTTGTGACTTCTTTTTAGAACCATGGGTTAGACATAGGTTTTTTAATTTCCAAATTTTTGATGTTATTCTAGGTATCTTACTGGCTTCTCGTTTCTTTTGTGGTCAGAAAATATACTCTGTATGACTTCAAACATTTTCAATATATTGACATTAGTTTTAGGGACTAGCATATAGTTCAATACTGTTGAATGTAACAAGAATTTTTTTTTTTATATTCTTTGGTTGTTGGGAAAAGAGTTCTATAAACATTTATTAGGTCAAGATAGTTGACAGTTCATTTAGTTCTATGTCTTTACTAAGTTTTTCTCTAGTTATTCTGTCAATTTCTGAGTTATTACAATCTTCAACTATAATTGTGAATTCATTTATTTCTCTTTAATTCTATTATTTTTTGCTTCATTTATTTTGAAGCTTCATTATTAGGTATACATACATTTATTATTGCTCTATCTTCCTGATGTGTTGATTTTTATCATTTTATCATTATTAAATGTCTGCACATAATGAGACTGGCTAAAATAGGAAAAAAAGATGGTAAATAAGCAAATAGTATGGGTAAATTTCCAAATAATTAAATGTTAACTGAATTTTTAAAGTTAACTGGCATTTTCTCAAGGATATAATACCAGAATTCGGAGGAAACAAATCTCTGTGGAAAAAAACAAGACCTTTCCTCTTCTAAGTTTGAATACTTTGAGAAAAAAATATATAAATTATTTGAATAAATAATTGTTTAAGAGATTTTGATGAGAAACTGTTGTTAATGATAAAAGAATTTTTCAATTCATGATGGCAGTTATTAAAGTAGTATACCTATTATTAATAAAGATGTTAACTTCTATGCTCTGTGTTGAATCAATACAAAAAATTCAATTGCAAAATGATCTATCAATGTTTCCAGTAATACTGCTATACCAGTTTCCTTTTAATGGCTCATCAGCTATGCAACTGCCGTGAAAGTAATATGAGGAGACTCATTTAGCAACATATTATTACATCATCTTAACATGAAGTAAAGCCCATCAGGCATTATTAAGTTAGCCTGAATTTTGCAGTATGTCAGTGGCATTTAATGTACATTAATAGCAGAATTAATGTTCCTTGGGGGATTTTGTTGAAGGACGATGGTTTCAAAGTGGTGTTTAGATGTAATTTTATAGTCACTATTTATATTTCTTTATATTATCATTGTGTGACTAAGATTTTTATGTCACTTGTGAATAGGTAAGGCAAAATGGCAGCCATTTAGTTGTTTAGGTGTATTTTTTTCTTCTCTGATCCATTATAATAAATACTATTTGGAATATAAGTTTTCCTTTAAATAGGAGTGATACATCTTTTTTAACTCTTGAATTTCCTGAGCTTACTACTTAGGCCTCTAATCAGCTGGTATCACCCACAGTAAGATCTCCTATAAACTGCAGCAGAGTCAGAACTAAGTAATAATAAATAGCAAAGCCATTGCTTCTTTCACATCAAGGAATCCTTTTACTTGTTTTAAGAGCCCTACTGTCTTCACTGATGGTATCTGTCCTTGATGCAGTATAATCTTCTCTCTTCTGTACTGAATTTTGGGCTTCCTTTTTTGGGGCTCATGCATTCTTTCTGTGAATTTTTCATAAACAAATCTTTCCCTCACTTGAATACCTTTAAATCTTCTTGTATATAGGAATATTATTATTTTATACTTCATGCATTTCATTAATCTTATTTTTCTCTTTTCCACAGGCCTGTGTGATCTCTCCAATATGTTATAAACAATTGTTAAACAGTGATCTTATCATTTCTTTTTTATATTCCATGTATGCTTATATTTGGCATATGCAGAGAAACTGGGTTTCTCAAAACATAATCCCTAGCCCATGTAAATCAGAATCACCTAGGAGACTTAAAAATATAAATTCTCAGGCCCCTCCTTAAACAAACAAGTTAAAATGAGAGGGAGATAAGGGCACAGACTAGGAATCTAAGGGATTCTTAGGGTAGAGTATAGTTCCATCGTAGTTAAAAACATCAAGCATGAGTTTAGAAGGTTTAATACTTCCTAGATGTATAGCCTTGAGCGAATTGTAAATATCTCTGGAGAACACCCCTTTGCTAATCGGCAAAATGGGTACCGTTAAAGGATCAAATGTGATCATGTTTGATTCAATGCCTGGGCTCAGTTGAAGCTCATTCAGTAAATGGTAGCAACTGTTATCAGAACACTATAATGTACATTTAAAAAAATGTTCTTTAATATGAGAATTCTGATATAAACATATATTAATTCTTGGCAAAAACAGTTAAGATTCATTTTGCCAAATTGGAGAATTACATAAATACCTAACAACTGATTTTAACTAAATAATAATACCTTTGCCAAGAGTTTTAGAAAATGTAAGTGAAAACTCATTAATATAAGCATTAACTATGATTTATTAGACATATCTGTAGTTTCAAAGAGCTTACAATAGTTTTTACCCTAAGTTTAGCAGTAGTGAACATTAGACCAGTGGCTCTCAAATTTTTTGATCTGTTAAAAACAATATTAAGGATTTATGGTAACTGAAGGAAACTGGACTCTGAATGGTAATCAAACAATAGAATATATAGATGTCAAATTATAATGTACATCTTAAAATTATATAATTGTATTAACCAATGTTACCCCAATAAACTTTAAAAGAACCCCAATATTAAGGACTTGAATAGCATTTGTGGGTTATAAAAACCAGAACCTTCACAAAATATTCATTTATTTTTATAAAATGTTTTCGCAAGTACATGGAGTTTAACCTTCAGAGACACCTACAAAGTTGGTAGAAGAAACATTGCTAATTCTGTTTTTCAAATGAGGAAATCAATTTTCAAATTAAGAAATAGGATTTAAGGTTAAATGACTTTTCTTAGGAAAATAGGTAATAACTTGTAGAGAGGGGATTTGAACCAAGGTCTTCTGACTCTAAATGGTTCAATGATGGGGTATGTACTAAATGGAGTAGTATTGTTAGTATGACAGTTAAAATTGGTTCACATGCCCATGAGTGAAATTAGGGTCTGCATGCAGACAGAAAACAAATTAAGTATATTCTGCCTTTCCTTTCTATTCTTTTTTGGCTTGATTCTAATGGAAATCTGCAGTGAACTGAGTGTTTAGGACTCTCAGTCTAAACATTCAGGTAAAAAAGCAAAGAAGATGGTCATTAGTTGATATGCAACATACTAGGGAATGTGGAAGAGTTAAAGAGAGTTCACAAGAGACCGGAGGAAACCTAAAAAATTGATGTAGGACTGAAATGAAAATACTTCTAATGTTAATAAATATACAGAATATTCAAGCTACACAGAGCAAATGTATGCTCTTCATATAATGTATCAGTAACTATTTTGTTTAGGAAATATGTAAAAATCATTTTCAGAAATAAGCATTTCAGTAAGGTGTAGGAAAATAACTGCTACTCTGCTTCACTTACAACGGATGCGAGTTTTTAAAATCTTCAATAATAAAGATGGTCTGGTGATCTAGGGAAGGGAAACCATTTTAAGCAGAAGTAGCGTAAGAACATTTTCAATTACTAACAATCTAACACATTCTGTCACAAATTAAAGGCACAAATAATGGTGAAATAAATTGGATAAATTTCTACCTCCTCCATTAGAACCTTTATTTATGTGTTAAAAAATAATCTCACAGCTTTTTTAATTATTAAACTTACTTGACATCCTGGTAAACCGGTGTCTCTGCTGTATAGGGAAAATGAGCCTCTCTCTGATGTTTTTCCTATAAAACAAAGAAAATTACTTTATATAAAAACTCTCATTTGTTGATACTCAATTCAACTTCTAGACCATTCATGGTAATAATATGGGGGTTTGGAAGTATAAAAAATTAGAAACAAGATAAAATCTGATAAGTAAAATTTAAAAAACTTGTTATCATTCCAATCAGTTTAACAGTCAAATGACTTTCTACATGTAGCATTTATTTTATTAAATACTTTCTTTTAATTGTGAAACATTAGAAAATATTGAAAAAAAAAAAAGAATGAACCTCTATATAGTCAATAGTATGATCATGTACCTACTAGGGAGAAATATGTTTTCTCATATTTGATTCAGACTAAATATTTCTCTCTCTTCTCTCTCAGAAATAAAAACAGTATAAACACAGGTCAAATCTCACCCCACACTCCAAGGTAATCACTATCATAAAGTTGGTATATGATTTTATGTATATTTCTAACCTTTTAATATATATTCGTGTACTCAAATAATGTACAATACTGTTTGTGTTTAATACATTTATTTATTTTAATTTAAGATACATTTTTTATTTAATACATTTATTTATTTTTCACCATTGTTTTTATTTTTAATTTTTTTAAATGTTTTTAATTTTATTATTATTTTTTTAGGCGAGACAACCCTTGCTTGACCTCACAGATTTCAAGGACCCTGCCAATCTACAATCCCTTATTTTTTATTTTTCACGCTTACAGCACCTGGTCTTCCTAGGTGGTCTCCCATCCAAGTAGTAACTAGGCCTGGCCCTCCTTAGCTTCTGAGAACAGACGGGACTGGGGTTGTTCAGGGTGGCATGGCCATAGACTGTGTTTAATACATTTAAACAGAAGAGATTACATAGTAATTTGCCTTTGAAATTTGTTTTTTTTGTGTGCAATATTATATTTTTGAGATATACATTGATAACAGACACCTAGTTCATTCATTTTTACCATTAGAAAATGGTCCTATTATACAAATAAAATCACAGGTGATCTATTTCCCAAGTGAAAAATAAAATGTTTCTACTTTTTTTGTTATCATGGAGAGTACGGAAACAAATATATTTGTGCATGTCTTACACTCACATAAGAGTTTCTCCAGATAGACACAAAGCAGTAGAACTGCTGGATTAAAAGATATACACTTTCAATTTTATAAGTATTACCTTACTATTCTCTGAACTTATCATGCCAATTTATACTCTTCCCTGAAATGTATAAGAATTCCTGTTGGGACTACATCTGCAGTCAAAAGTTAGATGGCCAAGTAACAGGAATGCAATGGGCCAGCTCTAGAGGGAGAACAGATGTCCCATAGTACTGACTACTGATAGCAGTGTTCTTACACATTTGTTTTTTAAAGTGAATCTACAATTATTATATAATTTTTAAGTAAACAGTTCCTCATAAATAGACATGTTGCTTAATAAGATTTCTACAGGGATCACAGTTTAATGTTAATATCAAAGACGGAGACACAAACAATGATAATGGTAGAGCTAACTCTTTTTCTCCATTCCAAGGTAAAAACTATAACAATGTAATTAAATTTGACAAGTTGCCCAAAATATTTAAAGTTACTGAGGTGATATGAACATCACCATATTGTATACTATATGAGTTATTAGTTTGTAATTGTATAAAAATGTATAGTTTAATTTTAAAAACTCCACACAAACACAGGATGCTCAAAATTATTTACTGATAGCATACATAATTTAAAAAAAACTTGGAGACATATGAACTAATATTCAATCATTTTAATTGATGTGTACATGCCACAATGGCCAACTGAAGCAGAAATCTTACAACTCTAAATATGGTACCTATTAAACTTTTAGGTACATAAAATAATCCTTGTAATAAGAAAGGATTATTAGAAAATACTTCAATAATTATGTGTATAATTCTGAGCCTATTAGGATATTATAGCTTATGTCTTAAGAAGCACTCACTGGTCATTACTGATGAAGCATATATTCAGGTGAAGTAATTTTTATGCCAACACATAAAAATGCAGATTTATGAAAACAGGTTAATTAATCTGATCTACTTGCCTCAATTCTTGATACAAAGTAATACGTTCTACATAAAAATATTTAATTTCCAAAATATACATATGAAGTAAAAAGAAAAAAATTTTAACTCTTTAAGAATATACCCTTTACGAGTAAGACTGCTTGTAAGAGTCAAGGTGGTATCTTGGGGTTTTGGACTCTGCTCTTTTACTCTTGGAATCTGACCTCACAAAACTATTAAAAGGATTGTACATTTAAAATTCTGACACACATCTCCCCATGCCTCATTAAAATGGAACAGAAACTCTGCTGGACCAAGATAATGATGGATAATGAAGGGAAATGACAACTCAAGATGACTAGCAGAGAGATTACTGGAAAAAAATAAACAACAGCCCACATCTATGGTTTACCGGTATTACTTTATTAATCAAATAAATTAAACAAGTTTATGAGATATTAAAAATTAAGAAAATCATTAAGAAAATATTACCTTTAAAAACAAATCATGTCCATATCCTTGGCAGAACAGAATGGAATACTACATTAACATTTTAAACAGACATCATAAAGTTAAAAAAAAAAAAAAGACTATACCAATGGCTTGTCATTTACCACAATGCACTAACTATTGGTTGAAATGCTCAGCCCTTTCTACCTTTCAAATTTATTTTCCTAAAACATTATTTTAAACAACCAGTAAAGACTTAAAGCTAAGCAACAACTTAAGGTCTGTTATATTTTCACTCAAATATACTAGTAAGAAACTCTTTTTAAAAATTTTATCGTTGAGGTAGAAAAGGCAACAAAGTAAGATATCAATATTAGCTCTGTTTTTAACAAACAACGGCTCTCAAATAAATATTAATTTAATTATCTTTGTGGAGGCTACCTATTAGATTGTTTAAAAATGTAAAGTTTATGGTTGCAAGATAGGAGAGGTGTTGGAGGGGTGAAAAAAGGGGAGGGATTCCAGTACAAACTGGTAGTTATAAAACAGTCATGGGGATGTAAAGTATAGCATAAGGAATTCAGTCAATAATATTGTAATAACTATGATGGTGTCATGGGTATGAGATTTATCAAGGTGATCACCTCGGAAGTTATATAGATATCTAATCATTATGTTGTATATCTGAAACTAATATAATATTGTATGCCAAGTATAATTGAAAAATAAAAATTATTTTAAAAGTTTTTACATTTACTCTCCTGTGCCTATTAAAATTTCTAAACTCCTTCCTTTCACAAAGGAAATTCAAACCAAAAAAAATGAATACTAATTTTTAAAAATTAAATTTACTGGAGTAACAATAGTTAATAAAGAATGAAAACTCATTTAACATAAGCTAAAAATATTACAAAAAGTTTCTTCTATAATGAAAAACTGGCAGCTGTTTTTAAAAATAATACTTAAGATATTCAAACGAGATTTTTAAATGTATATACATTTTGATTTAACCTTTCATTTATTAGGAGCTAGTTATTTCTTAGTTTGGGTACTCATGAAATATAATAATGTATACTCAGTCTGAGATTTAGAAGACATGCATCTTTAATTCTTTCAGAAATACTTTTCAAAAGAACAACAAAAACATCTGGCTATTCTGTTTCTGCTTTTATTTAAGTATTATATATAAATGCAGTATGTGGACAATTTTAACATTAAAGTCAGCTGAACACAGTTTAAGAACTGTCAGTAATGTAACATATCTAATTTTCTCTGCAACACCTATGAAAAAAATATTACAAAGCATTTACTGGGATATTCTAGTAGAGAGATTTTATTCATGTGCACCACAGACCTTTTTGTCAGTCTTTTTGCAATGTTTTTAAATGCACAAAATACATAGTAAATTATGCAATTGATATGTTATCAAAATGCTAAAAAAATTACAGCATGATATATGCTTTTTTATTAACATATTAAATAAGATCTAGAAGCAGGCCTATTAACAATGGTAATTTCAAACCATAAAGGATAGTTTAAGATATGTGCAACAACTATACTCTATGAAAATATCTGTTCTATTGGCAGCAAAAATCATAGCTACTGTTACAACTGTTTTGTTACCCTCATTCGAAATTGAAAGACATGCTAAATTTAACTAAAGTTGGTAACAAAAATGATAATTTTTTCCCTGTTCAAGTTCACTGATTTTTTTTCTATTCTGGGGTTACTGGACTCCAGGCTAAGAATCCCAACTCTTGCAGAACAGCAATATATTATGAAAATATATACACATATACATTCAAGCTAACAGACACATGTTTTCTAAATAATAAGTCTAGTACCCATCTGACACCATATAGTTTTTACAGTATTATATTTTGTAATATTATAATATTGAAATATATTTTCTATATGCTGTACTTTATATCCCTGTGACTTTAATTTTAAATTTCATCTTTGATTTATCATATTAATCCAGCCAATTTGAGTTTATATTGTGAAAGTTCCAGACAAGAAATGTAAGAAGAACATGACTAGAAATTGCTAACACTTATTTCACTTTAAGACACATACACCCGCAAGGAAGTGGAAGAGAGGTGAAACTACAGGAATTCTCTTGGAGGGTCTTTTAAGTGGGTGAAATGTGCCACATCCAATTTTGGGAACCCTGGTTGTAAGTGTTCAGATTTTAAATAGGGTAAAACTTAAGTCCTATTTGAGTAACTCATTGAAGGGCAGGAGAATTATAAGACTCACACATCCATTTCTGAGTAATGAGAATTATCAAATGAAACCAAATGATCTTTCCCAGGATCAAAGATTCAGTTTTCAATGGGACTTTAGAGGCTACCTAGTCCAATTCCCACCCAAAGCAGTACTACTTAGAACACAATTTCGCCAAAAAAAAAAAAAATAAATAAAAACCCACTGATAACTGCTTTCTACTTTGTATCACTCACATTTTAAGAATAATACTAAACAAACAAACAAGCAAACAAACAAACCCAAAGGGCCAGGCTGGTGAGGGATCTGGAAACCAGATCAGCTAAAAGAACTGAAGAAGTGTGCCTATAGAAGAGAGCATCTGAGAGAAGTATGGTCTCTGCACTTTTTACAGAGCTACTATGTCAAGGAGGAATCAGACTACACTGTTTTGTCCTAGTGAAGAGACTTAGAAACAAGAGATAAAATTACAGAGACGCATTATTTTAGCTTGTTAAAAGAAAAAACTTGCAGAAAAAAGAATTTCCAAAAGTAAAATAAAAATTCAGCAAAGAGTTATATCACATACTAGTGGCTCTTAGTAAAGAGATTTATGAAACAATTAGCTCTTTTTTGCAACTTATTAATGCAGTGGAAGACAACAGATATTTTTAGCAGCCAAATTATTATTTTTAGCAGCGATTTGGGGAATCGCTGTGAGTTCCTGTTTACTGGGCATTACGGTACTTTATAGTTTTTGCCCACTTTTTTTCCCTATTAGATTGTGTCATTGTTGATTTGTAGGAGGAGTTCTTCACATATTTTTCATGTGAAACCTTTTATATCTATGTCAATATTTTTTGTAGGTTGCCTTTTCACTTTCTTAATGGTGTCTTTTAATAAACAGAAATTTTTCATTTTAACACAGGCAATTTGTCCATTTTTTCTTTGTGATTAACATTTTTTGGTGTGTGTATTATTTAAGAAATCTCTGCCTTTTCCAAAGTTACAAATCTATGTTTTCTGTTTTCCTTTAAAAGTTTTACTATTTATCTTTCACATTTAAATCTGAATTTGTTTTTTGTGTATATTGGTTACGGGTCAAGGTATAAGTTTTCCCTTTGCCCCCCATTCCCCCAGTGGGAATATCCAATTGATTCTATCAGTACTGTTTACTGAAAAGATGATCTACATATTAATTGCCACTATGTGAAGAATAAACTATAGGGGAACAAGTGTGGAAGCAGGCAGACCAATTAGAAGACTACTGAAATAATCCAGATGAAAGCTAATAGTGGCTTAATTCTTCCAAGCCAGTGAGGTAGGTACTATTAAATCTCCATTTTACTAATGAGAAGACCCAAGATCACAGAATTAGTAAATAGCCCAAAGAACTAGAAAGTAGGGTTATCTGACACCAAATTCTTAACAACATACTCTACTGCACTGTGGAGGTTAGGACACAATTCCCATATTCTCACCATATATGTAGACATTTGGTAGAGCCCAAATACAGCATAAGAATTTTTCTCTTTAGCCCTCCAAGCAGCCTCTACCAATCAACTGATTTGGCACTGGATGTGAAATCTATTTCTGCTGAAAGGAGAGACAATCAACAAATCATCTCCAAAATGAATGGTAACAAAACTCAACTACTCCAAAGGTTGGCTCTGGGTATAACTAGAACATGGTCATCTATTCTGGTTTCACTCACGAGTAAATGCTATTGTTTTCAGTTCTCACAAAGGGCACATGATGATGTTCCTCTTGCTTCAAATGCCTGTTACAAAAAAATATTCTGATCTTGTTCTTCTGGGCCTCAGTTTCCTAATCTGTAAAAAACACAGAAGCTGGACAAGATCAGAGGTTGCATAATGGCATCCTGAAAGTTTGTTTTTTGTGGCCAATGCAAAGATTTATTTGTGTGTATATGATGAAAACAAATTTTTAAAAAAGTTCATTGCTGTGGCAGCCATGAGAATGCACCTTGAAGAATTTCTACTTTAGGGAACATAACTGACCTGAAGGTTCCAGGTGCTCTGCTTGAAATTCACCACTACTTTTGCAAAAAGTCCCTTTGCTTCCAACATACTTCGACAGAGTATTGTGGGGGAAACAAAAGCACACCCCTTCCTGGGAGACAAAGCATTCCTTTGCTGACCAACTTTGGCTCAAGAACTTCCAGGCTGCTGAATCTTCCTTAGAGTGCACAGTAGTCTAGGACTTTCTCTTTTCACTTTCTCTCCTTACTCTCAAAGTCTTGAGATGACAGAAACTAGCATTTGCTGACTAGCTATTATGTGCAAGGTACTGTAAATGGTGATTTATGTACACTGCTGGTACCATTGCTAGTTGTATTATTCTTACTACTACAAATCCTGTTAATACCAAAGACTGATTTAAGGAAGGTGCTATAACATCTGCGAGATATGACAGTAAATTTAAGATTTCCTGTAGATCTCAATCTACTGGCTAGAGAAACCTGCCCTATACTCTCTTGGCTATATGTGCTTTCTTTTACCAATTCAATTCATTTTATCTGAAAATGGCCAGACACAATTATGGAAGATACAGCTGGCTCAGCATTTATTTCTGCAGCAGTCTTATGACTACATGAACATTTCCAGCAAACTAAAATTCACTACTTTCAATGACTAGATATACTACTCAAGAAATAATTGCTGACTTCATGAGTAACAGCACAAATTAGAATAGTTTTCCTATTTATCTGAAAACCAATATCACTTCAATGGTAATTTTTGTACTAATTTGCATTCATCAATTCAAATTCACAATCTTTTAAATAAAAAACTATGGAAATTTTTAATATTTTCTATATTTTAAATGGGTAGCATTAGACTGGTTTTTCTTATAAGATAAAGGCTTAACCTAGAAGAAAAATCTCTAGACATTTCAAAAAAGTTACCTAAATCATTACTACATTTCAAAATGAAATTTTCAATATATAAATCATCAGAGTCTTTCCATATTTAGTTGAAAAACAATACAAAATCCTTACATAGGCAAATTGAAATATTTGGGTACAAACCTAAATTTGATCAGTTTTATGAGCAGACTATCCTTATTCTCCTTGGGTATCTTTGAAAACTCATTATTTACCTATGCTCTTTGCACATGGAAAAACTTTTCTTCTTCTTCTTTTAATCCACCCCTTCCACCCCTAACCTGGATGGTGCTGTCTTCCCTTAAGAACTGGATCTCTGAAGGTGGGGCGTCTCCTCCCATGTGCTCACAGCATACACCTGGGGCCTGGAGCACGGGGGTGGGAGTGGAGGGTGGGGGGTGGGGGGGAGGGGGAGGGGGTATGAACTGTGGCTCCACTGGGGCACAAACCCAGGACCTTCTGCATATAAAGCAGATGAGCTATCCACTACTCTTTGGAAGCCCCCCAGCTTTTCTTCTTCTTTTGCGGGTGAATACTACCCAAAAGTTACCTACAATTTGAATCTCACTAACCACTTGGAGAAACATAAGGTACTATCTTACAAAAAGTGTGCAAATATGGAATGCTGTTCGGTATGTCAGAGCAGAGATTTTGGAATTCTGATTACTGGATTCAACTCTTGGCTCTTGATTCTCTCTCACTAAGTGAACTAGGCAAGTTGCAAGTCACTTAACATCTGTGGGCCCACTCACTCTTTTAGGAAAATCAACTCAATAACATGCACCCCACACAGGCCTGCACAGTTTAATTAATGCTTATGAAGTACTTGGAAATCTTGTCTTAAAGAACCAAGGCCAATACTATGAGAATTACACAAATAATTTTTGTTGCAATCTGCTCAAATTTACAGAAAAAAAAACCCTAAAAAGAATCTCAAACCAACAGATTTTTTTTTTTAAGAAAAGAATTTTAACATAAATGCCTGCCTATTTTCTTCACAACAATTTGTTTAAGTATTATTGGCTAACATTTGTGCCAAGCACACTGCTGGCTACACTGAAGATGTTTAAGTATCTAGTGCCAAAAGCACAGCTGCTGGATTCTCTATGCCCTCCTCTTGTTCACTCCATGCCAAATTACTCATACAGCTATGAAAGATGAGGCTGCAGCATAGGAAAATGCCAAGTGTGAGTGAGATTAGAAATAAACCAGAGGATCCCTATAGAGGTCAGTGATTAGCAAGTTCCCAGTTGTAATCACTTTTCTAACCTAGCCTTTATCTCTTCACTTATTCCATCTTAACTCTGCATCAACTTCCTTTGACAGGCGTCAGAACTGTAAGTAGCTTCCCAATCAATAATTCCTGCAGAGCTGCTAAAGTACCAATAAAGTATCTCATTATCCTTAATAAGAGCACACAGTCAGACATGGGCAATTTGAAGAGGCTTTAGAAATGACTTCTTGAGACTAAATCTGAGATGAAGTAGTCCAGGATGCAAACATTCACCAATCCAGCTATCCTTCCCCATGTTCTCCACCCTACCACCTAAAATCAGATTCATACATTAAATATAAACAAGTAGAGAAGGATGAAAGGTTTATAGAAAGCAGTTTACCTTTCAGCCATTGGAATGCTCAGAGAGAATAATTAAAATGCAGAATTCAATATGACAGGGTGAGGTGGCTATGTAGTTAGAAATTAAGAATGAATGAACAGAAGAGAATAAGATAAATACATTTTGGTCAATTTTAGTCACTTATCAAAACTTTACAGGCCATTTTATGGTTCAATTGTGCCACACAGATAATACTTAACAAGGTATGCATTACAGGTAACTCAAAATCTAAACTCTACTTCTCTGAGACAGTTTACTTTATAATTAATTGTATTTTCTAAATTGTCCCTGAAATCATATTTCTATATTGCATTGTTGCTTTTCTTTAGGTTCAGAATTTAAGTGCATTTTTTCATTATTGTCTCACACTTTCCCAACCATGTTATTCAGAATTTAGGAACAAAATATTTCATTTTCATAGCAATCTGACAGATCATAGAATGAACGAGGAAGTCATATCACTTTTGGCTACATTTCAGGAGAAAACATAGTTAAATGTATATTCTCTAAAAATAATCAAGTAACCTTTGTATCACAATGTTTATTTCATTCTTTAAAAAGAATGAAATAATTCAATTGATGTTTTATGACTTTCTAAGGATTAAATAATTTAAGCCAATCCTTCTAAACCTTAATTTTATCTACTCCCCTACCCCAAAATGAAGAAGAAAAATAAGGTAAAAATCACATCACCAAATAATTTGGCTGGGAGAAGAGAGGGGAACATATCAAATTATCTTGGTAATCACACACTTAAATAATCTATTTCTTCTGACATACAATTTCTACCAAATTCTTGTCTGAATGCTTCTCTCAAAATTTTCTGCATCATACAATGATAAGTAGAACATTAAGCTCATTATTAACTCCAATCACTCTCTCACATCCTTCTATATTTTAGCTGTTTAATTTAAACCATGACCTTACCAGGGAAGGTCAGTATCTGAATCTGTTTTTTATGGCACCCAGGGACCAGAAGGCAGATGCCACTTGTTCAAAGTACACTGAGCTGGAATTCTAGACTTGTTTTGTTTGTATGCCAGGGACAGATTCTACTCCAAGGCTCTATCTATGGCACACAGCCACATGTAAGCAGAGAGACAGTTTAACAGAACTGTGCTCTAAAATAGCAGACAATAAATGATTGTTAATTAGCTAGTTTCCCTTGACAGCAAGAACTAGAATAGAAAGAAAGGAACTAGTTAATGGAACTGGTACCACCCACAACTATCTGGTCAAAAATGGGGAATGGAATGAAACAGTCATGGAAAAAGTCAAGAGGGCCTATTTCTGTCTCTGTCAAGAACTAGTTGTGTGACATAAAGAAGTCATTAAACAGCCCCAGGCCTCAGTTTCTTTACCTGGAAATGAGTTAAGGTGGGGCAAGTTTGGATTAGATGATATCTTTGTTTTAATATCCCATAAAACTGACATTCTCATCTGTTAGCTATTCATCAGGCACACCTTAACAGAATGTAAATTTGGACATTGCCAGTAGCAGAAAGAAGACAGCTGCTAAAAAATGTAGGGACTTTCGCAATAACAATGTGCAGTTCCAAAAATTAAGTGTATAAGCAGCTCATCATACATTTCTTTAATACATCTTGGGATAGTTACCCATCAATATAATATGCTGAATATAGCAAGTTGAAGTCAATATGCTCAGAATTACCAAGACTTCATTCTACTCAGATTAAGGAAAACTCTGAATGTTAATAAAATTTCTCACTGGGGCTCAACACCTTCTATCTGTATAATGAGGAAAGGCAGCACACTTAGTACACCATAGAAAATATATAAATACAAAGTGACTGATGGAGACTATTCTATTTTATTGAAACACATGGAGAAAGGCAAAAAGAATCTTAAATCCCCTTTTGTGGTCCACTAAGATTTAAGTAAGGTTCTTGCTACATGATAAGTACTCTGAGTAAAATATGAGGCATTCAGTTTTCATTGATTTGCCTCCAGTATTGCAATTTACTGCCATCCTACCTTTGCAGTTTAAAAACAGGTAAAAGCTAGCCTCAAGTTCTCAATGAGTTGTAATCTAAAGTGCATTTGTGAGTCAGAAATAACTAAGTTCTTTATATACCAACTCATTATAAATAGCTATATAAATCAATTTAAGTCACAACATGTCTGTGTAAAATATTTGTTAAAGGGAAAAAAGAAAGTGAAGGAAGGGTAGAAAACACATAATAATAAAATTAGGGAGGAGACATGGTGAAGAAGTTTGAACAGAGACTGGATATACGCTAACTAGGTTTAAATTTCCACTCTACTTCTTACTAACATTACCTAACTTCTCTGTCCCTTAGTTGCCTCAACTGTGAAATAAAATAACAGTTTCATCTCATGAATTTTTCTGAGGGTAAAATGTATTGACAAATAAAGTGCTTAAAACAGTGAAAAACACAAGAAAGGGCTAATTAAATGTTATTGTTTTTAAAATGAAATATATCAATTACAAAATCCATATATGAGTACCTTGAGTATCTATTCTTGAAGGAAAAAAACTTTAAATAGAGAGGTAAAAAAGGCAGACTCCAGGAAAACAAATGAAAGGACACTTTTGGATACTTTTGAAGTTTTTAATATTCTTTATGCCTTTCATTTCATTAAATTTCATTTAAAGCTAATGGCTTCACTCTTCCCTTAGCATAAATGAATGGATATATCTCTAGCACTATGAATAGTCACAATTACTTTTCTGTTCACAACTGAAATAAAGAGAAAGAAAGACCAAAGGATGCATGGAAAATCTGGAAAAGGTGGTAAGGGATATGAAGAGAAGTGACAGCATAAAAAATTTAGAGTGACTTTTAACAGAGTTGTAGAATCTGTAATACAGAGTGAATAAAGTAGATAGGTTGGGGTGTCATCCTTAACTTGCTTATTCCATTTTTCACTAGGGCTGGGGAAAGGGTTACAGAATGACTTTGTGTCTGACAGTTCTAAATCACTGGTTTAAGGTAGTCTGGTTGTTGTCTGAAGTTCTCGGGCGGATGCAGAGGCAGACCATCTTTATTAGGTAAAAAGGAGGTGTTAGTGTTACACTGTTAGGAAGTGTTTGTTACAGTGTTAGCAATATATAAACATGTTATAATGTTCACTAATGAAATGTTTCCATCTAGGGAAGAAATTCTTAAAAGTATATATAAAACCACTTGAAAAACAGAATGAAAAAGTAAAAAAATTCTCTTTTAAGCTCTCATTTCTCTGTGTGCTTCATTTTGACTATTTACATTTAATGTGATTTAGAGCTATCATTTTGTGAGATGTTTTCCATTTGTCTCACCTGTTTTTTTTTGTTGTTGTTGTTCCAGCCTGCTTTTGGATTGAGTATTCTGTTTAGTCTGTACTACTGGCTTTTATTTTTTAATGTTTGCCCTCAGTTTACAATATAGTGTACCTTTAATTAACAGGGCCTACCTTCAAGTAGTAATGTAAGAGCACAAGAACCTTACAACAGTTTACTTCCAAAATCCTCCCTTGTATCCTTTGGTTTATTGTTATCATACATTTCACTTTTGTATATTATATACCACACATACAGTGTTACTATTTTTGCTTAGACATGTAGTTATGTTATACTGTAATTTAAAATGAGGAATTGTGTATCTTTTATATTTATTTCCATTTTTAGAATTTCTGGAGCTCTCATGGCTTTGTATAGATCAGAGGTTGGCATATTATGACCCATGAACCAACGGTGGCCAACTTCCTGTTTTTGTAAATAAAGTTTTACTGGAATACAGTCACGCTCATTTGTTTATATATTATTTATGGTTGCTTTCGTGCTTCAATGGCAGTTAATAGTTGTGACAGAGATTGTCTAACCCACAAAGCCTAAAATATTAGAGATCTGGCCCTTTGCAGAGAAAAATCTGCTGGGTCCTGGTATAGATTCAAGTTTCTGTCTGGTGTCACATTCCCTTCGCCTGAAGAACTTTGTTTAACAGTTGCAGTAGCACAATTCTGCTGAGATGAATTAACTCAGCTTTCCATGTATCTGGAAAAATCTTTACATTGCCCTCATTTAAAAAAAGTATTTTCAATGGATATATAATTGAGTTGACAGTTTTAAAAAAAATTTTTAGTACTTTAGAGATGTACTCCATCATCTTCTTGCTTGCAAAGTTTTTAATGAAAAGTCTGCTGTAGTTTATTTTTATTTCCCTACACATACAAGTTTTTCTGCCTTCAAGATTTTCTCTCTATAGTTGGTTTTCAGCAATTTCAACATAATATAGTCTAGTTGTGTGTGTATGTTGCTTTTAAAACTTTGGATCTATAACTTTTTCTCTCTCCCTCTCCATCTGAAACTTCAGTCACACATATAATAGACTGTGACACTGTCCCATAGGTCTGTTTGTTATCACTCATTTTCTCTTTGTTTCAGTTGGATTTCTACTCACCTATATTCAAATTTACTAATTTCTTCTGCAACTGTGTTGCCTACTGATGAACCTAAGAGAATTCTTCATCTGTGATATCATTACTTTTATTTTTAGCATTTTAATTTGACTCTTATTACTTCCATCTATTTGCTAAAAATGCCCTAATGATGCATGTTGCTCACATTTTCCGCTAGATTCTTTAATACCTTAGAGTTACTTTAAAACTCCTGTCTGATAGTTCCAACATGAATCACCTTTGAGTCTCATCCAGATTGTTTTTCCTCAACAATTTTTTTTTTTGTCACATATGTGTCTCATAATTTTGACTGAACAAATGACATCATGTATGGAAGAGGTAAACAGTATTTAGGCCTAGACATGAGCATTCCTCTCCTGTATAAGGCCTTTAGTGTGGGAAAATTAATCATATCAAGAGTTTAGCTGGGTGGGATTATTGTTATTGTTGTGGTTACCATCAGCTGACCAGAGACTTCAACTCCATGTCGTTAGTGGCTGCTTTTGCCTAGTGCTTACCATATCACTGGGGTGCTGTAGGACTTCTCTCAGAGTTAATTTTTCATCCCCAGTTTTGAGCAGATCCTATGAACCTGTGTCCCTGAGTGGGTCTCTTGCCATGGTTTTGCCACTCTCCCAATGGTAGACTGCTATTTCTTTCCTTTCCCTTGGATAGCAAAATTCTGCTTTATATCTAGAGTTGACCTTGGATCAAAATTTTCACTCCTCCCTGACAGGCAGAAGACCTGTACTTGTTATTAGCATAGGATCTTAGGTCTAAGATCAGCTTCCTGTCTTCCAGTTTGCTGCTCCTCCTAAATTAGCTTAAGTCTTTCAGTACCTAGGGTCCAGGGAAGCTGGCAGGATTTTCTGTCTTTCCCACAATGACAGCTATCAACACCTGCATGCCTGACACATCAACAGGAATTCCTTTTGGTCTCATGCCCTACCCCTTATTCTTTCTTGGAGATTTGAGGGAAAAAATGAGAGTGAGTGTGAAATTCCCTTTTGAACTGTTGTTTTGTTAAATGCCCTTGGCTATTTCAAATTGCTATGTTGCCGGCCCATAACAGGCCTTCTGTTAAACTTTAAAATTTTAGCCGATTCCTCTTATCTGCTTGTGTTGTCACTAGTATGACACCTTATTCTCCCATGCTCTGTCATAGGTAAGACAGTTCATGTGTCCCATTTCTCCTTGGAATTCAGGTCCCATAATGGCCTTGTGATTTCAGCTCTGCGATTGGTTCAAAAAGAATTTTGTAGTTTTTGAGGCTTTAATTTTTTCACTGGTAAGAGTAGAAATGGCATTCTTTGCAGCTCTCTATGCCCTAGGTAGAAGCTAGATGTCCTCTGGTCTTCATTTTGAATAGTTTGTGTCCTCTGATCTTCATTTTGGATAGTTTTTTCCATGTCTGCAAATTCACTGATCTTTTCTTCTGCAGGAAAATATCTGCTATTAATTTCATCTAGTGTATTTCTCATTTCAGTTATTATATTTTTCATTTCTAGAGATTCTACTTGTTTTTTTGTTTCTTTTCTCCTTGCATCATATTTGTGTTTTCCTCTATAGTTTTGAACTATGAAGCATATTTATAACATCCATTTTAACACCTGTTTGCTAATTCTATCATCCCTGTGATTTCTTGCTCTATTGTTTCTGCTGACGAATTTTACTCATGGTTACAGAGTATAGTTTCCCACGAGTATAGTTTCCTGCTTCTTTTGATGCTTAGTACTTTTTGATTTGATGCCAGATATTATGCAGTTCACATTGTTGAGTGCTAGATTTTGTTGTATTACTTTAAAGAATGTTGGGTTTTGTTCTGGTAAGCAGTTAAGTTACTGAGCATCATTTGGATCCCTTTCAAGCACTGCCATTAAGCTTTGTTAAGGCAGGTCTAGAACAGCTTTCAGCCCCAGGCTAATTTAGACATCAAAACAATACCCTTCTGTGGACTCTACACGATGCCAATTATAAGCATACTTTGGAGATACTGTAGGTTCCATTCTAGACCACAACAATAAAGTGAATATTGCAATAAAGTGAGTCACATAAAATTTTTTATGTCCTAGTGCTTATAGAAGTTATGTTTCAACTATACTGTAGTCTCTTAAGTGTGCAAGAGCATATGTCTAAAAAACAATGTACGTAGCTTAATTTAAAAATATTTTATTGCTAAAAAATGCTATCCATCATCTGAGCCTTTAGTGAGTCGTAATCTTTTTGCTGGTGGAGGGTCTTGCCTTATGATGATGGCCTGCTGATTGGTCAGGTTCGTAGTTGCTAAAGAGAGGGGTGCTGGCAATTTCTTATAAGACGACAATAATGAAGTCTGACACATTGATTGGCTTTTCCTTTCACAAGCAATTTCTCTGTAGTATGTGATGCTATCTGATAGCATTTTACCCACAGAACTTCTTTTAAAATTGGAGTCGATCCTCTTACACCCTGCTACTGCTTTATCAACTTTATGTAATTTTTGAAGTCCTTTGTTGTCATTTCAACAATCTTCACATCTTCTTGAGTAGAATCCATGTACTTACTTTGTTCATCCATAAGAAGCAACTCCTCATTTATTAAAGTTTTATCACAAGATTGCAAAAATTCAGTCATATCTTCAGGCTCCACATCTAATTCTAGTTCTTTTGCTATTTTCACCATATTTGCAGTTACTTCTTCCACTGAAGTCTTGAATCCCTTAAAGCCATTCATGAGGACTGGAAGCAACTTCTTCCAAACTCCTGTTAATGCTGGTATCTGGACCTCTTCCAATGAATCATTAATGTTCTTAACTAATCTGGAATGATGAATCCTTTTCAGAAGATTTTCAATTTACTGTACCTAGATCCCTCACAGGAACACCTATCTATGGTAGTTACAGCCTTATTTCTGAAATAGTAAGACTTCAAAGTCAAAATTACTCCCTGATCCATGGGTTGCTGAATGGATGTTGTGTTAGCAGGCATGAAAACAACATCAATCTCCACTAGAGCTCTTAGGTGACCAGATGCATTGTCAATGAGCAGTAACATTTGGAAAAAAAATCTTTCTTTTCCTAAACTGCAGATCTCAACAGTGACCTCAAAATAACCATGTTATAAACAGATGTGCTGTCATCTAGGCTTTATTGTTCGACTTAGAAAGCAAAGGCAGAGTAGATTTAGCATACTTCTTAAAGGCTCTAAAATTTTCAAAGTGATAAACAAGCACTGGCTTTAACTGAAACTCATCGTCTTCATTAGCTCCTAACAAGAGAGCCAGCCTGTCCTTTAGAGCTTTGAAGTCAGGCAATGACCTCTCTCTAGCTATTAAAGTCCTAAATGGCATCTTCTTCAAATATAAGGCTGTTTCATCTGTATAGAAAATCTTTTGTTTAATGTAGCTGCATTAATTTATTTAGCTAGATCATCTGAATAACTTGCTGCAGCTTCTACATCAGCACTTGCTGCTTCACTTTGCACTCTGATGTTATGGAGACTGCTTCTTTACTTATACTGCATGAACCAAGCTTTTAGCTTCAAATTTTTTTATAGCTTCCTCACCTCATTCAGCCTTCAAAGAATTGAGGAGAGTTAGAGCTCTGTTATGGATTAGGCATTTGCTTACAAAAATGTTGTAATTGGTTTTATCTTCTCTCCAGACCACTAAAACTTTATCTGTATCAACAATAAGGCTGTTTCACTTTCTTATCATTTGTGTGTTCACTTTTAAATTCTTTCAATTCACAATTTGATTATTTGGTGCAAGAGATATAGCTTTTGGCCTATCGTGGCTCTTAACATGCCTTCTACTCTAAACTTAAGCACACTTCCAGCTTTCAAATTAAAGTAAGAGACACGTAACTATTCCTTTTACTTGAACACTTAGAGGAAATTGTAGGGTTATATTAATTGGCCTAATTTCAAAAATTTTGTGTTTCAAAAACAGGAAGAAAACAGGAAGGTCTAAGAAGAGGGAGATGGGAAGCAGTCAGAACACCTAATATTAATTAAGTTCGCTGTCTTATATAGGTACAATTTGTAGCACCTCAAAACAATTAAAATCGTACATCAAAGACAGGCCATCAATCCTAACAAATATAACACAGTAATCCTGAAAAAGTCTGAAATATTGTGATCAATATTACCAACATGTAACACAAAGACATAATGTGAGCAAATGCTGTTGGAAAAATGGAGCCAGAAGACCTGATCCAGTCAGAGCTGCCACAAACCTTCCATTTATTAAACAAACAAACAAAAAAAATGTGCAAAGCACAATAAAGCAAAATGCAATAAAAGGAGATATACCTGTATTATTAGATCTTTCTACTTGAGTTGTCTAAAAGACCTATTCCCAATTTTATGTGAGTTTCAAAAATTGTTCTGCCTATTCCTTTCAAGTGTTTTTAATGGTCTCAAGTTAAGTTTCCTCTCATGCATTCACATATCAGTAGTCAGTCAAAGAGTTGAAGGAACCCCTCTGCAGATCTCAAGTTCTTCCTCTGTGCTCCCTCCCTTTTGCCCTGCAAATTCAACCCTCCTTGGCTTCTCTGAATTCTGTTCTTTGTCACCTCAACTCAGTAAGACTGTTATATGATGTTTGATTTCCTTTTCCCATTGCTGTGGCTTGGAATCTTCCTCCAGGAAGTCAGTTAGAGAATTGTGGAACTCATTTTATTTATTTCTCTTCTCCCATGAACCATTTATTGTCCAATGTTTGAAAACTAATGGTTTAACTGAGACTACTATAACACTTGCTAAGCTTTTTACATTTCTTGGAAATCCTTCCACCAGCCCTTCTTCACCCAAAATTTAAAAAATAATAATTCTCCTGATCTTTCTCTAGCAACACCATTTTTATAGATCAGAAAGCTAGAACACAGCAAAATTTGACTCCTATAAATAATCAGACTTTATGACAAAAAAGAAAAAACTACTCAGAGGATTGAGAAGATAACATAACACAACAGATTCCAAATTTGTTATTACCTTTATATTTTGCAGTACCCTAAATTAAATACATCCTGCTTGGCTAGATTTTACCATAACAGAAATTAAATTTGATGAACTCTTGGAAAATTTAAAAACTTTGTTAAACTACTTTTGTTTTTATGATACTGTAACGGGTTCTCTTATTTCTAACCTCAGATGTTTTCTTTCTAAAATACTTTGAATTCCACTAGGTCTGGTAACATATTTGAATTTGGAACAAACTGCTCTAAGAATATGATCTCCTATACTAACTACAAACTTCATTATTTTTAAAAGGTTATAAAGCTGGCAATTTTCCATCTCTTATTCATCATTTCAGTTATGGAATACAATGTCCGGTTTGTAACTTCTATACTGTTTTCCTTCAGCATGTTGACTAGTTCCCTAAATTGAACCTTAGGTATTTTTTTGTTAAGGTCTTCAATTCCTGGTCATGTTTTACATAATTTGATATACATATCAAATTATGTATATGCTCTAGATGTCATATAGCATGAAAATATTTGTGAAAATTGTTTGTTAAACTTTTTTTCTTATGTCATTGCTTAAGATTATGTTTCTGACAAAGTTAGCTACTTACATTTATTTGACATTTTTTCCTGAATTGTTTCTTGCCTACATCATACTATACTAAATAATAATTTTTAAAAATCACTAATTTCATTAAAATATTTTTGGGAAAAAATAAACAGTAAAACTCACACTTTAAATTTTTATTTTAAAACAATTCTATTCTTCCTCTGAGAGAATCCTATATCCTGGAAACCTAAATTTTGACTTTGGGCTCTAATCCTGGACCTGTCTCACATAAGAAAACTGGTCTTGCTCTAATCATGCTACTTGAATGCCTATTTGAACACTGTTGGTTTCCCACCCCCCCCCCCAACTTTGTTCATAAACTTGCATTTTGTTTCTAAAACATTCCAAGCTCAATTTCACCAAAGGCTGCTGGACTTGTTAGCCTCTCTGCACGACATGTTCCTCTGTTAGAACATTCAGGTCTCCACTCAAATGTCACTTCCTCAGAAGAGCCTTCTCTAACTATCCTATCTAAAATAGTCCACTCTATTCTTTTCCTATCATATTTTATGAAGTCATAAATATTTGTCTTGCTTCCTCTGCAGAGGTAATATAATATTGCTGGTAACCTTTGGTAAAACTTCATAACTCACATTTCTTCCCTTTTCATAATATAAAGAAAGTGCTTTAATTTATATCACCATTTTATTTACATTTTCCTATCATTTCCTATTATTTTTATTTTATTGTATCACATTTGCTCTCATCAAAACCAAAATTTCTTTGCATTTTCTGTTCTTGTAATGTGTGTTCTATTCACAACTTTATAAAAAATGCACAAGAATTTACTTGCATCTTTATGGTTTACTAAATTTTATATTTTATTTTTTTCCAGACCACATAAAAATCTTATTTCGTGTTTTAGTAACTGTTTCTTATTTTGAGTAAGGTGCTCCTCCCCCAATATAAAATGTTTTAAAATATTCTGAATGGAAGATTATAGCAGTTAATGAATTTAAAAAACATGAATTAAAAAAATATTCAAGGATCAAAGCAACTGTTTAATAGCACGTAAGTTTGGAGTTATCAAAAGATATCTTAAGCTCAAGGAAGAAGTACAAAGAGCTCCTAAAGGGTAGGTAACTTCCATATTATTGTTAAACAAATACTATGCTCACTAGAATTCAACTTTCTAGCAGCAATAATAAGCTTAATAACAGAACATACAGATATATTCTTAGTACTGAGAATAGAAGTGATCCAGAAATGACTGCATTTATTCTATACTTACTTCCTTAACTTTTTTGGATTATATTCAGCCTATATCTATTTTAGGAACTGCTTTGGAAGGTTCTTATGTTTTATGCAAGGAACTGCTATTTTCCCAGATGAATAGAATATCCATTCTCTGACTCCAAGTTTCCATGACAATAAAAATAAAACATTCATCAGCACCAACTTGGTATTTGATGGCAAATGCAGCTGCAGCTTATAACAGTTCAATCTTTATCCCAACTCTTTCCTGCAGAACAGAGGCACTATATTTCCCCAAAGAAACTGAATTGTTTTTACAGTGATTTCCCCACCCCCACCACAGACCTAAACACTAACAACTAAATGTGCTATACCATCTCCAATCATTAAATCACCCACTCTTCCAAGACTCATGCCAAATGCAATGAAAAGTTCCTGAATTTGCTAAGAGTACATCTGATTTGTGAATTTTGAAAGGTCAGTTGGTTTAAGTATTACATACAGCTTTAGAGAAACATCCAGTGTTTAAGTTTTCATGATAACCGAAGAGAAAACAGAATTTTGGAAGCAATGTTCACACTAAACAAAAAAACTATTAAATTCAATTGAATTATGGTAAGACAGTGCCCCCTTGTGTCTTGGTATTTTTACCTTGACTAAATCTAATATTAATTTCTATAGAGTTCTATGATATATATTTGAATAATTTTATATTATAGAAATAAACAGGACTTGATAAACAGGACAAGCATATCTCCTAAGGAAAAAAAAATCTTAATTTATTACAATATAAATACATTAGCTATTTATTCAATATTAGTGATTTTAACACGTATAATCTGCCATATGAGGAAAATGTAATAAATTTGGATAGATTCAGTAGTTATTTTTATTCTAAATTTCATATTTAATTTACTATTAGTAAAAGAGGATGACAAAGTTTTAAAAATGAAAAGAAATAACTCAGCACCATCAATTACATTTTCTCTGGTAGTAATTCTCTGTACTAGTATTGGCTTCTTTCATTATCACCTAGGGATAATGAGGTCCAAGCTTTACTAGATAGAAAACAGTCTGCACTAAATGGAATTTAAAAGGTATTTGCAGTGACAATAAGAGAAATTCTCTAAGTTATATAAACTTTTAGAAATAAAACACAAAAAGACATCATCCACGTTTTAATCCCACTCAAAATTTTATTACTTATACTAGAGGCCTGGGCATGAACACTGTAAAAAATCAAAATCTGAGGCCCTATCTCAAATAATCTGAATTAGAACTTGCATTTTGGCGAGATTCCTAGAAGATTCTTATGGTCTTTAAAGCTTAAGAAACTCACTGCTCTCCTAGCCCCAAACATCAAAGGGGTGAGGGATTAGACCTATTTAGGCATGGGGGATAGCTTTAGAGACCAAGTAGATTCAAAGGAAAAAAAATGAGAAACAGCTTTGGAAGGCAACCTTGAGTATATACTCAAGCTAGGTTTGCCTGCTTACTTAAGTGACTCCTACTGCAATTCTGTTTCCCACTCTCTGAAATCACTATTTTAAAGCAAGCAACAAACAAAACTCTGACCATTAAGAGCTTAATTTGAATGATCAAGAAGTAAACTTTTCAAAAGGTAATTACATAAAAACTGTAAGTCTGCCACTCATTATCAATGATGTCTAGTACTTATATTTTTTATACATTTCAACCCACATTTACCATGTTATCTCAAATATTTGATACTCACCCTGTCCTGAAAAGCAACTGTTATTACTCCCATTTTATAAATGAAGTGAATGAGAATCACTGAGATCAACTAAATTACCCAAGGTCAAACAACTAGTGAAGGCTGAGCAGACTGCTAAGATATAGGTCCTGATTCCAAATCTTAGGTTCTTTGAACTATACCACACTATCACTAATCATTAATGTGAATGAGTTTAATTAGATTGCTTTTTCCTAACAGTAGCTGAGTTAGTCTGGTAAGTCTGGTAAGCCAATGGAGAAAAATGAGATAACTCTGGACAGAGCACTCTGGCTAAAAACCTTATAGTTGAAGACTAAAGAAGAATAATAGCACTTAGCATATGGAAAGTTGGAGCGAGGGACTCTGGAAGGAGAAAAGGGGGTTGCAGGCATGAAGATGAGAAGATCCCAAAGATAAATTATACTGAAGAAATAAGTATATATTTATGCTTGTCCTTGTGAGGCACAAAAGAACTCTTTCTTCTACGTACACAATTTGCTCTTTGTCCTTGTCCCATAATAATCTTCTTTCTGGATGCAAGTCCACCTACATAATTCGTCATTTCCTTGTAGACCAGTTTGAATACCTATTGTTATTACTTCTAACACTGTATTTATGGGAGGAAAATGTACATGTTCCAAATGGCAAACTAGAAAACACAACATGTTCATGTGTCAAGAAAGAATCATTTATCCTCCTAGCCAATCAGGAAATACCTAACAGGTACAGTGATACAACTGAGGAGGCAGAAAATCAAAACAGAAGACATAATGGATTTACAATCAAACATATTTGGGTTCTAATACTTGCTTCACCACTTTGTACAGGATATCTGATCAAATTAATCTCTGATTTTTAGTTTTCATATTTTTAAATGCTAAGGAGACAAGAATAATTTATTTTTGGCAAAAGTATAAAAATGTCATTTTCTTTTAGGTCTTCTATATTTTGATTTTTTATAATAACTGTTATATTTGATTTAGGAAAAAGATATTTTTAAAGATACATAACAATCTTTATAGATAAACTAAGATCTTTACAAGAATTCATGTATATATTTAATATGTGCACGAAGAAATTAGGTTATTTACCTAATCATTATTATGCAATAGTTATCACGAACACAAACATAGGATAGCAAAGCATTAAAAATATAAGAAATCTCAATAATTTACATAGTTACTAGTGCTACTTGTTTACAGAATAAAAATTTATATTAAAACTGTAACATTCCATCAAATTACAGTCATCTCTCAGTATCCAAAAGGGAGATTGGTTCCACTCCCCATTTCGTCACAGTGGATACCACAATCTGAGGATGCTCAAGTCCCTTATTAAAACAGTGTAGTATTCACATTTAACCTACACACATCTTCTCATAATACTGTATTGTTTAGAAAGCAAAAAACTGTACAAATTCAGTACAGATACAACCATTGTAGGTCTAACTACAAAGTACACATCAGCTACAACATAACATTTTTTTACAAATATTTTTGATATGAGGTAGACTGAATCCATGGAAGCAGAGCCCATGGAAATGAAAGACTAATTATTTTCAAGTAAGTTCAGGAATATCAACTATTCTGGTTCAGAATTTGAGCCTATTTGCACCAAGTATCATCTCTTTGTTACTTCCAGTTCAAGACTGAACAAATTCCAAGATCACCTTAGGATGTGCCACCTCATATCCATCAATTTCTTTCTACCATCAACTACCACCATCTCAATTCAAGTTGCTATAAATGAACACGTAAGCAATTACCTCTTATTTGGTATCCTCACTCACCTCTCTTTGCTCCCATCCATCACTGATGATAAACTCATTCTAAGAGCACTTTCATCACTACATTCTATTGTTCAAAACTGATGAAAGTTTCCCAATGCATGGCATACAACATCCAATTTTTAATTCTGATATACCAAACTCACCACATTCAGGTTCTAATCGAACCTTTTCTGCTGTTGTTTTTTTTAATTTTGAAAAAGTCCAAAGTTTATAAAAAAGTTATAAGTACAGTAAAAGGAACTTTTCCCCCTTGAACCATTTCTGAGAATAAGTTGCAGACATGATTCCCCAATACAGTATGTTCTACTCCACCAGTCCCCAATATAGTATGTCCTACTGCATTCTGTGCAATAAACTACTGTGCAGTACAACCACCATAATCATCAAATTAACATTTATACACTACTACCTTCTAATCTTAAGATCCCCTTTGAGTTTTCCTAAACATGTCAATGATGCCTTTGAAAAAGAACCAAGTTCAGAATCATAATTGCCTTTGGTTTCTTTTCCTAACTTTCTTTACTTGTCCTTTAATCTGAATTTGCTTTGTGTGGTATCTCCTAAACATTACATTCAATCCATGCATCTTCAGTAGAAATATCACAGAAGTGATGCTGTGTTCTTACCAATACATCCTATTAGGTGACACATAAACTAAATTGTCTAATTATTGATAACGTTCACTCTGATCCCTTCATTAATGTCTGCCAAGGCTTCTCAATTGAAATGTTACTTTTCCCCATTGTAATTAATAATTATTTTGTAGGAAGGTACTTTGAGACTACATAAAAATCCTGTTCTTTACAAACCCTTAAATCTATATCAGCATGGACTCACGGTTTCCTATTATATTCAATAGGTTATAACCTATTACTATCAATATTTATTTTGCTGTTCAAATCATCACAGATTTGGCCAAAGGGAGCTCCTGCAAGCTGGCTTGTGTGATGTTCTTCAAAGTCCTCATCATTCTTTGAGTATGTCCTTATTTTCAGCATAATATGATGTTCCAGGCTTATCTTGTCTCTTTCCCCTGCCCTAGTCCTAGAATCAGTCATTTCTCTGAGGAGCCCTGGTTTCTTTTAGTGGAGAATGGTATTTAGAAACTAAATTCTGGACATGAGTTATGGTCACTGGTACTAAGGTTTTGCTATTCCCTGTCTCTTCAGTGGACAGGCTGAAGGAATATATATATACGTATACATACACATATATATACACAACACACATTTATATCTAAATTTCTCTCACTATATTTATTAGAAACTATGAGTTCACACATATATCTCCAATTCCAATCTATTTGTAACTTTATTTTTTCCTTTATTTGTAACTTCCTTCTCCATCAGCAAGAAATATCCTTACCCATAAATGTATTTACTTAATTAATTCCCCTGTCTATAACCCACTTGCAGTTGCTGCTGTCACAGCATCCTCTACCCCTCAGTGTGAATACCATTTAGCACAGAAGCTCTTCTTTCTCCTCCTCTTGTTTGTTGTGACCATTGGCTTCCAAAGAGGCTGCTACATAAAACCAAGCAGGACCATGCCTCTGTTCTCCCTCCTTCAAGCTTTTAAACAACCAAACTATCCCTCTGGTGGTGCTTCTTCCCTTTATGATTTTCAATCAAGAGTTCCTAAATCTTTTTCCAACCTTTCCACAACATTTCAATTTTCCTACTCTTACCTACCCACTGCAACCTCCTGCAAGTCAGAGATGTGTCTATGTTGACTAATTTCTAATATTTGATTGCAGAATTACAAGGCCATATGGTATAAAAGGAAAGTAAAGATGATTATTCTCTAAGTTGTAAATACTTCAAATGTTTCTTAAAAATTACTAAATAAATGAAAGAGTCTCTAAGAACAAAGAGTGAGAAACTGAGCTAATGCCCGCTTTTACTACTTCAGGTGGAAAGTTTGTCTTTTATCTATACCTGGAGATAATGGAATAACTTCTGGATCCACAGTAAGAAAACCATAAGCAATCTAAACTTGTTCACAATGATTGAGATAGTAAAGAAATTTAAAGTCATGGGTTTTGAGAGGAGAAAAATTTCTGGAGAAGGTGAGAATTTACTTTAAATAGCTTATGAGATGTCATACTTGGTGTAATCCCAAGTGCATGTAAGCAAAATAGGAAAATTCTAGGGCAGGGGTCCCCAACCCCTAGGCCGCAGACTGGGGACCAGTCCATGGCCTGTTAGGAACCAGGCTACACAGCAGGAGTGAGCAGTGGGCAAGCCAGCGAAGCTTCATCTTATTTGCAGCCACTTTCCACCACTAGTATCACACTTCAGCCTAACCTCAGATCATCAGACATTAGATTCTCATAGGAACACTGGTCCTTGGTGTCAAAAAGGCTGTGGAACGCTGTTCTAGGGAGACATTTTGGTTTTTAAGCATATCATAAAGCAGATCTCTCTAATAGAATATCCAAAGATTAAACAACTACCTTAGGGTACTACATTATTGAAGATATTCAAAGAATAGGTTGGAAAACATCTTGATGGAGATGTAAAGGCAGGTAAAAAGGACAGTACTGGACTTGGAGTCAGAAGTCACGATATACTGGTTAAAAGCACAGGTTGTGGTATCTCACTGGGTTTGCAATGTATATTGTCAATCCTGTGCAAATTAATTATATCAGTTTCCTCATATGTAAAGTGAAAACAATTATTGTGTGAACTTAATGCACTAATATACACAAAAGGCTTAGAAATTAAATTCTGGACACTAATTTAACAGCGTCACAAATACTTAAATACTTTCTATTGTAATTACATAGTACGTTGTAAGCGACAAATTCTAAGATATGGAAGGTATTATTATTTATTAGGCATTAACTCTATAAATTTAGAGTTTTTATCAATCTTGTTCCTACTGTTTCCCCTGTCCTTAGCACAATGCCTGGTGTTTAGCACATCATTTATAAATATTTGTTAAGTAAAAAGAAATTAAAATACTAATGGGTTGTTAGATTATGAACCTTTTAAAGTCCTTTCCAATGCTGATAATCTATGACCCATCCATGTGGTATTAGTGAAAGAATATCTTCATGTTAATATCAGTAATCACTGGCAATCTTCTCTTTTGTCCATTTAGAATGATCAATCAATTAGATGGATACTTTTTTATGGGCCTAATATATTTACCTACAATCTAGTTGATGAAACAAGACAATCACATAGCATAATATATTTAACACTAGAAAGTAAGCTCCATGAAGGTGAGACTAAAGAGAATTGCTTACTGCTATTTTTCTCAGCACCTAATACCGCTGACTGAATTCATTTCAAAAAAGGAGCTGGAAAAGAAAGAGCTAGGCAGATCAGGTCTGTTACATGTTTCATAGAACAGGTAGATAAAAGTTGAGAAGAGTAGGAAAGGAGAGGGGATGAAAGGAGAAAATAGTATTACATGAGTAAGAAAGACCGCCCAAAGCAATTACAAAAGAGAAAATGAGCAGAGTGTGTGAGTGGACTTGCCTATCTAAAACAAAGAGCTAGGATCTAGTGAAAAATAGCTGAATATATATTCAACATGTATCTACTTAGGACTCAATGCATATGTCAGATACTAGGTTCTCCCCAATACCTATGTTGAAGAAAAAATATAAACAATTTTATGTGTCTTAGATATTATCAACAACAAAATGTATATTGGAGAATCAGCCAAACAATTCATAACTTTTGACTAAGTAACTTAACTATTAGAAATTTCTCCTTATAAGGAAATAACTTAGTTAGGACAAAACTTTACACATAAAAGATGCTCAATACTGTTTATAAACAATTTAAATTGCCAGTAACAGGTGAGGAATGAAGAAAATTATACTATCATACCCTAGAGTCCTTCAAAATCATATTTATGGTAATTGATTATTATACAATATTAAGTGAGCCCAATACAAGATTGAATTAAATATGTTCTCATCTGTGAAAAAGTATGTAAAAGAAAAAATCATGATCCAATTATGAAGCTAGAAAACTTTAAGAGATGGGGGGGTCATAAAAATGTAAAGGAATACACATAATTGCCTCCCAAATACTTAAGTTTTACTTAAGATTATACATTTGTATATTATTTTTCTTGATTAAACTACATTTACCATTTGTGTTTTTCTGATGGTGAACAACAGGTGTGATTTAAGTGAGAAAGGAAATCTAAAATCCAATCAAATGGCCCCAACCACTAAAGGTAGGCCTGGTCTCTCTATTCTTCAAAAGAATGGTGACTGAATGTACACTAATATGTTTCAATGAAGTGTTTCTATGTTTTAAATTGTGGTAAAATGCACACCACATAATATTTAGTATCTTAACCATTTTAAGTGTATAATTCAGTAGTGTCAAGTATATTTACATTGATGTACAACCAATCTTCAGAACTCTTCATCTTGCAAAACTAAAATTCTATATAACCATTAAATAATTCTCCATTCACCCCTCACTCCCAAGCCCCTAGCAAACACCATTCTATTTTCTGTCTTTATGAATTTTACTACTCAAGGTACTTCGTATAAGTGGATTTATACAGTATTTGTCTTCATTGTGACTGGCTTATTTCACTTAGTAACTTTTCTCAAAATTCATCTATGTTGTAGCATATGTCAGAATTTTCTTTCTTTTTAAGGTTTTATAATATTCATTGTATGTTTATCCAAACATTTTGTTTATCCATTTTCCATCAACGGGCACATGGATTGCTGCCACCTTTACTGTCGTCGTCGTTGTTGCTGTTGTTTGAAGGACTTTATTTAGTAAGATATTAATTTATTATCTTTATATCTTCTCTGATGCATAAAGGATTTGGCCACTATTTGACTACTGTGAATAATACTGCTATGACCACTGGATGTACAAAATCTCAAGACTCTGCTTTTAAATTTAGAGGGTATATAACTGGAAGTGGCATTGCTAAATCATAAAGTAATTTTGTTTTTGATTTTTTGAGAAATAAACTGTTTTTAATTAAATGATTACCCCCTCACATTCCTGTAAGAAAGAGAACTTCTACTACACTCTAAATGTTAACACTGATTGGCTGATGAAATTATGAGTGAATGAAGTTTACTGTTTCCCTTTTGGTTTACTATAATGTCCAAATTTTCTATAGTGCGATTATGTAAAAAATGAAAACATATATAATTTATTTTGCCACTATTACTTTTTCTTGTTAGTGTATTACAACAAAGGCCTGAATATTCCTAGCCTCTAGATATTAGGACAACTACTATAGTCTGAATGTTTGTGTCTCCCCAAAATTCCTATGTCAAAACTTAACCCCAAAGTGATGGTATTAGAAGGTGGGGCCTTTAAGAGATGACAAGGTCATGGGGGCAGAGCCCTCATGAATGGGATTAGTATCCTTATAAAGAGGACCAACATAGCTCCCTAGTTCCCTTGCACCATGTTGATACAATGAGAAATCTGCAACTCAGAAGAGATCCCTGACTCAACCAAGCTGGTATCCTAATTTGGTACTGTGAAGAATAAATGTTTGTTTATAAGCAACTAAGTCTGTGGTATTTTGTTATAGAAGCTCAAATGCACTAGGACTGCAAGTACACTCTCCTCTGTGGGTGTAGTCCAAAGCTATAAAACATTTTTGAGGTTTTAATTCAAAGATTTAAACATAAGAGATTTCTTAGTGATTGCAAATAAAGATGATGGCTAGATACGTGAAAAGTTCTTTAATGGTTTAGCTATGATACAGGAGCAAAGCTCTGTGTGATGAGTGACAGTACTAATTTTTACAGGGAAAAGCATTAAGATTCAATGAAGTAAGCCTAGTCCAGAGAATTTATCTTCTGCTCCTGATTACCAAAATCACTGCTAATAACCTTTAATAATATAGAAGTAGTTGAAATCTAGTTATACTTATTAAGATTTCCAAAAATATCCATAGTATAGGACATGAGACACTTGCTTTTCAAATTTAGGGTATGTAGGTAATATCCACAAAATAAGTTATTAAATAAAGATAATCATTCTTTGTAGTACAAGTTAATTAAAAGTTTTAAGAGCACAGCAAAGTAAATATTAAAGGGAAGAGAACACCAGAGCAAGAGAAAAGGTATTGGAGGAAAGGAGTAGCTCAAGAGAGGGGGAAAAGGAGGAAATAGAAAGACAGACTGAAATGGACAGAAAAGACTACTTTCATGTGTTTCTGACAGTCTAAACACAATCTTAGCTAAAAGACCTTTCAAAGTCCTTTCAGAAACTGGAATTCTGTATAAAGCTTAAATTTGAACTTAAATTCTGAATTGAAATCTCAGTGATCTCAATTACTGGTTAAAATAATCATATATTCACTTACATACTTAAAACTTCACAGTATTAGAAATATTAGTTAGAATACTCTAAATCTAAAATTTTGATCATTTAATAATAGCAGAAGTCTTAGTAATCTAAGACTCAAATGCATCAAATGGTAGCATGCATCTGAAAGAGAGACTATTTTGATGGCTTATAACTTATTTACACATCATAATATTTGGTCATTTGCTTTTTATCTTTTAATCTCAATAAGATGGTTAGGTCTTTTCTAATACCTTTTTTTTGCCTATTCTTTTCCCAGCCTAATGAATTTCTTTAATAACAAGTCATTTCTAAAATAAACAGCTGCCTTTTTCTTAAGATTAACTGCTAGAATGGCTTATAAGGTGAAACAACTGACTAACTCCCACAAAACTTTACTATTTGGTATGGTTTAGATACTGGTTAATTATGCTGTACTTGTTGTCTGGGGTAGCAGCTGCAGTTGTCTGAACTTCCACTGGGGGTGGTGACTCTCCAAGCAATCCCCTAGACTTCTCAATGATTTTTGTAAATCATTGTAATGGTTAGTTAACAAACCATTATTCATTCCATATTCTATGCAAATGATAATTTTTAAATAGCAGAAATGTTTCATTTATATGCATATACTAAAGATGGTTAAAAAGTTCAGTCTTTACCTTCTATGTATGTCTCAGATACTCAAGAGTAAACTTTCAAAGATGTCAGTAGATTGAAGGCTAGTTTAGAAGATGTGAGAAATATATTTCTTTACCCCCTTTGCTCAGGAAGGGCACATTATCTAATGTATGAAAGACATTCTAGCTCAAAATTATTGGCCCATTATTTTATTTAGAAAGAAAAAATGTAAAACTACACATAATTTGATGACGTCAGTTCTACATTTCGCCTAAACAGAGTGGAAAAAAAATGTCTATGATTTCAAAAGAAACTGAAAATAATCAAGTCAGTTTCTTAGTACAAGACTGTTTTATAAAAAATGTTCTACATTGTTTTTCCCTCTCTGAGCTAAAATATATGTAGTTCTTAGTAACAGCACATTTAAACAATCTATAAGAAACTAACCTTTGGCTACACTCATCATTTTACCAAAGCAGCTTTTAGTTTTCCAATTCTCACCGGACAAATTAGATTAAGTATAACAGGGACACACTTAAAATGAAGAAGCCTAAAGTTAGCAATTTTGTTTTATTTTTTTAACAGTAAAAAAACCTTATATTCTACTATTACATGTAATATAGTTAGTTCAGTTAAAAAAACTGAAAACAGTTTTAAAAAGGTTTTTCTATCTTACACCTTACAAATCCAATTCATTTCACAAGGGGTTGCTATTTAAGCATACTAAAACAATTTCGGTAATGACACTGCTTGCTCGTTCAGGTCTACAAACCTGAAAGAAGGTTGATACAGTCAGTTTTCTAATGTTAAAAAAGAAAAATTCACTTTAGATATTGCTCTAAAAATAACAAACGAGCCTATGTAAACCACAATTTTAAAGTAATGTGCTATGTATACAGAAATAATCTCATAGCATTTTACAAAAGACTGCACAGAATCCATTTTTAAAAAATCTTTCCTTCTTTGTTTACTTCTTTATATTTTGTTTCTTAAAAAAAAAAATGTTCTTTTTCCAATTACAAGGAGGAAATAAAAAGAAATGCAACCCTTTTATGTAAAGTAAATCCATCTGGATGTTTGCTGCATCCCATACTATAAACCTGTGATCCCCAACCAGAATGAGTTATAGTAAAGCTGCAGGCAAAATTGTCTCCATATACCACAATCCATTATCCCTGTCAAGTTAATGTTCCATGTTGAGCCATATGGCACGGGTACACATTTAACAAAGGAAATTCCTTAAACTTGTTATAATCAGCACTTGCAGTCATCCAAAAAACTGACATAAACAGCTTTATTGTGTTTAGTGCATTTCAGTTAATATCCATGACAAAAACAGGAAACAGTACAGGAAAAGGAGGAGGAATGTGGGGGAACAGAGTTATTAAAAAAAAATGTACATTCTATAATTAGATTTTTTTCCCTAAGCAAGTGATTTTCAATTACAGTAAGCTCCAACTTCTTGACAGTGATCCACTGGGCCGTATTTAAGAAAAAACAAAATTTAATGATATCAATTTTCCATGGCATGAACAAACCTAAACATAAAGTCTTACACTATTTGATCATATAAAGCAGTTCAGGCAAAATAATGAATAATTTGAATTTTCATGTTTGTTTTCTTTACAGTTGTCTTATAATCGGTAAAATTTAACAATGCTTCATTAAAAAAATAAGGAAATTTAAATAAAGTGTCTTTATATGCATTAAGTGTAGGTCACGGACAAATCAAGGGCTCCCAGAAGCCTTTGGTACCTGGCACAGCCCAGCACATCAAACTCTAGTCAAGGTACAAGTAGAGCAGAACTTCATTTCAGCCCCCGCAGTGACAACAATAAAACGCTGAGAAAACACACTATCAAATACTGAACTCAGCATCAATTTCTGTTAATTACAGCCTTGTCAGCAACATGATTATTCAAACAACTCATGCAAATGTTAATGAGGCCTTATTTGCATATTTATTTTTTCCTTTGTTGAAATGTCATTGATTATTACATTCTACTATGATGAATGTGGTTGATGATGTACTCTGATATGTAATTAGTCATTAGGTGGAATGAATAGATCAATTATGAAAAAGGACTAAGATTAAGAAATATCAAACAAGACCGCCCAATATAACTACAGAATCTTTTAAAAAAGAACCTAATAAATAATTTCTTGACATTTAAACTGCAACATCAGTAGTTTTCAATAAATAAACCACTACTTTTGTGAGGTTAAATGAAGGCTTAAAAATATATCAGTATTTTGATAATCCAATTATCATCATAGAAACCACCTTTTTAAAGACTTCAAACCACCTTAAGTGGCAATGCAGAACAACGAACAGCAAAAAGAACGGATTTTCCTTTAGAGCTATATAAATTAGAACTATATAAAGTATATGTTAATCCAGTATGAGGAAGAGAAGGCAGAAACAGGTTAAAAGAGAAAGGAGTTTAACATCCTAGACAGAAGGGGTAGGAACCTGATGGAGAACGGCGACCTTCATAAAAATAGTGTGCAAAAACAAACTCCTTCAAATCCCAATTTATTCTTAGAGGAAAAGGATTATTTAGCCTCTGAAACTGTTTGCTGTAACTATCCAGCCAGCACTTGCTATTCACAGATGAAAAAAAAAAAAAAACACATTACTGCAGACCAGATGGGAACATTCCACATGACCAAACCAATCAATCACCTCTGTGGGGCGCAGGTGCAACACAGCCGTGTAGCAACACACCATTTCACAGTCTATCGGGCACAAACACATGGCCACCAATCAATGGCACCCCGAGGACCTCAGAGGGGGCAGGCTCTCTGGAGTCTTACTGGTCCATGCCTGATGACTTCATAATCACACATCATTTCATTCACTAGAGGATACAAACTAGCATTTTAATAACCTTCTACTGAAAATGGTCATGTTGTGCATATTAATACAGTACTGTTTGGAGTGAAGCAACTGACTTTACATGGCAGGCTAGGCAAGGCATGCAGGGCTGAAACAACCTGCAGCTAGAAACTTCCTATTTGGAGATGGCTGTTGTGTTCAGGCTGAGATCAATGGCAATATGATTCATTCTGTCACATCAAAGTTGGCATGCAAGGCTCGTATCTTATACAAAGCAACTGTTAAACAATAGTATGTTTGAAAGAATAAGGAACAAAGGAGAATGAAAATAAAAAGGGAAGTTGGTAATCGTGTATGAGGGATAAAAAAGCTCTACATCTTTCTAAAGTAACCTAACTAAAACTGAATTGCAAATAAATATTAGGCGACCAAGAATAAAATAGTATATTTATTGGCTTAGTTTTCCAGTGCTTAAGGGCTGACTCTGTACAGTACACAAATATGGGAGAAGATAAACAGAACAATTTCCAACTAACATTGCTAAAATTTCACCAAGGCAGAGTTCCATCCTGTTAGGTAGCATTCATAGAGAAATTGAGGCAGGGATATCCTAGATAACTGAATATTCTGAATAACTGATTCACCATATGCCATATAGAGATGACCTAATTTAAAAAGAAAAACCAGGAAAAATATGCTTCATCCTAAAAAAGAAAACTAGTTAACTCAACTCCTTGGTAGAAAAAGGCCAGGCGTCCATCTGTTTTTAAACAGCAGATTTCTTCGATAACTCAGAAGGCACTCTGGGACCTTAAAGGGTCCTTAGACTTCTACTAGGAACATCAATCACCAGAGCCAAAGTTCATGTGGAAATCAATGCAAGACATGTAACAGAGTCTAAATGGACCCTTTGACAACATTAAAAGTTGGCTTGGGTGATTGATTTTGATGCTGATATTCTTATGTTGTCTCCCATTAAAACAACATATAGAAAATCCAATGAATATCATGCTTTCCTTGTATGAGGCTAATAGTGATTATGTCTTTTACAGGCTAAAAAAATGTATACATTCTATGAAAACATATCTACTATAACAGAGGTCACTTTGGGAAAGAAATCTAGTGATTAAAGAAATATATTGTTATTATTCTACAAAGAAATAACTGGCAAGATAATGTCATTGGTGGTTTATTACATAGGATTTACTTTAAAATGCACACCTAACTTCTTTCTAAATGGAATATCTTAGACTAGAAGAGAACACAAGATTCAAGTCATAAAATTAGGATGCTATATTTCGGGTTCTCACTGATTAGCTGTGTTAGTCTTCATCAGGTCAGATAATGTTGAAGACTTCAATTTATGAATGTGTAGTGTGACCAGATTAGAGAGGATCTTGAAGTTTCTCCTAATTTATGGTCTCACTTTGTGACCTGACATCTTTAAAGACTTTATCTACCATGTAGGGATGAATAGAGATCAGGTATGCCAGTTCGAAAAGCCTGGCAAGAAAGAATAAAATGTACTTATTATTATAATGAACAAGTAGATACAAAAGACAATCATTCCTTTGGTTTATAGAAGTAATTTGAGTTGAAGTCTGTTGGTTCCCCAGACAAAATAACAATACCAAAATTGTATAATATTACAACCCCCACCTCTGAATACCACAACTGAAAAAGAGCATGAAATCTTTTCAAATAATCTTGAGCTAAAGTTTCCTGAAGCATCTCACATAGAGGCTGAGCTATCCTTGCAATAACTCTGTTGAAGCTAAAAATGATATGGACTGAACCCATTTAACAGAAAAAAGTGGACGATAAAGGATGGTGACTGGCCTCAGCAAATCAGCAGGAGACACTGAATAGCATGTTACCAGTAGGCATCCCTTTCTTGATTCCAAGTTTAATCCTTAGTGAAAGTAGCTATGTTTGAACCTTTTCCCCCAAGACACAGGAAATATATTAAAAATATGCCCAACAATAATGCTTTGAAACGCAAAAAAGAAAAACCATACTTTCACTTTTTAACCACTGTGAATACAAAATGGTATTTAAAGGTAATGTAGAGAAAGGATAAGAGAATAGCTCTGAATTCAGGCACTGTGGCTTAAATGCCAGTTCCATGACTTACTAATTTTGTGACTTTCAGACTAGTAGTTACTAAACTCTCTAAACCTCAATTTCTTGATTTTAAAAAATGAATAATAATATAGACAACACCTACCCCTCAGGGACTGTTGTGAAGATTAAATAAACTAATACATATAGTGCTTGGTTACCAACATGCCTAACCCAGGAAGCAAGCAATTTTTGTTATCATGTAACATTAAAAATAAAAACACTAATTTAAAAGTACAAAAAACCAGGAGAAAGTCAATGTCAATGCTCTAGTCTCGGTGCATAAACATACTGATCCTAACTCTGTTGTTTAAAAAAATACTTCACAAGAAAACTGACAGATTATGGTAACCAACAATTAACTGCAGGGTTGGTCAATGTATGCCTCAACTGGCCCCCTGATAATACATCCTACAAAAACTGAATTAGGAAATCTACCAAGAGAGTAGAGGTTTCTGCTTTCTCTAGAGTTAGTTATGCAAAGTTAAGAAAAAAAGTTGGTCAATTTGAACCCAACTGACAAATGTTTCTTCACTAGTATCCACAAAAAAAACAAAAATGGTCTATAAAACTAAGTTTACCTGGTCATAGTAGCCAAGTCTATCAGCTTTCATGTTGTCGGTTTAACTGTGAGGAGCTTCACAGGTAATTCACAGAAAAACAGACAACAAAAATAATATTGTGTCTTTTCTGGAGGGCAGGCCTATGATCAAACATAATTATTCTGAGAGGAAGATCGAGAGCCCAGTACCATGCCATGGTGTTGCAATATCTGTAAGAGAATAGCGGCAGTTTTGCACATCTGCACATTGGCATGCTATCTGGCATCAAGACTGATACCATATCGCAGTGTACAAACTTACACATCATTTCCCTCCAAATTGGGCTCTTTTAAAATTTTATATACTTATATATTTTATATATTTACTTTTCTAACTGAAAAAATGACTTAAATTCCTCCTCCCCATTCACTTCCCCGCTCCCCGCTGGTAACCACCAGTCCATTGTCCATGTCCATGAATCTCTGTTTGTCCTGTTCATTTGTTGCTTTTAGGTTTGTATCCCAAATATAAGTGATATCATGTGATTTTCAACTTTTTCTATCTGGCTTATTTCGTTTAGTATGATTATTTCAAGGTCTATCATGTTGTTGCAAATGGAGAGGAGAATAAGAAATAATACATTTACTATTTTGATTTGTTTTCATAAAAAGAATCCACTCCCTTCAAAAGAGCCACAGAAAATAGATTGCCATACAGGACTGATATAATTAAGTCAACCACAAAGAATCTTGACCTACAGTTATCTTGTGCTGCCTTATCACAGGAAATTTCCCTTAAACATTAACAAAAAATAGCACAGAGATTTCTACTGTAACCTTTTTAGGACTCACTAGGGGAATTAGATGATCAGATAATAAAGCAAAATTGGTAGATACAGTTGTTTTTATTTTAAGGCACACTAATGAATAAGAAAGATAGAATCTGACCAAGCAGCCAAGGACCAACATTATCAGAAAAAACATATTTAATTTCAAGCAACTGAGGTTCTTCTACTATGAAGATTGACAGGGAGAAAGAAGTCTGGGTTTTTGTTTCTTACAGCAATATACATGAGCAATGATTCTCAAATGGGAGTGAACTAGAGCATATTATATTGAAGGGGAAGGGAAGTAGAGATTGTAAAAATTTAAAAATATTTCAGTATACTTCTTTGGTTTTACAAGTAAATAGAATAAAAAGCTCAACCAAATTTCTGCTAATAAGATTATAAAGATAATATCACAAGGAAATATCTCTGAAAAAAAAACATTGCAGTAAAAACAAATTATAATAGATCAAGGCCTCAGTTCAAAAAATCAGATTCTTTATATACAAAAATATGATAAACCTCCAAATGATAAAACATTTTATTAACTAGAATTATTAGTTGCTTTTATATCTCTTCTCAGATTCCAGTTTCCTGTATGTGAAGAAAACAAGCTAAATAAGAGTAGCTTCTATTTACAGCTATGCTACAAAGATATATACCATTTAAATAGTTTTAAATAATTTAAAACTATATAAACAAAGAACTATTTTTTTAGTACATCCTATACTTATCAAAAACATCACAATATTACATTCATTACTATAAAGTGAGAACTTCTTTTTCGAAATTAGCTGAGTTTGAAAAAAAGTAAAACTTTACTTTTATTTAACTAGTTGTAGAACCACAGCTAATCAGAAATTTACTGCTAGTCTAGTATTCTGAAGTTAAAAACTAATTATAACAGTTTTGTATTTACTTTTTTCATGAGTACTATTGCTCATTCTACTTATATGTTTGCCCAAGTTAACAGTAAAATATTAATCACTTCATTTGTACCTTGTCTTAAATTAACTAGGTACATCATATTACCAATTATAGCAGTAGTTATATGACTTTATTTAAGTTTAGGTCCATTCACTACAATTAAATTTAAAGAATATTATAAAAAGTCGTTAGCCTGTTTTATTTTAGGCTACTCCATCGAAGAAAGAAGAGCAGGGCCTATTACACCTCAGGCCTCAAACCACACTTAGTACTCTCAGGTTTCTGTGCATCAAATAATTTTCTATAGAGACCTGACCAAGCCAAATACAGCCAGATTTTGGAGAGGTGGCTAATCCTGGCATGCAAGCTCAGTTATCTGTTCCCAGTGGGATCTACATTATTACCCCATCCGGATGGTGGTTTCTGCCTGCTGAGGCAATGCTTAGTCATATGAAAATATATATATATATAACCAAGATGATGTGGCCAATGTAAGAAAAAATGAATAGTCTGAAATCCAAGACACTGTCTAGTAAAAATGTCAGCTCATTGACAAATTAGCAGTGGGAGGCCAACAAAGAAGTCTTCCTGGGACACAGCCCCCTGCATTTTCTTAATTTTTGTGGAGAAAATGCAGCTCTCACCTGCAACACCTGAGAAGTCTGAAAACACCCATGGAACCAATCTGATTTGCTATATGAAGAGGGCACCAAAAAATGCTGGCCAAGAGGAAGTCTGACAGACTGTCTTGAATTCTAGAAGTGTCAACAACAACACAACCAGGCACCCAAGCACGCTGATTCCCAAACTCACCTAGCCACTCCCAGACCAGCTTTAGCATTATTTACAGAAGCTATACTAATTTTTTCTTCACTTTTTTTTTTGCTTAAATCAAGTCATTGATAAATAAAATGATAAATTTTTGAGGAACAAAGTCGAAGTAGAAACATGGATACTGAAATATGTAAGAAGCTCCAGTAGAACACAATGGAAAATCAGCAGCACTTGCCATAAACAGAAATCCTTCCTGCCCTATACTCCAAGCTTGAGGCCTACTTCTCTTCCTTTAAAAGGGAAACTCATGAGAGTTAGAGGTGGTAGAGATGTGTTAGCAGCAAATGGAGATTGTTTCCCACTCAGAAGAAATAAAGAAGATTGAAAAAGAACTGAAAAAGAATGGGGTTCAAAGTTATTTAGCTCTATAACAGTATCTCAAATAAATAATTTCAAGAAATTTTAAGTCTTTACCAGTCTTCACAGCCTCACAATAAGCTCATGGTTAAAAAATTATGCTAACTGTATATTTACTGTAAAAGTCTCAGACTTTTATTCCTTAAGAAGTCTCTTCAGTGATGTTCATTCATTTCATTTATATTGTCAAGGCCATGTAAATCAAATATTTTATGACACAGAGAAGATCTAAAGTTTAAATTTAACAAGAAAGAAATGCACATAAAAGGTTATAGTAATAATTTTATCTTTCATAGTTGTGAATAACATTTTTTTCTTTTTATGCTTTAAAGTCAGTCAGTCATTTTAGTATTTTAGTTTAAGTGATTTTTCTCATCTGCTCAACCTTACCTCCATAGTAATTTAAGATTCCATCAAATAATTTAAAACAGCTATTTTTAGTTAGTCTGTCATGCTTAATTTACACAATATAGCAAAAGTATTTCTGCTCTTCACCACGAAGCTCTTCCAAATAACCATTTTATATAGATAGAATAAATCTATTTAAAAGCTCTAGTTTTTTTTCCTATAGCTAACGAATATATCCTCAAATTTATAAGCCTCACTTTCATAAAGCTTAGTTTATAACCAGTTATAAAGAGGTCTACTGACTGTACATTTTCCTGCAAACTACACTCCAAATTTAATTTTATTTAAACTATATATTCCAAAGGTCCTAATGAAAACAGGAAAGAAAATTATAAGGTGAACAAGTTCTTTGGGTGGTTCTATTTGAAGTTGAGAAACTATGATAACAGTATAGTGTTGTTTTAAGAGTATCAACTTTGGAGTCAGATAGAGCTGAGTTCTACTTCCTGATTCACAACAGCTGTCAAAGCAAATTTGCTAGTTGGTTTTCAAGTTTGTTCTTTTATTCATGAAAAAAAACCACTTTTATAAGAAATGAATGAAATGGTTAACATAAACACTTCTCACAATGTCTAGTCTAGAGGTATTTGCTGAACAAATTGTAGTTTCTGTCATACAATCATTACGAGAAATACATTCTTTTTTTCCCTTAGTTTTTGGTTTTGATACAAATACAACCAAAGTTCTGTAACCAAACGGAACCAAACCATTGCTTACGGTCTGATAAAGCGGACTTGAAGCTATAATGCAAGGCAAATTTCACATGTCCTTAAAAGTGCCACAGGAAAGATAAAAAGAGAAAAATCAAGCAAGGCTTTTTAAAGAAAGTGACATTTGAGCAGGGCTCTGAAGCATGGGTAAGTTTTTTACAGGAGAAAGGGAGATGAGAAACAGGAAAACTGAAAACATTTTAGATTTAATACCTTAGAGTAGACAGTAAATGTTGGCTAAAGATATAATGTATGAATAAAATTCTCTAATTTATTCTGATCTCACCCATGGACATACTGTGTTCATTCATCATAATGAAAATTTACTGATGAGAACCAAATTAGTTATATACAACTCCACAAAACTCCAAGGATTCCCTCTCAAATCATTTCAGGAATAATGGAGTGGTATCCATGAACATTACCCTTTTTAAAAAACACTACTGTGTTCAAATTAACTTGGTAAGCGCATGGAATTGCTCAAATTTCAGAATGAATTCGTATTTAGCTACATTCACCGGAAATGTATTCTGTAAGTAATAAAAAGTCTGGCTTCATCTTTGTCCTAGACTAGCAGCGAGATCTCAGTTTCTGTCAGTGATGTAACTTCACTGGTAGATGTCATCATTTATACTGTCTCTGGATCTCACGTCAGCTCCAGACCACACCTTTAAAATGCCACTTCTTCTAATTTCAAAAACTGACTTCCACAAAACTCTTCTTTCAGATTACCTTTCAGTATCCGCTCATTTTCAGAGCAGAAACAACAGGCATTTTCTGAGCCCACTCAACAAGCAAGCTCTTCTAGTCTCTCATTAAATAAGTTACACCTGATTTCTCCAAACACTATCTGCTCACTCAGGTAGGTCTCACAGGAGTCAGCATTTAGCAAAAACATTCTGAAGAAAAGGGTCCCTTTCAGGTATGATGGGGCACATCAATATCAATGTGACAGCACTGTATTCTTCAAGAAGCTGGCAATTTAGTGGGAGATATAGATATGTATGCAAATAATCATAACACAAGCCAAAGCTATAAGTCATGAGAATTTATCAATGGAAGAGATCACATAATTTTTCTACAGTTTAAGAATAACTCAACAATTACTGAGCATCCGCTATATGTCAGGTATGGGACAGGGCTTGCAGTGGAGAAGGGGAGACTGAATCAAGATATCCTATCTTCGAAAAACAACCAGTCTAAAGTAAGCACACACAAGTAGCAAATTTCAGTATAACATGTATAGGATGCCATGGACACGGGAGCACTGAGTCCAAGATGGGAGTTCAGGCAAGCCTTCTTGGAAAAGCTAAGGTATGAGTTGAAAATTCCAAAAGGTTCAGGGTTTTAATTGATTTCTTTACCAATGTATAGCCAAGTAGCTAATATAATACCTAGCAAATGGCAGAAATTCAGTTAAGTTTTGAAATGGAGTGGTAAAACCAATTAGTCAAAGACAGGTATGGAGGGCATTTAATTTAGAGAAAATATGGTGAGAAAAAGCATGCAAACATTAAATAATTTGCACTAAATGAGGAACAATAAACAGGTTGATAATATTAAGACTTAAGACTCAAGGCAAGAAGTGATGAGAAAAAGAATGAGATATTTGAATGCCCTAGATTTCACTGAGGTTCTGAAATAGAAACAAGGTTGGTGGGTCAACAAATATTTAATGTAGTAATGTAAGCAAATGACTGGCTTCATTTTTCAAGAGATACAAAGTATTATGGGGGAAAAAGAAGAGATGAATTTCTATTTAGGATTGCCAAGGGAGCATGGGGAATATTTAAATGTCTGTTAAATCAATAACACTGAAATCTTACTGCCCATTCCTTTATGAATTACAATATTTCAAAATCTAAAGTATAAAGTTTCCATGAGGACTGCTGAATAAAGTGGAAGAAAAGATAATCTATTTCTTGATTTTCGTGTCCAAAAATACAAATAAAAAACTTAAATTATTTGTTAGCTTGTTTATAATTATTTGATTACAGAGTCTCAAAAGCAGCTTATAGTAGTTTCCAGGATGCATTGATAACAACAACAACAAAAAAATACATGAAGGTATGCATGAAATAAATAGCCCCTCATTAAATGCAAATTCATGATTAATTCATCACAGTGCATAACACAACAGACATGAATTATTCTGAGAAGGTGGTAGGTACAATCATATTGCGCCTGCTCCCACAAGGAGAAAAATTCCTAAGCTTTGAAAATTAAGTGTATCTTAAGGAAAGGAAAAAATATTATCAAGTAAGTATTATGCACATATACAAAAATGAAAATTCAAATTTTGGCTAAAGTAGCATTTAAAATGAGTTTTTAGAAAACTAACTTTAAAGACACATAGGCTGCTTTTGCACTAGGTTAAGCAAGCGAAGAAAAACTGGAAAGGAAACAAAACACATTAGGCACAAAAAAAATCTGAAAATACATTGGCTGCTGGGCTGTCTGCCTTGCAAGGCTACTGGGGCAGACTAGTGATTTGATACGAATGGTGGGAGGGGCGAGGGTGGGGTGGGGTGTTGAGGAAGTAACGCAATGCAACTAACTAGAAAATCTATAATAAAAAATTTCTCCACAGATATGAAGTTTAAAAAGTTTTTGACAACTGTTCTGCACATAAAGGTTAACATCACTGTCTGATGCTGATGAAACTAGCCAGCCATATGTCAAAGTATAATTACAAAAAGAAAAAGAAAAGAGAGAAAGATATTTCAAATGAACAGCACATATCCCAGATCTTAAGTACCCATTAAAAGGAAGAGAGGCCCTTTATCTGCATAGTTTCTAAATCAATTGCAACCAAAGACTCAAGAGACAGTCAGTGATTATTTAACATGGGTTAACAGAAATAAGAGTTTATTTGTTCAAAATTTTTTCCTAATGAATAAGTGCACTTCAATTTGCTTTTAGTTAACATTTATAAAGGTTGTTACTGATGTTTGTTATATATCACTACTAGGGGACCAAGCTGTGTCTGTACTTAGAAAATAACACAATGGAGACGAGGCAGAGTTATAATCATACTGCCAAATACATCCTAGCCTAGCAGCCTCATCCTAAATACTGCAGAGTCAATTAAGTTGATCACTACACTGAATACAAGATAAGCCTTCTACATGACAAGGATAAATAGAACAAAGATAACAGACAAAAATGACTCAAAATGATTAACGACAGAACTTTTACTTAATATGCCTCCCTATTATTTTTCAGTGGGCATATTACTTAGTTGAATATAATATCTTCACAAAATAAAAACAATTTTTTAAATATCTGCAAGCTTATTCCCTTTGTGATTATATAACTATTTTAACAATAGTTCTCTTGCTAAGAGTAGCAAGATTCTAATTGAAATAAAATGACCATTCAAAACTGAGGGAAATATTACAAATTTTAATTTATCAATTAAACAATTAAATGTTTACTGATACTATCAAATTGCCTGGTACTATGTTAAGCTCTCTGCATTAAGTATGTCCTATAATTATCAAACCAATCCTATAACTTAAGTATAATTACTATCTTCATTTATATGTTAAGAAACTGAAGAAACCAGAGCCAGAATTTGAATCCAGGTAAAGTATAATTACTATCTTCATTTATATGTTAAGAAACTGAAGAAACCAGAGCCAGAATTTGAATCCAGGTAGTCTGACATCAGTCATGCTGCAGTAAAGTAACTTTTACCTATAACAACAAAGTTTTGCTCATTTGAAGCAGACATTATAATTATAGTAATGTGAGAGGTCATCTTCTATTAAAGTTAATAACATCTAATTACAGATCTGCTTTTATCCTACCTCTTTTATTTTATTGGGTTTAAAGGATGTTAGCAGTTGAATTTCAACAAAACCATTTTTCTACTACAGTTCTATTTTTCCTCATAAATAAAACTGAAATAAAAAAAAAAAACTTACATGGTTAGCAGTTTGATGCCAAAGAATGATGAAATTTGGAAACTTAGTATGTACTCGTATCAATTCACACTTGGGACAGTGAGTCAATAAAAGCTGTTAATAGATCACTTCATCATTGTCTCCAGGCTTCTTCTCAATTACTCTATCACAACTAAACTAAATACCTGCTTCCCATTTATTAAATTACGTAGGGAAAAATAAAACAATGCAGCAATCTAAATGAAATGAGAACGGCAATTTTTATATAAACTAACCTAAACTGTAACTTCTCAGAGGGAAAGATCGCATAGCTCTCATATATCATCTAAATAAGTTATTTAAAAAATCCATATTTAGAAAATACTATGCAACAATATCTACCAGAGTAAAAAATAAAACTTACAAACCACTAAGTCCCATAATCTCATTTTTAAGTCAGCTACATTAGGAACCTGAAATTTATATGTACAAGAAAAAATGTTCATATGTGGAACCCAGAGTTAGGATAAAGAGCATATGCTTTGGGGTCAAAGAGGCCAATATTTCCCTGTCCCTACTAACAGAATTACGAAAATACTTAACCTTGTTGTGTTTGTTTCCTCATCTATTAAATAAGTATAATAATACCTACCTCACGTTTTTCCTGAGTATTAAATGAGACAATGTTATAGAAACAATTAGAACAGAATTCAATACAATAAGGTCCAATGCAAGTGGTAGTATGAGATTGGACAGAAGAGAGAGGAAAATAACATTTTCTTCCTTCATCTCAAAGTATAAGAGGAAGAAGTATACCTTGCTTTCTTACCTCTCTCCTACTGCCGAGCATCCCTCTGCTTACCTGGTGCGCAGGGTGCTCTACACTTCACTGTAGATCCCTGAAGTGATTTGTAATCCACTGTACATCACACTCCAAAATAACTGAATTCACTTCTCCTTCAATTAAGACTTCTCTGCTAGGAATTAAGCAATCTAACTTGACTAAGTTTTAATAATACATTAACGTTCTGAAATTATGATTATTAATCCAAACCAAACGCAGGTAGGATATAATCCACTGAAACAAAATTAAAATTTAGACAAAAATGGACAAACCAGCCTTTCTTAAGAATTTGCCCACACACCTGTTCTTTAAGTCATTTCTACCAGTCACGGCTTCTTCCAATTTAATACACATCTCCACCATGTTCTGATTATTTCCAAATAAATTCCATGGCAGTGTGTAGATAAGGACAGCCAGCTTCCAATGTTACTGCCAACTTCACAGTAAATATAAAACCATACACTTTGATGTTGAAACCTTAGGAATTGGAGAGTTTTTAATTTACCCTAATCAGACACTAGCACCTAGAGTAAAATAAACTTGTTTCATTTATTTATGTAGATTATTCCATAAATACCTGAATGAAATGCATTAAAATTGATAAGCATCAATAGGGGTTGAACTGTAATTTTCAATAGAACTCTGAACTTTTGAACTTCTTTAATTTTTCCAATTAAAGAAAGGGTAGAAGACCAATATACACCCTATGAAGTAAAGGGATCTCCCAAATCTTTATTTTTAAAACCAAAGAAATATAACAAATCTGAGCACCCCTATATTCTCAGCCTAAACTAAGATCACACATGTCATGTATTTTATTGTCACATAAAAAGAGCAAAATGAAGATGCTTCGTTTTAATTCACAATTTTCTTTCTTCTTTGCATTAAACCCCCTCATTTTAGTTCTCAGCTAAATAAGAAACAAGTTTTATTCATTTATTCAACATAAATATATTAATACAAGGTATAAAGGTACCAGAAGATATAAAATAACTTAAAAGTCAACCAATTACATTAAACCAAGAACACTGTCTATTTGGGAAGAAGAGTGGGAAGGATCACCATCGATCTGGTTGAACTAGAACCAATTTTCAGAGAAATTTGTGCATCCTAAAAATGCTTACTTACAAAGCTAACCCTTTCCAATCTGCCTATCCTACCATCGTCTCCACTTAAAATCATAGTTGTTTATGTAAATATTAAAGTAGATTAAACCACCTGTAATTTTTTCACTGGCTGAAAAACATGTTGGGATGACTGCCAACGTTCCCAACTACCAAGCTCCTGATGGAGTATAAATAAAACATCATGTAATATGTCCATGTCAAAGAGCAAGAAGTAATACTATGTTACTGAGATAAACATGCTTTCAAAAAGGGATAACAAGAATAAATTTAGTTAGGCTTAAATATGGTTCTCAAAATTTAAGCTGCTCACTAAAGTCCTATATCCCTATTGAGGAAATCACTTACCAAAGCCAAAGACTCTACTTCAAGGTTAGGACCACAGTCATGTTTTACTTCTAAATTTAGTTTCCAAAAGTTGTTCTGTATCTTCTAGCAGAAAAAAACCCTCAACTACAATATTTCTCCTTTCTTAAAAGGTAAGAGAGAGCCACTCAAGTGTCACCTTAATTATTTACTGAGCACCAACTATATTTCAGATATGAATATAAAAATAAATAATGATGAGACCTGTTTCCAAGAAATTTATAGTTCAACAGAAAAAGACAGAGGTGTACACAACTCTCTATGATAAAAGGTGATAAAGTTATGTAAGTTGTACAAAGCACTAAGAAAATACAAAAGAGGCAGTGATTATCTCTATTTGAGGTCACAGATGTCAAATGTGAGCTGATCCTTGCTAAGAATAAAGTCAATGTCATTAAGCAAAAGCAAAACACTGCAAAATAATAAAAAGTGAATGACAATTCTAGAAATAAAGAGCTGCTGGAATACAGCTGTCCTTTGATAGCGATAAGGATGAAAAAAATGATGGTTGACCTAGAAAATGAAGGTCCTTAAGTGCCATGCTAAGGAACCTAGACTTTACCTATGAATAGATCTGTAATAGCTTCTTGTAATGAAAAAACAAAATTCACAATTGAAAAACATTAAGTATTCAAATTGAAAATCACGTTTAAGTTAAATGAGTTTAAATTTTATTTTTCTTTTCCCACTTAAATGCACTGTTTTCTTAATCTTGAATGTAATATCTATACAATATTCCATGTCATATACATTATAAATTTAAGTACAAAGTCTGAGTCCTTCATCATTATTTTTGAAGATAATGTCTTTCTCATCTTGATATTTCCCACATTCAAGCACAGTATAACACAGAGAAGATAATCAATAAAATATGAAGACAGGCGTTATAATAAAACTCTTACCAGAAAAACTATTAAAATTTGTGCTATACCAAATCAATTTCATAAAAATGAATTCCACAGAAAACCAAGCCCATATAGGCCTTGCTTAAGGATGCTACCTCAACTGCAGCACTCCTAGAATACAGCAATCTAAGCTGCCCTTCTACAGCTCCTCTGTATCTGAATAGTTAAGATCAAGTTGCAGCTTGGCCATGCACAATCACTCACGGTTAGCAGATAGCTTAGGGGATTCCAAGTGGTAGTGTTCCTTCTTCTAAGTCATCTGCCAAAGTAGTCATGCACCTTCAGGCACAGATTTAACCCATGGCGCATCCATGCAAAGCTACTTGAGAATTGGCTCCTTTGCACTGCGGTGTCAGATAACTGGAAAGTCAGATCGCCTGAAAATTCAAGAGAGGTCAGGCCACAGGGCTAGTCTGGCGTGGACAATATTCTCAGATCCAGGACTTCTGACCCAAATCTAGGGAGACAGAGCCCTCAGCTGTGAGAAGGCTTATATTTCTGAACTGAAAATTTTCTAGTATAGCTCATTTCCACCTTTCCTAGATTTGAAGAGCGGGAGAGGACTTCCGTGCCTTCTAAATTACGTTACTGAAAATCTAAACTATATATTCCAGTAATATTCCTGTGACCATCCTGAAGGTTTTCAGTTCTTTATGGTATCTAAAAGAAGTAGAGGAGAAAGGGGTTGGCCCCTTGTTCATATGCCACTTTTGGGTAACTGTTCTCTTTTGGCCCTTTCCCTCTTACAATGTTTATTCTTTCTAAGATAGTATGCCAATCAGTTCTTTCTGTGTCATTTTCCCTCAATAAGCAAACACTAAAGACCTAAGTCTAAATACCTCTCTCTCTTAGCTATGAAGAGAGGATAAGCAATTGCCCCTATCTCCAGTGAATCCTTTTTATGCCTGCAACAAATCCCTAAGAAAGTTGTAAGCACTATGTTTTCAGAGAGTTTGGCCTGAAATTCAGCTGTTTCATGCCTCTGTTCAGGGTGAAATAATAAAACATTCCATCAAGAAACCAAAAGAAGAAGTCAATTCAGCCAGTATTGCCCCAGATGAGCTCAATCATAAAATAAAACAAAACAACAAAATGAAACAAAACAATGCTCCCCCCACGCACACACAGACACACACAAAAAACTAACAAAAAAATCTAGAATGGGATCAGAACAAGCCAGAAAAGGGAAGAACATTCATCTCAAGACCCCATACTTGGGACTAACACTAGGCACACTGCATTTGGAACAGGATGTATATGTATTCTTCACTCACTGGCACTCTACATTTCTGTTCACAATTTTAGTCCAGTAACCTATATACCGCAATCTGAATCTCCTGTTATCACATCAACTTTCTTCCTTTTCCCCTAACAACTCAATAAATGTTGGGACTATTGTGAAGGAGAGGCTTCTAAGTGTCTTAATTTTAACATCTCAAGCTTCCTCATTTGTACAAAATGAGCCAAATTCATTTTTAGCGTTCAGTAGGCAATGCATCCTTTCTATCTAGACCCAGTCCAAACAACCCATAAAGATAGACAGAGCCTCTTAAATTAAAGGGTTTTGTGGAACTGAACAGAAGGCAGCAGCCTACATTACTTACTCTTGCATTCTTTTCTTTCCTGTACACAAATGCCTCACTTTCTCCAATTAAAAACAAACTTTCAACCAAATTCCAAAGAGCCTAGTCATAGAGGAAATAAGTAATGGGCACTATGGAAAGATGACTCCAGTTTCTCAAGTGTATAAATATTTGTTTAGATTCTGAATTAAAATAGAAAATGTCATATACTTAGATCAGAGACTATTAACACAATCCAAGAAGATTCTGTGTCACACTATTTGTGATTCTCTTCTATACTGCCAGTACTTTCAAAGATGAAAGCATGGTCCTTTTCCTTAACTATGGCAGACTTAAAATGCTTTAAAACAGAACTCTTTAAAATAAAACCTTAATAACCGGATGAACACAAAGTCTCATTTTTTTAAACCCACATTCATTGTGTAATTAAATCTTTCCTACTATGTGCTTTATTAACCCTTAGAACCTTTATCTTTTAAGGCAATCCATTATGATACTAATCATATATATTATATATTGTTATGCTAGCATGGTATGCATGCTGAGAAAGCTATATCTTTACAACTTGCTGGGTAATTCAGGAGTCACTTTTGCTTTTTCCAAATTTCCATGCTCTGATTTCCTACAACACTAAATAATCTACGTATTTTCTCATTAGAAATATCAGGACCATTTAAATATTGAATTAAAATATTATTTCATCTATTATATATAGCTTGATGGACATTTTAAACCCTATAATTTTGCTCCTTCAAAAATTAATGTTTTCTAGATACTTTACATGTGCATTTGCATGGAACAGAAATTCCTTATGGTTAATGTCAATACAATTATGATCTATGGTAATGTGTTAAGTGATTTAAATAAGAATATTTAATGACATTAAATAAATCTCCTAACTTTAAACTAATATTTTTTGTGAAGAAAAGTTGAAAGCCAAGTTAAGCTGCTTTTAACCATTTCTATTCATTTGTGATATACAACAGTTTCAGTACTCACCTCAAAAAAAACCCTAAAACACTATATATGACAATAGGTTAAGATAAATAATCGGAACTCTTTAATTAGTTAATAGTTAACTTAGGCCACAGGTTCTAGTTAACTAAATGTAAGAATAAGGTAAAATATTTAATGCTAAAACAAGAGAAACAGAACTAATACTCTTATAGAAAAGCACAAGCTAATTACAAAGAATTTCAGAATTATTCTTTAAATACCACAGAATAAGTGGTATTTAGATTGACCTATTTACAATGTATTACTAATTATCGTTACTGCATATTTCCAAATACTGCCTCATATGAAATAAGAAACATAGTTTTAAAAGATGTCTCATTCCCTTCTTAGACAAGATCTTAGTATTTTTACAATAGCTGACAACTTAGTCCTGCTAGCTTTCCCTATACACTGAAGCACAGCTACAAATGCCCAGAGAAAGAAGACCCACTGGGGAAAATTGTACCCTGTTTAGCTTTACATGCATCAGTGGGCTTCACAGTAGATAAATATACCCTACAGCCAGATTAACTGACACAATGAACCAAAAAGAGACATTTGAGATTTAGGCACTTCATCTTAAACCTCTTTAAAGGGGTGGTTTGTTTTTACTTCAGCTTTCACATATGCAAAAAATTTTCCCCCAAGGACTCATCCACATTTCTATACTAATCATATAAAAATATTTCTAAAAACTTCAAATTTATAATGCATCATAATTTATTATGATTTTAAAATATCCACAATTATAGCCTTTGCTTTTCACAAATGACAAAATATTTTACAACACTGAAGTATATTTTTATTTATTTTTGGCTCTTTGTATACATATTTAAAAGCATGACTATTTTTAAAAGCTTAGGAAAACTTTGGCAAATTAGCTAGAATCTTTAAAAATCCAAGAGGAAGTTACGAACTAGCCTATTGATGTTTTTCTCAACTTTATTTCCAGGAATGCTCCTCTGTTCTCCTCCACAATTACTTCAAGAGACTCCAAACCCTATCTTCCTTTGAAGAGACTTGTTTGCCTAAAATACTTAACCCCATCAGAATAGGGACCATCAGAATAGCCTCACCTAGATTCTCAAACTCTTCCTGTGGAGTCAATTTATTGTAACTTGTTAACTAAAAACTGCAGAAGAGTTTCCTAAGAAGGATTAACATTTTAGGGGAGAGGAGGGAATTTTTAACATCCAATTGAGATTATAGATGGCATTCAACCTAATCCTCAAACCTTATTTCTCACTCAAGAAAAAGTAAGGACAAGCCCAGACAAAATTTGTTGTTGCATCTTTCTAACTTTGCCTCTGGTTGGGAGGGGGTAGATGTGGCAGAGGTGAAAAAGGAGACAAGGGTAAAGTTTATTACTAAAGAATTAACTTTGGGACCTTCCAATGCTTTTCTCTGACATGCTTATTATCTTTCCCTCACCTCAAGCACCAAGTGCTAAGTGCTTATATACTGCCCTCTTGCTGATATTTTTCCATAAAATATTCAATTCTAAAATATAGGTTATCTTGCTTTCTATGTTACCAATATTATCAAGTTGTCAATGTCCTCAAGAACACACACAAGGATTTTGGCCTTTGATGTTTCCCAGGCCCTACTGCCCAGAAGCATAACAAAAAGATTCTTCTCACTTGATACCACCTATTAAAGTTGTACAGTTTTCTAAAAATTAAAGTTCGAGAGACGTATTTGTCTTAAAAATGTAAATTTTCAGTGACTTAAAAAGCCACATGGGTGACTATTTTGGTATAGATTTCTATTAGAAATGTTTCTAGAAAAATAATCTCTGAACATCTCTGACCTGTCTCTTCCCTCCTATATTACCATATCTATTTTCCTACAATTTTTTATTTCCTTCAGTTCATTTATTTATATACTCAGTTATCTATTTGTATATATACTTTTTAAATTAACTTTGCTCTTGAGGTAACTAGATTTACATGCAGTTTTAAGAAATAATGAAGAGATTCTGTGTACCTTTTACAATATTTCTCCCATTTTGCAGCATCACAACCAGGATATTGATATTGATAGAATCTACTGATCTTATTTAGATGTCCCCAGCTTCTTTCATTGGTGTAGGTTCATGTATCCATCACCACAATCATCACAGACAACAGTTCCATCAGCATAAGTATCCCTTGTGTTGCCCTTTATAACCACACTCACCTTTCTCCTTAAGTCCTGGTAACCAATTGTTCTCAAATCTGTCATTTGGCCATTTCAAGAGTAGTATACAGATGGAATCATACAGTATGCAATTTGAGAGTGGCTTTCTTCATTCAGCCTAATTCACTCAAGATCACTTCAAACTATTAATGAATTAATAATAGTGCATTCTTTTTTTATTGCTGAATTGTACTCCCCTGTATAAGTGTGCCAGTTTGTTTAACATTTACATAGTGAAAGACACTGGATTGTTTCTCCAGTTTGGGGCTGTTAAGAATAGAAGTGCTATAAACACTCATGTTCAAGTTTTTGTGGAAATGTAAGTTTTCATTTCTCTAGGATAAAAGTTCAAGAGTACAACTGCTGAGTTTTACAGTAATTATATTTTTAGTTTCATAATGAATTGCCAAAATGTCTTCTATAAGAATTATACAATATTACAGCCCCAATGTAAAATTTCAATTACTTCCTGGGTTAAATTTCTTCCTGATGGAGTTAAGTAGACACATAATGTATTTTTTTTTAATGGGTATATAAATTCATCTTCATAAGTGTGTTTGGAGCACTGTTTTCCTTCCAAATGTGTCATGGTAAATCGGAAAGTTAAACACACATTATATAAAGAAAACAGGAAGGTCAGATGAGCTGCAATGTCCTAAAACTATTCAGTGCAACAATTTATTTGACCAAAGAATCAGGGACAGATTAAAAGAAAAATATAAACAAAAATAGATGATACACACAACATTCAAATTATGAATGTATATATACATATATCTCTACAATATCTCTAGAGAAAAAGTAAAGTAAAAGCAAACAGCTGCTCTACTATGCTAGTATCTGAAGATATGTTTTCTAACAACTTTGTATAAAACAACTCAAGATATACTATTTACATTTTTTAAGACATCTAATTGAAATCTTACTGCAAAATGAAATAAAACAAAAGCCTATACTTAATAAGCTCCAACCCTGTCTAAACATGCAGGTGTCCATGCACACGCACACACACACGGAAAGAGTAAAAGTGCCCTGAACAACTTATTTTCTTGAAACCCATTTGTCTGTATGAAAGAAAAGTAAAAGTAGATGAGAATTCTTTTGGTGTGAGCACATTTCACTTTATGTAAGCCTAAGCAAAATTTTATAAAAATTATAACAACTAGAGCACTGCATTTCTTCTTCAATTATTCAGATAGAAGAAAGCCTTAAAGATGAACACCATATCAAATCAGAAATTTCTCAAACACAAATCATTAAGCACTCACTGTACTTGAAAAATTTTAAATATATATTCTATGAAATACAATAAAAATCCATAATTTACATTTATCTGACAAAAAAATTTTTCATATACAAGCCTAGGAAATGTTATAATATTTTTACTGTACATACCCTTTGGGGAGATTCTCAATTCAAGAGTGTAGATTCTCACTGAAGTATTAAAGAAACAGTATATTTTTATGATGACTGTGCCATTCTCACACTAGCTTCTTAACACATATTCGCTCTATAGACTCTTCTCCACAGCTATTCTCTGAAGATTTCTCTCTAAGGAGCTGCCCTACTGCCACATCTCTAATGAGTTACCTAATTTTCACTTTTTCCTCTCCTAATGTGGTAGTTCAATTCATTACAACGCTAATTTAATATTGCTATTTGATAAGTAGATTTTTTTAATTTTCATATTACAGGAAACTAATGAAAAAACAGAATTTTGAATGAAGGAATTCTGACATTTGCCTAAAAAAGCCAATTATCAATATCATATTTAAAGACAAAAGGAACAGGAAAATAACTCACTTAATAAGAAACTTGATAATTTTAAAATTTTAGAAATAATTTTAGAAATAATTCACCACCACAAAACAACCTTGGGATGTTCTACAGATTTATTACCTCCTCAACAAATTAATAGGGTTACTACTGTTTAAAGTATTTTTGTTAAAGCATCATCTAGAACAAGACTGGCAAACTATATAGCCTGTAGAATAAATCCAGGCCACCCACTGTTATTTTTATAACCCATGAAGTAAAATAGCTTTTTACATTTTTAAATGATTATATAAGTATTTACATAATATCATTGATTTTTGCCTCCTGAGCTGCAAACCCTAAACTATTTACTATCTGGTGTTTTGCAGAAAAGTTTTGTTGAGCCCTCATCTCAGGGACCAGTATAGAAAAGCATGTAATAGAAATTAATAAAACTATATAAACTGTTTTACAGCTATATAAACTGATTTAATTTGCTGTTAAATGTCCTTATGCTCTAATCCCATTTAATTGTGACTCCCTAGAAATGTCATACAATCTGAGGAGTCTGACAATCCTCCAGAGGTATTCTCAAAGTGAAAAACAAGTATGTAATAGAACAATTACTATTACATACTTTACACCACACCACACCATGTATATGGCAATAGCCAAAAAATTTTTTTTTCAAGAGGAAAAAATTATGTAAAATCTCAGATGTGTGTATACACACACACACACACACACACACACACACACACAAACACGAGCCCTAAAATATAGCTACAATGGCAAGTTCTAGTGTTCATAAAACCTAAAATCTCAAATAGCAAAAACGACAAAACAAACTCAAATTGGAAGTCACAAAAAAAAAAAAAAACCCTGAGCTATGAAAAGCAAAAGATACATTTTTTTTAAAGGCTGAGATGTAAAGATTATAAAAATTTTGGGTTGACACTCAAAATAAGCAATAGTCTTTTGAGGGCCCTCTATTAAAATGTGAGGCATATTGAAAAACAGCAACATAGCACAAAAACCTATACAACTGAAGGATAAATGCCATGAATACCTCGAACAGTAACATTTTTACAAATTTAAACCAAAGCAATTCAGGATATGCTTTACAAATTTTTTAAATTTCACTTTTACTTGGTAACTAATTAAAACTTGCATATATATCAATCTATATCTACATATATCAACACTCTCAAATTGAGAACCACTGAGCCAGAAAACTTCTAAGAGCCAGTCCAGCTGAAACGGTCTATGAGAATGTTAGTATTTAAGCATTTATATTTAACAAAACACTGAGAAAATCTATAGTAAATGATAAAAGCATCATTATAACCATAAGCACTGAATCCAAAATGCTACCACATAGAAGGTATGATCTGATAATGTTGCTCTAGAAGTTTTCCTAATCAAAATAGTGCCCCATATTCTTAATTGTGTGCCATGGTATGGATCTGAGATTATACACTAATCTAGGAAAACAGTAAAGTTTATAAAAGTTTCTTTTTAAACAAAATCATCCTTTTGATCCCTAGTAACCAAGCAGCCACAGCCGTTGTTATCCACCCCAAGAACTCAGTTAAATATCCTCAGAGTTCATTCACTTGTCTAGAATTAGACACAAAAAATGGGAAGATTTAAAAAGAATCATTTATCAGATCTGTGCCACTGACCCACACTAAAACTGTGAAGATCAGTAAAGATTACTATTGATCACAGAGCATATACACACTGTGATGATAAACAAATGGATTGGGTAAACAAAAATAAAGGCAGTCCTCCTTACATGAGTCCCTAGAGTTACCGGTTTGCAATATTGCATAGTTAAGTCAATGTTGTGATCTCATAAAAATATTCACTAGTGACGAGATAACTTAAAAAAAAAAATCCCAGTAAAATATCCCTTATAGATGGTGTGGCTATCTCAGGCCAGTGTCAATGGCATTGTTGGTCAATCTTTTGCTAAATATTCCATAATGCAAAGCAAATACAAAAGAAATCTACTGAAAGTTAAATATTATGCAAGAGACTAAAAATTCCATGAAGTCCTTGAAGGTGATGTTAAAAAAACCATTTAATCAAACACAAGAGCCATCAACAGATTAGGACCTAATGCATTAGAGTAAGTTAATAACTGAAGAGAAAATCAACAAGGTTCAAATGTGAAGTAAGAAGATTTCTATATTACTATACAATTTTCTGAAGGAAAAAAAGTGCTCAAAATCTCAACAATTCACTCTTTGTTCACTTAAGACCTAGTGAGTAATATAAATTATTGTTTGTTTTGTTAATATTACTTTCTAATTTTAGTTAATTTTCAAAATAAAGCCTCAATTTTCCCCTCTATCTTCTGAAATCTTGGCATTATTTAATTAATTCTAAGTAATAATTTTAAGTAATTCACTCCAGAACTAACTACTCTTAAATAAAAAAAACTAAGTCTATATAGGAGTACCCTTAAAACTGTGGAACCTCTTTCAAAGTGAGGCATTAGTAGTAGTTTGGTCTCTTCCAGACTGCATAGGAAAGACACCATTAATTCATCTCTGGTTTATCTCAGCTTTAAAAGAATGGCTATCAAAAGCCATTTTAACTATGGAAAGAGGCTGCTTTTCAAGCTGTGGAAGCACAGCCTCACAGCCTGAAAAGCAGTGATAGGGGTATAGAAAGGAATGATGTTTCCAGGAAGAGAGTATTACAAATAAAAGGGATAAGTGCATTGAAAGAAAACATTCTAAACCATTAAGGTATAAGGTATCCTGTAATATGGTAGCCAGAATGAACATTTTAGAAAGAGTAAAGTGAAGGAATTAGAAGAGGAAGAGACAATAACAACACAAACCCCCCTTTCCCACTTCTCAAATCTTTCAGCCCAATAGACCACTTCAGTTTTAGCTCATTCACTCAACAAACACTTTTAAGGAGGAAGTGGAAGGACCCCAATGACATTGAACCCCTGGATCCACCATGCCTGAAATCAATTTACTCCTAGCTATCTTGGATAGGTGATATGAGTCAATAAATACTATTTTTTATTGAGCATAGTTTAATATCTTTTGCTTTTAAGAGAAAGAATCCTAACTAATAGACTGGATTAAATGCTACTTCACAGTAAAATTTTTTCTGGTCACTTCTGGCTGTACCTTACCATAATCTCTTCTAAATTTCTGTAAGAATTTTTTTTTTTTATCACTCACATACCATGTATACAAACTATTGGAATTATTTCCTATACCACACCAAAAGTCACATCTGTAAACAGAATGAATCTTATGCACTTATATATTCTGCCATCTATTTCATGTAGTTAAGGGCAGAATAAAGGGCTGAATGGGTACATGCAGAAGAAAAAAGTTATTCAACAATTCAGACTGACCTAAGGAGTAGCATGAGGAGTTATAATGTAGTAAAAGGAGCAAATAAACAAATGGTTGAATTTGAGAGGTATAAAGAGGGAAAAGGCAGTGTAATAGAAAGAGGATGTGATCTAAATTACAATCAAGAGGGTTGGGTCCATGTTTCCTAATTAAATACTCATTTCATTTTTCTTTACTTTGGTTTCTAGGTCTCTTTCATTCAAGATTCTCCCAGTGCCAACATTTTGTGTTTGTAAGCAGCCAAAAATCAGAGGATACAGATCAATAAACATGTAACATATCCTTTCTTGAGATTTGAAGTTAATAAAATGTTGGAGAAAGTATGACGGTCTCATCCTTATGAAATATTGTCATATATTAAGCCATACTGTTTACCCTAAACACAGTTATAACAATTTTCATTATCTCATCTAGGGAAATAATTTCATGTACATCAAAGTTAGAGATCGTTTTAGGGTAGAGTTTTATTGTGCTTTGATATTCTGAAAATGGTGATCCAATTTTTTTTTTTTTGTAACTGTAGGAGACTTCTGGATTAGTCAAATGATAGTGCAGACAGAATCGAATATATAAGAGTTTTCTTTGAAATTTGATTGTCTGAAATACTAAATACACAGAAAAAAAGTGTACTTGGGTTTAAATGCTCAGACAAGCCCACGGAAACCTATTTAATCTACAATGAAATGAAAATAAAGTGCTGTAGCTATTACCTGAGAGGCCTTTTAAACTCTGAGGTAGACAAAAGGGTAGGGCTGGCAAACAGACTTCTACAGCAATGCAAGGACAGTAGTCTGTCTGTAAGTCAAATACTTATAACTGAGATTTTACAGTTGCTTGAACAAGTGGATCCAACCTGTTAAATTAGCTAAGATGTCTAAAATGAGTTATAAAAATATATAGAGAAATTTTATTAATGTTGTACTTTATATTTCAGAGAACTTTCATGTATTATCTTTTATTTTCCCCTTAAAACAACCTATAGGCATTTCCCAGAGTGTGTTCCATGGAAAACTCCATGAGGCTAATGATGCTTTTTATAAAAATGGCTTTTGTGTGTCATCTGAATCTGGGATGTGATGGACTGAACAAAGTTAAATAAGCTTTTTTCTTTTTCTTCAGAGTCTTTAATATCCCAAAATACAATCTAAATCTCTAAGAGAGAACACATAATAATATACAATGTTTTCTAAAGTTACATTACTATGGAACCTTTTTCTCATGGTCATCTTTCAAGACCAGTGTTTCCACAATTATAGTTTAGGAAGATGCTGAGCTAGTAAAAACTAGGAAGCATTATATAGAAAGAACAAGTACCTTAAAAACCTAATGTACCTAACGAAAGAACACTGGACTAGACGTCAGGAGACATAGGTTTGACATTCAATTTTGCCAATTATTGGCTTTGTAATCTCAGGCAGAAAACATTTAATTTTCCTGTGCCTTAGTTTTATCAATTGCAAAACAGCAATTACGATGCTAGTTGTAGCTTTTTTCAGGTTGAACATATAAAGATACATTAGATTACAGAATTATGAAATTCTAGAGCCACAGGAAATCTTTGAGACTAATCAGTGTACTCTATCGGAATGGTAATTTTAATCCAGATCCCCTCTCAGCCCTGCCTTTTTTCTTATATTACCACATGCTGCTTTCACTCTTTAAAAGATAAAATATTAATAAAACATCTGCAGAAGCAAAATTGGTTTCAAAAAGGAACATAACTAAAGGTCTCAGGGAAAAAAAGGGAAAATTGAAGGTAATATTTCATATTAAACTTTTAATATTTCATATTAAAAGCTTTGGTAAAAGTGAAGGAGTCAAAAAATAAGAGTAATTCATTCCACGATCCTTTGGGAATTGAAGGTAGGCAATTCTATAAAATAATTCATTTATTAGTTCAATTAATAAACTAGTACTACCCTCGCCAAAAACACATCTAATCAATAGGTAAAGGAAAGCAAATATTACTGAGGGGGACCAAGGGTAGAGAAATGGGACCAAGCTAGAGGAGGCTAAAAATATATAAGAATATTTGGAGATACTACTGCAATTCATAGCTATTGTCAAAGATTTGAGTTTCACTATAATAGAGTACAAAACTGTTTGATGCTAATTACTTAGTGATATGCCAAATGGATGTACTTATTTCAACCTGAAACATAAGAAAAGCCCTTTTTCCAAATTGACAAATCAACTGGATAATTCTGGAATTCATTACAATGGAATACAAACTGATCTAATATAACAGCTTTACTTCTTGTATAAAACACTTCAAAATATCTAAATGAATATAGAAATGCACGTTTCTGAGGCAAATTGTTCATCAGCATCATTATCAACCCTTGTTAAACAAAATTTCTCATTTTTGCAATGTGCAAAATCATTAAAGTATTTGAGAGCTCGATCATGAAAGATAGTCGCACTTTATAATCCACTATTTCTTCAGGCAAATGTGCTTATTATGGCTGAACATAATACGAAAAATAACAACATTCCCTAGACATATAATCAACCCCCCCACCCATAAATGGTGTTTTTATATGTGTGCAGCAATGATGAAATATGTTACTGCTTTCCTATTAGCTTTAACTGTTTCTAAGCATTCATCATTCACAGTGGCATTTTGCAGTGTTACCTGTTATGATGATTAGGTATTAAGAGTGCTAAATGCTCTTAGCACTACCATGCACATCTTGGTCGTACTTTAACAACAGTTTTTAGCCTGAAACTCCTTTAAATTGTCTAGAAAAGTGAATTTTTCCACCGTAACTCTACCAAGTGCTATAAACCCATATTTTGAGAATCTAACAGTTCAATTACTTCAGCTCACATCAAGTGGGAATGCCTGTTGCTATATAGAACTACTCTACAATTTAAAAGGCATCTATTTCCAAAAGCAATTGTCATGTTGATTGCTTAGACTAAATTATTAGTACCTCATTTGATCATTTTTACTGACAATAAAGAAAAGGAAGTAACGTAAATCAGATATTGCCAATGACCAGTGAAATGCTTTTGAACATTTATCTGCCTAATCTCTTCAGGACTGTTACCCCATTTCTTATAAGTAAATTAACATTTTTGAAATTTGGTTTCAAATTTACAATGAATATGCAAAGTTGTAACTTACTGATTGTACAATGTAGTTCAGATGAATGCAGATTTTTAAAACTTGTACTGTGAAGAGATCGATCTGTTTAAAAATTTGAGGTTTTTTCCCCCTAAGACTTATTTTACATGCTGAAGACTATTAGCATGACTATTAAAAGTATTCTTTGGATGTCTATTAAAACTATTCTAATAATTATCTGTAAACTCAAGAAACCAACAAGTACATGCTCATATTTGCTCCAACTAAAAAAATGTTACCTCCAACTGAATTACAGAAATATTTTTAGTCAACAGCTGCTCAGAGCAAGTGACCGACACATACTTCTTCAAATTCATTTAATTTCCACACTTACCCCCACAATTTTAACAGTAGCCTTGGCTTAAATGCTGTGCTAATGATACAATTCTACTGGGCTTAAGAGTCATCTGTGTGAACTAAGAATAAAGGTTAAATATAAAAAAAGACAGTTTCTGATTTTTCACAATTCAGACTTATAGCCTCAATTTAGAAAGCTTAGTTCAAACTGAAATTACAAAAACATTGATTATAGCTTGCTCTACCACATCTACTATAAATTAAATTCTACTTAGGGAAAAGCTGTAAGACAAAAGGAAATTATTTTGACTATCATATCTATTTTATTTTGACAGAAAGCTCAATAGAAAATTTAAAAAATAAATTAGAAAGTTTTCCCTGGTCAAATGCAAATATAATTATTGTGTTCTAAATTTATTAGTATAAATTCTGATTTTAACCTGGAATGATAATGTACTTCTTAATGCCAGGATTTTTATTTGCATTTATGTTGAAACAAATTGTCATTTTTAAACACAAGTTTTATCACTGATTAGATATTTTACCCTTGTGTCACACTCAATGATTCTGGCTTTAGACTGGTAACTGCCTTAGGCAAAATTCACACTAAAATATCAGATTCTGTTTCTTCAACACTTTATAAAGGATTAAAGAAATAAATAAAGACTGTGTAAAGCAAAACCATTTATATAGAAATTGCAGACCACCAGGATTTGGGATTTGGGTAATCCACTTGGATTATCATGGCTGTGTCTTAAAAGGACAATTCTAAGATCTCAATATAGGTCATGTCCTTAAAAAATAGAATAAGTAATTAAATCAATGACAATTACACAAACCTTCCATATTTACATGATGCCACCAACAACTAGTTAAAAAAAAAAAAAACAGATTAAATAAAGCTTCTGTAATGTACTCAGCCCCAGCATAAAGAAGAAGAAAAAATGTCATAAAACAGAGATTCTTTTGAATCAGGTTCTGCAGAAAAATAAAATTATCAATAAAAAAAAAGAGAGGTATCCAAACTGATTTAAAAAAAATTGTTTGAATTTATTATTTTAGACTGACCATCTATAAACTTTCATATGAGAAAGATAAAGGGGAGGGAGAATGGGAGTGATAGAGGGGTGTCTTACAGGAAATAAAAGGGAGATACAGAGAATGGCTAACCTTAAAGGTTTGGCTAAAATAATTAGATTTAGGTGGTAGGTAATATCCTTCAAAGTACAACTTTACTATTATAGAACAAAACTTTTAAAATCTCCAATATGAACGCAAGTGCTTAAAACAAATGCTGCAACATCTAAATGTACTATTAAGTTTTAATCAGAGTGCCAAAAGAAAATATTGTCCAACAGGAGTAAAATCTGCCTAAAACCATGGCTTTGTTCTGTTTTTAATTACCACAATGGTACAACTGTTAAGACAAATAGTAAATTACAAATGTCTCAGAAATGCTTCTCTGCCCAGAGAGCAGAAAACATACAATGCTTATGTCATAAATACACTGCTGCTTTCTTTTTCGATACCAATGATAATAATGCTCTAAAAGAAGTTACCCACATTTCTGGATGCTTGCTCCTCAAATGGAGCTGAACAGAAAAGCCCAGATGCCCTTAGAAAATCAGGAACTTTCTTCTTAGATACTTATGTGTCCTTCCTAGACAAGGGGATAAAATCTGTCTCTGACCAAAAAGGCTTTGTGAAGACTACTTGCAGAAAATTACCAACTTACCCATCAGATTTGAGTTCATGAAAGGTGTTGGGGACAAGCCTTCATGGGCCCCTAAACGACTGTCATTCAAGTGATCACTGTAATGAGGACTGTCTGTAAAACCCTGGGGGAAAAAAAAAGACCAGAGTATTAAAGAGATTATTTGGCAGTCCTGCTAATTGAGCATAATGACACTCATCTAATTAATATACAGACTTACGAATGGTCATTCCTAACCAAGTTTCTTGTTTATTACTTGCAAAACTAAACAGAAATGCTTCCTTTATTACATTTAAGGTTTTAAAATTTTTAAAAAGTTCCTTTATTGATATTAAAATTAGTCCTGTGATCTCTTTACATCCAAGAAGAAAGTTCTATAAATCTTCTTTAAAAAAAGGATGAACTAAGAAAATATATTTCTGAGTTGTAATAAATTATTAAAATGTTTATCTCTGTCCTCCTTTCTCTGCCTCCATACCCTACCAATAAAAGGTTACGCAATTACAAATTTTACGTAAAATACTGAAAACAATCCATAATCAACATATTAGAAATAAATCCTTTACTAAATGGCAAATAAATATTTAGCAAAAATCTGTTTATACTCCTTTTAATACAAGTCTAAGACATATTCTCACAGAAAGTGAGCCATGTAAAAACGGCAAACACTAAAAATAGCTGATTTAAACACTTAATCTGAAAAATGAAACTGCAAACAATGAAAATAAAGCTAATGTTATTTTTCACAATAACTTATTAAATTTCTCCTTATGTTTTTTAAAAGAGAAGGAAAAAAGAGACTAACATTACAAATAAAGTGTTACAAAAGCTTTGTGGATTAAAAACTGTTCTAGTTCTCAGACTCTTATACATACTGAGTATTGCCTCTTTAATCATATTGTTTCTAAATAAGGCTTCAAACTCTAGTTATTCATTAAAACTGTAGAATACCTACCCTTCAGCCTGTACTCAAACCAATTTTAGTAAAGATCAGAAACACTAACAAGAGGCCCAAATAAGAAAGAAAATTGCCCTAGCTCGCAGAAAACAAACAAACAAAAAACACCCAGAATCATCAATCACTAAACATTTATCACTACCCAGACTGCAGGGTAATATTCAAGAAGACATTAATGGGGCTGAAACAGGCTTCAGTATCTTTGCAGGCATGCTGTCATTTCAACCAAAAAGCTAGGAACTTAGGGCTAAATAACTGTCAAATCATTACAATTGCTTATGAATGCATGTCACAACTCCTTCTGCTGTTCTGTTTTAAAACTAATCTTCTGGGAGTGCTAACTCCCAAATGGATCTTTGTTTCATTTTTATCTACTTTAGAATCACTGATACATATGATAGACATTCAAGAAGACTCTTGGTGACATTTACAACTTGGTTATGACCACAAGGGTATCCTCTGGTAATCAAAGCCATGGTGCTGTCTGTCACAGCCACACGCAGCAGAAGCTATATACAAAACAGAATGGCTCCTAGCTAAGGTCACTCTTTGGAGTTTACTTTTCTTTCTTAAAACTTAACATTCTTAAAGGGCTAAGTTACATACTGCTTTCTCACATACATCTAGGTGTTTCTCTCTGCCACTCCCTCTCACTGCCATCCTTAGGCATATAGTCAAAAGAAGACACTGAAACCCACAAAACATTCATTAAAATATTGCTTATTATCATTAAACAATACCATTACTCTAAAAAATGACAACAGAAATGCATTCGTAGATGGGCCACATTATTCACACTTGATCTGAATGCTAATTTTGTATGCTCTCAGTTCTCTTCATTCTTGAATTACAAGTGTTAAAAGTAAAATAAAGTTTTTTAAAACTATTTCCTAAAACGCAAATATTAAATAAATCTAAGTATAGAGTATTATCAAATGATCATACACAAATAGTGTATTAACTTCATAGATTACATATAGTAGCATAAAGAATCTGTCTCTAAGCCTCCATTAATATGTGCTTAGACTATAAAACAACTACTTTACTATCAACCATATAAAAATGATAGTATTGTCTCTTATCCATGTGCACCCACATACTGCAGGGCATAATATAGAATTTACTACGAGATTATTTCCCAATCCACTCACAGAATCTCATAAAAATTCTTAATTAAAATTAAAATTTTAATAGGATTGTCATATTATACCACAGAGAATATCACAAACAAGATTTGAAAATGAATCCTCAATATCTATTTATTTGTAAACTGTGTGTGTACACTATTAAGCAATATATTAAATTTCAGTAACATGAAATTTTGCCTATTTAAAATAAAAATTAAATAGTAATTTAAATATTTTTCCCCACACCTCAAAGGTTCTAAGATCTTAGTGTATATAATTTTCATGAAGAGCCATAGTCTAAGAGACAAGAAAGAGATAGTTCTTCATCTACAGATGCAAACTAATGCTGGAGAAGAAACAAAGAAACCAAACTTATAAATGTTTGTCATAGTTTTAGATCTACTATATACCAAATCCTCACTTAAAAGACTGGGCCTGGCTACTGTTTGAGATTAATTTTGTCATTTCTTCCATTCCACAAAGCAGTGGTGCTATCCAGCCTGGATATAACTTTTGGTGAACCATGATGAGTATTTACAAAATAATTTACAAATGTTTAAATAATATCACTTACAGGTCTCATGTTCAAGATTAGTTCTAGAAAAATACAGATATCTATCAGTTAGCATGTTATTGTGTCCATTAGATGGATGATACCTAGAACAGCGCTTTGCCAACTTTAGTGTTCATATCAATCTACTAGAGGTCTTGTTAAAATACAGATTAAGAAGTCTAAGGTGTTGAGTTGGACCTGAGATTCTGTAGTTCTAACATACAGTGATATTGATGCTACTGGTCCACGTACCACACTTCTAGTAGGAAGAACTTGCACAATCTGGAAATCAAGATATTTTTCACATGTAAGAAAGGTAAAATTCAAGCTAGAAAGGCGATAGCCAGGTCCCTCCCCACCCCTACACACCTGAACCATATTAAACACCAGAAGTTTCCAAGTAATTACAAATTAGGAAGAAATCCAACAGTTAACAAAAAACTAAAGTAATCAGAATAACAAAATATTTTTACATATGTAGGTATGTATTCATCCAAGCAGTATTAAGTACGAGACATGTCAAATACAACTTTAATGCAAATAAATGGGGGAAAAAAAAACCTTTAAGTTTAAACAGCTGACTTTTTAAGTACCACATAGAGTTAGGCAATAAGCATGGATGCCTGTAAGTAGAAAAGGCAAAAGGAAAAAATTCCATAATGTAATGCAATATGGGGCTGACAAAATGGCAGGGAAGGAAGCAGAATAATGCAGTGTGACCTGTTAGAATATCAAACGGCTGGAGAAAACAAAGGGAAGGTGACTGGCCAGAGGGAGGCGTTGGAGTGATGAGAAAGGACAAAAACCAAGGAAGCTATTGTTAAGATGGAGCCTAAATAAATCAGCCAATAATACTGAATAATGAATGCTATTTCAATTTTGGAATATACAGAAAGTAAATCAGTGAGATCATTAAATACAATACAATCATGGTACATACTTTAAATTGATAGAGTGTTACTATACTAATAAAAGTAGTCAAACCTGACCCCCAAGATCTTACTTAAGATCTTGAATTCTGTAAAATGTTTCTAACATGAAAATAACCTATAATAAAAATGAATTTTATACATGAGAGATAATAAACACTATCTACTATGAAGAATAGAGCAATACTACCAGAACCATCTATCATAGTAGCTTTTTCACGATAGTATGCTACTAACCACAAAAATATTTCTAAATACACCCTAAAAAATTACTGTTCCTGTCTTATAATAAAAATGAAAAGCTCTCAAAAGATTAATAACTGATAAAATCATTTGATACACAGATCACAAAACTGTCTTAAAACCTGTCTTAATTCTGTCTTAAAACCTGTCTAAATTACAATTTAATTTGTATATCTTAAATAATCCTATCTATGAATACATAATACTTCATAAAATCTTTTACATTATAAAGTGTTCTATATAATGCATTTTGTACTTTTCTCTATGCTCATTTCATAGTACAGAATTTAGAAATGTTAATCCCTGATAAAATAAGACAAAAGCACCTAGTATTATTTACATAATAGTTTTCTTCTCTGGTTTGTCTCCTCAAAAATACAAAAACTTTTCCTTTAATTTTTTTAAATAACTAATTTAACAATTTATTTCATCCAACTAAGAAATAAGGTACAATCACCAGCGAGCCTTCCCAAGTTGAGAACAGACTCATGATTTTTCTAACCTATGTTGCTATTTCTGTGCATGAAAGCCACTGTCTATTTCTATTTTAAAATATTCTTTCCAATTCTTTTCAACAGTAAAAAGAAGTAGGGAAGCTCATTAGATAGATATATCGCCTCAGAGGAGCTTTCCTTGACCCTAGCATATTGGGTGAAATCATTCTGAGCTCCTCAGCAGAGAGCATTTCCATCATATCACTGCTCATACTTACTGAAATTACCTATCTAATTATCCATTTAAATTATACCATAATTATCTGTTATAACTGCACAGTACGGCATGCTGGATAAATCTAGAACTTTTGTATACAGACTGGCAGATATAAATTCCATCTTTACTATACACTAGCCATGTGACTTGGGGCAATGTAATCTTTCTTGCCTCGGTTTCCTTATCTATAAACTAGGGATAATAACAATACTATTTTCATCTTATAAGTTGTTGTCAGCATTAACTGAGTTAAAATATGTAGCAAGTGGAAAAGTACCTGGCATATAGTAAGCACATAATAAATGCTAATAATCATTATTATAATCTCAGTTAGAGATTTTTATGTCTTACACATTCTGAGAAAGCAGGAACTGTGTCTGCTTCTTCCACAATTACGTCCTCAAAACAATGGCTGGCACATACATAGTTGATGCTCAATAAATGGCAGACAGGAGATTTTAGTGGCTAAATCTTTTAAATGCTGCAGGGCTTTAGATATTAAAAAGGTTCAATCAGTTTTTCCACAGAACACCCAATAACTAGCAGAAAAAAAAGGCTGATAAGGTACTAGCTTATCTAACAGGATGAAAGAAGTAACCACAGAAATATTGGTATTCAAAAAGCCACAAGATTTCATAACAACTATTGAAATCCTATAACTTTTAAGTGGTCAAAACCAGTAGAATTAAACAAAAGCCATAAGCCACCAGAAAACTCTGGACAAGGCCTGGATATAAACGAGTGGTCACACTTCAAAATGAAGTAAAATGGAAATAAAGATAAATAGAAATAAAAAATAAAGTTTAAAAAAGAAATAAAAGTCCTGTTGCATTTTTTATTTACTCCTATGATAAGTACCAAAATAAATATCTAGAAAATAAGGTATACTTTTCAAACAAATTCTTGAATGTGATTGTTTCTCAGTTAAATACACCTATGAAAAAGACAGGTGGGTTATTAATACAAGAGTCTGTTACCTGAAATGGGCTGTGTCTCTATCACTTATTACTTTATCAATAGTGACAAGCACATTAATGTACTCACAATACATGACTAATTAAATCTGTTAATTTAATGAATGAATAAAAAATGAATAATGCTCACTGTTAATGAATCAGGTCTACATATGAAAAAGCTACCTAATATTCAACATGTTAAGGTTATGTTATCCATTAAGAGGTCAGATGCTAACATATAATAGACTTTTCTTAACAGAGAAATGGATTCTGTCATTCAGATCCAGAAATTCCAAAAGGGCAAAAAACATTTTACTTTTTCTTTTATGATCCCAAAAGAGACCAGCACAGAACTTCTGCGTGTAAGTAAATGCTTAAGTTTTTCTTGAAAGGATAAATAACTTCTCCAAGTAACTTTTTATTTATAAATGCTAAGTATAGCTTCACAGAATTATTATAAACCCAGACTAAAGAACAACTCTTGAATTGTTATGGGTGAGTGGAGAGGGAGAATCAAAATCTTTTAGCAGGGGAAAGGATCCCCAGAAAATATGACAGATACATGAAATACTGCTTAGCACAAGGGCATGAAATACTTTTAAACATGAGATTCCAGAGGATCACCTAAAAAAGTTCATAAAGGTTCAGTTCTAACTTGAGCCCATCCATCTTCACAAATATATCAAAGTAACTGCTAATGCCATCTGTTAGGAGCAATCAGAGTTGATGCTCTTTCGCTCCACCCTGTAGCTTTTGTTGTGTTTGAAAGTTTATAAGCAGAAGGTTTCTGTATTTTAGCCATTTAAAGTTCATTCTTTACATGGAGAAATCAAAACATCTCTAGGTATCAGAGAAAAACATACATTTATTAAAACAGAAAAAAGCTATATAAATAAATAAATTACTGAGTCCAGGTGTTACACAGAATGGGAGGATTTTAATGCCTGAGGACATCATATAGTTCACATTCATTTTACCTATCATATAGATAAAGACACACCAGTTGAGTGTCCTGCTAAAAATGTGGAAGGGACTGGCAGAGCTAGAATCAATAAGAATGCCATATACCTCATATTAATTCACAGGTGATTCTAAAACTAACAGGCAAAAGTAGCAAAGACTAGTCTCATTTTACATATTAAAACACTAAAGCTCAGAGTAACCAAGATTACAAAACAGACTCAAACTCTGAATTATCAAGTGCCAGCAAGAAGCTTCCCACTGTTCCACACCTTACTCTATGTTAGTATTATTAAACTCCCTATTAGTCTAAGGGACAAGATGGCACAACCGGTGAAAGTTTTTAAAAAGCCTAAGCCAGTCGGCTAACTTCCAAGTTAAACTCCTGGGTTGGGTATGAACAGTTTAGAAGATGGCAATATAATAGCACTGCTTCAAATAGGAACATCAAAACAGAATGAGCATTGCCAGATAGGCAAAGAAATAGCATAAATATTTACTAAGAATGCCCTAAAGCAGAATGAAACATGTTGATTACTAGAAAACAAAAATGTCAATAAGCAAATCTCTGTGGCATCATAATCCTCACTGCTAACTTTCATTGAGTGCCCACTAAATAAATTAACTGATAATAATACATGCCAGCACTGTATTAAGAGCTTTTATGTATTGCATCAATTGATTTAAACTATATACAGATACTTTATTTTCCCCATCTCACAGGTGAGGAAATTTTACCTTAGAAAATTTAAATTACTTTCCCAAAGTCATGGAGTGGTACAGAACTGATTTAAACTTGGAACTATGACAGCAGATAACTTGTAAGCCACTAATTTTTTTTTATCTCCAGCACCAAGATATATGGCAATAGAGCACACACTTAAATAGTGAATAATTTCCATTAGGCCATCATTTTCAAGGTCTCAGTACTCCTATAGTCTCAGGATCTCTTGTATAAAAAAAATTTTGTCTTAATAAATATTGAGAACCCAAAGAGCTATTGTTTATGTGGGACATATCCACTGATATTTACCATGTTAGAAATTAATCCTGAGAAATTTTAAAAATACAAGAACTATCAGAGCAAAGCATCATCACATCTTATGTAGTATTTGGAAATTCCACAGTACACTCAGGAAAGAATAAGATTGAAATGGAAATACAGTCTTAATAGTATCATGAAAGTAGTTTTGACCTTGCAAATAGTCTAAGAGGATCTTGGGGTAACCCAAGGTCCCTGGAACATACAGGATGGAATAACAAAGACCGGGTTAACCATCAAAGTTGAAATAATCAAAAATCTAAACAAAATATATTAAACGGTTTTGAGACTCTGGATATGGGCAGTTTGAGACAGTAATCTTTGAGAAAGGGAAACAAAGTGAATCGTATGACTGCTGAGGGAGACAAGGGAGAGAAAGGGAAGATATCTCAACCTAGAACTCCATAACTAGTAACAAAAGAATATTTCAGAAACATGGAAGATGTAAAACTTTATCAGCACAATGAAAAATGTTAAAGGAAGTCCTTCAGTCAAAAGGAAAATAATACCAGACAGAAATATAGATCTGCAAAGAGAACTAAAATAAAGCATGTTCTCTAATCACTGAATTTAAATATCAGTAATTAAAAAATACCTCTAGAGAATCCCTAAATGTTTCAAAATTAATGCATTTGTAAATAATTCATGGGTCAAAGAAAAATCAGTAGGAAAATTATAAAGTATTTTGTACTGAATGACATGAAAACACAACATAGCAAAATATGGGATGTAGATAACACTATGGTGAGAGGATCATTTATAGTATTAAAATGCCTGTTAGAAAAGATGAAAGGTCTCAAATCAATGACCTCAATTTCCACCTTAATGAACTAGAAAATAAAAAGTAAATTAAATTCAAAGTAAAGGTAGAAATCAAACATATTTTAAAAATAGGAAAAAGCCAATGAAACCAAAAACAAGTTCTATGAGAATGCCAATAAAAGAGATAAGCCTCTAGCCATACTGATAAGGAAAAAAAGAGGAAACAATTCACCAGAGTAGTTTACTAATCCCAGGACTAGAAAATAGTGAAATCTTAAAGCATCAGCTTCATGAATGAAAGAAGTGAAAGAAAAAATGTGAACAGACTACAAACAAGAATACAAAGTCCAAGAGATAACTGCAAGATTTGAAACTAGGAAAAAAAGATACTGAGGAAAAGTGATCTAAGAGTGAGGTAGGGTTAGTGAGAAATCAGGAATAATTTTTACAGGGCATGAACTCAGAAAAAGACAAACTCAATGAGATGTAATGGTATCACCAATGCAGAGAAGATATTTGGTTCAGGACAGCTACTTTATTGCTTAATCACTAAATAATTTCTCATATTAAACACTAAGAATATGGTATACTCCATGCAAAAACTAGCACTTTGTTTATAAGGTAAAACCACAATCAGAAAATTATTTCATTTAAAGCACAGAGGATTAAGTGTCAGTTCAGTATGTTGAAGAAAAATCTTCCAAACCTGTTATACTCAAGAATAAAAATGTTAGAATACATGACAATAATAGTATACTACAAAAAGAACTAAAATTAATTGATCATGTTAAGTCTCTCATTTAGAGACACACAATCTCATTTAGGTCTCATAACTACCTTGTAATGTAGATATCCTTTAAAACAGATTTAAGTAACTATAGCCTATTAAATTCTAGATTTTAGAATCTACATTCATAAGAATCTGGGATACCTATTTTCCCCCTAAAATCCTCAAATCTCCAAATCTGTAATGCAATGAACTTTTCAATAGTTTTAATTTTGTAAACATAATTTACTTTTTATGATTTACAGAACCCACTGATGAGTATTTAAAAACTGTAATAGGTCCTCATCTTGTTCAGGCCATATTCTAGGAATTCAAAACAGCTTCCTCCCTAAGGAGTATCTAAGACTTCCAAAATTCCTATTACAGTTTTGTATCAGAATGAATTTATATCCTTTTTTATGAGACTGGATATAAAAAGAACACTTATAGACTACTTAATAAATTCCAGATATTGTACTAAATGCTTTGTAAAACTTTCTCTATTTAATTCTTACACATTTCTTATGAGATAAATCTCTTTGCAGATGAGAAATTTCTAAGGCTCGAAATTAAGTGTTTTATCTTTTCCAAGGTCAAATATAGCAATGAAACCAGGAAGCAAACTTAGGTTCATTCCACAACTTATGGGTTTTTTGACATGTAAAATGTTAATAATATTTTGATAAGAAATAATGATGGTCATCACATCATCTTACAACTTTTAGAGTACCTGTCTTTAAAGTCTTGGACAAGTAGAAATTACAACAGTTTTGGGTTCTTTTTCTACTTTGGCAAGTGTGATATTAATAAAAAGGGACAGTAATTAGAATCATAAACTAGTCTTAGATGTTTATATCTGATAAGTTTTCTCTGAGCCTCAATTTCCTCAACCTCTAAAATGATGGACAAGATTTTAAAAATAACTTCTTTGTGAGCTAGTGTCAAGCTTGGGATAGACAATATGTAAAAAGTGTTAAACTATATTATGAAAAATGTTGGTTATGATCATTGTTATTAATAAAATTGGGCTATGCGGGCCTAAAAATGTATTCAGCCAGAATGTATCCTTTATTATATTTTCATGAATAAGAAATATCTAAATTTATAGGAAACAAATATAAAGGTATCAGAAAGTAAGAACTCAACCATTACAAAACAGACATAAGAGAGATTCAAAGATTGATGCTTTGACTTCTTGTTAAATTTATAGGCTAAACAATGAGAAGATTTTTAAAAAATGAGAATTATAAAGATCAATTCTGACAAAGATGCTATTTCAGAGGCATACAAAGTTAAGTGAAAATCACAGTGAGGCGAGAAACTGACATAAAGGCTCTTTCCAAAAGATCTATGTTAGACTAGAGCATCTCAATAGGCATTGTCCCTGGAACAACAGCTACACTTGAAAAAAAACTAAAGGTCTGACTGGCTTAAAAATGGAAAAGTGAACAATTTGCTAGGTATATGATTGCTTTCATTTTAAATATCTGGTTGGCAAGAGATTTAAAGAAGCTTATTTCATTTTAACTCAATTATTTTCTTATCTAAGAAAATTAGGATTATATTTTATAGGCAGCTGTTGTTTTGAATACAACCAAAAATGAAAAACATTTTCCTCATGGGTTTATTTAAACCTAACTTTAGAATATACCCATAATTTTCTTTACATTCGGAATATTCAGAAGGAGCAGTTACATAACAAAACAGAGATTAATGGGAACATAAATGCAATATATAGAAAACACTTACTTTAATTCTGTCCCTCCTGTCTTGCTTTGCTATTTAACTGCTTCATCTCGTGTTTTGCACCTGAGATCAAGAGGCATAAAATACTATTTCAAAATTTGTGTGTCCTTTCTAATTATTGCATTTGAACTCCTAGTAGCTACAAAACCTACACCAGTTCCCCTTCAAAAATAAAAATAGCAAACAATAAACAATGCAGAGAAAGAAAATATCTACTCTAAAAGAGAGAAAGTAACACTAATCTTTATTACCCATCAATGCTGACAAACAGGACAATAAAGTAAAAACTATTTTATTTAATTTTTATTTATATAACTAGATTTCCTATTTATAAGCAAAACTATCAAAATTAGACAATTAGTACTTATATAACATAACCACAACTAACTTAATCAAAGCCTAAATAAAACATATGGAGTTTAATTCAAGAGTCATCACTCTGTGGGGGCAGTAAGTCTATATAATTTTATATCTTCCCCAGTCACCAACTGAGCCAGTTTTTCCCCCCTTTGTTTAACAGCCCTTCTTTCCATTATTTTGTGATCTTGATCCTACCATCCTAGTCTAAGTCTTATGTCATCATAGTGAGCCTGTGCAATAATATCTTACCAGATCATCCTATTTCTTGTCACTCCTTTACTTTGGTTCCATCCTTCATACCACAATACGTTGATCTTTATAAAACTCTTTGTGTCATTTCCTGTATAAAAGTCTATTTTTAATTGGATTTCTACTTCTCAAAAGACAGACTACACTTCTTCTATAGAAAGGTTATCTGCCGTATCACACTATTCAACTACAAAACAAGCTGATTCCCTAGTCAATAAATTTTGTGATTTGGGAGTATCTGTATTATGGTCCCACAATTCCACATTTCCAGAAAGTCGTCTTCCTTTCAACCTTACTCATACAAATACTTTCTGTACTATAATATTTTACTCAAACATTTCCTCTTCTATTAAGTCTTTTCTAACCATCCAAAGTAATCTCTCCCTTCCTATAATCCCATGGTTATCAATAAAATTAAGTTAGTAATTAAGTATTTGTTGCCTTAAAAGAGTTAAAGTTTTATAATTAATTTAACTATTTAGATAAATATGAGTTGTATTTCTAACCATATTTCCTAATCTCTAAGACACACACTTATTCGCATCTTACATTTCAGAAACTGAGTGCGTTTACAAATGTCAGCATCTTAAACTTGGGGACCACAGTAAATCACAAACTACTTAAAAGCAGGCAGGCAATGTTACCATCCTTATTTATAATGGTAGCTCTCATGTTACTGTGTTTTGGTGGTAGAAGCAAACTACAGGTTCTCTTTACCTCTAGGTATTCCCAAGGCCTCTACTGTAAAATATAAATGAACTACATACCATGTTCTACCAAAACTCCAGCCAGTGTAAGCCTCCCTGGGGTCAGAATGACCTCTGTGTATTTTTATAGATAGCATATGAAGAGAACTAAAGCTTGATTACCCTGTCTCCAATTCATTATCCATCAAACTATAGAGTGTCTCTTAGCCAATCTCTTCCACATGAATGAAAAGATACTGAATACCTGCTAAGAATGGAGAAAGGACTGAGCGAAATTAAAGATCCCTTTAGACAAATCTGGCAGAAATGGTCCAGGAGTTCTTAGAGAAGTAACATTAAACTCATCCAGATAACCTTGTGGACTCATTTTCATTTCCAGAGAAGCTAAAGCTGTATGTTTACTCTAGTTGAACTTTTATTTTATTTTTGTTTCCCTTACCCTAGGTACTGGATCTATAGCTTGTGTATGACTCTTAGAAAGCTAGAGCAACTCTTGAATCCCTATATTATCATATCTTCATTTGCTACCTGATCTGGTTTATCAGGCTGACATTCATGTATATTCCTGACAACTGGTCTGAGAAATGACCACTGCTAGTGCTTTTTAAATAAACTGAACACTCATATCCTTTCATTGTGTAGCAGTCATAGTATGTATTAAAATTAAAGACCTCAAAACATACCTACTATTTATCCATTAATAAAAAGTCCCTGAAACTTTTCTGTGCTGAGTCATATACAACAGCTAAACCAAGTATTTTAAAGCCAACTCATTACCCAATAACTGGTTTTCCCCTTCTCCACCAATAAGCCTAAGAACATTAGCAAAGTAATTATTCTTAGTACCCACCCACCTTACAAAAAAAAAAAAAGAAAAAAAAGTTTGAGGCAAAGAGAGTAACATGCCCACGGTCATAGAGCTAGGAAGTAAGAATGCCAGAAATAGAACCCAGACAACTTGATTTCAATATTCAAACTCTTAAATTCTATGCTATCCTGCCTTATAATACACTATACTTACTAAGCAAAAATTTAAAAAATCATATCATGTCTCATGTCCCCTTTGGGAGTATCAACTGCAGATCTTCTCTTTTACCTTTCTCTTCTCTTCTCCCATTCCCTCAGTATATGGCAGAAAATTTAAGAGTTCGTCTTTGAGCTGGGTAAGGGGGTTAAAAATTACTAGCATAAAATTCAGAATATCTAAGTTCCAGGCCAGAGTCTATCATTAACTAGGTAGACTATCTGGCCAAACCTCATGTGTATTTTGTATCAAAAGCATACATCACAACTTAGCCAAATCTCAAACTTTTCATCTATGAAAAAAAATTGATGTAAATAATTAATATACCTTCTAGTTTTTAAAACTCTTATCATATTGCAGATGGGGAAGGAAGGAAGAGCAACATGGGCAAGATTGTTTCATTCTGCAAACCACATTATTAAGAGAAGGGAAAACTATGGTGGGAATTTAGTAATCAGAAAAAATAAGCACTTAAACTCTATCTGATTGAATGTTACTTCTTTTCCAAAAATAACTACCACAACAAATATATACACCTGAAAAATAGTCATGATTAAAATGCTAAATCCTGGTCACTGATGATGCCTATAAATATAATTTCTATTAGTGGTAACCTATCAGTGAACTCATTTACCTTTTAAATTAAAAAAATGAAAAACTCTGTATTAGGAAAGAGTGTCAATAAGAAGATTTCTCCTCTTTCCTGTGAGCCTCATCATAAACCCTAGGTACAAACTTCAATGGTCCTTTAGAGCCTTGAGTTTAACCTAGCTCGGGTTGCAGAGCTAAGAGGCAGGAAATCCAAGATAACTGGCCTCTTGGAATTTCCATGAACAAAAAGGATCAGACAACATTTCAGAAACAGAATATGTACATCAGGAAATATGTCCATTAAAATGCACAATGAAATATTATATATTTGGAGATAATGGTATTAATAGTAACAATACCTTGCATTTATTGTATTAATAAATGAAATACTTCATAGCTATTATTACATTTCATCTAAACTAAAACCCTATATGGTTTGTGTAAAATTATCATAATTTTAAGGAAAAGAAACCTGAGGCACAAAGAGTTTAAGTAATTTGTCCAAGGTCACAGAGTACAACTCTCTAGAAGCTGTGATCTTAAATAATGCTGTCATTAATCAGGACAACAATTTGTAAGCATAGAAGGAAGGTCTATAGCTATTAATAGCACCACCATCTACTTCACGCTTCACCATCTTAAGTCAACTTTGTTTTTTGCTCCCTTGATCATCAAACACAACTAATCTAGTAAATTTAATGATTGTTCCCCAATTTGATTATATTCAGCAAACACAGTTAGATCATTAATATGTTTAAAGCATAGTAGTAGAAGGACTAAAACTTTTATATCAAAGTTTGTCAGAAACTTCTGCTTTCCCAAAAAATAAACAATTGAAAGAAAAAGTCAATTTTATTTATATCTGAAAGGAGTAAACATATATTTAGCATCACTGAATTAGCAAATAATTCTTATTCGTTACACTTAGATATAACATGAATTTTTATATACACAGAAAAAAAGCCTATACTTACATAGCACTTTACATATACTATCTCATTTAATCCTCACAATAACCTTCTAAAGTATCCATTATTAATCCCTAGTCACATGAATAATCTGAGATACAGTGAATTTAAGTAAATTGTCCAGAATCACAAAGGCAGTAAGTGCCAGAGCTGGGATTCATACCCAAAGTCTGGCTCCAGTCTGTGCTCTTAACTGCCTTCTACAAAGGAAAAAAAAAAAATCTGAAACTGGAATATATCATTAATACTGTAGTAAATAAGAAAAATCATGATATTCTCTGGCCTTTATGTCTGATACAATGTCAAATAGAGAAAACATTTGTTTCAAGGAAAGGATAAATAAATACAGGAGGTATGGGAGGACAAACTCTTTAACTACACTGCTTGTCCATGTCTAAATTTGAGATTTTGTTTCTTTCCATTTCTGGTGATTTAAATTTAATCATCACTTCCACATACTTCTGAAATTAGAAGTGCTATTCACTGCATGATGATGCTTTTGTTTATTTGTGTGTTCTGGGGTACAACAGTGCAGAAACCTACACTCTAACAAAGATAGAGAGGTATGAGGTTCACATCACAAATACTGTGTTACTTCTTTCTGAATATCTCAAATATGTTCTGTGTCATCTCCACATTTTCCAAGAATGCTAACCACTTCTTCTATAACCACTGATAGGTATTGTATTTATTTCTATGTCTGCCTAACAAAAACTCTGCACTGAATGATGTGCTGTGGGTAATTCCGATAACCAGAAAACTGAACCAATCATCCCCACTGTGAGACAACTTCTTTGGTAGATTTAGGAAAAACAGGGCAGACACACCAGATAGGAGCTCTGCTGGAGTGATTTTTCCTACTTCTGAGAGAAAAGGTATAAGGCTAATACAATGATGAGAAGTTTGTGGCCTCTTAACCCATAGGTTTTGGTGAAGCTCCCTTTATACATCAAGGTTACTAAAGCAAAAGGTTATCTTCATTAGAATTAAAGTCAGAAACTATTATGCAAAAAGTAAACACAGAAAAATTCCCCTTGAAAAGTTGTTAAATAAAAAGTTTGATCTGTATAATTTTGCATAGCCAATCTTATACGGTAAAATAGTAATATATAGTATTAATAGAGTTCATGTGTCAAATATGATTATACAGTACTGCAAAAAATTGTTTTCTTCCTTACAGTTTTGAGTGGGACAGAGAAGGAGGCCAGCTACTCAGATAGTTGAATCCATGTAAATTAAAAACATATGTTTTACATCACCAAACTACACATCTTGCAGTTTTAAAATATCTTTTAGTGGCCTACTAAATGTTTTCAAACTTTAAAAAATTAAAAGATTTTTCTATTATTACTGTAAAGTCAAGTTATTTTTAAATGATGTAATTTGCTGCGATAGAAATGTACTATTTATACAATATGGTAAAGTCTAAATAAACTTCACATAACTTCTATTAAAGTACCTGCAATTCCATTGAAGATTGTATTGACTTAATAATTTTACTACAATGTGTCAAACTGGTTTTTAGCCAATATCAATATTTATTTCTGAATTTAAAAACCCTCAACATTAAAATACTCAGGAGAATGAAATACTTTGGTCAACTGAGATTCTTATTAACAAAATTATATCCATCTATACTTTATGAAAAAAGGGTCAAGATGGTGAATAATGCTTAACAATAAAATCCCCTCAAAAGCTGATAATATTCCTATAAAGGAGTGCTGAGGGTAGTTTCAAGGACCCATAACTGTCTTCGCTGGTGAGAGGAATTCAGAAGAGAAACAGTGGTTTGAAATTTTAAGTAAAACATAACTTCTTAACTAGCTCACTAAATCATTTTAGACTCAAAATAATGAGTAGGATAGAAGGAAGATGGTAAACGGTGGATTTCAATGAGAATAATATTAAAGGGTAGCATTAGATCACCACTCTACCTGGTATCTCATAAGACAAGTAGAAATGAATACATATATTCATCCTAGAGACTAATCTCTAAATTAATCTTGTTTTTTTAAAATAGAAAATTACTTTACTTTAAAGTCAATTTAACTTTTCACCGCATACAATATACACTCAAAAAAATAAATTAAGAGTGAAAAATGGCACTTTACATTTGACATATAGATGAAATAGCAGAAAAGAAAAGTAAGATTTGCTTTGAAGTTCATCTCTAGAGGCAAATTTTATTTCAGGATCATGAAATGTGCAAATGTTTAGATACATTATTATGTCCTCTTCTCCTAAAATCCTATTTAGTACTTAAGTAGAAAAAAAATTGAAAGCTTGGAAGGGAAGAAAACATAAGATACAAAGGCACCATTTAATGCATTTTAAGAAATGACATGTTATTGTACACTAACTCAAGCCTCTGAAAGAAAATAATCCAGTAGTAATGAATAGTATTGTGTTCTCCATTATGTAAAATCCCTAATTCAAAATCTAAACAGAAAACCTACCTTTCCTATTCACAATATTACTCAAAGAATCAAAAACTTTTAAGGGTGGAAGGAGATATAGACATTAACCAGTTGACCTATTCTAAAATAAAATAGTGTCCAAGATTAAATGGCAAGTACACAGTAAAGTCAATAATAAATCTAAGTCTTGTGATATCCAAGACAGTGCTTTTTACACTACAGCCTAGCTTTCTCAGCACTGACTCCTGAAACTTTAACAGTAACTCTGTATCTTTTTGGATTCCAAATGAATATCCTAGTTCTTATCATGGTATTTAAAACAAATTAAACATAGTCTGCTGCCAAATATAATAGCAAAACCACAGATTTTAATAAGAACTTTAACTCAGCATTTTTCAATGCAAAACAGTGTAACCCATATGACAACTATGAACTCTAATCACATATTTACTACATTTTCCTTCCACTTAAGCCAATTCGCTTCTAGGGTTAAGTACCTATAAATTTTATGCTTTTCTACCTTCTCTTAGTTAATTCTGGCAGAAATCAATAATTCATTAATCATTCAAAATACGATCTTTTGGAAAAAGTATCTTAACCTCACCAATTATTGGGGCATCTGGGAGCACAATGTTTAATTTTATTGCCAATTCGTTGGTCTAATTTTCAATCTCTTAGTCTAATTTTTATAAATTTTGGAGGATTTTTTTGTTGGTTTATTGTTCAAAAAGGCTCTAACTTTTTGACCTTTCAGTGTGTAGTACATAAGCTGGTCCTACTTTTCCTTAACTGCCAACCAAGAAACGTCATCTGGTATGTCTGTTTTGACATGCTTCCAGGACTTGGCTATAGAATCCCTGATATAAACAGCTGGTAACCACCAGAGCAAGAGTAGAAGAGAGAAGATTGGAAACTGGTACTCTGAAAGCCAGTGTACCATCTCTCAAAACAAATAAACATACAAAGAAAAACTGGCTGTGCATGGAGAATTCCAATTTTAGCAAAGTGTATTGTAGGTAATCCAGGTGTAGAAATAACACCAAGAATATTTCTTTCATTGTACGAGATAAACTATCAATATATGACAGTTAATGAAAGAACTCAATCTTATCATGAAGGTACTGTGTATTCCTCTATATTCCAATGAAAATAAGTTAATCTTCATTTCTCTTAAGAAATGGAGTTCATATATAAAGAACTTACTTATTTGCCAAATCATCTATACAATTTTAATCAAGGGTTGATGAGCAAACTTACTCTAGATGAGTCGTAGGAGGGGCTTGGTTGACCACTTGTTCCCCAAGATGTTGTACTTCCTCGTTCATCCATACCTATGGAGAGAAGAAAGTCAGATATAAATCCAAAAGGATACTTTTTTTTTTGGTATAATATAGTAAAGAGTACAATTCAGTAAGTGGCATATGCATTTATGGGGCATTAGCTATATTTCAATCCTTGTCTCAGAAACCTGTAGAAAACAAGTTACTTCAGAACATCTTCATCACTGTTTCATACAACGCCTTATATTCACTGCAAAATTTCAGAAACAAAATACAACTTTGAAGACTTTAGGACAGGACATTATCTAGGTCTCTCCATCTTCATCCACATCCACCGCTACTTCTAAGACAAACCCCATAGCTTTCTAGTTTTGTACTGCCTACATAAAAATATGAAGAATTCAGCTCTTATGGATAAGCCTTAGAAAATGAAGCAAGTCAAATAACTTTTTAAGTTAATAAAACTGGCTCCTACCAGACAATTATTTAGATATTCTTAACTAAAACCATCAAACTAAATCAAACCATATCACATATTAAAACTAACCCAAATGACATGATAATTCATCATAATAAAATCTCTTCTAAAATCTGAATACAAATAAGTGGATCCACTCATAAAAATTGCAAAGAAAAAGTTAAAGTGAGAAAGGATCAGTAATGATTAACAACAAAAGAATTCACTGTGCTCCTTAATGTACCATCTAAAGCTTTGGCTCCATTATTTTCACCTTCTAATCAGTCTCCAGAAAAAGTTGAGAGCTGAAGATCTCTCAATCCAGCCATTTCTCCCTTTTCTGTTTTGAGAACCAGTCTTTTTCATCCTTGACTCCTAACGGGGTATACTTTCCTAATTAATATTTTGAGCTTTTTTCTATGATAAATTACAAATAGTTGACTTTTTTCATCCTTGCTTGAGAAAACTCTAGATGTCACAAAGACAACATTCTACTAAGTTTAGAATCTCTCTTCAAAAATTTTCTTCTAAGTCCTTCTCTAATTTAGATGAGAATGTGATGTGTTGTAAGATAAATGTCCCAAATTCTCCAATGACTAGTCACCATTCCCCAGGCTCTTTCATAGGAATAGAATTGCCAATTGAAGAGATAAGTAATAAAAAGCAAGGAAAAGGAAGTCTGTTCCCAAAGTAGAATCTACTAATTACTAATTCAGTTAGTAGAATCCTAATTTATTCTTTTAATTAATCTGTACTTCCTACATCAAGTGATTAATATATATTTTTTAAAGTTTTAAAAAACAATGTAGAGGAACAATGGGACCTACTGTAGACCACACTCTAGGCACAATTTCAAGTGAACCCAAAGCTTTGCAAACACAAAGATCAAATGTAAAAATACTCAATTTTTGTTCATTCTTAGATAATTCTTATTGAAATTCTAGATTTAAGAAAGATTCTGCAGGTTTGGAGCACATATTATAAAAACAAACTTTGTTACCATCTCTCCAACATCACCAGTTACCTGTGGGCTATTTTCCAAGCATTTTTCTTTGCAATCAACACTGTAGAACAGCAGATAGGATTCCTATGATATCCAATCCAAGACAAAGACTACTATTAACCTACAAATCTGCTCATATAAAACTACTTATTAAACTGCAAATAATTTCATGAAAAGTTTTCTTTTTAAACTGGCTACTGAAAACAGGGTCTCAAGTATCTGTATACCCATGTTCATAGCAACATTATTTGCAATACCCAGAAGGTGAAAGCAACTCAAGTGTCTATCAAAGGATGAATAAATAGATAAAATGTGGTATATACATACAATGGAATATTATTCAGCCTTTAAGAGGAAGGAAATTCTTACCCATGGATGAACCTGACATTATGTTAAATAAATAAGACAATTACAAAAGGACAAATACAGTTATGAAGTGCCTACAGTACTCAATTTCAGAGATAAAAAGTAGGATGGTGGGGTTGAAGGACTTGGGGGAAATCACACTTTCATTTATAATGTATAACAGTAATTTACTTTGATGATTCTACCCTAATGAAAATAATCAGATCCCAATTTATTTGTTTTAGGACTGATGTTTTCTTAAATGATTAATAAATATGAGGCCTATGTGTTACTTTAAATACATTTGTAAAAGGGAATATAGAAAAGATGGGTGCCTACTATAGAACATCTCAGACAAAATTTAAGAGATACATGAAATTCTGTGAAAACATACACTCGATTTTTATCAAGTGACACTAATTACTTCCACAGCATAAAGAGCAAAAGTTAATTAAATGAAATGATAATTAAGCCACCAGCTAGAGTACTACATACCAATAATGTGGACATGGAAGGAGGCTCAAAGGATGCTATAAAATAACAAGGATCTGTGTAAGTTTTAAACTCAGAGTTGTATAATTTTATTGTAAAATGTCCAGACTATGAATAGAAGGTCGTGGCTGGCACTGACAAAGGCAAGAGTCATCTTTAAGCATCAATGACTCCTTTCTGCTAAAGACAATGACTGTACAAACATAGAAATATGACAGGAATAATAAACTTTCCAAAGCTTCAGCCATAAGATCAAGGTAAACAAAACAACAAAGAAAGAAATTACACACAGAAAATAAAGTTAATACAGAAGTAATACAAATTGGTCAAAATCTGTAAAACTATTTAACAAGAAAATATACCACAGTTGCAATACAGTGATTAGGAAGAAAACAATTTTATGATGATGTATCTAAACCATTACTGCCATGTATTTTCTTTCCTCCCCATTTCCAGTCTATGCATGCCAATTCAATAATTTTAGAAAAGCTAGTTCTTCAGCTGATTAAAAAGGTAAATATAAGAGGAAGTTCACCAATAATTAAGTAGTAGAAACACTGTGAGTTTTGCTTAACTTTCTAATAAATTATTCTATTTCTACTCAACAAGATAAGAGTTAATGAATAATTTAACTAATAGAAATTAAAATGACCCTTTTTTGTTTTAATCTTTTATACACACAATCTCTTAAGAACCTGCTTTTCTGAATGGAACGAATTAAATAAAATCTAATATATATTTTAATTCCATGTGTCCTATTTTAAGGTATTTTATTTAATATATTTCAGTAAAGAACAAAAATTAAATTTTAGACTTTATATATAAAAACAACAGTTTGTAAATCCAATGAAATAATCTGCTTCCTCTGTTTGCAAGACATTTATTTAAAAAAAGTAACAGAACATAAGAGTAGTTCTCTTAGGAGGCTGGGACCTTAAAGAAGGAATAAAGGTGGGAACTAAGTTGCTGAGGTGTCAGCAAGACTCTTACAGGCTCAAGTAAACTTGGCAAAGTTCAACACCTGGCATTACTTTCTTTTCTATGAAGTATTCAGATATTAGCTTACCTGTCTTCCTGTCCACTGCCACCATTATTATTTTTTTTTTTACCAAAAGTGTTTTCTTTTTTGAGTCAATTATAAAATTATCTCACAGTTTCTAGCCTATCCTATCCCTTCTTTCATTCTTCAAGCACAGAGTTCTTCCTATAGACTTATCTAGGTTTTTAAGAACTAGCTAACTGGAGGGAGGGTGGCATACATACACCCTAACACCTGTTCTTGCCCGATTTGAGCCCCAACAGTACAGAGTTTGTGTACATAAAGCATTACTCAAGGTTTGGTGAGGCTCAGAAAAACCTGCCTGTAGGTTACAGGGGTAAATAAGGAACAAAGGTGCAGATGACTTCTCCCACCTGCCACTCCCAGACCTAGAACCAAACACTCTGCCACCCTAGACTAGGATTAGGGTAAAGTGAGAAACATATTTGGAACTGGGAAAATATTTCAGGTAGCAGTGGAGAGTCTGGTAAGCAGAGAAGGGATGAAAGGAAGAAGGGGACAATACAAAAAATGGAGAGGAGAAGAGTAATTAAGATATCCCTGTAGCAAAGATGGCAAGAAAAACAAGTCAATACAGCCACTCTGTTCAATATCATGCCAGAGTCTAACCCTACAAAAGAGGGACATGTATAAAGTTGGGATTTAGAGCACAGGGGACTGTATATCCACTTCCACCTTTACCCTCCCCACCCCAACACACATACAGCCTTTGGTAGCACTATAAAAGTATCATATCCCAACACTGTTATAAATAAGAGAAAGATAATATACTTTGCAGGACTGCCATTATTGGAGATAGCTATATCATATAACCAAAACCATGAATATGTCTCTTCAATCATTTTTATACTCAATTTTATTTAGAGAACAATGATATTCCTTTAGGTAAGATTCAAAAATAACATACACCTAAAAAACCCACCACCACCATTTTTACTGTATTTTTCAGCTTTTAGATACTCATGAAATAAATCTATCAATGTGCTTTTTTAGAAGTTCACTGTGAAATAGCGTCAATTAGAATATAATAGCAAATCCTGTTGTTTTGCTAAACATTAATGATAAACATAATAAATCTATGAAAATACTAAAACTGTAAGGGAATTTAAAAGAAGTTAAGACATGCTGTCTCATATGAAGTATGTAACATTGGTTATGGAGATTTTTCCTTATTCGTTAAAACCTGATTCTACACAATGAAATGTTAAATAAGAGTTTGATTTTCTTTTTTAAGTATGTAAGACAGTAAGATCAGTAAAAAGATGAGAAGAATTTGCTTTCTCAGATCATCTTTTGAAATTCAATTACAATTTCTGTTTGGTATTGTTGAGAACAAATATTTAGAAGTAATGATATTCTAGTGCCAAAGTACACTGAAATAAGGTAGTAAATACACGGCTAATTTCAAGAAAATAACTTGCAAACACAGTGATTTTACTGTTATTGTTATTAGCTGATCAAAAGGAATGACAGGTCTACCTCTTCAAGAAAAACTGAAATTACCTGGCGGTCATGGATTGAGACTAAGTTCTCAGACGGCAAGAAGGCATTTTGTACCACCTTGAGAACTGTCTAGTAATCTAGTATCTTGAGGTTTTGCTCTGGCTGTCTAAAGAGACATTCTAACCCTGAAAAACCTCCCTTAAACTAGCTGTCAAATCTGGAAATAAGAACAGCCCTGCCACGGCACCTGAGAAGCAACTGCAATACTTCTCTCTCCAATCTAAATACAAAAGTCCTGGAACTCAGTCTCTCAAAGGTACAATTCCATTAGGTTTACTTTATAAGCAATTTCAAAACTTGACCTATGACTCACTACTTTTAACATGATCATTTTAGTCCAAGCCACCATGATCTCTGACATGTATTACTGCAACAGCTTCCTAAGGGGTATCCCTTCTTCTTGTTCCTCCTACAGTCTGTATTCCCTACATGGAAACTAGAATAACTTTTTAAAAATAACTTGAATCATGCCAATCCTGTGCTTCCTAACACATTCAGAATTAAATCCCTTGGTCTACAATGTTTTATAGGTTCTGCTTCCTACCTCACTCACTTCATCTATTATTTTTTTTCTCTTGAATCAATCTATCTCAACAACATGCTTTTGCTCACACACATTAAGCATGCTTTATCTTTAGAGGCTTTCCACTTGCTTTTTCCTTCATAAAATGCTCCCCCACCACCAGATAACTCAGGTCTCTTCCCTTAATCTCCTTCAGGTCTCTGTTCAAAAGTTATCCTATGGTAAGATGATTATTGTCTGTCTGTCCCTAATACATTGAAAGCTACATTAAAAAAAGAATGTAGCCTGTTTTGTTTACTGCTATATATTTGATGCCTAAAACAGTGTCTGACACGCAGAGAGTATTAATAAATATTTGTAGACAAAATGAATGCTGCATAAAGTGGAAATAATCAATTTAATAATAGTGCTGAAAGTGGTTCCCTGTTTGATAGCTTATCATTCTTTATACAATAATCAAAACTAACATTCTAAATATAAAAATATTTTGAATAATATTTTCAAAATTCCAGTGAGAAGCAGTTAGACTGTGAATGACTATGAAATAAATAACTAACTACATCCAAAGAACAAAAATTATTTAAAAGTTTTAGAGAAATCTAAATCCTCATTAGGCTTGGTGGCTACATCACACATAGACCTTAAGTACCATGAAATTACCTCTTCACGTGTCCCACACACACACACAAAAATCACTTTATATTCACTATAGTATAGCCTAAAGTACACTGCTATAAAAGGAATTGTAAATAAAAATGTTCCAAGTTTCATATATTCATTATGATGTTGGCATATTTACAAATGTGGTTAGGCATGTAATGATTCTCTTGAATTTAGCAACTCTTTCTTCATATTCTCTTAACCATTCACTCATTGTATTAATTTCTACCTTGGCAATATTTTGAGTAACTATCCTATTTGTTTCCTTCATATAATGTGCTCTGGTTCAGATCCTGTGTATTCTTTATTCTTCTATTATGTACCTGTTGCAATCCACAGTTAACATTGCCAAAACACTTATCTTGCCATAAACACAAGTTGGATCACATCTATTCACCACCCAAATATGATCCTCTGATGCTTCAGGAATAACATGCACACTCTTGTGCATGATATTCCGCAAGGTGGCCTCAATCTACCTTTTCAGCTTTAGTACTTACCAGAAACTCAATGCTCCAGCCTCAAGACATTAATCACTCTCTAAACATGACAATTCTTGTCATACATTTATATCTATTCTTATTGTTTCTTAGCCCTAGAATACCCACCTTCTTCTTTTCCACTATATACTTAATTTCTAATTTTGAATCATCCTAAGATAAAATGCCCCCCTCCTATGAGAAGCATTCTCCATCAACTAAATTAATCACATTTCTTCAGAAATTAATTTTATATTAATTTTATCTTAAAATTATGGTTGTTTCCATGTATATCCTATCAATAAAACTTTATAATAGGGAACATATCTTGTTCATTTGCATGATCTTCTGTTACCTAACAGAAATACACTCTTCTGCATTAAAGAGTTAATTAACTGGTGAAAACATAAAAGTAGGATATTCACATGATACTCTGTCATAAAAATTAATAATTAAAGATGAATTTAAAAATTATTTTTAATTATCCAATAATTATTGAACAATTATGTATTATCCAGTAATTATTTTTAAAGAGAGTATTATTTTTCAAAAAAATTATAAATATTTTGGAAGAAATCTCGAAACTGACTTAGTGAGCCTGGCCTCCAATATGATAAAGTAAGCTCCTCTAGAGAGCTACTATAAATTCTGGGGGAGGTGAGGGAATATAAATATAAAACAACTATTTAAAGCTCTAGAGAGTAAACAAAATCAGGCTGATTTAGGCTAGAAATATAAACTTGGAAAGAGAGACTAGAATAAGTGATTTTCTCCTTTTAACAGCTTTTGGGGATCAGCACAAGTGAGTCACATTCTTAAAATCTTATTCTGCAGGCAAGCAGCAGCCATAGCACACAGGAACTAAAATTCTAAAGACCCACTGTCTTTCCTGCTTGAAGAAAAAGAGGACAGAGACAGGAAAACCATCATAATCACCAGAAAGGAAGGATCCAAACCCCAAAAGGAGACAGAGAGAAAAGTGGATTCCCAACTTTTTGGTATATCTTCACCCAAGTTCTGGCTGAGCCCTGGAATGCACGCCCAAAGGGCAGGCCAAGGCAGTTTGCAGCTAAGGCCCAAAGAATCAAAATTGAGATATGAGCAGCTGCCAACCTTAGGCAAGAGAGAGTTTTCATTTTGAGTGTAATACAATTAATGGCTCACTAGAACAAAGAAATTAAAACTCTTTGGAGAAATATTAAAGAAACAAAATTTCCACAAATAATATTAACGATATCCATAATACAATCAAAATTCCTTGATAATGAAATGTGACCCAATCTCAAGAGAAAATATGATCAGGAGAGGCCAACATCAAGATGACCCAGATATTGAGATTTCAGACAAAGACATTAAAGCAGATACTATAAGTATGATCAAAGAAGTAAAAGACATATGCTCGTAATGCATGAGAAGACTAGAAATTTCACAGAGGAATTAAAAATAAAAAATAGCAAACAGAAGTTTAGAAATTAAAGTATTTAAAATCTAAAAAACATCTTGAATAAAGATTAAAGAGAAAAACAGATGACGGAAGAAGAGCACTGATGACTGATCAAAGAAATAATTCATTTTGATAAAAAGAGAAAAAAAGATAAAAAGAAAATGAGCAGGACCCTAGAGATGCAAAGGAAGTTATTAAAGTCTAATGTAGACGTAACAAGAGAAGAGAACGGAGTAGAAAAAAATTGAATAATGACCAAAAAATTAACAAATGTGGTGACTCACATAAATTTACCAATTAAAAACACGGCATGAACCCAAACACAATAAATATAAAGAAAACTATACCTAGGTACATCATAATGAAACTTCTGACAACCAGAAATACCTAGAAAAACTTGAAAGTGAACAGTGAAAGAGAAACATTACATACAGAGGAACAACAGTTCAAATTATTGCAAACTTGTCTTCAGAAACTATGGGTGTCAGCAGATATGGAACACATCTTTAAAATATGGGCGAGGGGTATATCAGAATAAAATATCCTTCAAGAATGAAAGAGAAATATATTTTCAAATAAAAGAAAATTAAGAATTTGTTGCCAGCAAAACTACAGTATAATAAATACTAAATGAAACTCTTCAAGCTAAAGGACATGTCATCAGAGAGAAACTTGGATCTTGCAGAAGAAAAGTGTAAGAGACAGTAAATATAAAAGATTATTTTTTAGGAAGACCAGGTGCTGTAGGCGTAAAAAATAAAAAAATAAGAGATTGTAAACTGACAAGGTCCTTACAATCTGTGAGGTTAACCAAGGGCTGCCTCGCCTAAAAAAGATTATTTTTTCCTTTTAACTTCTTTAAAAGTTCTCTATATTAAAAAAATTATAACATTCTCTCATAGGAGTTATAATGTATTTAGATGTAATGCATATGACAAAGCATAAAGGAAGGCACAGGTGGGGTTAAATAGATCTATAAGGTCACAAGGTTTCTGCATTTTATGTGAAGTGGTATAATATTAACTCTAAATAGACTGTGAGAAGTTAATTATGTGTATTAAAATCTTTAATATTTAATTTTTTAAAAAGGCTTTAAAAAAACCCCAGAAACCTAGCTCAAAAACCAACTAATAAATTAAAATGGAGTCCTAAGAAACAGCGAAATCCAAAAGAACAGAAGTACAGCCAAACAAAATACAGATTGAGGGGGCAGGGGACAGAAAATAAATAAATTAGCAGCGGACCAAAATCCACCCATATAACATTCCCTTTTTGTCTAGGGAGGAAGCCAGAGAAGAGATCAAATAGATACTATTCCTTTCAATAAGAACACACCTCATTGCTCTGTGAGCTCACAAAGTTCACGCTTCTGCTCTTCTTGAACAAGACAATTCTATTTGAGTTTGGCAGTAGGAAAAGTAAAATGGAAACATTACAAGTGTACTTGTACGTTAACCAAAAAATATACTGTACCATACCACTATGAAACTGCATACAAAGGTTTTTAGTTTGTTTGTTTTTCTAGTATCCATTAGGATCATAAGTCAGTACCAATAAAGCAGTTTCTGCATAACTATCAAGTACATTTTAGTGGATGTTTGCTGATTACCTAGCACAATTTGCTATTTAAAAACAGCTGTGTGAGCAATTACTATTCTTAACTTAATTCCACAAACAATTCTATTCATTTCCTGTAATGAGGCCCATGTACTCTCTGCATTCAAGTCTTAGACCATTAATTCCTGTAATGGCAGCACTCTGCCTCTCCCAGAGGAACTCTGTGAAAATGTTTCCTTCATATTTTCCCTATATTTAAAAATCTCTTCCTCATATACTCTTCAAAGTATTACTCATGTCTCTACAAAACAAGAATTTACATTGACCACCCTTTTCAATTTATTCACTCAATCAACCTCTCACTAGTATCTAGACCATTCCCAGACCACACCAGCAAAAACAGAATGCCAGGCACATAAAAGGCTCTCAGTAAACATTTGTTTACAGGATAAAACTGAACTTTCAGTTCATCAAAGGTTATCCTAATCACAAATATAAAGGCCACCACTTGGTTTTCATTTCAATGCTCTAACAGAAAGAACTGAAACTCTCTTGTTCACACTCATGTATATTTATTATAGAAATGTAGCAAAAATTACTGCCATGTACAGATTTTTTAATTTTAGACTCTCATGAGTAGTGTCCAGCTTGTAAAAAAATAAATTTAAGTTATTTAAAAACATCTACAACTTATACAGATGAATAATTACATCATCAGCTACCCAGCAACCAACTTTTGGAGCTGTTAAATCTAGTTGGAAAAGATAAATTTTGCCTATATAAATAAAGCATATCACTCTTGAAATCTCTAAAATCACAATTTTTTAGTTTAAAAAGAGGGCTAATTATCAAAATTATTTACCAAGAATTAAAAATATATATTAAAAATGACTTCTTTTTATAACAGAATAGAATCTTGACAAAAATAAGATCTGCACCCTAAAACTTACATATTGCCTATGGACGTGTAAAATGGTACACTTTGGAAAATTGGCAGTTCCTTAAAACACTAATATACATGCCCAATGATATAATACTAGCTCTAGCTATTTACCCAAGATAAAGTGATAAAAATAACACCTACAGTGTGTATATTCACCTTTTACATGAATATTAAAAACTGTATTTATAACATCTAAAAGAAGAAATAAATAGGGTGTATATATTGATCTAAAAATAAATCATAGTGATGAAAAAAAAAAACACCTGTAGTTTCTTAGGTAGAGAGTTGCCTAGGAAGCAGTATAAGGGATCTTTATGGGATGAGAAAAATGTTTTATAAAACAACCAAATATTCAGTGACCATTTACCTGGGGTAGAGCAAATGAAAATAATAATTATAAATTGTGAACAAAAGATTTAAAAACAACTGTTTGAAGGCAAGGGAGAGTAAACAAAAGTAGGCAAAAACTGGAGAGGTTCTACAGTGAAAAAACAAAACCAGACACTGGCTAACATCCCAATCTATGTGGTTTGTCCAATAAGGGCACTCCCCAGTCAGGACTGCATATGGTGGCTGGACAAGCAGAGAGCCACTGTCTTCTTTGCTTAAAGAACCAGAAAACAGAATTTGAAGATGTCAGTGTGGCTGGAAAGTAAAGAGGGTAAACACAAGAAAGGAAAAAGTCACATTTGGGGAAAGTCCAAAAGTTTACATTTAAAAATCCCTTCAAATACTCTGCTGAATTCTACACATAAATGTGGGAGAGAATACAAGGAACCCACTGAAATCAACAGCTAGAAGGCTAAAGTAACAGCATAGATTTCATTGCTGGGTACCACAGATGAAACTAATTACAGGGGTCTGGTAAATAATTTGGGCTTTCACAGACCTGCCTTAACAAAGCAAAAAACCAGGCCTCAAAATAATCAACCAATACTGTAACCACTTACCAGCACAAAAACAGAACTTTGAAGAAGAAAATCAAAGCCTCTAAAACATATCTTATACATTTTCCAATATCAATAAAAAATCAATAATGTGTGAAGAAATAAAAATGTGACCTATAGTCTAGGGAAAGAAAAAATCCGTACAAATATACCTCAAGAAGACACAGATGTTGAAATAAGCAAAAATAGGAGTTTAAAGCAGCTATTATAAATATTCAAAGACGTTTAAAAAGGTGATCAAAATGAACAGATGGAGACTCAGCAGAAGAAAGTATTTTAAAATGAAAATTCTAGAATTTAAAATTATAGTATCCCAAATAAAAAATTTACTCAATAAGCTTAAAATTTAATGGGAGTCAGAAGAAATAAGTGAAATGAAACATAAATCAATAAAAACTCATTCAATATAAACTAGAAAAAGCATTGAATAAAAATAGAGCCTTAGCTCTATTCTATCAGACAATATTAAATGTTCTAAAATACTCTATATGTACCAAAAGTAGATGAGAGGGAAAAGAAAGCAAAATATATATCAGGGAGAAAAATTGTGAAATTTTCCCCACATCAGTGAAAAACATCCAACTTGCACTGCCAATTCAATGAGCTCAGCAACCTCACCAATAAAAACAATCATCAAAATGCTGAAATGCAAGCATAAACAAAAGAAATTACATAAAAGAAAATTATAGAAATAAAAGCTGACTTCTCATCAGAAACAATGGAAATCAGAGACAATGGAATGACATCTTTAAAGTTCTAAGAGAAAAAAACAAGGTCATCTCAGAATAATTGCCTCTAGATCTGAATTACAAGAAATACTAAAGTTGTCATGTCAAAGAAAAATGACACTAAATGAAATATGGATCCACAAAAAGGAGGGTACAGACATGGAAAATACGTGATAAGGATAAATGACTATTTTTCTTCTATTTTCTTTAAAGTCCATGAATACTTAAAACAGTAACTAACTATAAACTTGTTTTGAAAGCTTTTTAATATTTTTATGCCAAAGAATAAAAAAGGGTAAAAGGAATAATACTTTTAAAATTCTTAATTTTATACTGATATGGTAAAACAATCTCCATGTGGACCATGACAAGAGAACATAGTAATCCCCAGAGCAACTCTTAAAAATAATTAAGAGATGCAGCTAAAAAGTCATTAGGGAAATTAAAATTGAGTAAAAAAAATCTGATTAATAAAAAAGAAGCGAGAAGAGGAAGAACTGAGGCACCAAAAAATTAATGGCACGAAAGAAAATAACAATATGATGGAACTAAATATAACACAAATACCAAGTGTTGGAGAAAACATACAGCAACTAGAAGTTCCACATATTGCTGCTGAGTGTATAAAACAGTGAAATTTAACTTAGAAAGTTAAACATACTTCTACATTATGACCTAGAAATTCAACTCTTTGTATTCACCCAGGAGAAATGAAAACATATATAGTCACAAAATTATACAGACTATTCCTATGAGCTTTATTCATAATAGTCAAGAACTTAAAACAGCCCTACTGCCTGCAGACACCTAAATGAACAGATGATGGTTTATTCATACAAAGAAATAATTCAACACTAAGAAGAATAAACTACTATACACAACTTGGATGAAATGACTGAGCAAAAGAACCCAGACACAAAAGAGGACATACTATATGATTCCATTTACAATACAGTAAGCTCTTCCCTACTGTATTTGCAGGGGATGCCTGAAATCACGGATAGTACTGAACTCTATCTATAAATACTATATTTTTTCCTATACATACATACTTATGATAAAGTTTAATTTATAAATTAGGCACAGTAAGCAATTAACAATATCAATAATAAAATAGAACAATTCTAACAATATACTGTAATAAAAAGTTATGTAAATGGCTTTGGGGCCATTATTAAGTAAAGTGAGAGGTACTTAGACACAAGCACAACAATAAAGCAACAGTTGATCTGACCAAGATGGCTACTAAGTGACTAAATGGGCAGGTGATGTATACAGTGTGGATATACTGGACAAAGGAATGATTCACAACCTAAGCAGGATGTTGTGAAATTTCATCAGGATATTTAGAATACAGTGTAATTTAAAACTTGGGACTGTTTATTTATAAAATTTTCCATTTAATATTTTCTGACTGTGGTTAACCATGGGTAGCTAAAAACGTGGAACACAAACTTCAGATAAGGGAGTACTACTATATATGAAGTTTCAGAATTAAAACTAATCTAAAGTGATAAAATCAAAACGACAGTTGTTTAGATGGGTGGGGATTTTTGGAAGGGAGCATAAGGGAACTTTCTGGGGTACTGCACAGGAGAGCGTTATGTTCAACACCTAAGCGTTGAAGGGAATACAAATGGGTAAAGGGAGAAGTTGAATTGTGATACAGCAACAAATGCCTTAGCATATAAGGAGTTCTCCAGGTGGGACGGCCCTTAGGAACTGTCCAAAACTGCAGCAAGGAGACCAAGATCTTTATAGCTCTCCGCCTACTCTACCATTGCAACAGACAAGTCATTGGATACAGAATGCCTCCAGAAAGTGGGTATAACCACGCTCAAGATGGCTCTCTTCAGCAGAGTGCAATTCTTAAAGAGGGACTTTGATGAAAGTCATACCCCAACATTCTCAGAATCTTAAAAAATAAGTGTTTGATCCTCGAAGCACTCCATTATCTCCACCCTACATGGCATGAGAGAAAAGTTTTATTGCTTGACTACAGCACTGGTTATATAAATGTGTATACATTTATCAAGCTCAGTGAATTATATTCACTTAAGATGCATTCGTTTTACTCTATATAAATTTCACTCCCCCAAAAGGTCCCCCCAAACACTTCTATGTGTTTTAAAAAATGTTATACCCTTATTTTGGACCCCCGCCTCCCTCCCAAAAACACACCAAACTTATATACTAACATAGTACAACTTGGAATGAAGAAAGACAGATTACATTTTAGAAACAAAAACAGTACCACAGTCAAGTTATAGCTCTGAAAATAGTATTGAGTACCTATAGCAATTGGCCACCACTATTAAGAGATCATAAGGGAAAAAGCTGCTGAGTTTTAGAGGTATTCATTTGAAGTTCAAATAAAGGTCTACACTTATGTGGCAAGGATGATAGTTATCTGATATAAAGCGGTAGCCTGCTGTTAGCTACAGCAACAAAAGGCAAACATCTAGGAGTTTTTCATTAAAGAAGAAAAAACAGTGCAAAACCCAACCCCTACCTTTCAAATATTATCTATTCAGACAATAAAAATCCCTTTTTCCCAATTTTGAGGCTGTCAACATGAAATAAAATAATTGACCCATTACCAACACAAACATTGCAGTGCTATCACACATTTAAAATAATTATGCTCTAAAGGACTATAGAAAGAGCCTACGGAAAGATCATTCAGATGATTAATTCTTTCAGAGGTGCCTGAAGAATTAATAAATATATAAAGATTACTTATACTGTAAAAGCAAAATACTATTTTAAGTATTACGTGAATTTTACCATATTATGAGCCAATTTGGCTCTGTGCACATGTAACTCTAAATTTGTGGGTTCCCAGAAAATAAACAGTAAGCTAAATAAATAGCAGCAATTTATGTTTATTAATAGTGTTAAGTTGGTACCAACCTAAATGATAAACTGAAAAACTACCTAAATGATAGAGGGTGCATACCTTTTGCAAAATAGAAAAGAGGACTTGGTCTTTTATAATGGTTACAACTTCAGTTGGAGAATATGGGTTATGGCTTAAGGTTGGCAAACTCATTCAATTACACTCAGGAGATGAACTAAATTGAAAAGGTAAGAAGGAAAATGCAATGTTATCTTTGAAAATTTAATGTAAGTCAAAGGTAGAAAAATTCATGTTGTAAATATGTGACTTGCACTCAATATTCAAGAGGAAAGTTTTTTTTAGCTGAGGCTAAACTTTTGTTTGTAACTTTTTCAGAAATACCTGTTTTCTCTCACAATCCAAATAGAGTGAAAGGGGGGAAATGACCAATCAATCTGTCATCATTTATTTCCAGTACAATTTTTTATGTTAAGCATCTCCATTAAACTACTCAAATTATTTTAAAATAGTTTTAAGTATATGAAATCATTATCTTGTTCAGTCTTTCTGAACATAAGATATTAATCAATATACAAATAGAAGAGATCCTAACCTAAAGGAACTATTCATAGACCTACTTCTTTGCTAACCTGAAATACAGGTGAAGGACTAGAAACTCAAAATTTTGTTACTGATGATAAAATAATCTGTTTACACTATCATTTAAAACGTTTTCTAAGTATTATTCAGAATACCTTTTAAGTATTTAAACCCCTATGAAAAAAAACAATGTCAATAGTAAAATTCTGGCCATATACTTTTAATATTTCCTAAAGTATAAACCCATTATGTTCTCTGAACTTTGCTCTGTGGCCTTTGGCTAAGTTAGCCATGATCCTCCCCATAAAACTCTTAAAACTGTCAAACCAAAGATTCTGTAAAAATGAATTGCATAGTTTAAATAGATTTCTGCCTTTGAGCAAGGAACTAGATTTGGCTTAACCTTTCCAGTTAGGTAATTAACAACTTAGGGAGGAATATGGGTAAATATGAGGAGTTTAATATTTGCTCAGAGATGTTTTAGTAGAGAACAGGAAGAGCAAATCAGTATAATTTGATTTCATAGTAATCAAAGGCAGATCTGTGTCTTCCACCAACTCAGCAAGTGAATACACACTCAATTCTAAATGATATATCCCCTTGTCAGTCTCAAAGTGGAAAGATGTGAACTGTACTGATTTACCCAAGTCTTTATCTATGTACAATACTAAATGTCTTAGTTGTTTAGTATTCTTCCTGCCTCTTCTCGATATTGAAAATACAGGGCTAATTTTTCCCCCTAGACTTTCTTCAAAACAGCATTCCTATCTTTGATCAAGCTGCTTCCAAATCTCCTGCTGTCCCAATAACCTCCCTTAGTATGCCTCAGTTAGAGAAAGGTATTTATTGACAGCATAAAGAAAACCTGACATATTCTAAGCATTTAATATATTTATTCCAGATGTTTCAGAATGCCAGAAAAATTGATCCAGCTCATTTCCTTTCATAATCGAATTAGTCTCTGACTTTGTCCTTTCAGCTCAAAATAGCAGGCAGAATAGATATAATAAATTCTGCAACTACCAAAGCCATATCAGAAAAAATACACTTTACAGTCAGCTGAACCTAAATATAATCCCTGGCTCTTCCATTTACTAGGTATGTCTGTTTCTTCCTCTATAAAGTAGGGTTGATAATAGTACATAACTCAGAGTGAAAATTAAATGAGATGTTTATAAGGCACTTAGTACAGTATCTGTTACACAGTAAATACTTAATAAATGTGAAACTATAGGGAAGATCTTTTTGTTCTTTATTGTAAGAGAACTCATTTGACAATCTTGCCACTGAGGACAATTGTGGGAGGCAGGTTATCTGCTGCTTAATGAAGTGACTGGAACTACAGTTCCCTTTTGTGGTATTGCCTCTCAAATACCAGTTACTCTCTGACTGAAATATTGAAAGACTGCTGCAGCAGTCATCATCGTCTGTGTTTAAAACACAACACGAATAGCTGATTATTTATAGTAAATGATGTCATCTCTCAAAGATTGACCGTAGAGCAGAACCCTGACACAATCGGAGCCCACCGTAAAGGTACTCAGGCTGTAAAGATATTCAAATTTACACCAAATCAACTTCAGGTTTTTTCCTGCCTTTATGAGAATAAAACTATAAAATCAAAAAAGAAATAGTATCTTCATATTATGGGGGTGGAGAGAAGGGTCTGAGGTAGTAGACCAAACATAGTTCAAGTTATATGACTTGAATGTCTCACCTTTTTTTGCCTTAGTTTCCTAATTTGTTAGTCAGATAACACTGACTATACCTCCTTAAATGAGACAGTATATAAAGTACTTGGATAGCATCTTGCATGTACTAGTTTCTACAATTATCTATTCTCACAATACTGTTTCCCTGCAATGTTTCTGTGAGTTGTTTTAAAAGATTAAGGTAACACATGAGAGAAAATGTTATCATTATGTCACTGTTTTCTACAATTACCTAATTATATGTTAACACAATTTAACAATTTGTATTCAGTAACCATTTACTAAAGATCTGCTGAGTCAGGAACCACACTTTGTTATTCATTCCCCCACCAAGTTTCTCTTGTTTGCTTTTTATACCTTCTGTGTGGCAGGCCACCAAGCGCTATAAATGACCAAGCAAGTTACAGTCAATAAAACAGATGAAGTTTTCCTCTGTTTACACCTGTATTCTCCCTATATACTCCTTTACATTTCATATTCACTGACCTCACAGTATATATTTGTGTTGAAAACATAACAAATTTATGAACTTTTGAAAAGTCACCCTAAAAAGTCCTATAAGAAACTAACTTGAAAATCACATGACTAGAAAACAAGATGGAAAAGCTTTAATTCTAACAAAGTAAAAAAGATGCATTTCATTTTTGTCAGGAAATATGTACAAGCAAGACTAATAAAAAAAATTAGAAAATCCGGTAAAGAAGGAAAGTTAGTAAGATGAATCAGTCACAAACCTGGAACTCTGAGCTTGATGATTAACAACAACACAAACAGAATGTATGTCCTGGAAGAGTTTCTCCAATAAACAAAAAGTTGATTAAAATGAATGTAATTAACTGGCAACGTAAGGAATGTTAAACTGCACTTTATTTTAAAAATCCACAGATAAAGACGATACAAAATTTTTAAAGCCCAGTAGAATCATGTAGCTCATTATTGTATAGATTTAATAAAATGTGTTCTGACTCATGTCTACATTTCTAAGATTATACAAATGTAATAATGTAATACTATTTCTTCCTTTCTCCTCTTAGTTTGGGGATTTGCAGTAGCATCTAACATCTCTGCTTTTTTACTTTCCCATTTAAAAGCTTTTTCTTTGTTTCCAATTTGAAAATGTCCAATCTGAATGACAAAAATCACTCTTATTTTTCTTTTATCTGTTAAGCTTATTTTAATAGAAATGTTCTTTCCATGACAGTTTTAAGTAAAAAAAAAAAGCAAGACTGCATATTTACTACAGCAACTATTTTAAAATAATGCCGGATGGGGAAAAAACTGTAGTAATAGTTCCATTTGAAAAGTTAGATTATTATTTTCTTCCTTTGTACTGTTTTCAATTTTTCTGAAATAAATTTATATTATTAAAAAAATTTTAAGTTTATATAATTTTAAAATAAGTTTTTTGAAAAATCATAAGTTAAGCCAAAAGCAATCAATGAGCAAACTCAGAACCACTCCTAACCTACTTTACATTATCATTTAAACATTTTGTATTTAAACATTTTTCTCATTATGTATAATCCAAATGCAATCACAAGGACTAAGAAATTTAGTACTTTTACTTTGTTGGCATTTCACCTATTTAAATATTGCTTTAAATGAATTAAGAACACCTACTTTCTTCAAATGGTCAACAGGTGGACAAAAAAGATTCTCAACATCGTTAATCATCAAGGAAATGCAAATCAAAACCACACTTAGATATCCTCCCATACAACACACACACACACAAACAAACAAACAAAACAGAAAATTGGTATTAGTGAGGATGTGAAGAAACTGGAACCCTATACACTATTGGTGAGAATGTAAAATGGTACAGCCACTATGGAAAACAGTATGGAGGTTCTCAAAAAATTAAAAATCAGACTATTATAAGATCCAGCAATTCCATTTGGGTATTTATCCAAAAGAATTAAAGACAAGATACTGAAGAGATATTTGTACTCTTGTGTTCACTGTGGCATTTTTCGCAATAGCCAAAAAGTAGAAACAACATAAATATCAACTGATGGATAAAGAAAATGAGGTATATTCATATTGTTCAGCCTTAAAAAAAAAAAAATCCTGTTATATGTTGCAACATAGAGGAACCTTGAGAACATCATGCTAAATTAAATAAGCCGGTCACAGAAGGACAACTATTGCATGACTCCATTTATATAAGGTATTTAAAGTAGTCAAATTCATAGAAGCAGAAAGCAGAATGGTTGCCAGTAGCTAGGGGAAGGGAGAAATGGGGATTGAGTCTCAGTCATGCAAAATGAAAAAGTTCTAGAGATTTGCTGTACAACAATGTTCGTACACTGTACAGTTAACAATATTGTTCTATACACTTAAAGTTTTATTTGGAAGGTGCAACTCATGTTAGTGTGTTTTTTTACCACATTTAAGAAAAAAGAAACACCAAATAATTCATAAATGAGAATACTCATATGTAAATAATACCATCCAATGGAGGAGGGGAATCACTATTTTTAAAAAAGTGATGTCCATTTCATATATCTTTTTATTTCTATAGAATGATTTGTTTTCATTCCTTAACTTACTCATCAAAGAAAACTTCCTACTTTTGTTTCCCTTCACCCTTGGCCATCTGATGAGCCCCAACTGAGTCAGACCCACAATTAGCTACAGATTCATTTTATTTTATTCCCTGCCATAAAATAAGGTAAAAGGCATTTTTGTAATTACATAAATGCCACACAGGCAAGAGCTGGAAAATGGCAATTATACTCACAATATAAAATATGCTGCAAACATACCAAGAAAGAATTCTAACTATGGGTCCTCAGCTAAGACTTTAAAAAAAAAAAAAAAAAAGGTTTCAGAAAACTTTTGATGTAATGGTCATGTCTTCTTATATCACCCCAAATAACTTTTATGAGCATGAAGGAGGACAATACATTAGTAATGAGATTAACTAAACAATAAATGGATTTTAACAAAATTCTTTATACATTCTTTATACACACTAAATGGCTACTATAAATTTTGAAAGACCATTTTCTTTAAAAAAAAATCTCAATTACTTTTGCTTTTGTATGTCTTTTGTATTTTAACTCAAACAGTTGCCTAAGTAAGCCAATTTACATGTGATGCCTGTCAACCAGCAAATTTACATTTGGATTTTGTTGGCTTTGGACCCTGCATTCTGTTCTCTTCTTTGTGCCATTGTTGTTTTTAGGTTTGGCAGTAGCTCTAGATCTTTCTTTACCTTAGTTCCTCTGTCTAACTTCTGCAGTATGTACACATTATAAAATTATCATAAAACAACATTTTAGGTTCCATTGCCACAATTAATTTGCATTGAGTCAAAGCTTGCATATTATGCTTTTATGGACTCAAAAGGAAGACATGCACCTAATTTCTTTACCTGAAGATGTAAAAAGCAAATAAGAGAAAGAAGTACTTCTTTCAACGGTATACACAAAAGATTCATCATGAAGATCACATCCAATTTTAATATATCAAAACCTGAGTAGTCAGGGATGAGTTTCCCACCCCATCCCAAGCCCCAGCAGTCAAAGCTAAATTTGTTTGGTTGCCAAAATGCCCATCTTTCTCTTCATCTCTATATTCTTCCAATATATTTTATCTAATACAGAAGTACTTAATGTCAGGTAGGGTCTCCTGCCACAGATTCTTCAAGTAACTGTGAAAAAGACAGCGTACTTTGTTAAAGTTAATACTTGAAAAGTTCAATATAGAGTCACATAAGTGGATCATGTGATAAACCAATACTTTAAAAAGGGACATACAATATTATGAGTTTGACCTTCAGTACTCAACAATGAAACTTAAAAATGTGCATGGACATCCTATATGCACATAAGAAGAGAATCTGTAGTCACAAAACCCATCTATGTATGTATTCATGAAGAAACTCAGTTACCTTCATAGTCATACTAAGTTAATTACCCTAAATGCAATTTTTTACCCTAATCGAGGCAGCAATATCATTAGAAATATTAAAAAGAATTATATTGGCTCTTAGTTGTGTTTTTTGTATTTACATCTGATCATGCAGAATTCTCAATGTTCTGAGAACTCACAGCCTTTCAAAAATAAATAAATCATATGGTTAAGACCTTATATGAAAAGGCTTTTATCTCCTACTAAATACCAGCCTAAAAACATCTGTTCCTTCATTTGAAGGTTGAGCTCTTTTTAACATCATCTCTGTAGAAGAGGAAAGCCAGTAAAGCTATTTTACAGAAAGTCAAACTCCTACTATTTAGCCAATTCTTATGGAACTCCTTTCCATCTGTTCCTTGACATTTAATTCAGGTTATGCACTTGCCAAAGAGCTTTCTTTGGATAATGAATCCACTGATGAAGACAAATAGGAAAAAAGTCAATTTACTTAAATATCATTAATTTACAATTTGAAAAGCCATCATGCATTATGTCAAGATAGGCTCTACAATCAAATATACAGTCTGAGTTATAAACAAAACAAGAATCTAGACTGAACAAGTAATATTTGGGAATTTTTTGCTATTTGGTTGCATTAAAAATTTATTCTATGACAAAAAGACAATAAATCAGAATCGATATAATCATGTTTTCATGGAGAGAAGATAACTTCTCAAAAAAAATAATTTTCTGAAAAGGAGTTTGGGAATAATTTTGCAATAACTTAAAAAGTATTTTTAATAAAAGTTCTTATTCAGAGAATAAAGTGAGATAAAAGAGATGCTCATTGATTCCATGCTTCACTATTTACTGGAGAAGCTGTTTAAGAAAGATTTAAATAATAAGCAGAAGTTAAAAATATTAGATCAAAGAGTAATAAAGACAACAAAAAAATTACTAGGTCTGGATAACAACCAAATGTGACTTTTGACAATCTCAAAAACTGTGACTACTAAGTAATTAGTAGCTACTATGTCAGAGGACAGTTAGATTAGTAACTCTACCTGTCCTGATGGAGATCCAAAAGAAAGCCTGAACTGTACAGATAAATTGGTCTCATGATTCTTGAAAAGCTGGTCTAGAATAAGGAGGTCCACTGACTCAACAGACAAGCATAACTCCCAGAAACCTACAGAACAAAGGTTACTGAGGTGGGGGTAAGGGGAGGAATGGAGGGAAAATGACCCAAGACTAACCTCTTAGGATGTGTAAGAATAATGTCAAAATTAACCCTTGGCATAAATATATCCTTTTTAAAGATGCTAAAAATTCTATATTAGTCAAAGCAACAACAGAATAAGAGCCTAAATTATAATAGAATATAGGACATATTTTTATCCTGGTTAAGGGTTTGACAGACAAAACCAAAGACAGGAAAAACATTTACTGAAATTGATGAAAAAGTGGATTCTCCAACTAATCAGGGGGAAAAAAATAAACCTACATGGGGAAACCAAATTAAATGACTGGGTGTGCAAATGGCGCTGAAGTTACTCCGAGGAGTCCAGGATTTACCACTGTTAAATAAAAATTCCACATTACCACCACAAATTATAATGCCACCTCTTTCAAAATTTATTCTATTTTTAAAATTCTCATACAATAAAATTGACTTTCAAAATTTATTCTATTTTTAAAATTCTCATACAATAAAATTGACCTCCCCCATTTTGGTGTACAGTTCTATGAATTTTAACATAATTATAGTTTATGGCCAGTAATTCTTCATTTGTTTCTGCATTGCACTATTTCTTTTCTCCATCTAGGACCCCTTATGTTACTGGCCCACAGTTCTCTGAAGCTCTTTTTTTTTTCCTATCATTTTTTTTCGCACTAAAAAATTCCTATTGACCTATCAAGTTCAGTTAATCTTTCCTCTTTTATCACCATTGTGCTGTTAAATCCATTCAATGAGTTTTTTGTTATGATTACTGTATTTTTCAGTTTCAAATTTTATTTGGTTCAACTTTATACCTTTTATTTATTTGCTAATACTTTTAGCTTGACACTTGTTGCTGGAGTATTTGCAATGTCTTTTATTCACGTATTTTTATCATGGCCAGTTTAAAGCCTTTGCCAAATAATTCCAACACTTATATGATCTTGTCAGTAGTGTCTGTCAGTGCCTTTTCTAATGTATGTTATTTGTGGTTCTTTGCATACTGAGTAATTTTGGGTTATATCCTTGAACTTTTGAATAATATGCTACAAAACTTAGGATCTTCTTAAATCTTACAGAGTATATTAATATTTTTGTTTTCACCAGCAGTTGACCAGGTTAGGTTCATGCTGCAAGTTCCAATACACTTTTTCTGTAGATTGTGATTCCAATGTCAGTTCAGTTTTCAAAGCCTTTGCAATGCTATTTGGATTTTCCCCATTGGTATGCCACCCAGTGGTCACTCTGCAACCCAGGTGGAATTTTATCCCCCATCTCAGTTTTCAGTCTTTGAAATGCAAATTATGATAACATCCTTGTATATGCACAGGCTGACAGTAAGCCATGGTGTTTGTATACAACACCGTGGGATTTCAATTCCCAGAAAGCAATGGAGTTAGCCTCAGCTCTCTTGGAACCACTGCATCAAAGGTATGATTATCCTCCCTCAGAGTTTTGGCCCATTGCAAAATATTATTACCAACTGGGTTGAGAAAATAGAAAAACATAAAAAAAAAAAAACAGGGGATGATCTCAACTCTGTGAGTTCCTCTTTTCTCACACCTCAAGCCAGAAATAGAGGGCTTCTGGATCTCATTCTATCTACATTACACTGCTCAATTCCAGGTTTCTGGCTGCACTGAGGTCAGGGGATCCTAAAGGTTTGCTGGCATTTCAAAATCTGATATTCTTCTCTAATTTGTTTGCTGCTATTTATCATGCATTCTGTGCAGGTTTTACAGTTACAGTCAGTTGTTTTAAAAAGGAGGGGGGTTGTGTGTTTACTCATTATTATTGAGAACCAGAAGATACTACTGCTTTTTTTCTTAGGCGAGGCAATCCTCGGTTGACCTCGTAGATTGCAAAGACCTTATCAGCTTACAACCTCTTATTTTTTTATTTTTTACATCTATAGTATCTGGTCTTCCTAGGTACCTGGTCTCCCATCCAAGTACTAACCAGACCCAACCCTGCTTGCTTCCAAGATCAGACGAGATCGGGCTTGTTCAGGGTAGCATGGCCGTCCGTAGACTACTACTGCTTTTTAAATAAGTAAAAGAACCTACACTTCTTGACTTCTAAATTCTGACTTATAGGATCTATTAGCTTAATGAAATTCTCTACTATCCAACTATGGTGAGAATCCAGGTCAGAAGGACTGATTGATTTAATCCTCCAAACATCAAACCAAACAATCCTATTAGCCAAGCTCCCAGTGCAAAGGTGACAGAAAAATCACTAACACTTTAGCCAAATGCAAAGAACAGAGTGTTTACCTGAGTTCAACAAGACCACATCAAGGCCTTACCAATCACCTGAAAAGAGCCATCATTCTGAAAACAGGATAGCCCACAGCACTTGAAAGTAAAGGTAAGAAATAGAAAAATATGGAGCTAGCAGCATTGTTTCTAAGACCCAATGGAAACTCCATGTTGTTTGCATCATGAATACAAATAACCACATTATTCTTTTGAGCTTTAGATGAAAAGTCTACTCTAGAAATAATCACTCACATAATAAACAATGGAAATATTTAGCTGCCTTAAGGCTTTATTCAATCTGAGTACAAAGGCAAGTGGCTGACATCAACTGCAGCAACCCCAAGATCAGGCATTTGGAGTCCACAGTTGCCCAAATGGATTTAATGAGTAAAGAAAAGTTGTTAGTCCAAAAAAAATCTAGCACTAGCCAGCTGCACTGCCAAATGCAATACAATTACTCACTTCTACTAATGCATATTGTGATTATGCACATGCTAAATACTGTGCCATATACTAATTAGAAATTACTGTTTAGTGAGTCTTACATGTAAATAATGCAATTAAGAGAAAGAAAGTAGATATTAAATTTTATTTTCAATATGCTTATTACTAGGAAGAGGAAGAAGAGAAAGAGGAGGAAGGATGAGGAAAGGGAGGAGAAAGAAGCAAAGAGAAGAGAAGAAAAAGAAGAGAGGAGGGGGAAGGTACAAGAAGAGGAGAAAGAGAAAGAACTGAAATTTTGTGTTTATGTTTCAGCATAAACACAATGGGTAATAGTTGTCCTATTTTTTCTTCCTGCCCACAGTTTCTAAATTTAGTCTGATTTCCAAAATAAGAAAATCATTTTTAAAATATCTGCACACAATTACCATGTGACCCAGAAGTCCCATTCCAAGGTGTTTATCCTAGAGGAATGAAAACTTATGTTCACACAAACACTGGTACAAAAATGTTCATAGCCATTCTAATCTTATTCTCTATAAACCATAAACAACATAAAAGTTCTTTAACATGGATAAAGAAACTGGTACATCTATATAATGTGATACCTCTCAGCAATAAAAAAGAACTACATTCAACAACAGAGTTGAACCTCAAAGTAATATGCTTAGTGAAAGAAGTCAGTCTCAAAATGTTACATGTTGTACTATTACATTTATATGAAGATCTCAAAAAGATAAAAGTATAGTAACAGAGAACGGATTAGTAGTTGCCAGGGAGTAAGAGGTGAAGAAAGGGAAAAGAAATAGTTTTAAGTGATAATAAAATTATTTTGTATCTTGACTGGTAGTACTCACATGAATCTAAACATAGGCTAAAATTCATGGAACTATACATCAGAAAAGAAGGGAATATAACTACATGTTCATTTTAAAAATAAAATTTAAAAAGAACCCTCTTAAACAACTCATACAGCATGTTACAAAATATATTTTTCCTCAAACAACAAAGATTACAGAGTAGCATAAAACAAAATACAGAAAACATAGAATGGATTAAATTCCAATCAAAATTCTAGCAAGCTTACAGAAATACAAAGGCTTGGAATAGGCTAAATAATTTTTTGAAAGAGAAACAAAGTTGGATGGACAATAGTATCTGATCTCAAGATTTACCAGATCACTAGAAGAGAATAGAATCCAGAAATAGAACTAAACCTATGAGGTCAAATGATTTTCAACTAAGACACTAAACAAAAATTTTAAAAAGACAGTCTCAAACAAATGGTGCTAGAACAAGTAAGTATCTTATGGAGGAAAAAAAAAAAAGAATCTCAACCCCTATCTCATACTGTACACAAAAACTTCGAAATGGTTCAGAGACCTATATGCAAAATCTAAAACTATAAACGTTTTAGGAAAAAACACAGGGAAAAAAATCTTTGTAATTTTGGAGTTTTTTGCAAACATATAAAGCTTTGTTGATCACAAAAAGAAATTTAATAAATATCATTTCATCAAATTTAAAACCTAATGCCCTTCAAAAGATTGTTAAGAAAATGAAAAGACAACACAGACTAGGAGAAAATACTCATTGTACATATATGTGACAAATATATCCAAAATTGTGAGAAGCCTTATACTCAATAAAAAGTGGACAATTCAATTTATAAATGGGCAAAGAAGATACATGAATGAACAATAAGTATATGAGAAGATGTTAAACACAAACTAAAACCAAAAGAATATACTACCACTAACCCACCTTAATGCCTTAACTTAAAAAGACTGACAATAGTAAGTGTTATAGAGGCTGTTAAACAACTAGAACAATCATGCACTGCTTGTAGGAGCATATAATGGTACAAGCACTTTGAAAAGCAGTTCTCTAGTTTTGTAGAGTATTAACCATATTACAATATGACCCGGAAACGTACTCCTAGTTATTTAGTCAAGGATAATAAAAATAAATGTTAATAAAGAGATCTGTAATTTCACAACAGCTTTATTCATTATAGCCAAAAATTGTAAATAATCCTAATATCATCAACTGATAAATGGATAATCAAACATTGGTATATGAAAAACTACTATTTAGCAAAAAAAAAAAAAAAAAACAACTAATTTCTGATGCACGTGACAACCTGGATGAATCTCAAAACTACTGAGTTAAAGAAGCCAGATACAAGTGTTTATTATGTATGATTCCATTATTATGAAATTATTTCTAGAACAGGCTAAAACTAACTTACAGTGATAGCAATCACATCAGTGGTTCCAAGGGACAGGTGTTGAGAAAAATTGACTGCAAAGGAGTATAAGGCAACTTTCTGGAATGATAGACATCTTCTATACATCTGTCAAAATAAATCTCAAAACTATTGCATTATACACTTTAAATATGTGTATTTTATTATATATGTACATGCAGTGCATATATTTATTATATACATATGCAAAAAATACATATTTTACAATAAGATATATAACCTAACATAGAGAATATATATTCTATTTTATTATATGTAATAAAAAGCATACATACAATAAAATACATATGTAAAGTACCACACTGAATTAAATTCAGCAAAGTGAAATTAAGCAAACTCATACAAAGATAATTTTAATACAAACTTATCTGAACTAAATCAAAGAACTTCTGTCAGAAAAGCATGGAAAACTGAGAGGAGAAAAGTTAATAGGAGTCTTAGCAGTCATCTGGCCTTCTCTTCTAGTTAGTGCAAAGTCCTACCTAAAGCACATTAGTTAGGTGGATGGTTATAATAAATCAGTGAAAGGGCACTCACACCTCTTGAGACATAGTTTTTCGACTGCTGAAACCCACAGTCTCCTGAAAAATTCTCTCTTAAATTGAGAAGAAAACTATGCTCTACTAGAATAGGAGTTAGCCTATGGATGAAATCCAGCCCACAATGTTTTCACAAATAAAGTTTTGTTGGAATATAGCCATTTCCATTTGTTTACCACATACTGTCTAAGGCTGCTTTCATGTAACAACGGCAGAGTCAAATGGCTGCAACATAAAACCTAAAATATTTATCTGGCCTTTACAAAAAGTTTTTCTACCATTGTTCTAGAGGAACACCAGAGAAGTCTATACTCTCTTTTACATGACAGTATTCAAAAACAGAAAGTATTAGGCCCATCTGCTCTTAGTCTTTCCACCCCATTTACTACTACTCCTATATCTCATTTTCAGTAGACCAAAACCTAAGCAAGTCCTAGATACTAGCTGATGAGTGACCGTCTTAAAATATAAAAATTAATTCATCACCCCATCTAAGATGATGGTGGAACCATTAGTATCTATGACTCTGACACCACATTTCTATTTATGTAGTTTAAGGTTTCATTTCTTTTAATCTCCATCACATTGATGACTCATTTTTTACAGTAATAAATTTTTTTTAAATGTGCATGTATTACTTTTGTAAATAAAAACTGTATGTGGAGGTATCCACAAATTTTTCAACATAATTCATCTGGATCTGGAAACCAGATGTTATTTCAGGTATTTAAAACTCTTAGGTAATAATTTTCTTGCTCTTCAGTTACTGTAGGCTACAATTCTATTCTATTCTATGTTGTTTGATACAAGCCTTTCAGTTTGGGAATTATTCTCCTGCATGAACAAAATAGGCTCTGTAATCAAAGTTCCAGGGGGTAAATTCAGGGAACTAGTTCAGAAAAAGAGATATGAAAAGGGAGATAGGAGAATGTGTGCACTAGTCAGGAAGAAATGCCCAGAAGAAACCTCAACAAATGTGATACAATGAAAAGTGCAAAGGCTTATAAAGCAGAGAGGACTAAACTTGATTTGGGCTCTCTCTTCCATTTAGCTATGTAACACTTGATCATAATTCAGAAGTAAAGTGAGGATATAATGAACTAGCCACACATTACCTAAAAAGTTTTTAAACATGAAACATAACCCAACATTCTGATGAAGGAATTACCCTTACTTAGCCTCGGGCCTCTATCTGAAGAACTTTCTCCCCTCCATTATCTACCTTATCCCAAGGAAGAGTGAGCTTCCTGACTAGTGTGCACATTTCTTGAATATGTGGAGTTAAAACAATAATAAATCTGCCAATACTAGTGACTGGCACTATTCTTTCAATCAGATCTTGGAATGGTATAAGGCAGAAATTCTGGGCATTTTCTTTGAAGTGTTGGCAAGTCCTTTTGGCAGCAGCAGTTCTAAAGCCGTAAACTCTAATCATTGTGTCATTAATAAAGCTGACATTTTAATCTTCATATGTCACTTTCTTGTGTCTTATTTTTCATTTGGTTCCAAACTCAGGATCAGGACTCTTTTTTTTAAAAAAAAGTATAGGTCCCCTGATTAGTGTTCCACATGCCCTTCTTCTTATAAGCCACACTCCTAAGGTATTCTTCACAGTGTTCAGCTTGTTTCTTTAAAGTACAGTAAAAACTAATGCATTTGCAAAGAAATAAATTCAGAATCTTCCACACTTGTATTCTTCATCCAATTTACTGATGCTGTCTCATTTACATTTTTAGCCCCTTGTCATTGAGTCTTTCCAAACATTCAAGTCAGCTTTCATAAGATAATTTTCTTTATCAATATATTGCTTTAATCATAAATAATTATTAACAAGTTTGGGAACAAAGGCAACTGATGCTTGGTAAGGACACAACTCATATGGTTAAAACAGAAGTATGATACTAGAGTATAAGTGGCCAATGGAAACACTGTCATCAGTATGTGTATTTTCCAGAGGAAATAAAGACGATTGATTAATCTGGTTGGTAAAGAGAAATTCAATATCCTGACTTTTAAAAATGGGAATACCACTATCCTTCTTTTAAGGTTCCCATGAGGATTAATGAAATAATAGGTATAAAGTGTCTTGAGAAGTATCTGGCACAAATCAGGTGCTCAATAAATACACAAAGCCAGCACTGAATGGAACCAAGCTCCATATCTAAACAGAATCTATTACACAAGTCAATCTTATCCAAATAATCTACCTAAGATTAAAACTGGAAACTATGTTGGAGATTATTTTTCATAATCCCAGCTGACCTTACTGGCAACCAAAACAATTTTCTAAATTCTCCAATTGCATGGTGTTTAATGCCTCTACACATCAATAGAGAGGAAAAGCCTCAATATCTTAAAAGAGAAGGAAAATCACTCGGCACTGTGCTGATTATTCCTCTCCCACCTGTATGAGCTAGAAAAAGTAACCAGTTTTCCTTTCAGTTCATAAATCTCAAAATCAAGATATTACTACATATTTCCTTCTACCAGTCCCATGGCCTGACAAGAGAGGAATCATCCAAGAAATGAGTACTATTTAAGGTAAAAGATTATTAAAAGAAAAAAAGAAATCTGAGACTATTCAAAATCATATTTCCTACAATTATAAGGCAAACCTGAAAAATATATACAGTATAAGTATAAGAGTTCATATCTGCTAGGTTTCAGTCACTGCAATAAAATCACATAAAGACCAAAGAAGTCAGTTATTTGCAAAGAACAAGACTTCGACCTTGGATCCTATCCTAAATGAACATGTTTTGCCATCAAAGATTCTGAGACATGGATCTTGCTCTAAACAGCAGTCCCAAAATGTTTCCTCATGATAGGTTAGAATTCTGACCTACAACCATATACTATGCCACTAATACCCATGTTTCCTCTCCCACCACTAGTCTAACTTGTTATACTCAGAAGCTGACTTCTCTCTTCTAATTTCAGTATGATACTCTGACCTCATCTTGGCCCTCAAAGCTGCCCCAGGGCTGGGTCCCAAGTCCTCTTTTTACTTAAATCGTACCCAACAGCTAACAAAATGCTCAAGTTTTCCATATGTGAAATCTTAAATTTTCCTTTAAAAAAATGAAACTTTTGTTAGCATGAGTCTATAATTTTGTTCTCTGTGGGGCACAAAAGCAGCAGAAAAAGATAAATCTCACCTTCAAAATGCTCTTAATCTTATTAAAGGAAAATACATAGTGAAAGAAGTAAACATGAAATTAGTATAGCACATATCAAGTCTAAAAAAATACAAGGTGATAAGTGTTTTACTCGCTCTATCCACATCATGTTATACAAAAATTAAAGCCTGTCATCCCTATTTTAAAAAATGCACTGTTCCTTGATTTTGAAGCTCTTCACAAAAAAAGCCATACCACCCTCAGGTTCTTATCCACACTTACTCATCCTCTTCCATGAAGTCTTCGCTGATTAACAAGAAGAAACCTTAGCATTGTTCTACCTACACATAGTCCCCAAATTCCTCCATATCTGCCACCTGAAATAACATGCTTACCTAAGTGCCCACATAGGAAAATAAACCACTTAAACAATGTATTTAGTTGAGCACATTTCTCAAGTGTTCTTATTCAGCTGGCTGGGTTGTATTAGCTTTGGGTAAGATATAATTGTTTCTTATGTTGCTTGTCTACCTTAGGTTACTTGAACATTTGGAAATTTAATGTTTGAGGCAAAATATACTCTATGGAAATTGGGCAAATGGTTAAATAACAGTAAGTCTTCCTCTCGCTACTTCTACATTTTTTCAAAGGGGAAAAAAAGCACTTTTTAAAAAAGACATCCCTACCAATATGTGTCAAACTTTTCCAGGTAAGATATTACTTCTCCAGCTTCACACTTGAAGAACATAAACACAAGGTTTACAACATACTGAACTCACTGCAAGAAAACCATAAATGTGCTCAATACATCTGCCTCTACTCCTACCCCTCATAAAACAGGTTCACCATTTATTTCCTCACCACAATCTGTTAAAAACACTGGGCTACATAAATATGGCATTCATGTCCTAGATTTTCTGGGACAATCCCTATCTCATATACCCTTTCTTTCCCCATGAGGATGTCAATGTACAATTAAATATAACTGAATCTTTATAAATTTTTAAGACTTCATGAATAAAAATAATTTTAATTTCTTTGTCTAACCAAAGGTATTAAATAATATTTGCTGTTCAAAACATATTGCAAACAAAAAGCAACAAGCAAAATACAAACCCTCTAGAGGGAGAACAAAATATTTCTAAAACATTTTCAGTATTGCCCACTAAAAAGCTTTATTTTGGCCAATGTTGGCTACCAATATTAGAATTCTGCCTTCTTTCTCCCTAGATCAGTTCCTAAAATTTAAGTTCCTACCAAGCTATCAACTTCTCCCCTTCTTGCCACGTACCAAACTCCTAACAGTTTGGTCTTTATTTCCTTATTAAAGGCTCATTAAAATAAAATCAATTTAATTCTCTCCTAAACTTCAGTCATATAAGGCTTCCATCTAACTTAAGGGTTCTATCCTCATACCTGAGCACACAATCATAGGGTCCCTCTACTAGAAAAGAGTCAGTATTAAGTGTGGCTACTGCATTTGATGCAATTGCTATTGCATCAAGTGAATACCTTCATTAGTGAACAACAGCAGCAATCTGGCTTTGATTTTTGTTCTGTTTTACTTCTTTTCCCAATGACTAACTTTTGGATGGCTTTCATAGAGAATATAGTTAATAATATAGTAATAACTATGTATAGTGCCATGTGGGTCTAAATACTGTTCTGTACACCTAAAACTAATATGATACTGAATGTCGACCCTAACTGAAAATTTAAAAAACAACAACAACAACAAATCTTTAGACTATAATGCAAAATTTAACAGCAGGACTTCAGCCTCTCACTGGGTGATCCTTGCACTCCCTGGAAGCTGTAATCTGCAGAGGCTAGCCAAATTAGTCTGTCCTTGTCTTCTCTTCCAGGTTGTATTATCTGATAACCCCTTATTCTGGGTGAAGAAGAAAATTATGTTTCATGTATATTTAAGTCCAAGTATGGAATGTGGTGTCTAAGACTCACTGAGAGAGTTCAGTCCCAGGGATGACTTGTGAAAATCTGCAGAAAAGTCAATGTTCAGGTAATAAATCCACACCTTCTCACAATTCCTAACGTTGCCAGTTTTTTGTTGATTCCTTTATTTTCACTATTATCAACAACCCTGTTGTGAACATCTTTGTACATCTATCCTGACACACTTCTGCAAGTATATGTAAAGAAAATAATGTTGAGCTAGAGTGCTAGAGAAGGGCTCTACAAACTTTTTAAAGGACCAAATAATTATTTTTTACTTTGGGCCGTATGTGTTCAAACTAGCCAACTCTGTCCTGTAGCATGCACAAAAGTAGCCCCAAACAATACAAAGACAAATTAGTGTGGCTATATGACAATAAAACTTTATTTACAAGGAACAATGAGATAGATTTTGCCCCAAGGACTAGGGCAGTAGTCTGTGACCCCCTAGTAGAGGTAATATACATTTAATTGGCAATGCCAGACTGAAAATTATATGCATTTGACATTTTTATTAATACTCAAATAGATCATTTTTTTTAAATAGAGATATGAGGCTCCCTAAATGGATATTCCAGAGATCACCCATAATAAGTACCCAAAGTCACTAACTGTGAAGGGTCTGAGATTGTGCCGTACTTATAACCTAACAAGGCAGACTACCAGTTTCATGAATGAAAGCAGAACACACGAGACTCATGAGTAAGGTAACAAACTATTAGTCATATCCTACAGCAGCAACAAAGATGAGCTCAAATGGATATCTGTACAAACAGTGGGTTTATAAGAGAGGAACTCTAAGTTTAGGGAGCCTAATCTTTTATAGAATGCAGTAGCATGACTTACCTGTGTTCTGGAGAGAGATGCTATCTCTATTATCTGAACAGTAAACATTATCTGCCCTTTGTTCCAGAGAGATACACTATGTCTGTTTTCCAAGACTGTTTACGATACATGCATCCTTGAAAAGATAGTCTGAAACAAACACAGCCAGGGCCTCTGCTTGCAAAACATGCAGAATTCTAAAAAGACAGTGAAAAATTACCTCCAACATTATGTATCCTTTGTTTCTACACTATCAGGCAGGTTTTTCTAAAGCATTCTACTTTATCAATCAAACTGATTAATCTGACCAAGAAACTAGGCCCAAATCTATTATTTAATTTGTCTTAAGCATCATGTTACTAAAGCTACTATATACAAAACTCCAAGCAGCAAGAGGAGGCTAACCGACAGTACTGACCTCTACCAGGTCCTCCAAGGTCCTGGGCCAAATCAGCTGAACAAAATCCATAAACCATCAGGGTCTACCACAGAAATCCAAGTGTCTTTCTCCTTATGTGTCTGAATTGACCTTTCCACTTAGACTGAAGCATTAATCCAGGCATGTACTAGCAATTAAACAGAATCTGTCTTGTAATCCACGTGATCCACAAGGAAATCTAAGGCAATTCTATCATTCATAACAACCCTGGCCAATGACTTAGCTGACCCGAATACCTTCTAGAGACAAGGTGGTATCACTGGATCACTTGAGCTAAAGTCAGGGACTAATTTTATAATACCTATCCTAACTGCATGATTCCAACCTATGGATAACTGCCTGCGAAATACATGTAAAAAATGAATCAATCATCTCTCCAAGAAGTTCCCCAAAATAATCAATGTTAGCCTAATGTTGGGGTGAGCTCTATAATCATTTGAAAACTACATGTTTCATTGAATACCTAAAGGTCTCTTACTTACTCCCCTATGATGCGAGTTACTATGATTTTGGTAAGGAGAAAAGTTAATGCCTGTCTTCCATAAACGAAGTACAATGCCAAGAGTGCTAAAGGTGCCCCTGAAATGCTGTTTACAACTGTTGGATGTCCACAAGTCGGACCTAAATCAGGGGTAGAGGCTGATATAGTACATTAAACGTGGCCTTTTTTACAGGCTGGTGTGCCTTAGGGTTTTCAATTTAGTTTGAATCTCACCCTTATTTTTTGGAGACTAAGAAAAGTCAGTCTAATCTGTTTTATCTGTCCAAACATCAGCCAGTTGGCATTTGGCCACTTCATGGAATATCTGAACAATGGATACTGAAATGGGGGCAGGGAAGGCACCTGGAGGTTTTGATAGGTGTATTGTGTGGGAAGTATAGGAGTTGGGTCCATCCTCTGCTGTTTCCAATACACTTCTCAGTAAGGTTAAGAGAAATGACAATCAAATCATGGTCAGAACTATCTGGGAGTAAACAGCAAACTCAGCATTCAGTTAAATTTAAGACACTTGCAACTGTTTGGGAGAGCTATATTAGGAAGTTTTCCTTCCTGAGGAAGATTCTAGGGGCAGTTCTGAAAGACAAAGATCACTAACCATCCCCAAGGCTGATCTCCCCATTCCTCCATCCCTGCCTGACCAACCCCTTACTCCCCACCCCATCCCCTCTTACTTCCCAAGGCCAAAGGCATTCTCTCCTTAGAAGCCAGGGAAAATCAACATGACCCATTCTCGTAGCCATAAATTCAATTTTTACCTAATAATTTCCTTCTCAGAAACAGTCTCTTCATCTGGAAGACTTAAGTGTAAAAAAAACAAAGGCATGTTTTTCAAATAAAAATTGCAGAGAACTATTATGCGCACCCCACCCCTCATTTTGACACACATGAGCCACTGTAGAGGGATTTTAGAAATGCTTCATCTTGCTGAAAATGCCTAGTTGTTAAGCCCATTTTCTTGTTGCAAAATTCTATTATCTTCAAAGTTTATAACAGTGTCTGGTGTGTGTGTGTGTGTGTGTGTGTGTGTGTGTGTGTGTGTGTGTGTATATATATATATATATATATATATTTGTACATATAAATAATATGCCACCCAATTACCCAATACCTCTTAATTAAGGACTTACTGCCCCAACTGCTGGGAGTACCTGAGCCAAAGAAAGCAGCTTTTGCCCAAGATTATTCCCCTTCCTGGAGAGCCCATACCAATGGCATATCTATGTGAAGTTATAAAGGCCTGGCAATCTTAGCTTAACTCAGAACAACTCTGAAGGGACATTCTAGTTAAAATTCACAATAGGACTGGTCAAGGATATCACTGGTTGTGAATCACAAATTAGCTTTTCCCTCAGTCCAATCCTGCTTCTGTCCTCTCTTTTCACAGATGCTGATCCCAAGGGCATCTGTGAACATATATAAGCTAAACTCTATCTCAGGCTTTCCAATGAGCATCCTATAAGCTAAACTCTATCTCAGGCTTCACATGGAAGCCAATCTGCAACGATTCCCAAGAGCCACACTTGTAGATCTGTAGAGCATACAAGAATTAAAATACTTACAATATTTGCCACTTGTACATTCTAATAGATGGAGAAACAACATTGTAAAATCAAAAGGCCACTACTATTTCTGATAGTACTAACTGAACCAAAATATTTTCCTTAAAAAAAAAAAGATCAATATATTGCAAATTACAAGCATGGTAAAGATCTCAGTGTATATACCTATTAGCATTGTTTTCCAGGCTGGAACAATACTTCTTTCCTTCTAAACCCAAATAACAGTAATTGAACATATAAATTAAGTATGTTATACACTGGGTTATTCATGTTCTTATGTTTTTTTATGTGATTTCCATATTTTAATTTCTAAACGAAATACAAATTCTCCAAGTAAGTATTCTATTTTCTCTAAGCAAATTAAAATTCAGAAAGCTATTCTTCCTGTTAAAAGCCCTGCTTAAGAGGAAGAAAACACTTTCCTAAAATGTAACACAAAATGCAAAAATTTAGAAATGATTTAATTAGACATTACATCAGCAAAAGCATCATGTCATACAAACTTCATTCCAAGCAACAAGTTAGAACACAAATTAATTACATGAAGAAATGTAGAAAAACACTTCCCAGGTCCATTTTCATAGTTGCTCTCAAAATGCAATCTTTCCCTTAGACGTACTTAAAATCAAAAAATTCTTTGTTTTTTCTCTTTTAAAAAAAATTTATTTTTTATGGTGACATTGGCTAATAAAATTCGATAAGTTTCAGCTATACATTTTAACAGTAAGGCATATATATATTTATACTGTGTGTTCACCTCTCATAGTTAAATTTCTTTCTATCACCACATATTTGATCCCTTTTAACCTGTCTACCTCCCCCCTCAACCCTCCCTCCTACCCTCTAGTAACCACTAGTCTATTGTCCATATGCATGACAAAAAAATTTTTTAAAAACTAACAGAAAGCCATCAGACTTTGTAAATTCTGAACTGAAAATTCATTTTTTCCAAACTCAAGAAATAAGAAAATATGGATGATTGGAGAAAGGGGGAGTAATCTTTGATAAAATACGATTGGTTTCTTAAACATTTAATCATTTCAAAAAGTTAAAATGACTACCATAGAGAGCAAAATTTTTATTAAGCATTTTATACATGTTGATACTGATGGCGCTAAGTCCAGTAGACAGCTAGCACAAACTCAAAAGCTATGCCTTTACCTTAAAAACGTTAAAAATCCTAGCCATTTTCCATCTCCTAAAACGTTTAAAAAGCACCAACTTCATAAGTCTACCTGCTGACCTCTCAGACCCACAGCAATACGACTAAATAAAAATGGGCCGCATGAACTTCCAGAAATTCTATTTTAAGGAATATAACATCAAGAACATCTCAGAACTTACATCCAAAAGAATGCTTGTTAACCATCCTCTAAAATTGAGAGGGTATCCAAACTTTTAGAACTAAAATTGACCACATCAGCCCTAGAGTATTAAGGTGGTTCTCACCTGCTCTAGGCCTATTTTTAGATAATCAGCAAATTATTAGAAAATAACTATTTTCCTTACTTTTGCTTTAAAGAGGAAAAAAGATTTCCCTTATAAAACAGATCAGTTATGACCAATTGGGTTAAAAACTCTTTTGCAAGTAAAAGCGAACAGATTCTACTGTGTCTCTTTATCCTATTCTTTAGTTATATCAATGTTAAGGTAGACTTGCTTTAAAATTTTCCTTTATTAATAATTTTATGAATAATTTTCACTTTTTTACTGAGTCAGGCTACATGTCTTGTATTTAAGTCTCAGAATTTACTAACTATGCTGTCTCCCATTACCCTATTTCTGCTTCTCCACTAGCAAAAAAAAATGAATGTTATCAATGTTCTCTATTTAGGTCCAAGTTTTACACTTTGTACCTTTCTTGGCCTTCCCTTATTATTGAGGGCGAAGGGGCACCAGGAACAATCAAGCAAAACAAATACTGCATGCAAAAGGAAAAAAAATCAGATATACAAAAGAAAAAATCAGAATGTACTAATACATCTATGTCAAATACAGTAAGTCTTCACTTAATGTTGTCAATAGGACTCTGGAACTGCAGCAAAATGACATATAACAAAACCAATTTACCAAAGGCTAATTAACATAAACAAGAGTTAAGTTCCTACAGTATCTCAATATTATAATGAAAACATTATTCAAAGATCTTATGTACACAAACCCATACTGGATAAAGGAAGCATTAATCCTAAAGATTTTCCTACTTATAGAGTCCCTATGATTTCCCTCACTGGCTACTTATATCCACCCTCAAATATAAAAGTCCCAACAGCTTATTTCAAAAAACAAACAAACAAAAAACATAAAAACATTTTACACACAGACACACATGGGTTCATTTTATTTTCAAATTGTATGTGGAAATTCTATGGAAGTGTTTAACTTCAACTTGGGTTAAGTATATGGGCCAGACAGGAATGAAAATGACATCTCCTTTGAGACCTTGAACTTCATATAGCACAGAATAAATGTGAGTTGAAAAATTCAGATGTTCCACATAAAGCTTGATTTTTTGCTTGTCTATAATCTTTATTTATGTTTTCTGTGATCTTCTCTCCCTTCCTCCTTCTCTCTCAGCAAAGGAAATAAATTTAATACACTTACAACACCCAATAAGGTAGATAGTCAATAAATGCTCTGTAGCATTGACATCAAAAATGGTGTTGCATACCAAGAAACCTACCATTCTTATCTTTGGCTATATATCTACAGAACTCTCAATTCCCAAGGATAATTGGTACTAAATAAAAAATCCTCCTAATGAATCCATGTAAAAACAGGACTAAATTTTCATAGCAACTAGTGAAAAAAAGGTTTGATTAGGACTTTAATTTCAAAATAAAATTATTTTTAAAGTCTCATTTTACATCACAAAATTTTGATCATTCTCATAACCATATGCTAATTCTGAGAAGAATGAACAAAAATGAGAGAGGTCGCATTTTAACAGCATCCTTCACTGCCCAGGTGACTATCAAAACATTATCTAAACCTGGGTCCGTGGCCAGTGAAGGACTGGGCCACACAGCAAGAGGTAGATAGCTGGCAAGACAGGGAACTGTCTCTGGTGCCAAAAAGGTTGGGGACCACTGATCTAAACAAAGGTAAGTTGTCAAACAAACGTTCTTCTTAATCTATGATTTCCAAATCACTCATTCCTGAAGCAACTACTGAGTCATTCTCTTGGTAAATTTCTCTCCTATAACTGTTAACTAATCTCTTCCTGTCAGAACCTCACTTATACTTGATTTTGCGTATGACTGGAACTATTCTCAATGGATCCTTTCATGGACTTCATGAAATACTGCACTTTTTGCATTATCTACAATTTTTATCTATGCTCAGTTTGCACTTTGTTCTTACGGAGCAACCAATAAATGTTTTGGCACAAAAGACATGGCTAGACTAGCTGAGGGATCTGTTTGAATGGAGATAATATCATAGGTAAATACTCATGGTCATGAAAATTTTTGCCTTCATATGAATTCTCTATCTTTGGAGACCTTGGATTACGAATATTTGTGTAACAAGGACTTTAACAGAATTGATACCTAAGGGATTTAAGACAAAAAATAAACTTTAATTAATCAAGATTGATTAAAGAAAAACTTATTCAGTAAAAATAATTAATATGAAAGTTACATATGCCATAAGTAAAAATTTTAAAAAATTAAAATAAAATGTATTTAAATGAGTATTATTTTTGAGACTATTATTTCATTTATATAATCTCCCTTGAAATTCAGAAGATATATCTCAACCTGTCAGCATTTTAGACTTATTTTTGTTAGTTAGTTACCATTACACATACAAACCATAAAATTTTAGAAGTGGAAAGAACCTACGAGATGATCTAATATTGCCTCCTCATTTTACAAAAGAAGAAACTTGGGCCTAGAAATGTAGAGATTTGACCAATATTAACAGTTTATGGCAGAACAAGTGATCTTAGAACATTATTCTTTCTTCCTACTAGAAAGTGGAGAATTTTGAACATACTTCTAGAAAACTCTCAACATATCTATCATTTCGTATTTTTAGTGACTGTTTCCTTCAAAAGGGCAGAAGATGTGTGAGGAAATATTAACTCACCTGTCAAATGGATACATTTTTCTTTATCACCTGTCAAATGAAAACATTTTTCTTGATCCAATTCAGATTAGGCTTGCTAAGAAAGACTTTCTACAAATAACTGTGGGGAAAGACAGCAAACAGTGGCCCATGCTTACTTTTCTGAATGAATTTTAATGCTGAAGGATGATGAAATAGCCTTATTCTGATGTACATGTTTTACTGTTTCTTGCAGAAAGATGGTTATATGCTAAATATTTTTACATAATTATATGCTGTAAACACATATACTTTGTAGAAAACAATGTTATGTTTAAGAATTCTTTGCTTAACCTCAGACCAGGAAGATTTTCTCCTGTCTTTTCTTCTAACAATTTAATAGTTTATATTTCACATTTAGGTCTATGATTGATTCTGAGCTACTTTTTATAGATATGTAAATTTAAAACTCGGTTCTTTATTTTAAATGAATATCCAATTATTTTAACATTGGGGGTTTTGCCTCAAAAAGTATGATTTTTAAAAATAATTTGTTGATAAGACTATCCTTTATCCATAGAATTGCTTTTACACCTTTGCTATATTTGTATCTGTTCCTCAGTACTCTTATTACATTCAACTGATCTATGTCCCTGACATTCACCGATACAATGCTGTGTGGAGTACTATAGATTGATAGTAATTCAAATCAAGACGTGTAATTCCTCTAACTTTATTTTTTTTGAAATTATTTTAGCTATTTTAGTTCCTTTACATTTTCATATAAAATTTAAAGTCAGATTAAATATAATCTACAAAACATGCTGCCAGAGTTTTGATTAAAATGGCATTAAATCTATATATCAAATTGGGAAAAACTGACATTTTTACTATTTTGAGTCTATTGAGCTATGAACACAGTATGCCTCTACATTTATTTAGGTTTCTTTTTCTTTAATCATTGTTTAGTAATTTTCAGCATACACATCATGTATACATACATATTATATTTATGCCAAAGCATTTCATTCCTCTGGAACTACTGTCAACAGTATTTATTATTTCACTTTCCCCTTTGACACTGCCAATATACAGAAATACAATGAACTATGTGTATGTTGATCTTGTATTCTGTGACCTTGCTGAAATTACATATTCTAGGTCTTAGGAGATTCTTTGAAATTTTCTACATAGATGATCACGTTGTCGGGAATAGAAACAGTTTTATTTGTTCCTTTCCAACCTGTATGTCTTTTATTTCCTTTGTTGCCATACAAAAAATGACTTGAACTTTCAGTAAAATCTTAATAGGAAATGTAAGAGTACACACCCTTACTTACCTTGTTCTCATTCATGGAAAAAGCATTCAGTTCCTCATCATAAAACGTGATGTTGTGGGGCTTTTTAAAGATTTTTTACCATAGTACATCATTCTTTTCATGAATGATAAAATTCAATTTGTAAATATTTTGTAGAGGATTTTTGCAACTTTGTTTATGAGGTATACTGGTTCATAGTTTTCTTTTTTTCTTCATTACTCACTGTATCTAGTTTTGATATCCATTTAATTCTGGCTTCATAAAGTGTTGGAAGTATTCACTCCTGTATTACTTTTTGAAAGAAATACTAGAAAAATAATGTTATTTCTTCTTTAAGTATTTGGTACAATTCACCAGTAAAGCCATCTGGGTCTGGATAGTTTTTTTGGTAGGTTTTTAACTATTCAATTTCTTTAATAGTTATAAGACTATTTGCAATAATCTTTTCCTTCTTGAAAGAGTTTAGGTAGTTGGCTAAGGAATTAGTCCATTTCAAGGAACTGGTCCATTTCACATAATTTGTCAAATTTATGTGCATAAAGTTGTTTAGTATTCCGTCCTATTATCTGAATTCCTGTGGGTTATGTAATGATAGCCTCTCCTTTGCTGCTGATGCTGGTTCATTTTTGTCATGTTTGCTAGAAATGATCAATTTTATTGATCTATACACACAAAACAACTTTTGGGTCTGATTTTCACTATCTTTTGCTTCAAATTTTATTTATTTCTCATTAGCTGCGATTTATTTTGGTTTGCTTTATCTAGTTCCTTGAGATGTAAACAAAGATTATTGATTTGAGGTCTTTCTTTTTTTCTAATATAAACAATAAGTTTTCTCATAAACACTACATGGGCTGCATAAATTTTGACATGTTATATTTTCATTTTTGTACAATTCAAAATATATTTTAATTTTTCCTGAAGCTTCCTCTTTTACTCACTAGATTATTTAGAAATCTGCTTTCTAATTTCTAAAAGTTTAAAGATTTTCCTTTTATCTCTTTGTTAATAATTTCTAGTTCATTTTCATTTAGAGCTGAGAATATATTTGAGTTCAAGTTTTTCATTTGTTAATATTCATATAATGACCAAGAAATGTTCTATTTGGGTAACATGTACTTGAAAAGAATGCACATTCTGCTGTTGTTCAGTCAAGTATTCCATAAATATAAATTAAATCTAAGTGGTGGATGGTGTTGTTCAGGCATTCTCTACCCTTGGTGATTTGTCTCTAGTTTTACTCCTAAAAAAGAACTGTTGAAGTCCTCAATTATAATTATTAAGTTCTCTGTTTCTCCTTTACGTTTTGTCAAATTTTGCTTCATGTATTTTTAAGTTCTATTCTGCATGCACACATTTAGGACTAGTAAATTAATCCTTTTATCAATAGGTAATACTCCTATTTATCCTAAGTAATTATCTTTGCTCTGAAGTCTACTTTGTTTGCTATTAATATAGCCAGAAAAGTTTGCTTTTGACTGGTGTTGCACAATATCTTTTCCCATTCTTCGCTTTTAACCTAGTTATGTTATTATATTTGAACTAAGTTTCTCATAGACAGCATATAATAAGGTCTTTTTGATCCACTCTGACAATCTCTTAATTGACATGTTTATAGAATTTTTTCAAGTTTGATGTAATTATTGATGTAAGATTTTATACCTACCATTTTGTTTTCTGCTTGTTCCCTTTGTTTTCCCTTTTCTGCCTTCTTTTATTTTTAATATTCCATTTTAATGTGTTCATTGTGATTTTAACGTATCTATTTTGTAAGTAGCTCTTCTAGAGATTACATGCCTCCTGGTTTCTGATGAGAAATCCTCAACCATTCAAATCACTGTTCCTCTACAGGTAATAGGTCATTTTTCTCTGTTTGGTTTCGAGATTTTTTCCTGTTTTTAGTTTTCAGATTTATTATGATATATAGGTATGGATTTCTTTTGGTTTATCTTGTTTCAGGTCTTCTCAATCTGAATGTATAAATCCTCCACTAAATTTGTGATGTTTTGGGCCACTATTTCCTCCAATATTTTTAGCACCACGTTCTTTCACAAAATATCTTAAAATGTCCAATATTTTGTTATTTTCCCATAGTTTCCTGAAGCTCTGTACAATTTTTAAAAATTTCGTTCCTCTTTGCTATTGAATCATCCAGTGAGGTTTTTTTTTACCTACTATATTTTTCAGTTCTAATAATTCCACATCTTGTTTATAACTTCTCTTTCTCTGCTGAGACTTTCTACTTTTCCATCTATTTCAAAAGCATTCACAATTGTTCACTGAACATTTGTACAGTAGCTACTATAAAGTTTCAGTAATATAATCCCAACATCTGTATAATAATGGTTCTTTAAATCTACAAATAATGTTAATATTTTTGCCTTAACAGGTGACCAACATGGATTAGGTTCAGGCTGTAGATTCTAAAATGGCTTCTATAGACACAGTTCTAATATCAGTTCAATTTTCAAAGCATTTGCCATTCTTTTGGAATCTGCCCCACCTTGTATCATCTAATAATCAGTCTAGAACATGGGCAGTGGATATCAGTACTTTCTAGTTCCCTAGGGCATCCCTTTTCCTTCGTTTAGCCGAATGCTGGGGCTTTAGGTTATCTGCTTTATTTTGCACTTCTGCTATGAAACATGCTCTGGGACCATGCAATGGAAGGACAGAGAGAGGGAAAAAAAGTGGTGGGGGATTGTTATTGGAGAGGAAGGTTCCCATCCCTCAGTATTTTGGCCGCAAGCTACTGCTGCAGTCCTTGTTGCCATTACCAGAGGATAACTTGCGACTGTGGCAGGAGAGAATAAAGAAAAAATAAAAGACAGAATTTCCATATTCACATTGAGAGTTAGGAGTTATCTTTCCTACTCCTTGAGCCAGAATTAGCAGGCTTCTTTTGGAGCTCCTTTGCCTATACCTAAATGTCCACTTGTAGCCATCAGATTATGTTAAGTTCAGATTCAGGGATACTGGAAGGAAAAAAGATGGTAAACTCACAGCCAGTTTCACAGTACTCTGGATTACAGCCTTCTTTCCCAATCCACCTGTTATTATTTATTCTTCAGAGCCTTTAAATAGCTGATCCATCCATTTTGTCCAGTGGAAGAAATAGTGTGTGCGCTTAATCTATCTAAAAATGAAATCATTCTCTAAATTCCCTTCTCACTCAATTCTCACTAAGATATAGACGTCTCAAATATCAGAAGATACCAGTCATTTAAAATAAGTAAACAGTCCTATGAGTTCTTCTTCCATTTACCAAAAAAGCCCTACTTCACACAGTAACTAACTCATACAAAGAAAGCCATTAACACTAAGAAAACCTGACCATATTTTAGCTAAAGAGCTTTGATGATTACAGACTATCACTGCAAGGTCCTCAAAATTTTATGGTGCACTATAAGAAAATAAGGACTCTTCTTAAGACACAAATAAATAAAAAGATATCCTGTGTTCATGGATTAGAAGAACTAATATTGTTAAATGTCCAAATTACCCAAGCAATCTACAGATTCTATGAAAACCCTATCAAGATTCCAATGGCATTTTTTAAAGTAGGAAAAATAATCCTAATTTATATTGAACCACAAAAGTACAAAATATTTTCAAACCATATGATATGGGATTAATATCCAAACTACATAAAGAACTCATTTAACTCAACAGCAGAAAAGCAAAAAATCTATTTAAAGGATGAAAACAGCTATTTTTCCAAAGATATCCAATAGGTATGTGAAAAGGTGCTCAACATCGCTAATCATCAGGGAAATGCAAACCAAAATCACAATGAGATATCACCTAATTTCTGTTACATTGGTTATCATAAAAATGACAAGAGATAAAAGCTGGTGAGGATACAGAGGAAACACTTGTGCACTATTGTTGGGATTATAAATTCATACGGCCCCTATGCAAAAATGTGAAGAGTCTGAAAAATTAAAAGTAGCACTACCAAATGATAAATTGATTCCACTTCCAGGTATATATCCAAAGTAAACAAAATCATTGTGTTGAAGAAACATCTGTACACTTCCCCTCATGTCCACTGCAGCATTATTCACAATAGCCAACACGTGAGAAAAGGGGCCACCAACAAATAAATGGATAAAGGAAATGTAGTGTATATACACAACAGAATACTATTTAGCCATAAAAAAGACCCAGACAGGGTGAGAGGAGGGTGAATAGGATGAAGATGTTCTAAACGTACAAACTTCCAGAAGTACTGGGGATATAATGTACATCACAATGATTATAGTTGTCGCTGCTTTATGGTATATTTGAAAGATGCTAAGAGACTATATTTTAAAAATTCTTATCACAAGAAAAAAAATATTTTTAAAAAAGTTTTGTCTATATATAAGACAATAGATGCTAACTTATTGTTGTAATCATTTCACAGTATATGCAAGTCAAGTCATTATGCTGTATATCTTAACCTTACACAATGCTGTATGTCAATTTTATATCAATAAAACAAAAAACATTTAAATAAAAATTTAATTTTGATATCCAAAATATTATTATAAAAACCAAACTATAATTATAAAATTAAAATAATTAAAATGATAGAAGTATAATATATTTATAATCATATCTAAGAGATGCAGCTCTTCCAATTTTATATCCTCTTGTATCATTTACTATTTGGGGGTAAAATTATCAAAATAAAATATTTTTTAAAACTAAAAAGGACTTGCTTTTTCCCTGTTTATGGAAATTACAATGACATGACAGGCACATCAGTGGGTATTTATGTGGGCAATCCACTTACAGGTAACTAGTTAAGAATCACTATTTAAGAAATGTTAAAGGACTTTCTGTAGTAGCCTCAAATTAAAATCATTAAGGACATATTTCCTTTCAACAGAGTGGCTCTTAAACTCTTTCAAACTCTGGTAGCAGACTGAAAATTAAAGTTTTAAAATTTAGTTTTATAAGAACAAAAAAAAATCAAAAGCAGAAAGTGCATGGCAACAACATTTAAGGGGGATCTGAATTTGAGAACAAGGCTGAACATTTAGGAGGTTAATTTTTAAGAAAATCTAGGAATCACACAACAAAAGTGTTTATCCCCACGATAAACTAAAAATTTCTTCACTGACTTGTTTTTTAATCACCTTAATAAATGTTGTAAGAGTTAACTCTTGTGCAAGTTATCAGTCAATAATGATAAATAAACAGGACACTATAATACAATTATTTATTTATATGAGACTCAGCTTTGTGGTTTTGACAAGAGCATCTAAAAGGAGTTAAGATAAAAAATTAGTGCTTATTTTCATTTCTTTAAAAAATATTAAATGCTTTACACCATGAAAAAATATTAACCCTAAATGTCTTTTAAATCTTCAGACCGTCATCACTCAAATAGTAGGCAGGTTTCTATACCTACAGACTAAAAGATATTTTTTTCATAAGGCATACTGATGAGATCTTATTTCCTCCAAATTTTATTTAAATAGAACCATACATTATTTTATTAACCAATTAAAAGTTTGAACTCAATAATTTAAGACATTATCATATAGCAATTAGAATTACATGGAAGATAACATGAGGTCACAGTTTAATCCTTTTCCATACAAAATTCAATATTCAGCTTTTTTCTATACCCCTAGATCTGGTCAACCATTCTACCTTGTCCAATGTAGAACACCAGTCACTGGATGGGAAGGGAAGATTCATGAAGGAAGAGGAGAGAGAAAAGGCAAAGGAACCAGAGAAGAATGAATAAGCCTAGGCAAAATCTTTTCCATTAGTGGAAAAGAACTAAGATAATGGGTCAAGAATATCATCTTCCATTCTCTGACCTAACCCCATAAAGGGACACTAGGAAATTAAAACAAACACCTGAGAATTTAAGTAACAAATATAATGCGTGACACAGAAATTTTAATTTAAGAGTTCTGTTCAAATTTGTTAAGAAATTCCTAAAAGTTCAGCAGTATTCCAAAACATAATCCAAGAACACAGAAGCCCATCAAAACACATACTACCTCTGCTCCAAGTTTTGCAGGAAGGATGCTAAGGCCAACATTCATGTACAGCATAAGCATTATTAACAGCAAAGGTGCTCTTGTTAGAAACTAATTATTATCCCTTCTTTATTAAAATAAGTATCTCCAGTATTACAGGCAACACATCCTATGAAATGCAATCTAGAATTTACCATTCAAATTCATGTTTCCAATACTTTTAAACTGCTAATCAGAAGGCAAAGGAAAATAAAAGCACCATGTCGCTCTAAATATTCCTGGAAAATACAACCGCCATAAAGGAAAACCATCTGAAGATGGAGCTTTGTTTAAATAAAGATTCGGTATGTAACTAATAACTACAAGTAAATTTGCAAATTTGTCCCAAAAAAGGAGATGGAACATCTTGGCTTTTGTATATCATTAGAGATACAGCTTTCATGAAATCCTATTTTAAATCTACTGTTCTGCTCCAAACACATTTTCTTTCACTAAAGACACCATGAAGAGCAACAAAAAAACAAGAGTTAACTGGAAAGTTTTGCACACCATCTGAAAATGGGAACTGTAATATTTATATACACACAAAAAATTAAACTTAAAAATAAACAGTATCATTGCAATATAAAAGCTACAGCAGTTTTTCCCTGCTAGATATATTTTAAGATACAATTTTTTTATCACAACGCAAGAAAAAGTGCATTTTGACATTTATTTTTAGCTTTTTTTTCTCTTTATTCCTTTACATCCACATATAATAATAAACTCTTTATTATTTAGTTCCATCTCTGAAGTTAGAAAAATGGATACTAAAAAGGGAATACAATTGGGTCAAGGAAACCTAGATTTGGGAGGGCAGCCTTGACATTTCAAGGCTAATAAATAAAGTAACACTTTTAGGTGGGTCTAACACCTCCTACACAGTATCCTCATCTCCTAGGCATCAGACCCAAGTACAATACTTGTCTATTTTCCTGTAAAGGCTGAATTATGTTCACTTTTTAGCTCAGTTAGCTCTTCTACTGAGGAGATGGCAAGTACAATATTTTACTAGTCAAGGTCAGCCTTTCCTCTAGGAGCCAGGAAACTGATTCCTGTAGCTATAAGACTAGAATTACAATCTGGGTCCTTGAGTTTTAACACACAGGCTGGCTCAAATGCCTGTGAGGTAGTAGTGTCATGAACTATTAAAGATTTAAACACACATACACACAAACTCATTGTGAAATATAAACAAAATAAATAATTGTCTGAAGCAGAGGTTGGCAAACTATGGCTGATGGGCCAAATTTAGGCAGTTGTCTGTATTAGTCCTGTAAATTAAGAGCAATTTTTAAATTTTTTAATGGTTACAATTTAAATAGTTATGAGAACCTATATCATATGCTGAATTTTGCCTCTTGGCCTGCAAAGCCTAAAATATTTACTATCTGCCCCTTTCAGAAAAAGTGTGCTGACTTCTCTAAAGCAAAAAGCATTCCCCTACAAATTTATAGCATGTAAATATGATTTTACAGAATCAATATTTTTAATGTTAAAATCTAGTAACATTATAGAAGCAGTATGATCCCAATTTAAATGCTAACATAAACATACATAATATATCACACAAACACATGAAAAAGGGAGGAAGGAAATCAACATCAAAATGTCAATATATAGTTAACTAATCTTTGTAAATGGTATTTTCACCCTTTTTTTCTGTACTTTCCAAATTTTCATAAGTGAGCATATCATTGTAATAATCAGGAAATAGTTTTGAAAGATTATAGTGCAAACTTAAAAGAAAATATAGACCAAAAATATTTTTGTGACCTGAATTGTAGTTATGTGGTTACTCACATACAGGTTCAGTAACACTTAGTTATTCACCATTATCTATAAATCAAACTGCTAAGAGTTAAAATAGTGTTTTTACATCTTTCATCATATATAAAAATGAGAAAGACCTCTTTTATCAGAAGTCAAAGTTGTTAATCTGAACTACTTGGAATTAATGTTCAGGCACATCACAAGATATTTAATACAGCCTGAAGTTCAATTCAAATATTAGTTGTCTACTATATTCCTATTAGCTTCAATTTTTCTTTCAAAACATAGTAAAAAAATATGATAAAAACCCTAATTATATCCTATGCTTATTCCACACTTATAACCATAGCATTAACACTTAAAGTCACACTGAACAATACAACTTATTAATAAACAGTTCAGACAAAAATATAGATTTGATAGAAAATGTTAATATTAAAAAATCAGACACGTATTCTGCTAACACTAAGGTAAAATTAAACAACTGTGGTTGTTTTCATAAACAGTATTTTAATTTTCTTTTGTCTCTATTATTTTTTATTAAAAATATTACTAATATGTTTTAGCTGTTATTTTGAAGTACACTATTAACTCTGTAAACGTAAGACAACATACTAATATATATATCATATATATCATTACGACCAATTTAACTCTAACTTGATAAATGAGGGGTTTACTTTGACTGTGTAGAAAGTATTTAAAAGTCACATCTTCTCTGTGTTCTGAAACAAAAAACAATCTTTGTTTCATGGTTTATCTCTCGGGTTTATCTTGAAAATGCACGTAAGTCTTACTTCTGAATGATGTTAAAGTCCAAATTTAATTCTCTCAAACCACAAATTTAAATTAGAATACTACATATCAGACTACAAACAACAGCTTTTCTAACCCAGTGTCACTCATATTTCTGTTCTCTTTATAAAAGAGTGTTAACAGGTAAAAAAAAAAATTAATATCATTAAAATGTTTTAAAAGTAAAACTTATTGATCGTGCCATGTACTAAAGCCATTGCAAAGTAATAAAGATTCCATAGCAAGAGATTTCCTACTCTCCCTTTCCTCCTGGTGACAAAAGCAAGCAATGAAAAACTTAAAACATTTATTCAGAGGATATAAACCACACTCCACAGCCCTATTAGTAATAACTTACAGACAAAGACTTCATCTCACTTAATGCTGAATTACTGTACTTTTGCAAGTAGGCATCAAAATTCAAGAACTGGCCTTACCCTCAAAAACTTATCTTACTAGGTAGACTAATATAAATTCAGATTTTAGTTACCAAAGATAGTCAAATATTCTCAAAAAATGCAAAGATGAGTCACTTATTTAACAGAAAACAAATCTTGAAGACTTTTTGTTTCATACAAAATGTCTAAGTATTGCATATAAACAAATCTTGTCAGAATTATATTTAATTGGCCTATATTATAGATTAACATCTCTCACAAATATACTAAACAGAGACAATTTTGCTGCTTTAGGTTAAGGCTTATTTAAAAAAAAAATCTGCACACGTGTATTTAGTAAAGCAAGTGAAAAAGACTCGGTATCAGGATAAACAAAGTGACTTGGTTCTACAAAAAAAGCCTCTTTTTAAAAACCTTTAAAACTAATTTACCCCAAAATACATGCAGAAATTCAATAGATTATAAAATTGCTGGTAGATTTCTATTTCTGGTTTCTGCCATTATAAATACTAGGGGTTTAAGCTGAGCTGCTTTTTTGACTTAGAAGATTTTTCCATAGTCAGCAACTTAAAACAGGACATACTGTAATACCAAAATGGAAACTACTTAATCAACATTTCCTCATGGAAACACAGATCATACATAACGGTCTATAAGGGTAAAGTTTTATTTTAAAAAGTAGCATTTAAATTTTATTTAGCCAATTTTATTCTCTGGTTCTGTCAACATATTGTTTAGTTAACATTACTACACCTAAAAAAATTGAAATGTAAGCAGTAATGGAAGGAAATTTATTTAGAATTTTAAATAAACCACACTTATCTTTTTAGAACATAGGTCAGTTTCCAAGTCCTATAGAATAAATATAATCCTCTTCTCATGCTGTGTGTTTTTAAAATTGTTTCTGTAAAGAATTTAAGCCATGTGAAAAACACAACAGTATGTAAATCGTCCAATATACAAATTTTTCAGATTTCAAGTTTCAAATTACAGTCATCTCTAGCATCACAAAAAGCTAACATAACAAAAGACTGAAAACTGCTGGGATAATTTCAAAATGTTCCTCTTCCCTTTTTCCTACTCTTCAAAACATACTGTTTAATAAAAAACAAAAATCTCATAACTGAAATCCCCTCAGCTTCACAGTTGATCCTGTTTTATATTTAAGTTCTAAATTCTATTATTTAAGAAAATAACTTTTAAGTTATTGAGCTTATTTAAACAGAACAATAATTATTCTAAAAGAAATAATAAAAAATAGATTTAACTAAGTAGGCATCATGGGGTAAAGATATACTATAAGGACAATCTTTTCTTCACTAAATGCCAACTATTTTATAACTTTAAATTACAAGGATCCAATTTATTAGTAGATTTTTTTGGAGTTAAGAACTATAGCCACAAGCTACTTATTTAGCTTTTTGGTATAGAAAAGAGGAGAATTTGATAACGCCAATTTGTTATCATCTACATATCTGAATAAAATAACCAGGTAAACCAAAATAAACCATGACATATACATTTGACAATTGGTAGACCCAGGGGAAGTATTATTAATTTGGCTTCTGACTCACACTTTTAAATAATCATTTGCAATACTCCTCATTCAATTGCCTCATTCTTTGTGCTTCCTCTTCACAAAGTCTAAGCTCACTTCCTAAGATCTTTCTTCTTGCGGGAATCAGCACATACTGACCTCACAAAGTACAGACACTTGCTGTTGTCAGCAAAGAACACAAAGGTTAGAGGAAAAGCATCAAAGCAGCACTGGAAGTGTATGACAAGGTATCTTCTCATACAGTTATATTTGTAAAGATCTGGGACCTTATACTTAACTTAGAAAATACTGAAGATTTTTATATTTATAAAAGAAATATAGCATTCCAACCCAAGAGTTCATTTCATCTGACTAATTTGGAGCCTGACATTTAGTTTCTATATTTGAGTAGAAAGAAAGGTAGTTTCTATCACATTTACTAGTACTAATACAGTTAAGCAACATTAAAGCCTGAGTATTTTTCAAGCTTCTCACAAACAAAAGTGCAAACCTCCTGAGGCCATTTCAGATCTCATGAGATTTTTCATAATAGGAAGGTGTTAATCTCCAATGCCCTGGCCTATTTCTAATTTGTATCATGTTTCTGCTAACCTAAATTCCTATTACCATTTCAACTGGATCAGTTATTCTTCATTTCCTGTCTTGAACCACAGTCCATGCACTAATTATTAAACAGGCAATGTGAAATGGCTTCTTTGGGCATCTATATACCACCAAAAACTATCACTTAGGTTTAGTAAAACAGTAGCTTAAGCTATATTCTGTCATGACCATAAAATTTTTCTACTGTTATTTTGTATGGCACACAGAATGTCCTGATTGTAATTTTACACAGAATTTCTAGATTTTATACCTGTCAAGAGATTTGTTAGTGATAAGCACAAGTGCTAACAAAGCTGTGAAACTGAATTAAGGTTTTATTTCACACCATGTTAGTAACCAAACCAGAGCTAACACAAAGATGAAACAGCTAAATGGACCATGTTCACAACTCTCCATCCCCACCATTCACACACTCTCTCTCTCACACACACACACACAAACACACACACACACACACACACACACACAATCTCCTGTTCTCACAAGTATGCTCTTACACATCGACACACACACACACACACACACACACACACACACACACACACACACTTCCCTAAATTTGTTTATATATAGGTAGGAGTATGTATGTATACAGTATAAATGTGTTACACACACACACACACATACACACACATAACATCTCAACACATATGGTTCATAAAGATCAAAAAAATAAACATATCTTCCTTTCTTCATAGGAATAGGCTCTACAGAGCCTTGGGAACACTGCAGAAAAAAGAGGGAGAGATCCATATGGATTCAAAAATTCCAAAAACCAACGAATTTTAAAAACTGAAGTTTAACATAACTGACTTAGTGGTAAAACCTGACCTGAACTGAAATGAGGATAATTATAGTTCTAATTTATCCCACTCAATGTGCATGTTAATATATTTCAATTCAGAAATACTGATATATTTAATTATAAGGCTCTGCCTTACATTCTGGGGAATGTCGCATAATAAAGTACATATAACTAATTCAGTTTTCAAAATTCAAGAAATTCTGGATTCTAAAGCAAATCCAATCTCAAGGAGCATTACTATGGAGTAATACTTTTATATTTTAAAAAAGTAAAGTTTATATAATTTGTCTGCTTTTATCTACAACTTTCACTAATTGCAATTTTCTATAAGTTAGTAAGAAGAGGAGATGAGGGAGGGAAGGAGGAACCCACAATAAAGTTACTGTCTTTAGTTCCTCTCTTTAATGCTTATTAACCTCTCTTTTGCCAAAAAGGGCTTACCCTGGACTACAGACAGCAATAGCAACCGAAGAGCAACTATGGGGGACAGAAGCTAACAGGAGAGGGATGAATACATATTAACATTTTAAATATTTAAATCAGGACTTTTTAATCTTAAGAATATCCAGTATTCTCAATGCTACTATTATTTCTAATAATAACAAACTTATATTAATAACAAAATGTTTTGAGCTTGCTTTCAAATGTCATTCGACCTTCATACTCTACAGTCACTCCACAGTCACGTTATATAATAAATTTGTAGAAATGTTACATATTTTAATCCCAGACTATCAAACACCTACAACATATGTACTAGGCTACCTAAATGCTTATCCCAAAGATAATTCAGAATCCATATCTACTGTAAGAGAATCAGATAATATATTATAAGACAGAATATAAATGGCTTTTCAATTAGCAGTTACTTTTTAGATTAGATGAGCAACTGTTTATCCCTCAGATACAGAATTAGTTTGAATTAAATCAATTTAAATCACTAGTCAAGAAGAGTCCACTGAATGTTTTCTTTACAGAATGCATTCTTCTTCCTTAAAACATTAAAGCATGTTCTACATAATCAAGGTGTAAATATAAGGATTTTTTTAAGAGAAAAACTTATTTTAATATTTACTGAGGTTAATTTTATTAAATTTGTCTGAAACTGAATGATTTGGCTATTTCATTCACAAAGGAAAATGAAACAGTTATTAAGTCACTGCAAGATGAACCAGCTCCAATTCAATAGGCTAGCTACAGATTTCATGAAAGTCTATCATTACAACTATATTAAAAGTAATTGCCATCAAAAACCAATAAAAATTTCAAATTTTTATGTTTAAACCTTGTTTATAACATTTTAACTAAATTACACATATAAAATGTGATTATATAAATTTAATTTAATTTAGTTATATCGACCAAAGAAGCTTAAAATTTTGAATAATTCAGTATATTCATGTTTAACCGTCTGCATTCTTTTCATTTTTTAATAAGCTCTATGAACTTATATGGGTCTTACTCACTACTGCATCTCCAAAGCCTACATGTATGCCTGAAACTTAGTAGACATTCAATAAATATTTGCTAAGTGAATGAATAAATTACATCTAAATTTAGAATTAGTAAACAGTATATATAAAAGTAAACTTTCTTTTTAAAAATCTACTGTTCAAAGCTTATTATTTCAGTAAACTAATAAATTCAGAGTCTTATCAAGTTATTTTTGCAAGTTCATGTTGTTAGATGAATTACCATTAGCCCTGAATTTATTACTGAAAATACAGAAAGATGAGAACTTGTAGCTCTAACCCTAGATAAATCTATAAAAGTGATGATCACGTCATAGCCTAATCTTCTGCAAACGTCAAAAACTAACTTCTATTTCTGAATATTGAAAATTTAGGTAATTCAATAATTTTTCTAACTGCTACCTACTATGTGCTCAGCATTATGCTAGGCATCCCAAATACATATATAAATAATATCTATCCTCAAGAAAAGCACTAATGTGAGAGAGAAGAGTCAAACCAGGGTGAAGAAAATCTTACAAAAATGAGAAGTAGACTAAAACCAAAAGTCATGTTCATAAATGAGATGAAAACTATCTGGCTGTCACAGGAATGTGGAGTAGGATATGGGGGACTGAGAGGGTGCTAAAGCCCAAGGTGTCAGAGAAAGGCATCATGAACAGAGGGCACAGCATAAGCAAAGGTACAGAAGAATACACACGCACACGCACACACACACGCACACACGCATATACAAAGGGAAAGATAAAACTTATTTTTAAAAGTGAGCTAACATTAAACTATTTTGAAATGGACAGCTCTTTTTATAAAACATTCTTACAAGAGTCTTTAACAAAATAGCTTTAAACAAATATTATCCTCTCTGGAACCTAAAATTCTAAGACTAGCGTAAGATTTACGAAGTGGTCCCAGAAAAGTAATTCAGTCTGCTATTACCTAAAACAAATTGAACAAATCTTACATCATATCCTTTGATGTTTAAGCTCAAGTCAATACCAGAAAACATGTAGGAATTAGTCTTTTGAGAATTTTTAATCTGTACCCTGCCATCATAACCTAACACCAGATCTGATTTAGTCCTTCAGAGAGAATTCTATTATTCAACCAACTTACTTATAGCAGGAGAGACCTTAAGAGTAGGGTGTGCAACTCTGAGTTTACACATTAACCCAACAATCTAAATAAAATAATGCAAACCCTGAAATTGAGATATTATTATGCATCATAATTGTATAATATCATAACAAATTAACAAAAAACTTAAGATGAGAAAAGATTCTAACCTTTTCTACAGAAAGGCAAAAATAGAAAACACTCTAAAACATCTATTGAAGGAATGAATAAATGTAATGAATTAAAAATGTATTTAGGCTATTTTGGTAAATCATCATTTTAAGTATCTGATGGGGAGAAATCAGATGAGTTTCAGAAGTAATACAAACTATTGTATCTATGACTGAAGGATAAATGTATAATTGTAAAGGTGATTATGTTTAAAACATTGGGTAGTAGTCCATGAATACACTTGAGTATTTAAAAAAAGGAACAGTTTGAGGGTAAACACCTGTCAAGAATATGTGTGAAATAATACATAATACTATAATTTTAAAAGTATGAAACTAAGGATATTTCCCATACAAGAAAAAAAAATGAACTTATTTAAAAGCTTTGATTATATTACATGTATACCTTGTTTTCAGAAAAAAATATTCCTGTAAACTGCCTATAAAGTGATTTTATTAAAAATTATCATTATCGTTTAATATTTTTTAAATATTACAAGATAAAATGTAAAAGAGAATGTAAAGGATAAAAGATTAAATCAATCAACAAAATCCAGTGTGAAGCTATTAAAGAAATAAGACATCCTATGAAAATGGAAGTTTTCTAATGATAATTTAGTCTGTTAATCTTGGTGTATAAGAATTTAATTCTAATCATTTTACAGATAACTCCACTGCAAACACTTCCTATAAAAATTAAGCTTTTAGCTCTGTGAGCTTTATTCCAAGGGATTATTTATGCAATAGCCCTGACTGTAGCTGACTAAACTTGAAGTCTGATTTGCTTTGTCTGTTGTTTTTGTTATCCTTTGAAAAGTTTTGAATGATAAAGAACCAGGGCCTACTATTACCTAGGTAAAGAAAAGTACCTACAAAGAAAGATTACATAATTTATACAATAATATAATCATGAGGTTCTGAAAATATAGCTACAAGTAGTCTCCGCCAGTCTATTTCCACTCAGTTTACACCATGATCTCCCTATGGAAAGAGTATCTTACAGGTAAATGAAACTGACCTGGGTCTATTCAGCTAGCTTTTTGGCTTTTCCTTTTCCAACAAACCAGACTGTTGTTGTATAATTACTATATTAGAAGCAGTAAGGTCTGTTTTTTGAGCTTCCATCTCATAAACACTAGAAACTCCAATTTTCTTTCAGATGCTATTAGAATGTATAATACCTGACTAACTTTTAATACATAACCAACTTTTATTTTTACTAAACCAGTCATACTCTCATCTCTTTATATTACTTCTGAGACCTCAAAAGCTCTAAAGTGTTGACTTAAATGGTGGCTAAAATTAAAGGCACAGAAAACAGTTTGATCTTGAAAACTGGACCAAGAATTCTGTACTTCATCATGGAATCATAAATTGCAATCAACAGCTGTTCCACTCACTGGCTATTTTAAACCATTTAATAAGATCTGTAACAAGACTAATTCTTTTCTAAATAAGCATGTCAACACTTATACTAAAACTATGCTGTTCTTCAAAATTGTCTCCTTGGAAAGCTTAATAGTTATTTAACTTATACTGCCACTTTTCAGAAAGCTCCATCACGGAGTATTTACTAACCACATGAAGAAATTACTCTTGTTACTATGTAAACATTGAATTAATACTCAGCCTGGCTTTTCCAACTTTCCTTCTTACCACCCCCTCTATTCACTTAAATCTGGCCTCTGTCTTTTCCTTACCTTTGGTTTTTTGAAATCAACACTATGAGAATTTATAGGGTGGGAATAAACCTTGAAATGACCAAGGAGAAGAGATAGTGGAACAAAAGAAATAGATCTAGAAGCAGACAATCATTTTCATGCTTTTCGCTTACTAGTATCATGGGTAAAAATGTGCTAAAGGCTATGAATGAGTATTTTTAAAAAATAACAAGCTGTATAATGTCCATACTTTCTCTTGAAAGAACTATCTTCCAAGCCAAAAGTTTCCAAGTCAACATTCAGGAGGATTAGAAGAGGGATGTTTCCAAAACGTTAACTGAAATCACTGTATTCTGAGCTCTACCCATGGGGTGGGGGGTGAGGGGAGATTTGTACCTTACCTCCTTTCCTACCAACACTCCATATTCCTTCCTATCACTCTACTCATTATGCCCTGCACTAAGATTAACTTCCTCCACAACAGTCGGTGTTCTAATTTGAAGCCAACCCAAACCACTAAGAATGCTCAAATACAAATGAATGATGCTCAATAAATATTTTCTGAATTGGACTTGGATAGAAGGGCTATGAAATAGCAAGAATTTTTGGTAGACTAGGCAACTTCCCAACACAGCTGCTGTTAGCACAGGTGCTCTTTTTATCCCTTACTTTCTAAAATAATATCATATTCTAAGGATGCTGGGAGCCAATAACTAAAGTAGATGAGAGCAATCTGTTCTACTACTGACCAGTATAACTGGGTAAATCATTTAAATCATGAGTATGAAGAAAAATCTACAATTCTGGAGAAAACTACTAAAAAATAGGTTTAAATAAATAAAACTGTTTAATTAAGATGAAGTTAGGAGAAATTCTCCTTTTGTTTTGTTCCTGTAATGCTGTTTTTATAACTTGAAAAATCAAGATCACTCTTTACTTCAATATATTAATATAGTACATACAAATATACACACGTATTTTCTAAACCATAAACTCTCCTTACCTTCTAATGGACAATTAATTATGTACATGCAGAATCATTTCTGACTGATACCTCAACTAAGAGATTCAAATTCAGTTATTCAAGTGAATCTTTTTTTAAAATGAGGTACCTAAAAATTATTTTAAAATATATAATATAGAGACAAAGTAGATGACCAAGTAGTTGCAGAGGTTTTTGTAATTCAAGCTTAGAAAAGGAAATTAAAACCAGGCCTTAGAAAGAGGACTCCTTTGTCTGATATGGAAGGGAATTTAGATATGTCTAATGTGGAGAGGAATTTAGATATGAAAAGAATACGCTGATCCAAGTTGGGAAGCTAATTTATGCTCCTGCCTTGATTTTGAAAAGCACAGTAAAGGATCAGAAAAAAATCACTAAATAAGTGAAGATTTTCCAAAGCTTTTTTTTTGCTCACACATACAAGTCTGTTTCTGGGTCCATAGTGTGAAAGGAGCAGGCATCAAATATTCTTGAGAAGTAATATCAGAAAGGTAGTTTATCAGAAGGGAAGGGGAAAATAAAAAAATAAAATGTTAAAAAAATTATGTATATATACTATGAAAAAAAATGAAGAAAGGTAGTAAGCTCCTGAATAAAGAAGACAAAACTACTCAATTAGCATGACATAAAAATTAATATAACTATACCATTGAAACTTTGGAGGAGGGAATCCCAAAATTTTTATAATAATCAAGGCCAATAAATTAATTGCAAGATGCTTGCATAATATAAAATTTGTAAATGTTCATAAATTATTTTTGTTTAGTTTTCTTTATTGTTTTGGGTTAACAAATATAAAAATATATAAGGAGACTCAGGTTTGCAATTTTAGTCCCCAAAACCTGTTTTACCCACAAAGTCAAATTCCATAACTGTAAAATCACCAATGGTATTTCCAGAAAAATAAGCTTCAAGGTTCATACTTTGTATGTTTTCAGGAGGGTAAAATATGGGTAAAACATCTACCCATATTTCCAGGTTTTGGCAGTTTGTGGATGGACAACTTCATTTTAAGATCTAGTATGACAGTCTATCAGCACTTTCCCAATTACGAAGAAAAATAAGATGTAGCAGAATTCAAATAAGTAATATACCAAAACATGGTATCTCATAGGAATCCATTTTCTTAAATAATCATTAAAACATTTTGCACTAAGCAATATGCATTTCCAGAACCTGAAACACATGGAGACATAAATGTTAAGACTTGGTCCTTTGATTAAAACTTTATAATTTGATCAATAATGGTTACAGTAATACAAGGTAAGGTATGCAAATGCCTGAGCATTGCACCTTTTTCACATTATTTTTTTAAATAATAATTTAAAAAGAAATTAATTTAAATGCTTTAAAGGTTTTGAAAGAAAACTCTAGTGTAACTTAAATTTACATCAAGTAAATTATAGACTAGAGATAATACTATTTGTGGATATAAATAAACTTAGATTTCCTCTTTTTATTAGTTTACCCTAAATTAAGAAATGTATACATAGGTAATCTATGAAAATTCAGCTCTCTTTTCTAATCTTTGAGCAAAAAGAAAAATGAGGATTAAAGTTGTTCAAAACTTTTACTTACCATACTGATGTGTTTGAAAGATTAACTGGAGGGGTATTTATAATTTAGCTAGATTTAAAATTATATACTTACTTAAAATATAAGATATAGAGAGCTGAGGGGAAAAAGATACAAGGTATGGAAGAATAAGCTAAAAAGCATCAAGAGGAAGCAACCAGGCATACCGCCTCCTGCCAAAAAAAAAAAAAAAAATACATGTGTAAAACAAAAGATAAGGTCTAATCAAAACGTCATGGTCAAGAAAAAGGTGCAGGGAGAGGCTTGTTAGACTTAAAAACACTTAAGGGGTAATTGCCAAATGCAATGAGTCATCTAGTATTGGACCAGGTTTGGAAAGATCAATGGTAAGTATTTTTTGGAAAACAAAAAATGTGAGTGTAAATCAGGTATTAGATAAGACAAAAATCTGCTGACATGATTGTTAAAAAAGACAAATTGTTAACTAAGAAAAGCATATACTAAAAAGACATGCACAACAGTATAATTTTAGTAAAAAATTAATATATATATACATTTATATAGGAAAACATCTGAAAGAACATATACTAAAGTATTAACAGTATCATCTCTAGGTGGTGGGAACATGGTGTTATTTTTGCTTATTTACATTTTTTAACTTTATGTATATGCTTCTCTGAGTGTGTGTATATTGCTTTGGCAATGTTGAAAATATAACATGAAATGTAAAATTAACATACATGCTTTCTTCCAAATCATTATATGAATGCCATTTTTAAAGTCCAGAATCCATAACTACACTTACTATTCATTATACAAGATACATATAGTATATAATTAATATCTATTTGTCCGTCACCTTTTCAAAGAGCTAATTTTGGTGATGTAAAGTACTGAAAGAAATATTAAGTGGGGTACATTCAATAAAGTAGTCATCCAAATGTGAGTAGTTTATTTAATACCACATGACTTAGAGTCAGCAGCATGTATTTGCCTCAACTGAGAAACAAAATAATCATTTTCAAGTTTCCCAATATAATTAACTTCAGAAAGCAATATAATTTTAAAGCACCAAATAACTGGCTTCTAAACAACAAAACCTGTAGCTGAACTGGGGCAAAAATACATAGATCCACAATCATATAAGTAACAGGCGCCTTTAACCCAGACTAAACATTTAAAAATGGCAAACCAATATAAACTTGAGTTAATACAAAATGATACTAACAAGATCAATTTAAGTTTTAAAAGTAAAGCAACTTATTAGAAATAATATATATACAAATACTTACATATAATATTATAGCTTCAAATATTTATATTAAAGTTCAAACAATAAATTCTAAAAGTAAAAACAAACAGAATGGCGAGACAAAGAAAGAACCAAATAAAATATCAAAGAACCTAGTAGGAGATTAAGAGAGCAATAAGTAATATAAAAAAAGACAATGCAGTTTAAAACTCATAGCAAAATTTATGTCTAATTGAAAAGAAAGGTCAAGAAGATGATATATCTTCCCAGGGTGAAAGAGTAAGAAAAATTACAGTCTTTCAAAACTAAAGATTACACTAAAATTGAAGGCAATGAAGCAGTCAAATAAAACAACTATAATACTTTTGTTAGACTTCACACTTTTACATGATACTTTCATGTACATTCTCTGGGGTGATACAGTGAAGCTGCATATCACTCTCACTTTAAAGACTGGTACTTTGATATTTTAAGAAACTATTTAAGGCTACACTGTCTTGAGGACAGAAATCCAACTCTGAGCCCTTATTTGGTATGACTATTAAGTAGACTACTTGTATTATAATTACCTGCTTATCACTGCACTGCATTATTGTTAATGTGACACTCCCACTAAGACCACAATTCCTTGTGGGCAAAGATTATACCTTCCTCTAGCCATCTATGTAGCACCATCACCTGACACTATCTTTTTATAATAGGTGCTTAAAAAGTCTGTTAATGAACATGTATAAAAGTAACTAAAATAACTTATTACATAAATTCATTTCATTACTTTTATAACACACATATAAAGAACCCTCACTCACAGCCCCAGTTAAAAGGGCAGACCTAGGCAGCCACGTTTGTACCAGTTGACAACAATCATGTCCCTGACCCCAACTAACTTAATGAGACATGAGCAGCCAATCTAAGACTAGTCAATCCCTGGGCATAGTAATCACCAAATGTTCTCTCTTGCAAACTGGACTCAGGAGGCAGACAGAAAGATAGTGCTTAAGCTGTAGGTCTTGTGAATTTAGGCAAAGCAATAAATAACTAAAGGAAGCTCATCTGTAAAAAGAAGAGCAAAAAGCAAATATCACCTAGGAACGTGATGAATCAAAAGACTATGGCTCCTAAAAGACAAAGAAAACAGACTCGGTTTCTATTTTTTAATTCCTATAAAACCTAACTGTATTTGTTTTCTAATTGGACTTCTGAGATGTAAATATCTCTACTTGAACCAGTCTACGTGAGTCCTTTTTTTTTTGCAACCATGTACTATAACAGCTATTTTAATTTTCCACAAACAACTACATACTCCTGAGATTTCAATTAGCAGCTATATGCAGATAACTCTAAATCTCTAAAAATGTTCTTCAAAGTACCACATGACAGGTTTCAGACATTTAGAAAACACTTAGTACTATAATAACCCAGGATGAAGAATAAAGCTATAACATCACTAGTTAGTATATTAAAATTAAAGTCAATATCCATCACCTAGGTAGCAGAAAAAAAAACTATAAGAATCACTAAGATAGAGAATTTTTGTGTAGATAAACTCATAAATATCTTTTTTCACTTACTTGATGCTTTCAAGATTCAACCATGTATGCATGTGTCAATAATTTGTCCCTTTCTGATGCTGAGTAGTTTTCCTCTAAATAGATGAGATATATCCATATTGTGGTATAATTTTTAAAATTTATTCACCAGTTGATAAATATTTAGGTTGTTTTACAGTTAGTATTATAAATAAGGCCACTATAAACATTCTGGGAAAAAAAACTGTATGTGTACGTTTTCATTTTTCTTGGATAAGTTCCAGGAAGCAGGAATATTGGGTCATATGGTAAGTGTATGTTTGACTTTATAAGAAAAATATTAAACTGTTTTCCAGGCTGGATATATCATTTTTCATTTCCACTTACAACATATGAGAGTTCTAGTTGCTCCACATCCTCAGCAACATTTGGTATTATCACTTGGTGTTTTGGTATTTTTTACCTTAGCCATTCTAATCAGTGTGCAATGTATCTCGTTGTGGTTTTAATGTTCATGTCTCCAAAAACAATGTTAATGACAATGAATATGTTTACAAGTGTTGCTGGCCATTCATATATCTTCTTTGATGGAGGGCCTGTTTAGATCCTTTGTCCTTTTTTCTTTAAATGTATTGTCTCTTTTTTTGTATAAGTTCTTTATATATTACAGGTACAAATCTTTTTCACATATAATTTTTGCAAATTAAGAATTCACAATATATAGATAGCTAAGAACTTTGCTAAGCACTGTGGAACACTGCTAAGAACTTTGATACACAATTTCTATTACCACCAAGTGACAACATAACAACAAAGTAGAAATATAGGGACATTTTCTATTGGTCCCTTCCCAGATGCACACTTTCTTACTCTTATTCCACCATGACTATCAAATGTGTTTCTGTCAGGCACATTTTACTTCCAACAGATACTTCCAAATATACTCACAACATAAGTCAGTCTATTTCCTCTATCATTTCCGATTTCTTAGGAATGTATGGTTCACAACAAGCAAGTAATACTTACTTAAAGTATAAACCAAGTTAAATAAAAAGAATTTTGTTTGAGAACTCAAAAGTCAATGGGAGAAATATTTAAATTAAATTTAAAAAATCAAATAAAACTGACATACAAAAATATGATTTTACAAAAATTTCAAGTAATATTATCAGTAAAATATTACTATGCTTTCAATAAACTTTAGTCCAGTAACTTCTGATCCTGAAGACTCAATTTTAGCAGGCACCAGAAAGTGAGTATAGGCATACCTCAGGTTCAGTTCCAGACCACCAAAATAAAGCAAGCAACACTATAAAGTCACAATCTTTTTGCTGGTGGAGGGTCTTGCCTTCAATTTGTAAATAACATATTTGGCAGTGCAATAAGGTGGAGCACAATAAAATGATGTATGCCTATAAATCAAACTGCTACCACCATACATAAGAAGCAGAATCAGGAGACAAGAATAACCAAAAATCAGAGACTAAGCAGAATGTCAGCAAACCAAACATATTGCATATTCTGTAAGAGAATTAACAGATTAATAACTCAAGAGATAACCCATGTCCTAAACTGACTAGAGTTATATTGTCTAATATGGTAGACACCAGCCACACATGCCTATTTAAATTTTAAATAATTAAAATTAAAAAATCAGTTTTGCAGTTGTACTAGCCACATTTCAAGTGCTTATTAGACATATTTGACAGCACATATTAAAAAACATGCTCATCACTGCCAAAATTCTATCAGACAGTGCTGGCCTAGGGTATTCAGCGGCCCTGACTAAAGAGCATAAGGAAGCTATGTTCTTCATAAGATTTTTTTCTATGAAGGAAATAGAGCACTTTGCTTTTAGTATTTCTTAGTGAATACTAAAAAGCTATAGACAAATAATATGCTATAAATACTCTCCCCTGGGTGGTAACCACAATGCTGAATTTAGCTTCATTTTTCCCTTGCTTTTAAAAATAATTTTACCAAATGTTTCCTAAAAATATATCATTTTGTTCTGCCTACTTAATTCTACATTAGCAGAATCAAATTTTTTTCTTTATGTCACTTGTTCTTTTCACTATTTTCACTTACTCTAAGTTCATTTTTATTCATCTAAATAACACTGCTACTTGATATACTACAAAGAGCCCAGTTCTATTCAAAAAAAGCTAAGCCTGAATCAATTAAATCATTACCTATTATAAAGCTGTGCAAGTTACAAAGCTTAAGATTCCCAATGATTCTCTATAAAATGAATGTTTTTTAATAAACATTTAACTGATCATAAACCAAAATGAGAAAACTTCCTGTGCATCAAAGACAAGTTTTAGTTGCTTTACATTCATATACCTTTTCTTTCCTTAAAAAAAAAAAAAAATGTAGAGCATTGGTTTAGCAAAGTATGGTCCCTCAATTAGAAGAATCAGATCACAGGGGAACTTGTTAGAAATAAAAATCCTCTGCCCAATTCTAAAACCACTGAATCAAAAACTCTGGGATTGGGGTCAAGTAGTCTCTGTTTTAACTAGCCCTCTAGGTCAAGGGTCCCCAATCCCCCAGGGCTATGAACCAGTACTAGTCTGTGGCCTCTTAGGAACCAGACCACACAGCAGGAAGTGAGCAGTGGGCAAGCAGCGAAGCTTCATCTGTATTTGCAGCCGATTCCCAGCGCTAGCATCACCACCTCAGCTCCACCTCAGATCATCAGGCATTAGATGCTCAGAGGAGCACCGGTTCCTGGTGCCAAAAAGGCTGGAAACTACTGTTCTAAGTGATTCTGATGTGTGCCAAAGCTTAAGAACCTCTAGAAAAGTGTCTCAACAATCAGTATACATAAGAGCTAAACAAATGTATGAACAGAAATTTCTAATAACTAACCAATAAACTCAATTACTAAAAATAAATTAACCCTTTGCTATTGTTGAACTTTAAAAGCTTCAGCTCACTCTAAAATATTATATTCAAAACAATTAACCAAAATATACACAAAATACAATAAAGCTACAAACAACTCTCTCTACATATATATATAGTTTACTCTCTATATGTGTATATATAGAGATATAACTTTAATCCTAATTTTTTTAATTAACCATTTTCTGATTATGGTCTCTTTCTCTTTTTTTTCTCTTTGTCTTTTTTCCCATATATACCTTGGCCAGTTGCCTTTCTTTGGAAAATATCACATGTTCTTTTCTAATCTGTCTAACAGAAGTTTTGTTCTTTATGATTTATAGTGGCTGCATATATATTGGGGCTCATTAATGTATTGCAAATACTTTCCAAAATGTGTAATGTGCCCTTACACATTTTAACTTAGATTTATAACAGAGTTTTGCTTTTCTAAATTGAAAATAATTTTTAGCATACAGATAAATATAAAATATAATAATGCATCTACCACCCAGATTTAATAAATGTATCTTACCACATTCATTTCAGACCTTTAAGAAATGTTACTGATAACAGAATTTTTTATAGACTAAAAAATTTTCATATTTCCCTTTGATTTGCTCTTTTTAGACTCAGTTCTTTCTTACTCTAAATTCAGATAGTCAATTATTATTTTTCAGATAATTTATCATTGGAAAACTTCAAACATGTAAAAAGAAGACAGCTTTTACTAATATCACTTAATGGTATACCTTGTTTCATCTCTACAGGAGTCAACAAACCTTTTCAGTAAAATTCCATACGGTAAATATTTAAGTTTTTGTTGACCAATGGGTCTCTCTTCCAATTATTCAGTTCTGCCTCTGTATTGCAAAGCAGCCATAGGCCATATGTAAATAAATGGGTGTGACTGTGTTCCAATAACTCTTTATTTTTATTTTTTAATTAATTTATTTTTTTTTAGGTGAAGCAACCCTTGGTTGACCTCACAGCTTGCAAAGACGTTGTCCACTTACAATCCCCTATCTACTTTTTACATCTACAGCACCTGGTCTTCCAAGGTGGTCTCCCATCCAAGTACTAACCATGCCCAACTCTGCTTAGCTTCCGAGATCAGAAGGCATTGGGCTTGTTCAGGGTAACATGCCTTTATTTTTAAAAACAGTATGCAAGCTAAATGGGCAGTAGCTTATAGACTCTGATCTATAACCCTACTCACTTCCTCATTCAAGAATATTTTGAAGAACCTCCAATATATCACTTCATCTCAACTGTTAAGTATTGCTGTACTTCTAAAAGATAAAGACTCATTCTTTATATATAATTATAATACCATTATCGCAAGTAAAAGAGTTAACAAAAATTCTTTAATATAAATATCCAGGGTTCAAATGTTCAATGATCTCATAATTTCAAATTTATAATCTATTTGCAACAAGATCCAAATAAAGTCCAAACTTTATTTTGAAACTGTTTGATATATCTTTTAAATCTCTTAATTTTTAGTACCACTGTTTAATGTTGAGTGGGTTAAAAATGTGCCTCCCCCAAAATGACGTTCATGTCCTAACACACAGTACCTGTGAACATAACCTTCTTTAGAAACCGGGTCTTTGTAGACATTAACTAAGTTAAGAATATCAAGATAAGGTCACCTTGGATTTAGAGTGGACTCTAAATTCAATGACTGGTGTCCTTATGAGAGAAGAGAAATTTGAGACACAGAGACATAGGAGAAAAGGCTATGTGACGATGAAGGCAGAAACTGGAGGTATGCTTCCATAAACCAACAAATATCATGGTGACACCAGAAGCCGGAAGAGGAATTAAAAAATATTGCCCTAGAGCCTTCAGAGGGAATGTGGTCCTGCCAACACCTTGATCTTCAAATTTTGGCCTCTAAAACTGTCAGAGAATAAATTTCTGTTATTTTAAGGCACTCAGTTTGTGATACTTTATATAAGCCCTAAGAAACTTATATACCTACCCAAAAGAACATTCTGCCAAGATGGAAATGTTCTATATCTACACTGTCCAACACAGCTGTTGAGCACCTGAAATATGACTAGTGCAAATAAGAATCTGAATTTTTAACTTAATTTTAATTAATTTAAATTTTTTAAATGTGTTCCCTCACGTTTCTGCTTTGAGATTTTATGGGGGAGGGAATAAACTAATAGGTTGTTCTATAGTGTTCCTCACAGTCTGCATTTTTCTGATTATGTCTTCTTCCTGTTAGTTAACATTTTCATCTTCTGTATTTTTCTATAAGTTAATAGTTGAATTTAGATGCTTAATCAGACTGAGGTCCAATTCTTTTTGAGGGGGAGAAGGGGCAAGACTACTTCATGGGTGGCATTTTGTCTTGTATCAAGAGACAAATGTTCCAGCTGTCTTTCTCTGGTAGTGTTATTATCTATGATGTTCATACTTCCACTCGTTAATTTATTAAGGCTTGCAAAATGGTGATATTCTAATTTTACAATTCCTTTCTCACTTGTTAACTAGACTGTTCTATAAAAATAATAATTCTATAAAAATAAATTTCCTTTCATCTACTATGTAGTTGCTCAATGATACAGTTCTTATAAGAAAAGCAGAATAAATGCTCAATTCTTTCCTTATTATCTGGTATGACAAGATGTTCCAGACTTAGCTTGTATATTTCACAGCTCAATTATGAAACCAGCTATATTTTCCAAGTATCCTCGATTACTTTTAGTGAGAAATAATGTGCACAGACCTCAATTTAGATGTAAAAAAATCTTTTTTTAAAACTTTATTTTTAATAAAGCTGTTACTTGTAATTAGCTATGGGTCAGTTGTCTGGCATAATAAACAAAAACATTTTTAGTTACTAACATTTTATTTTTTAACATATTCACACAGGTTATAGAACTAGGCAGGTTTTTCTTAGGTAATTCAATTTTCTTAAGATTCTAATAGTTTAAAATCACCAAAAGAAAATTCAATTATTACGTAATTAACAATTATTAAAATACACACAATTCGCACATATTTTCTTTCCTAAAGTATAAAAGTATAACTATATAAGAAGCATAGGAGTATAATTATAATTACATATTTTTTAATGTAGGGTTTAGTAGCAAATTCAATAACTCCAATACAACTTTAATTCTTGCTTTAGCCTACATTTTGTCAACTATAGATAAAAGCATCTTGATTACTAATATTTTAAATAACCTATTACCATATCCTGATTATTATTATATGATGGCCATCAGCTACATGTTAGTACATAAATCCAAATGTCAAAATAAACAATCTATTAAATCTCAAAAGATAGCTACAGATATGTTGCTTTCCACTTGCACATAAGCTAAAAATTTTTGTTAAAAGAGACCCTTTACTAACATTTTACCAACACTGCAAAAAATTTTTAAAGGAAAATTTGGGATGATATTTACAAAATTAAATCAAATACATTTCAAGGAGGTCCACTATTTACAATTAAATAGCTAGAAGTCTAATGTTTGAGCAAATGTATTTAACAAATACGTTTTAATAGACTAGACTGATGGACAGATACACAGAAGGAAGAAAGATGAGTTTTATATTAATTCTTCAGATTCCAACAGAACACTAAAGGATTTCTTCTTTCTTGCTTCCCACTTTTCACATTTAAAAACTCCTCCTCCAACAATAAGAAATCTGGCTTCCATTACCCATAAAATATTTATCTATTTGCTCAACCCTGGTATACACAGAAAGTATAGTAGTTTGGGATTTGCTAACCCATAGCTCTGCACAAAAATAGGAAAGCCTACACACTAAGTTCAATATTTTTTTGAGTTATTTTTGTCTTCAAAATTGAGGCCATATAGTCCAAATACTGTATGCACAAGTTATTTGTGTTAGTTTGTCTCCCAACCCATACGTAATTATATTATTCATCTGAAGTCAGTTGAGTTCATTTGTTTTATTCCTTTTTCAGTTTTGTTTTTTTCTCTAACTTTATAAATTTTTTAAATGTGAAACACTAACATAGTTCCAAAAGTAAGAACCATACAAAAAGCTATAGTTAATAATGTCTTTAACCTCCTCCAATTATGTTATTCTCATTCCCATCCTTCATTCATTCCACCCTGTTCCCATTCACTCTGTTTTTGGTTTCTGGTTTATCATTCCTGTATTTCATTTGCAGATATATGTATATTTTTTTATGTTGCCTTCTTTCTTACATCAGGAAAAATAGTACAGATGCTCTTTTGCACTTTCCTTATGGAACTCAAACATATAATCCTAGAAATCATTCCATATTAATTCATAGAAATTTCCTCATTCTTTTATATACCCTCATTGCGCAGACAGTACCATAACTTATTTAATCACTCTCTTGTGTGTTAACATTTAAGTTGTTTCCAATATTTTGCAATTATGGATAATGCTAGAATGAATAATCTTGTCCATGTGTATTCTTGTATTGCTGGAGACAAATCTTCAGGGTAAATTTTCAGAAGTAGAATACTGGGTCAAAAAGTAAATGCACATGAAGTTTTGTCATAGTCTGGCAAAGTCCCTTCCAAAAGAGTTATAATAATTTGCATTCTCATCAGCAATGTAAGAAATGAGTAAGACATTTTAGTAATGGGAAAAAAAACATTATTAGTCACTAAGCATAGATAACTCACTTCTTTTATAATAACTTAACTGAGATATAATTAACAGATCACACAATTCACATATTTAAAGTAATAATTCAATACTTTTATATATTCACAGTTGTGCAAGCATCAAATCACCACTATCAATTTTATTTTACTTTTTTACTTATTTCTTTTATGCCTACAGCACCTGGTATTCCTACATGGTCTCCCATCCAAGTACTAACCAGGCCTGACCCTGCTTAGCTTCCGAGATCAGACGAGATCAAGTACGTTCAGGGTGGCATGACCGTAGACACAACTATTAATTTTAAAAATTTTCACCACACAACATCCCCAAGAAACCCATACCCATTAACAGTCATTCTCCTCGCCCTCCACTTCAGGTTCAGGTAACCACTAATTTACTTTCTATCTTTATAGATTTGCCTATTCTAGACATTTTATTTAAAATGGAATCATACAATAGACAGACTTTCGTAACTGGCTTCTTTTACTTAGCATATTTCCAAGGTTCATTCATATTGTAAAATGTATTAGTGCTGTATTCCTAGTTTATGGCCAAATAATACTCCATTGTATGGATATGCAACACTTTATACATTCATCAGTTGAACATTGGTTTGTTTTCACTTTTTAGCTATTATGAATAATACTGCTTAAACACTCATGTACAAGTTTTGAGTGGACATGTTTTCAATTCTCAGGTATATACTTAGAAGTGGAACTGCTGGGTAATATGTTAACTCAGATTAACCTTTTGAGGAATAGCCATGCTATTTTCCAACAAGACAACCTACTTTTAATTTGACTTATATTATTAAGCCACCTTCTATTCCAGTTCTAATAACTAGCACAAAGTAACTCTAAATGTAATGATACATAATCTGGTCATTGGTGAATAAGATTAGATATCTAGAATGATATTAGTTATGTATCGTTCTTGGGAGAATTTTGAAAAGTCATCCAAATCTTTTTCAATTTAGATAAAGAATTGTGATTGGGATCAAGCATAAAAAATAACACAGTATCCTTAAGATATGTAGTCTATGATGACTATATATACAACTTAATAAAAAGCTAAATAAATAGTCTATTATTTGAATATAATTTTGATCATTCATAATTTCTAATTAAAGCCATTAATGAACTAGTTTTCACTAAGTATTAACCATATATCTGGTCCTTTATAATAAGGCACAAGAGTATTGGGCACAATTCCTGACCACAAAAAGCTTCTTATTAATAAGTCCAACAGAAAACATTAAACACATAAAAAAATGTGTAAATCATGTTAAACTATATGATTCTATATATAAATTCGAATCAAGAGTTTGGGAAGGAAAAGACTCCTGGAGGTTACAGTAATCAGAGAAAGCTTAATTAACAAAGGTGAAACCTAAGGAAAAAAAACTGTGTGATGTAGTGTTTGCAGAGCCAGAAAAACGAGAAGGCATGCTAAGCAGGAGGCACAATGGGAAAGATGGACCAGAAGCAGGCAGGAACAGCCACAAATGCAAAACCACGAAGAAGGTTGAGAATCAGAGTAGAGAATAGAGAGAGAAAATTGGTCAGGTATGATAAGGATCTTGAAAACAATGGGCAGGTCATGAAGTTTGAGGATTTATTTTTATTTTTCAATAGTTTTAAACAATATCAAATTCTGAATTGAGTAATTTGTAATAATTTTATCTACTCTGCTTTTAATATCAGAACCATAAATACTAGAACATATTTCACCATATTGTTTTAACAAAAACTGAAACAATTTAGGCTAGCCAAAACATCATACAACACATGCCTAGAAAGTTATGTTCTTGAAAAAGTATACATGTAAAAAGAAAACCTCATATAAATATTTGTTTTGAAGGAAGATTAGCATTAAGGAGGAAACAAAATATATCTGCCCTCAAGCTAAAGTTAAAAACTAAATGCTTATTTTTACTTGACTGATGGCCTACAGTGTGTGCTTATTGTTGACTGGATCTTTTCCTATCAACACACCCAGCACTTCAAAAGACCCAACCATTCTGCCAAGATTTCTGCCTTCAAAGAGCTTTTGTTGTCATGGCAATCTCCTGTTCTCTGGAAACCCAGTCAGCAACACCCTATGATACACAGATGGAACAATGTTCAAACTCTGCCTGATTCCTCCTTGAGGCACAGGGTATATCCTGTCACAACAGTACCAAATTTTACAAGGTATCAACAGTCTGTTACAGTTCATAGAGAACCAGGATTACTTGAAAATAAAAGGTGCATCCAGAACGGGGGAGGGAGGGCTGTGGTTGGGAACTCCCTTTTATATTATAAAGCAGATGTCCTAAAGAATGAAGGCCAATTAAATAAAACACTGAAAGATTTCTCCCTTTCAAATATCTCAAAACACTTTCCTAAAAAATATTAAGTGAAGATAAAAGTTTAAAAAAAAACAGTACAGGCGTGGTACTCTGGCTGGTTAATAATGTCCTCCTACTCTGACTAAAGATGTAACACCTTATCAAAACCAACAAAGTTAAATTCTGCCTAGAATTAAAGCATTCCTTAGAAAGAGCAGAAACTCTGAAACCATTTCTATAGTACTCTGTCAAAAATGTCAGAAAGAATATATTAGCTAATAAATTGCACACATGGAAAAATTACAGCCAGAGTTTGAGGGTATGTTTCTAGATGTAAAATACTTCTGACCTAAAGAAATTGTTTTTCCATCTCTGTTCAACTTATACAGTCCCACATTTCTAAATCAAGTAAACTGTGTTTTCTATGCTCTAGTAGTCCTCAAGTTAACAGCTAATATCATGACAATAAAATCCAAAAATCAAGTAATGTAAAAAAGCAATAAGGGCAATGATCTAGGATTCTGAAAATAACCTCATTTTAAGACTTACATATATTTCTAGAAATTGAAGGTTTCACAGTATTTAAATGCTGAATTATCTTTTGCAATTAAAATCATTATAATTTCAAAAAATAATCTTATAGAGAGTGAAAAAAGGCCTTGACACATTGTTACAAATTAAATATGCTTCAAAAAAACATTCACTTCAGAGAAAGTTCTAAGGTGTTTTTGTCCCATATACAGGTTATGAGCATTTAACTTTCCTATATAAACAGTACAGAGGTTCTTATAAAGTCATTTAAATGCACACGTATTAAGAAATAGAGTTCATTTTTACTTCATTAGTGGTTCTGAATTCCTGAAAATCCAGCTGTTCATATTATCATTCCAAAAATTTCGTAGGAGTCCAGAGCTGAAAGAAATGTAAAGATATCCAGTAGTTCCAAATTTGTATCAGAAAGTAACCTGAGAGATCAAATAACAACCTCCTCTTTTTTTTCAAACTGAAGCCTAGGCAAGTTACATCATTAACTAAATTTTCTCCTCTTTGATACTGTTTTTTGTTTTTGTTTTAACATAATTACATTCTAGTCTCTCTTCATGTTTCTGGGATCTATTCTTTAATACCAATAGAAATTCTACTGTCTCAAAAGCCAATAGAGCAGCCTTCTTTAAATAGAGGAAGCTAATATGAGTTAAAGGTCAGTGACCTTAAAGACAAAGACAAAAGAGCAAAAAGAGTTGTAACAGACCTTTTATCTAATGCAGAAAAATCTGGAGTAGAGTTTAAACCTAGTGCGGATCTAGCATTTTGCAAAGCAGCATCAACAAGGACCAAACTCACCACATATCAGATATGCAAATCAAATCATTTTCACACCTTACAAAATAGTAGAGACCAGCACTTTAAAGCAGCTAAAATTAACTACTAAAGCTGTGGCTTTGAAAGTTGTTTTTTCCTACCACAATCCACTGTTAAATATATTTTTATATCACCACCTAGTGTACACAAATGTATATTTATATAACAAACTAAAATTTTATAGAAACAATCCTCTAGGTGCATGTGATACATTCTCATAGCTTCTGTTCTTTCCCATTTCTTTATCATGCTGTGTGCAATCCCCAAAATGTTTTCTCAACCCACTAATGGGTAATGGCCTTCAGTTTAAAAATGAAAGAAAGCATAAGTTATCTATAACTGATACAAAGGCTTAAGAAGAACAGTTTTCATAGGTATTCATTCCCCCAAATATCTAGTAACACATACTATCTGAGTAATACTGTTTGACTGCACAGTGCTAAATATTGTATTATAAGATATTTGGATTGTTTATACAAATATAACTATATAGTCTTGTATTTATTTTAGCAATAGGTTAGATACATAAGGAAGAAAAGACTGACCTGTGAACCCATTTATTTAATTATTAAGAATTTTTTCACAGGTATTTTTTCTAAAATATCTACAAGAATCCAAAAGGTTTATATTTGTATTACAATTATTATTATTACAATTATCTCTCTATATACAGAACTACACTGACTATATCCATTTTTATTATCCTCAAAGCACTTAGCAGTGCTTAGCATACAGCAGGCACTTATTTACTAAACTAATGGTTTTCTCTAATCTTAAAGATTAGTTTGTATCTCAAAGAATTACGATAAGGCACTAAAACAGCTTTAAGTTAACAAAAGTACTTTTGAATACAACTATCAAAATACCACAAATATCAAAGTAAACCCCTGAAAGCCTGAATTTTGCTCCACACATGTGTAACACTTTTTATTTAAAATAAAACTATTGCAAAACAATTTAAACCAAATTCCATAATCCAGTTATTAATAAAACCACTACTAAAAAGACAAAATATATACTACTAGTTAGTAAATTTAATTTTATCATTTATTTTATATAGCCAATGCATGTTTCCAACTCAAATTCTTTTGAGGATAAGTCAATACAAATAAATCACATATGGGACAAATGCACTTTCAAGCTTTACAACTCAGAGAGTGATTTTATTGTAAAAGATATGCACTATATTTTACAGCAGCTATTTAGATTTTTCAGATTGTCATGTCAAAAAATTAAACATTCATCTTGCGATTTCTTTTTAAAACCAAAGTTAAATGAAACAGATGCCTCTGAACATCTTCTAATTCAATATTTGTGTGTACCATTACCAAAACATGACCTATTTTTGAACGACTTCATTAAATGGTAAACAATAAAAATAACCATTTTAATAATCATTTGATACTTGAATGTGAAATCTTTTTCTTAACAACTAAATTAAACAGCCAACTCAAAACAAGTAATGTAAATATTGGTTAAACCGTCTCCAATTTCTCAATTTACAATGATGAGAGACTCTTGGAAGAAAATTGATTTCCTTTGTGTGGAAAGTATTTCTGCTGTGGAGACTGGATTCTTGCTTCCATTTTTAAAGAACTAAGTTGGTTAACTAACATGCATAGCTCTTCAATAGTTCTCATCAAACCAGTAGAGACTTTACTGTCTACATGAAATAGCTCTGACAGTCACTAAGGAAAGAGGAACACTATTTTTCACTAAGATTATAAGGCAGTTTGACTGTGCCATTCCGCATCTCAAAAGGTAAAGTGGCTGGAAATACAGTTTAAGTTTTTAAGATATAGGTCCATTCTACTTTCAGGGGTTATAGCCTCTCTATGGAAACAATGGATACGCGTAGGTTTGCAGCAAAAAGTAGTCTTTCATCCACATATACCAAAGAAAATGCCAGCATCATAATAAGTGCTCAAATATTTTTCTGAATAAAAAGTATTAAGGCAGACCTGGGAATATAAAGGGCTGGAACATTATCAATTGGAATAATATCTGCCACAAGAAACAAACAAAAAATTTCAAAATAAGACATGACCCAACAATCCAGAGTATTCTCACCCTGCTCCAGGAAGATAGCATAATACAGAGAAAAAGCACTTAAGTTGAAACCCATTCCAAATTTCACAATCCGCTAGATATTAAATATAAACTTGGTAACTCAAAACTAAAAAGCTAGATTTCTTTGTGTAAACAGAAATACATAAACCTAATTTAAACATAAACTTAATTACTATGTTTATGTTAAAAAAACATAAATCTAATTACAGTTTTTATGTAAGCTTTTGTTATATACGTGAGCACAATGTATATAATACATGACCTAATGCAGCACAAGCACAGTACAGCAGAACTTTATACAATGGAAATATCTATATTTGCACTCTCCAATATGGTATCCATTAAATACATGTGGCTATTAAATACTTAGAATGTGGCTAGTGCAACTGAGGAACTGAATTTTCTTTTTTAAAACTAATTTAAATGTAAATAGGCTGAACTTAATTTCCAGAAAGAGTAATAGGGAAAAACAGAGACTAGAAAACATTCTTGCCTGAAAAAAAGCATAAAATGGAGAAAATGAATACATATTAAGATACTAAACAACAGGCAACAAAGGACAGTGATATCTAGGAGACAAGAACAAATTAGATGAGTCCTACAAATGGCCAAACTTTCTGACTTGAAAGTTTCCAGGCTGAGGAACAGGGATGGGGGATGAAGATGAAGACTGACAGACTCAGTGAGCTGAGAATGTGGACATGGATCTCAAAAGAGTGAGTAGAAGAGAGAACAAAAGAGCAGCACTGAGAACAAACTCCTGCAGAGGGCTCCCTTTGAGTACTGTTCAGCACATGCATGTGAGAAAGCTACCTGAGACTAGAGGAAGAACAATCCCAAAAGATAAAAGGTGCCAGGCACTCACAGAGAGCCAATAATTGTGTCTGTTCTCCTAGCAGCCAGCCTGGAAAACTGCATGAGTTGTGTAGCACTGGCAATAGTACACAAAACTGATTCCCTCAGGAGTGAGGAATAATCAATCCTAAGCTGACCACTGCTCTGGACCCTACCTAAAGAATCTTAATAAGCAAGACCAGAAAGAATCAAGCTGTTCAAAGTAACTTAACTACACCCCAGAAAAAAGATCAAGAATATTTTTGGTAATACAAAATTATACAGCACCTACAATGTAAAATTCACAATGTCTAGAATGTAATAATAATAAAAAAATTACTAGGCACACAAAGTAGCAGAAAAGTACAAACCATACAGAAGAAAAGAAAATCAATTACATTCAACCACAACCGACATAGATATAAGAATTAACAGACCAAGATATTAAATAAGTTATTATAAACTATTCCATATGTTCATAGTTGAAAAATATAGAAGATACGAACACATAAATCAAAATTCTAGAGATGAAAGCTGAACACTTAAAAAACATAAACAGACCTTAAGACAATTTAATGGAATGAATAAAAATAAAGTCAAGGATTTCAACTATAGTTTTAAAAGGTAACGACTGTTTTGCCTTTTCAGGGTACTGTGAAATGGCCATTTCTGGAAATCATAAAACTGGACATTTGCTCTCACGCAGAGTCATAAACAAAATCTGGCTGGCATCAAGAGACATCAAACAGAGAAAATCAGTTAACTTTAAGATAATCTGTATTCAAGCCTTATTGTCCATATCTTATATGGTTTTGATTTATCTAGGGGGTGGGACTTTTTGTGTCCTTACCATGGAAAAGTGTAAGCATTCTCATCCCTCTAATGACATAGGAAGATAAGTGAATGTAGAACATATAGAAGGTGAATGGGGTGGGAATGCTTATAAGAATAAAACATATTCATATTCTACAGAAAACTTAAAGGCTGTTTTCACTTCTGTACTTTTGACTATGACTTCTGAGTTGATTTTGTCATAAACTTCAGCCCTCAGTTTCATTCTGAGGTGACTGCACCGTTAAGAACAATGTTTTAACTTCCTCAACTTACACAAAATATCATTGGTATTTACTACTCCACTGGTATTTATTCCAGTTTGTTTTAATAATCTCTTCTGGAGTCAAGGGATTTTAAAGAGCTATCTTATACAGATTGCCCTAAAGCTAAGAAACTCTTATACTGACTAAATTCTTCAAAGAGAGGAAGAAAACTTGCCCTGGAGATGAATTCTGATGTTTTGGAGTTACAGTAAGTTTTTCAGATCACTATGACACCAGAGCAACATTATTCAGACTTTTCTGTAGAGATCCAGAGAACAGACTTTAGCAATAAACAATACTTCAAATTGCTTTGTCATTTAGAAAGCATCTTCACATGCATGATCTCTTTTAAGCCTCATGAAATCCTTGTGAATAGCACTTACCTCCACAGTGATAAATCATACAAAACCTTGACATCATCTCAGATGGCCCACTCCACCTCACACTACGAACTCAATTAAAATGAGGTCCTATCAATTTCACATCTGTATGTTCTTACTTGTATCCTTACCAGCTTTGCTCCATGCAAAGCTATCATTTAAACTGTGCACCTCACACCTCCAGGGCCATCATTTACAATTCAGTGTAATACCTGACCAGACTTATGTGGTTGTGCTGGCTTCTTGAACATAGTCCTCATCCAAGAACCCTGCCTCCACTCTTCCTATTACACATTTTCTATTAGCTTCATTTACCTTCCTACAAAGGGGAACACTTCTAATTTCAGCCATGATATACTAACTGAAACTGAATTTAATCTCCCAGTGCAAATAATCAGAAAATTAGAAAACAATGTAAGACTAATTCCTGAAAAAAAAAAGGAAAAAAACTAAGTGATCTCTACCATCGTCCTGGTCTTCTAACTAAAAGCAATCTGCAGATCATTGTGTAGGAAGGGTATGTCAAGCAGTACCACTGAGTTGAGGGGACAGAGATGAGAATTCTGAGAAGCAAAGGCAGTTGGATTTGCGGGGCAGAGATCCAGAGATCCAGAGATCCAGGGGAGAAAGCTCTACATAGAAAGATCTCCAGAAATCTGCATGGGGTCCTCTTGAGTATGTTACTCAAGCATGTGTAAAACTCCTCAAAAGCAGCCAAGAAATGACCAAGGAGTTTTAAGTTCAACAGTTATCAGAGCTCACACAGGACTGGGAGATGTTTTAAGTTGGAAGCAGAGTAGTGCATAAACACAGAAAAGTTGAGGCATGTAAGTAAAGACCTCAGAAAGGTGATGCCTTGGTAACAGGGTCAACTATTCTTAACATAAAAGTTACTTCAGATCCACCCTAAAAAAGCATAAAGACTGAAGGGATTGAGTTGATCTCTAGTAACTTAATTTCCTGTCATAACAAAGTCATACACTCTTTAAAAGAAGAAAACAAAATACAAACACTCAGTGTTAGAGTCATAATGTCTAGAATCTAATCGAAATTTATCAGACATGTAAAGCATGGCAATGTGACTCATAATCTGTCAATAGAAACAGGCCTAAAATAAAAAGGTGATACTATTAGGCAAAGACTTTAAAACAGCTATTACAAATGGCTCAGTGATTTAAAGAGAAACAGGATCACCATAAGGGAAGATTTAAGACAAAAAAAAAAAAAGGGACTTTTAGAAATAAAAGAGAGTAGCTGAAATGAAAAATTTCCTGGATAGGATAAACAACAGATTAGATACTATAAAATAAAAGATCAGTAGCTTGAAGACACAATAATAATAGAAACTATTAAAACTGAACTATAAAGAAAAAGACTAAAAAAAAAAAAAAACCTTAATAATCTGTAGGATAATATTGAGAAAACTAACATATGTGTAATTGGAGTCCTAAAAGAAAAAACATGTGCCAATACAACGACCAAAATGTTTTCAAATTTGATAAAACATTATAAACATACATATCAAACACATATACACACACAGGAATCTCATCATCAAATTACTAAAAACAAGAAAATTTTAAAAGCAGCCAGAGGGGACAAAAACATATTACACAGAAAGAACAAAGATAAGAATTACTGAAAACTGGTCTTGAGAAACAACGAAAGCCAAAAATACAATAGAGCTCTTTAACTTGTCAAAAGAAAAAAGTTAATCTAAAATTCCATATCTAGAAAAAATAGCCTTCGAAAATAAAGGCAAAATAAATCTTTTCAGACCAACAAAAGTAAAAAGAATTCACTGTCCACAGTCCTGCACTATAAGAAATTTCAGACAGAAGGAAAATAAGATGAGCTAGAAACTTGGATATATACAATGAAATGAAAATAATGAAAATGGAAAATATGTGGGTAAATATAAACTCTCTTTTAAGACCAAGAAAAAGAGAAAAAACACAATTACCAATATCAAAAGAGAAAGAAAAAACATGATTACATACCTTTTAGGCCAATAAACTTAATAACAAATAAAATGGAAAGAATCCTTGAAAGACACAAATTACAAAAACTGACTCACGAAGAAACAGAAAATCTGAGTAGCTTGAAATCAACTAAAACAATTGAATTCACAATTTAAAACCTTTTCAAGAAAACACTAGGCCTAGAATGCCTCATTGATGAATTGTTACATACCTAAGGAAGACAAAACACTATTTCCACACAAATACTCCCAAAAACAAGAGAGCCAGGGAACATTTCCTAATTCATTTGATGAAGCCAGCATGATCCTGATGCCAAAATCAAGACAGACAATACCAAAAAAAAAAAGAAAAAAAGAAAAAAACTACAGATCAATTTTCATCATAAATACAGACACAGGAAGTCCTTACAAAATAGTAACAAATTAAATTCAGTCCTATAAAAATAATATACCATGACCAAGTAGAATTTATTCCAAGAACAAGGTTTAGCATTCAAAAATCAATCAATATTATTCACTATATGGAAAGAAGGAAGAAATCTATGTGATGATCTCAATGGATTCAAAAAAGCATTTGACAAAATTTCAATGTATTCATGAATTTTTTTAAAAAAAAAAGCAAACTGGGATTACAAATGTATTTCTGCAACCTCGTAAAGGACATCTACCAAAACCTACACTTTAAATATTTAGTGGTTAAAAACTGAATGCTTTTCTCCTAAACTTGAGAACAAAGAAAAGATATTCACTCTTACCACTACTATATAACATTATTTATTTACTATGATAGCCAGTATCCTAAGTCATAAAAGATATAAGGATTAGAATGGAAAAAATATGTTGTTCTTAATTTGTAGGCAACCTGACTGTATAACAGTAAATCCTAAGGCATCCATTAAAAAAAAAAGTTCTATCTAATAAGTGAATTTAATTTAGCAAAGTCACAGGACACAAAGTTAATATATAAAAACTCAACTGTATTTCTATTCAGCAGCAACAAATAATTGGAAAAAATTTAAATACTATGTATAACGGAATTAAACAACATGAAACACTTATGGATAAATTTAACAAAATATGCACTAGACCTCTATACTGAAACCACAAAATACTGCCAAGGAAGATTTACAGATGTGAATGAGTAGAGATTTACCATGTTCATATATGGAAAACTCAATGTTGTTAAGCTGTCAACGTTAATATATCAAATGGAAAAATTAACCCATTCCTCGGAGTAACTTTATTTACCAGTGTTTACACAGACTTTATCATATTCTTTTTTCTATATCCCACATTATTTTGCAGTTAATGTAACTCAGTAAATAGCGTTTACTGAATTTATTATGACTTGCTAACTTCACTGTCCCCATGATAGGAAACCTCACCAAAAAACAATATTGTACGAAAATACTTTGTGCACTAAAAATTACCAGTGCCAGAAATACTGCCAATCTTTCCTCTCTAGCTCACAGCAAGTAGAATTTCTAAAGGAGGCAGGAAGATTTTTCACTGCCTATATCCAGGTTTACCAAACTGCAGAAAAAAATATAAAAAATAAAAAGCCACCAAGTGATTTTTTTTTTTTTTAATTATCTTGCTTTAGAAGCACGGAAATCTAAGCTCAACTTTTAAAACAATGACAAGAGTTCTAATCCACAATTTATTTCTTTGGATAAATATTATTCTTCTCTCAACTGAAAATGAAATTGACAACCCATTTCTAGAGCCCTTTCAATCTTGATCACTTAATTTTGTTTTCCTGTTTATACATTTTAGAGTATTTACAAAATCTTTCCATAGCCTTCGCCTCTGCAAGACACAAGATGAAGTCTTCAGTTTAACTCACCTTTGGCTACAGTGTGGCCTATGAAGAAAATAAGTTCTTATAGCACAATATATAATACAGTTCAACAAGATGAAGTTTATTTTTGTTTGAACACATCACTAAATGAACTTTCAAGTTTCACATGTTTCTACAAAGTAATGGTTCATTATTTTCAGAGAGAAAACAAGTAGAGAACTGAAAACTCACATTCATAAATTTGAAACAGACACACTCCAGGGGTTCTAAACTGGAACCAGATTGGCTTCTTAAAAATTAAGTAGCAGCTTGTTAAAAATTCTGATTCTTAGGCTCTGCCCCAGATCCATGCAATCAGCATATCTTGGGTGCGGAATCCAGGAATAGATATTTGTTAAAAGCTCCTCAGATGATGCTATTACATTGTTGGGCACATTTTAACAAGAATTACTTCACCAAATTTTGATATTAAATAACTGTATTTCATAACAGGATATTAGACAACTGCCCATGAGACTTTTTAAAAAAAAAAAAATCTGAATAACTAGCTACTGCTACAAAATTGTATGGGTCAGCTTTGAAACCTGATTCTGCCACTTAGCAGCTGTTACTCAAACCACCTGAAGCCTGTTTCCTCATCTGCAAAAATGTGAGTAAAACTAAATCTGCCTCAGATTTATTATGAAAATTATGTTAAATAATTCATGTAAAAGTGCCCTACACACAGTGCCTATACATAAGGAACTAAATCTTATTGAATGCTTCCTATTACAATAAAACTCATTTCAGAGTTTGTTTTCTAAAAGGGAGAACAATTAAGTTGGTCAAAGTGAAATCTTAAGACTGCCAACAGATGCTAATGTTTTGGGGGTTTTTTTAGCTTCATTAAGTCATGTGTATTGTATAAATATGTCACTTTCTATAACAGGTCAAATCTTTATACCTATTTTAGAAAATCAAATATCCTACTAAAATCAATATGGGCTCAAGAACATCTTTTACATCCCCTACACTTCCTCTTTTTTAAATGAAAAGGTTAAGCTGAAGAACTATGATTCTCTATTGTTAAAAAAAAAAAAGCTACTCACGTTTACATATAAAAAACTCTAAGAAACAAAGTCAATTTCACTCTCTAAAGGGAGTGGGGATGGGAAATAGGAATAAATGAGCAGAAGAACTTTAGTTTTCCACCAAATACCTTTCTAAGCTGTTTAGATTATTTTAGCTTTGGCTTATATTTTTATAGTTTTTCAAAAGTAATTACTAAAATAAACCATTTTCTGTCATTTACATAAAGGCTTTCTAAATTAATTTAAAATGTAACACTTTCCTCCCATGTCACATAGGAAATTAGTGAAAACAAATAAATATAATACACTTCCTCTGGAAATAACACTTTCATACCTAAACAGACAACTTCATTAGAATAGCAACAAGTCTTTAAAATAAGAAAGAACTGTAGGGAAATATAAAATCAACCACTTTATTTTACAAATCTGAAGACTCACTTTGGATTTTGCATGAACATTTTTACACCATTTATTTACACCTAAACCAGCTGAGCCAAACCAAAATATTTGTTACTAGTCCAGTACCACAGCAACTTGTCCATCTTACATCAGAGCACTAAAGAAATGCTATCCCACAGTTTCCCAAGACTATTTTTACACTAAAGTACATTGCTAATGACATATTCTTCTAAACCAAGACAGTAGTTGAAAACCTCAAATTATAGGACCCTGGATATCAAGTATAGGACACTGGATATCAAGAATATATTTTCCTACCACAACCTGATCTGAAGATTATTTTTAATACAAAAAGTTCTATAATCAGGTACTCTTTAAACATTAATGAGATAGTCAATGAAAACAGTTAGATTATTATTAAATGTTAACAAAAGCTCCTTTTTTCCTGAACTTTCTTGCTATTCAGTTAACATCTTCACCAAAAAAAAAGTGTCATTTATAGTTTTGAAATGTTTACAAACACAGCTTTGTTTCACAGAATTAAAAAATACAAAGCCTCCATTCAAATAGTAAAAATACCAATTATCTCATTTTAGACTCACTGAATACATGCAAACCTGCTCCTTTCACAGAGAGCAAATGGACACTTTCAGAGAACTAAAAATCAACCTTAAGTCTATAAAGGTGGCATCTCAGAAATATGCAGGTTTTACAAGCAATGAAAGTTACTACTTGAAATAAAAACCATTCCATCAGACTACACAAGAAAATATATCCTACAAAGTTAAGCTATATGAGAACTGAGATATATAAAAGTAGTCTAGCAGCCAATAGCTCAAATAAGGTAGCCTTAAGTTAGTAAGAAACTTACAATGGAGCATTTTTGTTGAGGTAGATGAGCATTTTTATGATCTTTGTCACCCAAATCATATCTCCAGCTTGATACAGTCCTAGGGCTCTCCTTACACAACTCCTTAACCTTCAATAAATGTTTCCCTTGAAACAAGATTTTTTCAAATTCCACATAGGAAGGTAACATTTAAACTCCAAATTACATCAGAGTGGTAAACTCAATTCCTAGTTAGATAGATGATTAATGGATGGACAGACGGATAAACAGAGAGACAATAAATTACATAGTTAGGCAGGTGGGTGGGTGGATGGATAGATGGATGGATGGGTGACAGACACAGTTGTCAAAGACATCACGTCTAGATCTGTAGCCTAACTTCAAAATACGAAGCCAACAAATATTTTCTACAGTCAACAAAAGTAGCTTTGGCCCAAAATCTCAAACTGAATATGATTTAGAAGCATTAAGTGAATTCACCTTTCTCACAAATGAGGCAGGTGAACGGACTCAGTTCCATTAAATATGATCATCTTTTTCTGCTCCGATGGATGTTTCCCCACATCTATTCTAATGCTAGATCATACAACCTCTCTTCCATGGCTCAACACAATTGGCAAAAGTCCGTGTTGTTTTAGGAAAAGTATTGCTTGCAAGGTTTTGGCTCTCTACTGATTTTCAGACTGTGGTAAATTGGTTCCTATGGTCCTTAAACAACTGAGCTCCCCTATCCAATGAATCCCAGAATCAAAGAAGCCATTTACAATTTGACATTACTAAAGAACAAAAGTGACACAAAACCTATGAAAAAATAAAACTCTATGAAAGTATCACTTTTCTTTGCTTTTCAGAGCCAAGGCTGGCTGTGGTTCAGTAGAGGCAGTTGTATTCACATACAATCTCAACAGCTTTACCACTTTGCCACTTTTTGATCAACCTTGATGTTTCAATGTGGGGTCCTCGATGAGCTTAGATCTTTTTGGAATAATAGAACAGGTGAAATTTATTTATTCTAATAAATGAGCGCCTCAAGTCTCCAGTTAGTTAATCCGCACAAGCTCAGTGCTTCCTTAAAGCCTCACTTGTGTAGCTGATGCTAGAAAAGAAAAACGCAATTTAGCAACTTTAATCTAGGAAATTTAATTTAAGGAGTTTAATCTTTCCACCAACCTATCAAATATCCCCAAATCTAAAAACAGTCAATCACCAGGTGTTTACTGACCTCAAAGTAGGGTACATTGAAGAAAAACAAGTATAAAACACTATCTTTGCTTTCTGGGAGCTTATAATCTGGCTAATATACATATAATTTTTTAAAAGATGGAAGTATTCTAAAGAATTTTAGGGATAAAAAAACTCAGAAGTCAGAGTACAACTCTACAAACATAAACCTTTTGTCCAATAATCATCAGAAATAGGCTTCAGTCTTCTTTTAAACTTATAAGATTAGACTCACAAAGCTGTCTAGGTACAACTGATTGGACTCAAAATCTACTAGCCATAACTGCCATACTAACCTTAGCTTTGCCTTCAGAAGCAAAAAATAACCTATACTTTCCTTCACCCAAGAGTCTTTAAAGGATCTGAAAGAGCCTTTTTACAAAATTATGACAGAAAATAGCTACAAAAGATTTTATAAAGGAATGAGGGTTCAAATGGCACAACAACGCCAAGACAGTAGCCCAGTTTGGGAGAAAAAAGTAACTAGAGGTAGAAGGTCAGGTAAGGAGACCACTGCAATGGAATCATACAATTCACACTGGGAAGCAGTGAGCGCAAAATGGAATAACCCAAATTTTCACCAGACTATGAAAGAATTTAAATGCCAACGTGAGACCTTTGATTGTTTTGATAGCCAATAGGGAACAAATGTAGACTATGAGACAAATCACAGGAGGAAGATGTTTTAAAAATATGAGGATTGTGTTAGGGACTAAATGTTTGTATCCCCACAAAATTCACCTACTAAAGCCAGTATCTATCTGGAGGTGAGCCCTTTGGGAGGTAACTAGGGTTGGGTTAATGAGGTCACCAAAGTGGGGTCCCTGTGATGGGATTAGTGCCTTTATAAAAAGAGAGACCAGAGTTCTCTCTCCCTCTACCTCCACTACCTCACACACTGAGGAAGGCTATGGGAGAACACAGCAAGAACACAGCCACCATCTGCAAGCAATCAAGAGTTAGAACCAGAACCTGACCATGCTGGTAACTTGATATCTGACTTTCGGCCTCCAGAACTGTTAGAAAATAAATTGTTATTGTTTAAGCCCTCAGTCTGTGCTATTTACTATGGCAGCCTGAGCAGACCAAGATAGATTGGAAGAGAGAGCAACTGGCAGCAAGGAGAACAAGTAAGAAGACTATTAACAATGTTCAGTAGCGAAGTAACAGATCACAGAGGTGGCAGCAGAAATGCAGAAGTCATCAATTACCTCTGCAAGAAAAATATGCTACTTCACCTGGCCCCAGGGTTCTTAGAAGTTATATTCAGGAACCCTTGTTCTCTATCTCCAAAGTCTTTAGTTTTGCTGTTTCACCTAACATCTACTCTCATATCATTATAATTTAATAGAAATCTTTCAAGAAAGAATTAAGAATTATTACAATGGGAAATCCAGTCAAGTGACTGTCAAATTATCATATAACCCATCTTATCCAAACCCACTCATTGTCTTATCCTGAGGAACAATCAGCAAATGGCTCCTATGGAGCCCACAAGGCTCCAAGCCTCCATCAAAGCTACGCCATTTGCTGATTTCCTTCTTTAATATAAAGGAAAGAACTAAACAATACAATCCCATAAGCACATAGTCAAGAAAACCTTTTATTTCCCAATAAAAGTGAGCCAGGTGTTTTATATACCCAGATAAACACACTAAATGGAAAAGGGCAGTACTGGGAACTAGGGGAGCCCTGATCTTCTCTAATCACAAAGAACCCTGGAACAGTAGCGTCAGCCGACAGCCCCAAGCCCTGACACCCTTTCATTTATGGGTGAGACTAAATCAGTGCTCCCTGCTTAAAGAATAGGGATAAAGCAGATAGATGGGACTTCCACTTACATTTCCCAACCTCAACACTGCACCCTCTCATCCTCAGGAGTATACCAAGGCCATCACATCCTGTACTTTTAAATCTTTAAAGGTTGACTTATCAACACTAAAATTTTGTTCAGATTACTGCCCATCAAAGCAAAAACAGACTAGCCTAAGAACTATTCAGCTATTGCACCTACTTAAGCCTGGGGATAACCTTGTCACTACAACAGATGCTCAAGAAGCATTTAAAACAAACTGAGAATAAAGGGTTCAAGGGTACTAATTTAGGGGCTCTAGGGTTTGAGATATAATTAACGGAGTTTTAACAAAGAATGTGTGTGAGAATTTCTTTTACTTTATTGCTTTAACTTCCCCAATCTAACCAAAAAAAAAAAAAAAACCCTCACCTGAAGAATTTTAAGATTTTGAGGATTACCTACTATAAATTCCTTAGGCTATCATCCCTCCATCAGTCACCCAATTTAATCTTCAAAAACTAATTGTTATGTAACTGAAATGTATTAGTTTTGCATGAAGAGTTACTCTCTCCATATAAACCTTGAGCTTGGAATCCCTTTAAGAGTTGCTATGTCCCTAACATAATAAATAAGACAATTAATATTCATGCAGAACCACAAACCTTCATATTTTAGAATTTCCTTAAAAATTACTTAACTTGATCACTATCACAAACCTTTAAGGCAGTATTTTTATTCTCGTTTTAGGGATAAGATAAACAAGACTCAAAGAAGTTAACATACAGCCGTAGGATCAAAAATCTAATAAATAATATAGCCAATACTGAATCAAAATTCTGTGACTCTAAACCCCTCCTCTGGTAAACAAACCATTCTACAATAAAATAGTGCATTAGTAGGAGCTCTCTCATACCTACAGATGCTCTTCAACATAATAAAAGCCCGGTCTAAATAAATGAAAATGGACTAATCAGCATCCTCTCAATATTATAGAAGTTAACATAACTTTTTTTATGTTAATGCACTGAAAATTCTATATCCAAACTTTAATTTTAACATTAAAATCTCTTCTGTATGTTTGATAACATTTTTAAACTACCCTTGGAATAACTATTTTCCATCTGCTTTTACTTCCCTTTTAACTAAACAAACACTAAATCTTTGAAAAGGGGAAATGAAAATAAAGAATCTTCCACAGTATGAAGCAACCATTCTTTTCTATGGTCTCAACTAAATAATAGATGTGAATATTCCAATATTTTACATCTATCAAATTTCATCTTCTTCCCAAGGCACAAAGTTTGATGAAGCTAAACAGAGAAGACCCCACACAAAAAGAATTCCACTCTCCTAAAGACATGTCAGGTTATAGCTGCTTATATTTAATAGCTGGCAATACCAAAAAAAAAAAAAAAAAAGTTTTACGGAGGATTTTTATTATTGTTTTCTTTTTAATAAAAATAAATCTTGAAGCACTTTCTTTTGGAGAATATCAACATTACACACTTAAGCCTTTTTCTTGTTACAACAACAAATTTTTAAAGATTAGAAACATTAAATTCCTCAAGACAAACCATGCCCTGGTGTAGATTGGTATCAGTGCAGGTGCAACTACAACTGATCAGTTTGCTGCTTATGAGGGGCAATAAGAAACCACAGAGAAATGTATATCACTCTTGATTTTTCTTATTTCCTCTGTAAAATGAACAGTTACCAACTTCCTACGAGAATTATGAAGTAAATAATGTATGAGTAAATACTTATGAAGTACTTTTATCATTATTGATTTTTTTTTAAAAAAAAGAATAAGACACTTTCCCCTTACCCAATCATTCACTGGGCAAAGTCCTAGTGCTATACAACTAGTTCAGCATGCCTCCAGAGTCTGTTCATTGTGGCACTATTCTTTAAGCTTGACAAAAGAGGTTATACAACTGTAAAGGAAAGAGAGACCTGGCTGTATGGCCTTTTTTGTGTTCCTACAGCAGAGCATCTCAGACTCCTACAAATTGAAGTGGACTTAATTTTTGAACATTGTATCAATGTTCTAGAGACAGTAACACTAGGAACAGGTTGCAAAGCAACCTGAAAAGTCAGAATGGCCAACTAGCCTGCCTCTCTAAACAGATACACACGAACTAGTTTATTACACACTCATTTCATTGCTACTTTCATAGTTTATATTAAATAGTACTGGGACTAAGCCAATAACAGGTTCCTGAAGAAATTTTCATACACTCATGAGAATCAAATTGTTTTAACGAAGATCCCTTAAATAAGTATATTGTAGCATAAACATCACACTACTAATCTATGAAAACTCTTAACAGATATAAAAGGAGAGAATAAAAATACCAACGATTTGTTTTGTTGTCTGTTCTCTACAAAACCATATCTTAGCTCCTTTTCTTCATGAAGATAACTTGGTAGGATTCTCTTCTCTATTTGTTCTCAGGCAGCAGTTAAAATTGGGTATGGTCAGGATTGAGGCTTCTTTCTGGAGGTAATCACAGTTTTATGTGTATATGTGAATTATTATCATTTGGTGCTATGTATGTACGTATGTACGTATGTATAAATATATCTCCTGTTAGCACATTGAAAATTTCCTTGCAGACTGACCAGGGAAATATCAGTACATTCTTTGGCATAAAAGATGAAAAAAGTTGTCCTTCCTCAAAAGAGAAATCAATTCTCTAAACCAATGTACTGAACCAATGTACTGAACGAACTAATCAAAAGACAAAGCTCAGCCTGAAAAGCTTATATTCCAAGAAGAATTTTCTTTATATTAACAATTCCACCACAATTTTTTTCTATATTTAAAGTAACAAAGCCTCCAATACAGACTTTCAGTCCAAAAAAACTACTTGAGTTGAAAACAATACCTGGGAGACACAAACAAAGAGGGAGGTCTATAATACCTTATCAGAAATCCATGGGGCCAGGTGGGTGTTTAAATTGTTTCTCATATTTTAGAAAGAAATATAGACTACTATATGCCATATTTTAAAAACCACTCCCCCAGCACCTGGTAACCAATCAATAACTAGGAAAATAGAGACTGTCAATGGCTTCCTTTCAAAAAAGATCAGATTTTGCCACAGAAATAGTTTATGCTGAATTTAAAGGAAAAGTTTGCATGCAGACCTTTTATGATTTCAAAATTATAGATCAGGCACTGTGGATCTTTGGCAGTTTAATAAAAGGTAGTCTTGACATATAACAAACTATGCTATCACCTAAAACAAAAAGAACTAGCTGATGTTGAGGTAAGAGACAAGTATGATATTTAGTATAGTTCTGAAAATGCTCTAATTACTTGGCTGGCTGGCAAACTGTAAGTTATCGCCAAGAGATTCAATATGAAACAACTTTCCCCTTTAACTTTATTCCAAATTGGGACCATCACTAGAAAACATTTTCTAAAACCTTTGCATGTCAATGCCAAGCAAATAAGCGAGGGGCCTCTAACAGATGAAAAAGTCAGCTGGATGTATATGGTAGGGCTTCCAAACTGCAAAAATCTAAGAGGACCTGCTATCTTAGGAGAACTCAAAGATTTTCACCCCTGGTCTATGAGTCCCAATACAAACTCAGATTCTCTAACCAACTTGTGGCCAATTCATGCTTCTGCCGTAAGTTCAAAGTGAGCCTAGCAATTTTTCCTCTTAAGTGGCACAGCAAACCTTTTATTTATCTCCAACAACCTCAAAACAACATATGTCTCCAGGACTGAGAAGTTTGATGACTTTAATTCCTTCCAAGGAGGGATCCCTGCAGTATCCCACTACTATTCACAACTTGCAGAGAGCAGCAGCATATTTGTTCATTGACTGGAGTTACATGATTATATTAAGTTCAACCTGTGTTCCCTATATTAACCACCAATGAAGTAGCACAATAGTAATCATGAATTGACTCTACTCATTTTAAAGTCTCATAATGGCTCACTAGCAGAACCACCAGAATAAAATAAACCAACAACTTTTGAGAAGGGCTGCGTCCCGAGAGACTTCCTTTGGGTAACTGGAATAATCTTTCAAATTCAAAGAACTCCCTCAGTTCAAATTCAGATACTTTCCTACTGCCTAAAACAAATAACAAAATGACATCTTGGGCCAACTTTCTCAATTTTTAGTAACCAAAAATATTGTAAGATATGGTAAGGGTTGTTTTTAAAAAGTAAAATTTTCTGTCCTGTACCTTATCTCAAATCATTTTATGGTTTTATTTTGAAAATTTCATCCCTGAGTCACTTACCCAATGCAATAAAAATTAGTAACCAAACCCTAATCTGTGATCTTTAAAAGTGATCTCTAAGTCCCCAATCAGCTTGGTTAACTCACCATGGTCTTTACGAGAGCACATTTTTAAACACAAAACAAACCCCCCAAAAAAAGCTCTCTCTCTAAAAAATATGTTTTCTTCTCAAGTCATTGGTATATTAAGAAATTACAGGATGGTCTAGCTGGAAACAGAAAACAGGTTCAAACGACAATCACATTAGTAACAAATCTCTGCTTCAGTTTATAGAATAGTAACAATTTCCTCCCTACCAAAACCATTTTCCCCTTAATATAATGATCCCTTTTCATAGACTTCTGTGCAAGCAAGAAAAGATCCAGGAATAGATAAAGACAACTAAAGAATATGCTGTAGAGCTGGGCTTCTTATTAAGGAAAGGATAGTATAGGCCTGCATCCCACTCCACTCTGACCCTTAACCCCAAAGATACAAAGCAAAACAGGAGGAAGGCAATGCCTTAAGCTAAACATAATGTGACTTACTAGAACTTCAGTTTTATTCAATGATTAATTAAAACATTTATATTACAACAAATATGTTTGTCCCAGGAAGCATAAAGTAAAATACTCATGAATTTTTAAGATTTCTTCTGCTCACTTGCAATGTGTTGCTTCAAGCTACCGGGAGAGTTTATGTTCCTTCTCTGCCATTAAAAAAAAAAAGTGGAGAAGCTCTATCCTAGAGACACTTAACATTCTCTCCAACCTATCTCTCAGCTATTTTATCCTCTCGGGTCACATAATTTTTATTTCATTTATTTATTGAGACTACACCTCATTCCAAAAAGAATTTCAAGTAGCTGGAAAGAGAATATGAAGAAAATACTACATCCAAGTGGTGATACTTAAGCACAGAAGAGGATTTTCAAAAGATGTACACATTTCTGCTCATTATTCTGCATTAGACAATATCTAGTCTACAAAATAACAGTTCTGAGAAGAAATCAACTACAAAAATAAAACATAAGGTTCTTAGGTACCTGATGACCTTTCAAAACTACTCCTCTGCCTGATTTATTTTTAAACTTTTAACAATACATACAATTTTTTGACACTAAAAAGCAACTTTAATATGTTGTCCTCCTTACTTCCTCACCACCAGGAAACATCTCATTTTATCCAAAGTAAAACAAGATAATGCCTGTAAATTGCTTAGTGTAATACCCAGTATATAATAATAATTCAATAAACACTGACTATAAAAGTGGTTCTAATTGTTACTATAAATAATAAATATTACCATTAGTATTACTTAAGAGGCCACATTAATAATGGCAGCTACCAATTTTGATGCAGCTATGTTACAAACAATATAGAGATAATCTTATTTGATCCTCCTAAGGATTCTGAAGGTAGGCATTATCATCTACTTTTCACAAAGAAGAAAAATATGTTCAGATCATTTAAATGACTTGCCTAGGGTCATCCAGGGAGTAAATCTCAAAGCACTGATTCCAATCCAGTTGTCTGACTCCTAAGGCCAGTTCTTCCCAGTATACTACACGATCTCTCTTATTAAAGTTAAGAATTCAAGGGCTCTCTCACTGATCCAACTCCAGTTAGATTCCACTCCATTTCAATAAACACAGGTCAAAGAATGACAGAAATTCCTCTAGTTACCGTACAACTCATTTATACATAAATCTGCACAAAATGCCATCATATACTCCATTCATCTACTAATAAAAATCTGGATATGTACATTATATCATCAACCAAAGTCACTAATATTATACATCTAACTCCACCATTAGCATCAATCTTTGGCCTGATAATTTATCTCCCTGAGTTCATTTCCCTAAGGATATTCATTCACTCACCTGGTTTTAATTATAACTTGCAGACACAAAAAACAAAATCTACATCTCCTATCCAAAGGAAATCCAAGTGTGGATAACATATAGTAGATAGAAAATGGTGTTCACTATCACATTTTTTATAATTAAAAAAAAGCAAATTAACAAAATCCCTAAATGTCACACAGAGAACTGATTTGATAAGCTATGCTATATCCATTCCATGTAATATACAATCTTAAACCAAGTTTATAAAGAATCTTTAAGAACATGAGAAAATCCTTATAAATCAAGTGAAATTTGAAAAGGCAAAAGATAAAATGAAACCATCATTAAGCTCTCAACTTTGCAAATATGTAACTAACAGGAAAAAAGTCTAAAAGGAAATAAACAATTTTCTCTGGATAGTGAAATAATGGGTGGGTTTTTTCCCCCTTGTTGGTTTTTCTGTTTTCCAATTTTCTTTTCAATTACTATATATTAATTTTATAGGCAGAAAATAGCTGTTTGTTTGTTAGTCTTTTTAACCAACATCTTCAACTCATCTCCCTGGACTCTTCGCTCATAAATCCTCAAGTTAGCCAGAAAAGTCCCTGGTCCCGTGGATTTCAAAATGCTCAAAACAATTCAGCGTCTTTATTTCCTCTGGACTACCATCCTCCAATTATACCACTATAACCATTAAGTCATTTCTCTTACCTACCGAAATTCAATCCTTCAAATTCTGTCAATCTTTTTCTTCTGCTATTTTTCCTTCCTAATTATATGTATGCCACACTGTACATAATAAACAAGACTCTAAAGTAATGTGATCCAATCAAATTGTTTTTCAAATCCATTTTAATAAGCCAATGACTATTTAAAGAAACTGTTCTGAAAAGTACATATTACTCAGTTATAATCTTGTCTCTAATTTTTGTATTCCAAGTTTGTATTTTCATATACAGATTTTCTCTAAGATGCCTTTGCTACTAAACTTTTACCTTACATGAGCCACTTAACAGCAGACAATATTTATCCTAAAATATTATACTTTTCATCACATGCCTGTTGACTCTGTTAGCCATTCTATTCATCACTACAGCTTGCTGAAAGCAAGTATCTAAGATGTTTCAGTTACTCAAATAACGCCACTAAATTTGAACAAGTGTGTATTACTACACATTATAGTTGTCATAAACTTCAACATTAAGAAGTACACAATATAAACCACACCCTTCTCTTGACCTCAAAATACTTTACTTGAAAAGGCCAAACCTAATTTCCACCCTATTTTAAATTGCCATTCCTACTTTTACTACTATTAAAAAACATATTGGTAAAATTGTCTTCTCTGTCTTGATTTCTCTGATACTTTCAAATAAAGGTACAGCAATTTGAAAAGCCTACTCCATGTTCAATATAATTTAATAATCTTACCATAGATTTCTGAAAAATTACTTTAGAAGTTGATACAATTATAAAAGGGAAACACCAGATATCCCTGTGGTGATGGAACTGTTTTTTGTTTCTTGACTGTATCACTGTCAATAACCTAGGTGTAATATTGTACTATTGCTTTGCAAGATATTACCATTGTGGGAAACTTGGTAAAGTGTACATGGCATCTCTTTATTTTTTCTTACAACTGCACAGGAATCTACAATAACCTCGAAACAAAAAATTTAATTTAAAAAAAATACTTAAGAGCAATTTAATGAGAATTAATCTTTCTGGCCCTATAGTAACATCCTCAAGACGCTTCTATGTACATATGAAAAACTTCTCCACCCCAGAATTGACCAGTAACTAAAGAATAAAAAATTATATACTTTTAAAATTTAAGAGCTAGAAAATAGTTCTTACAATTATTTCCAAAATTCTTGGGCAAGAAGCAATCTATAGTTTCAAAAGTCTGATTTGAATAAGGAAATGTGAAGTTTTACTTGCTAAGTAAAATAACTTTCTAGATAGAAATATCAGACAAACTCAATATATACAGATGGCTCACAAAACAAATATATCTCACTCACTCCCAACATTTCTTATTACTTGGATTCAAAAACTAACAAAGGAAAATTTTCAGATAGCAAATAATCATTTAAACTACTAAAAAGTAAATACAATTTAGTTCTACACACTCAAACCCTGAAGTTGGAGGGGACAGTGTATTTAATCACCTAAACTATTTCCATTTTGTCAATCCTTTCAACAAGCTTTCCTCTTATACACTGCTCTAACACAATGCTTCACCTTTAACTCCTACAGAAAGAAACACTTCTTTCAAGGTCCCTGTAAGAACATTTCACAGAATCTATCATACCAAGTAGACAAATTCAGTCTTATCACGCAAAGAAAATTAACACCTGATGAAGAAGTGGCATTATAACAGACTCAAGACAAATAAGTATAGTAAATACACATTTATCAGCTATCCTACAAGTTTTGCTTTAAAGAATAATATTTTTAAAATAACATTATGTACTCTAGCATATGTTGTTTGTTTAAAAAATTCTAAAAGTGTTATATACTATTCCTCAAAAGAAATCCCACTGTGAAATTAAGTCATCCTCAAAAAACACAAATAATCAAGAAAGGAAATTATACTGTACAATTGCAGTTTTCATGAGGTAAAAGGCTTGGGGTTTTACAAATGCTACTCCAAAGACAAGAAAAGTCTAATCTTTAAATCTCTTCAGAAAGAAAATCAGCTATTTAGATCCTTATAGTTGCAAATAAACAGGCATTAGGATGTATTACATATGCTTTGATATCAAGACAAGATTGTTCAAATATCAATAAAATATATTAATTAAATAGTACTGCTATACCAATTTCTTTCAGACATTTCCTTTAGAAATGGCTATAGGAAAACCATATCTACCAGTAAGTATATGGACTTTGAATAAAATAATCAATGCCATTTTCTCTTCCCCAAAATTAAATCCATTCACTAATTAAGGTCACAGCTTTTTTTAAATAATTTTTTTTTCTGAATTTCTAACAAACCACACAAATAACTATTACTATTCTTCTGAATACAGGTGTTTAAATTCAACTTTTAATAGATAATTAACAAGTCTAACAGTTTTAAAACTAAAAATTTCCAACTCCAAAGAATCAAATACTATTACTACTTACTTGTGTAACATAGGAAAATAATTTTTTTCATTGTATGATACAAGCTACACAAAGAAGGCCCCACATCTGCTCCAATGCCATGTTTGTAATACACACGAAGTTCACACATACTTTTTAATTTCACTTTAATTTTAAAGTGAAAAAATTAATTGCCCTTATTCTAAAAACCAGAAAGTATTTCTAATAGTAAGTTTCTGAAGTCACTGTTCTTGATATCAATGAGTGTTAATTAAATATATTTTCCACAATCAAGCTGGAACTAACAGCCTGAAATATCACTATTTATTTAGTGAAATATACTAAGCATCTACTATGTATTAAACAAAGTAAATTTGAAAGTTCCTGAGTATTATTAGTTGTAAAAACTGAGATATACTCAAAACAGTAGTAAAGAAAGGGAATATAGCCCTCTCCTACATTAATAACTTTCTCCCCTCCCCCAAAAGTGACAATTTTCAAATGACTGCCAGTAAAAGGAAGGAGGAGGGAGAAGAGTTGAGGTTTGGCTGACATTTTAAGATATTTTTTGGATTAAGGATAACATTAGCCTTAGGATATTTACAATCCAAAGTGCTTTTTTTTTTTTTTACTTAATTTGAAATGTTAAACGACATGCTATTATGTTCTCTATAAACTACAACTTCATCATTAAAAATGAATTTTAGTAAATTAAGTTAGTGTATGATTTTTTTAACATTTTTTAAAATATAAAGTGGTATAAAGTGGTAAAATTATTATTAATTTAACCTTCTGATGTTGTGCTCTCACAGTATCTTAAGAAATCAATTATCATTTTACTATGGGAAATAAAAGTACCAGTCAAAGAGGAATTACTGGGTTTCAACCCAGAGATTTGACAGCTGGTTTTCTTAAGATGATACTGTCATGGCTTTAGTTTTTTCCGATTTTGCGTTCTTTTAATTGTGTGTGTCTCCCAGAACTTGAATAAAATTAAGTTAGACAGAAAATTATAGTTTTTGTACACTAGAGTGGACCTTGCTTCTGGAATGTTTATTTTTTTAAATCATGAGTTTAAATAAGTTAGAAAAAATGCATACTTAAGAAATATGGGATAATGGAGCACAGTAGTTACAAATATACAAGTAAATTTAAAGAGAACAGCACTAGTGTAGAAATAGGAACCTAATTTACCTTACTCTAAACATTATCTTAATGTACTCAATGTAAGAGAATTCAGTCATCCAATAAGTGTCATTTGAAAATATATTCAACTCCTATTCATTTATTTTTAACTTTTATTCCATTAACATTTTAAACAACTGTCTACAAAATTTTTAATTTGCTGTAGACTTCTAAGAAAATGGCCATTTTTAAAAATTAACATCTTACTAATTATTGCTTGACTCAATTCAATTCACTTTTCATGTGCATACATTAAATATTATTTTACCAATTCCTTAGAACCCCAGCTTTGATAATGCTAATGGGCTGAAAATTCAAAAAACATTTAAATACATATTTAAATAAACATTAAAAAATAAAAGACCACACATGGACCATAAATCATTTTCTTCTAGTACTTTTCTAAATGTACTCAAACATAACAATTTCAAATTTAAAAATTCATAGAAAAGAGAATAACTTTAAATCCATATTGAAATTCTTATAGAAGTGTCAATGAATCTCTGAGCAACAGCCCACATTTGGGACTTGTTTTCATTTACAATTTTCACTGGACATGAAGAATAACATAAAGAAAGATATTAAAACACTTTATATTTTTCTAATAAAATATATTTCATGTATCACAACACCAAAATATGAGTTTTTGATTTTAGGCATCATCTTACCTGATCCACTGAACTGACTGCTTCCCAGTGTTGTTGGTCTGGTTTTCCCACTATTAACAGGTGGGGAAAACATCTGCAAAATAACCCAAAAGTATCTGTTAGTCCTGAAATTCCTCTAGACTCCTTTCAAACCAAGAGTCATCAGTTAGTTACTATATTTTGGAAGGAAATTAAAATGAAACTACAAATACACATTCAGAGCCAGAAAGGCACATACACTAAGTGACACTATTTTCTAACACTACTTGGCAATATTGGTTATATTGTATCCTAAAAATCCAGTCACTTACATGAGAGATTCCAAGATTAATAAATTTAAATGGTAATTTTTCCAGGAGCTTCGCTTTGTAGCTAATTTCATTACACTTACTCTATAATTTAATACACAAAGTCAGAATCTTATCCAATGAAACTACTACATACTGTAAAGATCCATTACAACAGTGTTATAGAGTAGGGACTGGTCCTGCCTCCCAACAGCGGTCAATAAAGGAGTTCGACCCATTAGAAACAAGGGCAGTGGGCTCTTAGGTTTTAGCTGATACTTTTAAGTCACTCAGTTATTTCCTATGTAAAAGAAATTTAAATACACTATACACATATGCATTTTTTCCACACACACACACAATATGTACCCTAAAAGTCAGCTGGAAAGGCTGGAAATTCTAGCCTTGAACTGGCTTTCTTGTAATTGACATCTTTCAGGTACCATAAACTATAACACACACGTTGGGGAGAAAAATGGTTAGGAGTGTCGAGGAAAAAATAATTTTCTTTTTTCATATGAAGTTCAAAATCCCTAATAATCATCAGGGTCACAGGGTGACCCAATCAAAGCTTATGATTACATTGTTCTCCTTTTAACTGGTTAAAAGCAAACGACCCCTTTGGCAATGAAGTTTTAAATCTGCAAGTCTAGACATTACATCAAAGTTCAGGTGTCCAACTTGGGGCAGCTGGACTCCAGCCCTGAGAACAACTGCTCAAAGCAGAGGGAGTTCACGCTGCCTAGTCTCCACGTCGCTTCCCCCAACCTCCTTTTTCTTTTTCTTTCTTTTTCTATAAACCTCAGCAGAACCCCAAGATGCGGCGGAAAGCTCTCATACCGCACTGAAGTCCAGCAGGTCGCTCAGCTCCTTGTCGGTCCCTATAGCAGCCATGCGCTGCTGCTGAGGATTCATCTTCGGCCACTTCTAACAGGTCCTAAGGTAGAGGAAGAACCAGGCTCAGCGAGAGACCACGGAGAGGAGGGAGTGGGGCGTAAGAGAAGAGCAAAAGCGTGGGGTAGACTTTCAATACCCAACTGGTTACCCCCGCCGCGCGGGGAGAAGGCGGGAGAGCCGGGAGCCCGCGCCAGGTCCGTGAATCCACGCGTTCCTCGGCGCGGCCCGGGAGCGACGCAGCGGCTCCCGCGACTCGCCACCTCTCCCGCAAGTTTCCGAGTCGGTCCCTTTTTCTCTTTCCGGCGCTCCCTACTGCGCGCCGCCCGCCCGAAGCTCCGCCGGCCGAGCCCGACCGGGGTGGGAGTCTCGAGGGGCGGGTGAGGGAGAGGCGTTTGGGGGGTCCAGCGAGCCGAGCGGCGGCCAGGGGAGATGCGAAGTGACTCACTGGCTCGGCAACAATAGAACTGACAAGTTGCAGGGAACGCGCCGCTCGCAGGCCCGCGTCTGCGGCTGCCGTCGCCCGGACGTCCCCGGCGGGCCCGGGGGTTCGGAAAGCACCCCCCGCGCGTCCAAGGGGCGTTTTTGAAAAGAAAACAGAAACACCGACAACTAGTCTCGCTCTCGCCCGGCGTCCTCCTCCCCCGGCTCGGCCTCCTCCCACTTTTGCTGCCCTGCCCGCGGGCGGCGAGCCCCGAACCTGCCGAACAATGAGCTTGGCTCAGCGGCCGAAGCAGCCCGCTCTCCCGCGCGCCCCGGAGCCCGAGCCGGGCGCCGAACAGGGCGCGCAGGCCGAGCGCGCCGCCCGCGGGCCTGCCTGCCCGCGACTCTCGCCTCCGCCCCCACTCCGATCCCCAACTTGGAGGGGACCCCGGGGCGCTCCGTACAAAGGGGCGCGGAGTTGGGGCGCGGGCCGGGAGCGCCTCCATTCCGGCAGGGACGCGGCGGCGCTCCGTAGCCCCCAGCCCCGCCACGGCGTCTCCCTCCCGCTCGCCTCCCCGCAATTACCTGCCACCCCGTCTCCGCATCCAACCACCTCGATTAAAGTTCACTTTGGCCAGGAGAGCGAGCTCCGGCTTCTCCTCGTACTGCCCGGCGGCTCGGTTCACTTTGCCCCGCGCGAGCTCTCGGATCCGGGCGGGTGAAGCGGCTCTCCGGCCTGGCCGCCCCTTCCTCCCCGGGGCGGGCTGGCGGTCCCCCCGAATAGAACTTGTGGGTCTCCTCAGGCGGACATTTTTTTCGCTGAGGCGGCCTCAGCACCGCGCTTGGCTCAGCTCTGGATCCCTCCGCGCCGGGAAGAGCCCCGGCTTAACCCCTTCGCTCCCGGCCTGCTCCTGCCGCTTGCGCCGAGGAAGTGGGGCCAGCGGCGAGGGGGTGGGGAGGAGCCGGCGGGAACGGGGAGGGGCCGCCGCGCGGCGGGTGGACAAAGCCCGCCGTGGGGTGAGGCGGGACGGAGTCGGGCCGGCGGGGAGGGGCGTGAGACGCGAGGCAGGGCCGGGCCGCCGCGGAGGACGCCTCCCCCGGGCCCCCGGGAGCTGGGCGGCAGGCACCGTGGCGCCTCCTCCAGCTCGTCCAGCTCCTGCCTCGGGCCCCGAAGTGGAGCAGCGGAGACGCCTCTGCGGCCCATCTGGATCCGCTGCCCAGCCCACCCAACCTGAGGCCGCAGGGCCCTGAAGGCTGCCTTTCCGGAGCAAGCCACGCTGGACGCTGGACCCCGCTCCTCGCGGGGCTGGGAGGTTACAGCCCCAGGAGGCTGCCCGGCGTTGGGCGCAGAAGATGCGTGCGTGGGGCAGGGACACCTGGCCACCCGGTCCACTCTGGGAGTAGGTGCGTTTGGTCATATTTGTTGCTAAGCGGAAAGCAGAAGGTGCAAAACCTCCCTCAAACCACACAAAGCAGCGTGGGCTTCAGGTTCCCAAATACCCAACTCACTCAAGCCCCCATTTCTACAATCACCTGTACCCACACAAATCCCATTCGGAGCCACTAAACTTCACAACGGGACGAGTTTGTGGAAATGGATCAAGTCAATCTCTTCATTTAACAAAGACGGTCCAAGGAGATTCTGTCGCGCAGTTACTATCTTGGCACAAGTTCTGAACTTGGCCTGAAGAAGCTCCAAACAGTAGAAAGAAGACAAACTAAGTAAACCTCAATTCCTTTCGATTTGGAGATGGAAGTAAGATTTTGTCTAATGGCAGCCAGTGTTTTCACTCTTTTTGTTAGTGAATTCAGTGAAAAGACCAGTAAGAGCCCGGCAAGAGAAAACAGTGTGAAGAAAGGAGATGTTTGCAAAGTAACAAATTGAGAGAAGCAGCCAACGCCTTGAGTGTAACAACATGGCAAGAAGGAGCCATTGGAGCCCAGACTTACATGGAAACAAAGAGGTAGATTCCCTGCAAATATGCAATTACTGTACTTTATTACAACCGGAGCTGTCCAGCGAGAGAAGGCAATTGTAGCTTGGGGATAGGGATTTCCATGACGTCAATGGCTACACCCTGGACCTTGTGCCAGATCCCGTGGTAGCCTCCCCAATATCCACTCCCACTTACCTAGGTAAACACCCCTTGTTCGTAGGATCACAGGCCTGCCCTGGCTACCTACTGGAGTATATGGTTCCAATATAATCAAGTTAGCATAATTCCAACCTAAGTAAATCAGCACGGTCCCATTCCCTGCTACAGTTATTGGTTTGCAATGGACATGACACAGTTGGGCCAATGAGAGAACCTATTTGCTGGGGTCTTTGGAGAAAGTTTTTGTCTGTTTGTTTCACATTCCAAGAGCTTTAGAACCAACCTTCTTTCTACATGTACTAAAAAAAAACAAGGAGCATAAAAATAACCCCCTGCTCTCCGCCCATTGAAGGCATATTGTATGGGCAAGAAGTCCAGGGACCCCTGAACTGTGGACAGCCATCTTCCAACCACAAGGTCCAGCCGGGTTAAAATAAAGCATACATAAAGAAAGCATAGACAGAGATATAATCTTTGATGATGTTTTTGAGCCTCTGATCAAAACCGGTTTTGAATCCAGGTTTCCCTTCATTGATTAAACCAACAAGATTAGCATTTTCTGCTATCTGTAATCTAGTGTGTTCTAAGCAGTGTAGGTCTAATGACCATTTTTTATAGCAAATACCTAAACATCAAATGGTAAGATTCGATGGCTCAGCACTAAAACTGAAGTGAAATCTTGGGGACAGGAAAAGAATGTAATCTAATTTGAAGGGTTCATGCTGTTTCAAGAGAAAAAGAGAGTTTCTTCATATATAATTAATTAGGAGGAAGAATTAGCATTCTTCCCAAACCATCAGTCATGGAAGCTCCATTACTCCTTTAAAAGACTGAATGGTGAAGATTTTCATAGCTATTATGGGTCATATCATTTTATACTTAATTTTCCTCATTCGAATGCCATGCATTTGTCTGTACCATATACCTAACATGGTGCCAAGTGCATAGCAGATACTCAAAAAAGGGGGGCTAGAATTAGATCTATCATTTGACATTTTTTCATGCTGTAATGTTATCTTCGTGTGTATCATTTTTAATAGGAGGATATTATTCCCACCAATGGATTTCTTATTCCTGACATGTATAGAAGACAAAAAGTATAAAACTGGAGTTTTATGTCACTCCATAAAGAGGAAAAACAGTGAAAGCAAATGGGCCTTGCTTCCTTGGGAGATTGACTTGACCTTGAACTCTTGTTAAGAAGGCAAGTATTTCAGGAAGCTCAAAGAGAAGAAGGCAGAAAGAGAATGGAGCTTATCAAGTCAAATGGCAGGTTGCTATTTATATGAAGTGACCGGCCTCCTAGTATTATCCACTTAGAACCAAGGTTGATGGCTAAGAACTCCCTTGTAGCTCCCTGCTCCATAGGAGAGCAAATAGAAGTCCATGCCTTTCTTTCCTCACAGCTATTTCCTTGGGACTAAAGAGAACAATTTTATGTAACAGTTTAATGAGAAGTATTACCTTTGGTTAATGGTACTCCATCACTGATGAACTAAAAGCTAAAGTACTACTAGTCATCAACAGTTCACTGTACCCATTCTCTTCTGTCAGCCGGCAAGAATCCCTCACCTCTGTGGGATTTTCTAGTATAGATTTTGCCTTTTTTCTGGGTTCATAAATAAAAGAGTTCTCTATTTCTTGCTAGTGTCATTTATTATTTAAGCCATTGAATGCCTTGTATGAATGCTATTCTCAGATTTTAGGAACTATTCCCTAATAGTCAATCTCATATTAATGTCTTTTTCCTCTTCAGGGTTTCTTCTTTCATATTTCATGAAAGCATACGTTTACACTAAAATCAAGATAAAATCAGAGGTCAGAAAAAGGAAAAAACTGTCAAAAGCTCTAAAACATCCAACCTTGAAAGCCACAGATTTTAATTTTTAAAAACTTGGTAGAGTTGATCACGTACAATAAATAATTTCTCTTTTTCATATTCCTATATGTATCTTGGCACAGTGGCTAGTATATAGCGGACCTAAATAATATTTGTTGAAAAATGAATTGTTCTACACTTCTAGGTAAAAACAGCAGTTTAATGCACACTCCAAATTTTGTTCCCTCTTATAATCACATTAAGACATCAATAAAGAGATTTTTTTTAATATTGAAATTTATAGGAAATTTCAAACCTATTAAAAAGGTTAGAATATGAAAAACCTCATGTACTTAATTATTATGGACTCTTCTTCTATCTTTCCTCCCACTTTTCTACCCCTATGTTAAGGTAAATTCAGTACATCTTGTTATGTCATAAAATGACTCTAAAGATTAAAAGCATAAGGAGCCAAAGAAAAGACAATGGCAACAGAATTTGAGAAGGCTTTTAGCTGGAAAAGTGGACAAGTGATAAAAAAAGAAAAATGTAGTAGTCTAACAAAATAAATTCTTAAAGCAGCACTGAGATAAATCAGTCACCAAACCCATACACTGCAATATCACCAAAGTACTCATAACTAACCATAACTTGTCACCAAAAGACATAACTAGTCCCTCTTAAAGTTAGAAAGAGGGAAGTACTATAAGGAGATTATTTGCAAATATGTTTAAAAAGCAATCAGAGCCCTAGATTCCCTTCCCAATTCCATGCAGTCAGGCAAACATATGCCTCCCTCCTACCTAGGTAAAATACTGCAAACTTATTCTCTGCAGATAGTGAAACAGGAGGTCTTGGCAGGGGCAGGAGGAGGGTAGGAGGATTAAGTAAATTGTATATTGGATGCTGAGACCCCCAAACATCTTTACCAACTTGGCTCCCAGATTTCAGCAGCCAGGCCTTCAAATTCCAAGGGAGATTGGAAGATACTTTTCTATGAAATATGATAAATCCAAGAGGAAAGACCTGAAGATACTAACATGTGAGGTTCCCTAACTATAAGCCCAAACAAATCACTCTACAGAGAAGTTCAAACAGGGAACAACTAATAAAACTTTTGGAAAAGCTGACAAAATCCCACCCATTCACTCAGTATTTCCCACCAGCATTTTGTTGCCCTATTCTTAAATATGAACAGACAACCAAGGATTATCAGACATTTGAGAGAAGCCACTATCATGAGAGATATTTAGACATTTAGAGCATTTAGAATTGAAGACAGAGGGTATAGATGGGGGCAGCGAGGGCACTTGATAAAAGAGAAGAGAAAGTTAAGGAAATTTCCTAGAAAGCAGAGCAAAAAAAGACCAGTTTAGGAAGTGAAAAATCCAAATAACAAGGGGTCCAAAAAGAAAAGTGAGGGGAAACAAAGAGGAAAGTCATCAATGAAATTATCTAAGAAAAATTCCCTGAGTTATTAAATTAAATGTGTTTATAAAATGCACACCAGACCAAATTAAAATAGGTCTATACCAGGAATTTGTAACCAGGTGACCAGGAAATTTGAGCACACAGCAAAGGGAAGAACTTCAAGCTTCCAGAGAGAACACAAAACAGGACATATACAAAGGACTAAAAACAAAATGGCACCCATTGTTCAATAACAATACTGGAAACTAGAGGGTAATGGAACAAGGCCTTCAAATATTCCAAAGGAAAAAAAACTTGCTAAACATATTACTGATTTGGAAGTATTTTAAAAATAACTCTAGCTCTCTTCCATGGCTCTGTCTACGGCGTTGGCAGCCATATCCTATTTGGCAATATGGTTACCTTCAGACCCTTTGTGAAGCCCAAGATCACTAAAAAGAGGCCCAAGAAGTTCATCCAGCAACAGTCAGACAGCTATGTCAAAATTAAGTGTAACTGGCAGAAACCTAGAGGCATTGACAATACAGTGGGCAGAAGATTCAAGGGCCAGAGTTTGATGCCCAACATTGGTTGTGGGAGTAACAAGGAAACAAAGCACATACTACCCAGCGGCTTTTGGAAGTTCTCGGTCCATAATTTCAAGGAGCTTGAAGTGCTGCTGTTGTGCAACAAATATTAGTGTGCTGAGATTACTCAAATGTCTCCTCAAAGAACTGCAAAGCCATTGTGGAAATTGGCCATCAGAGTCACCAATTCCAATGCCAGTCTGCACAGGAAATGAATAAACAGCTTGTGTGCACATTGTATTTGTGTTAATGAAACTATAATATTATTTTAAAAATAATAACTCTATATATCATTTTTAAATCAAATAATGCCTTTATCCAGTTTGGATCTTTGTGATTTACAGATATAGAGATACACCCAACTGTGTTCCAGATAGAATACACAGTGGTATCACCTGCAAATACACATAGTTTTTGCTATTTTCTCAGCATCTCTAAAGCATTTTGAAAATATTAGTGTCTGCTGAACATTTGACAAGCAAAGAATCCTCTTATTTAATTATTTTTATTCTCTTTTGAGTACAGTCAAATTCAATATATGTATTTTTATAGCTAGATCTTGTTTATTCACTACAATGAGAAAAGCATCCTAAAAAGCAAAATTTTTTTTTAAATATATCTTTGCCAAGTATCGGAAGAGGCAGGTGCCTAGAAACTGTAACAACTAGTAGAACTGTCTTAGGAAAACTGGCAAACATACTACTTATTTTGCTTCACCCATTTAATCACTCCTTGTTAATATCAACAAAAGATATGGAATACCAACAGAGACTGAAGACATCCCACAACAATGTAGGCTCCATAAAGGCACAAATTTTTTTCCATTTTATTCATTAGTGTATTCTAAGCAGCTAAAGGACAGTGCCAGGTACGCAGTATGTGCTTAATATTTGTTGATTTTATGAAAAATCGAAAGAATAGATGAATGACAGAAGGTATTTTAATATTCAACATAGCAGCTGTATTTCCAAGTAGCCAGGATTTTGAAAAATAAATCTTAAATTTGCACCTATAATCTTCTATTGACACTGTTATGTAAAACCTGCAAAAGAATGGTAGTAGACATTTGTCATAGTCATGAACGTCCACCACCCTTTAAACAGCCTTTTTGTATTCAAGGACATTGCCATGATATGACTCTTGCCTCTCTAACATATAAGTCAGAGCCAAAAATTTCCAAAACTCTGCAGCCAGGACACAGACTTGTGACCTAGGTACCTACAGACTTTCATTCAGAAGTGAGCAATGAGAGGAAACAGGCTATGGTTGGAGCTGCCATTTTGTCATTTGGTTGTTGGTCTTTTCCTTTTTGATGTGTAGCGCTTCTAACTTAATATCAGACATAGCCCTCTTTCTGTGATATGAGTTGCAAATGTTTACACTTATAATTTCTCTTTATTTTCTGCATCCTAATTTTAAAAACTGTTTTATGTAGTCCAATGGATTTATCCTACATGGGCATCTGAGTTTTATGTAATATTTAGGAAGGTCTATCTCCCTTTGAGATTATAAAAAAGAAAATTCACTCATAATATTTTCTGGATCTTTTGTAATTATTTTTTGATTTCAAATCTTCAACTTATCTGGAATTTATTTTGGTATAAGGATTAAAGTAGGGGTCCAATTTATTTTATCCAGTTATCTATACAGTTGACCCCAATCATTTATTGACTGCCATACACTGGCATTCAATATAGGTATCTATACTAAATTACTTAATCCATCAATCCAATTTACTGCATTAAAGAACCTGTACTCAATTATCAAAAAAGAAAAGTGGGAGATGAAAGAAAATAACCAGGAGAACTCTAAGTTTAGAGGTTAAGCTTTTATGAGATTCTTGTTACTCTCAGTGATAATCTCATTCATTATCACCTGGACAGACAACTTGGTGTCTGCTGTTGGTAACACTTCCAAGAATTATTAAGATGAGCCATCCCTTCCCTATTCTGATCATATACCAGCTCCCTAATACTTGGGTTTTTAGTGTGTAGAAGTTTTTCTTTGTTGTGGTAAAGAGGCACTTATTACACGTGCTTTAATATGGTAAGGATCCTGATATTTGTTTTTTATCTTATCTATTTTGGAAATAATTAATCCTTAGTATATAGGTTTAGCCTGCACATCTCTCTAAATATGTAAGCTGACTTTCATCATGCCACTACGAGCACATGTGTCCGAGAAGTTGCCTACCATAAAAAGACAATACTAGAATCCTCTTAAAGGATAGAGATTGCCCTTAAATATATGAACAGACAGAGCCAGGCCTGAGATTTTCATGGGAGTAAGAAAATTTTTCTTGGCTTCTTCAACAACGCTTGTGACCTCACCTTTCTTACTTCTGAGAATAAGCAAATAGACACCACTTAGAACAGTGGTTCTCAAAGTGTGGTCCCTGGGCCAGCAACATCAGTATGACCTGACATACAGAAGGCCATTAAGCTAGAAATACAAATCCTTGGGCTCCATCCTAGCCCTACTTTGTGAGTGGAGCTCCCTCTCAGAAACTCTAAGGGTGGGGCTAGCAATCTATTTTTAACAGTCCTCCCTGTGATTCTGATGCACACTAAAGTTTGGGAAACAGTGCCTTAGAATGGTGGCCCTGTGAGATCCTTAATACTTCAGGATAATAAAAATGAACGTGAAATGGGCAGCCAGAGCATATTCACCTTGAAGAGGTAATGACCATTGGAGAAATGTACTTAACAAGTACATTGCTGATAAAAAGTCCAGAAAGAGGACACTAGGTGACACCAAGTTTGGCTCTCACCACATGTCAGATCTTATAAATCTTTTCATACAAGTCACTGGTATCTTAGGCAAATTCATTTAATTTATTGTTTATCTTAATATTTACAAAAAAAATCAGGAGACTATGTGGTCAATGTTCTCAAGTTTTTAGGAGCATATGTCCAGTTTCTCTCAAATAGGAGCTCTTCAGGGGTAAAAGATGTATTTTCCTTTTCTTAATAATAACTGTTTCTTCACTCTAACCCCAATAATCCCTCAGTAATTATTAATAATTAAATGAGAAGTTATATTTTCAGTGGAAGTCACCTGTCTTAAGTTCAATCCCATGGGTGATTTGATAAAGTGAATTGATTGACTTAGGTTGGATGATTTAGATGGCACTTAGTTATCCACACTTTCATTTGAGAGGGGTTAGGGGAAAATTGTTCTCATATATTGCAGAAATATTTTATTTTAGGACAATCTGTTGCATTTCTAATTTCACTGAACCAGCATTTTTATGTAATTGCACATTAAGGTTGGGTGATTGGTACTTTCTTCTCTAAATCCAAAATAACTTGCTATAATGTTTCCTGTTTCATTTGCATTATAAGCCTACAGGATTTTAAAAATTATTTTTGATCTTTAAACATATTACCTTAAGCTTTCAAACTATATTCAGTAGCATAATAAAAGGATGCCATTGAATATTTTAAATATATTTTACTTCCTCTGGAATTAGGAATGAAACCTGAGGAAAATACTAGATAGGACTGGCTTACTCTTCCCAGTCTTTAGGTACCATCTTCCACTCTATTTCTAATGGTATAATGGTGGTCCACCTTGATTTTACTCAATATTTAATAAAGTATGCTTGATGGGATTAAAACTGGAAAAGATATAAATATTCTTTACTTTCTAAATGTCTGAGATTACATTTAGTTATTAGATATGACTTGCACTAGGATTAAAGTGAAAATGAAAGTATTAATAATCATCTAAAATATATTTCCATTTCCTTCAGTAACATTTTATTTGAACAAATAATTTAGTGTTATGTTTTTTCTTTTAGCCCAATAATACAGTTTTCTTAGAAATGCAGCTTCATTACATTGATTTGTTGAATCAAAAGTGCTCTGATTTGTTTTTCTGATGAGCTCTGCAAGAACAGAAACACTAATCCATAAGAAAAAAACTCTCTAACTTGGCTTTCTCGAAGTGCTCCTGTATTGACTTGTGTGACTATCAGTCACACATGAATAAAGTTCACAATGCTAATGAGATCGAAATCATAGGCTTATCCCCAAAGGATCCGTTAACTTCTCTCAGAAAAGCAGGGGTCTCTTCACTACAGATCAGTCTTCTATTCCTGACCATCTCAAAAAGTATTGGTCCCAGAAGGACAGAGCACAAGAATGCCACTAACCCATCAATAACATCATATGCCTGTTATTTTTTGCTTCACCTAAGAATTTAACTGATTTAGAGATAGGTACACATAGAACTTAATAGAACTGTTTGAAACATTAGGATGATTGGGTAATGGGTAAGAAAGTGGGGACGAGGGGAGAAGATATGCTCAGGTAGGAACTAATTCTCTGCATTTCTACTACAAACTTAAAATTGGTATCATACCCTAAATAGAATTTTAAAAACATTATTTTATGGAAATGTTCAAACACGTGCAAACGTAGAGAGAATACTATAACAAATGCCCTTAAACCTACCACCCAGCTTCAACAATTATTTAAGCATCCCCACCTCCAGATAATTTGAAGCAAACATTAAATCATTTCATCCACAAATAATTCAGCACTCATATCTATAAGTTGCTTCTAAAAATATAATGACAATATCATTATCACATCCACAGTGTTTATAAAATGCTTTGATATCATCAAGTATTCAGAAAGTAACTGAATGTAGATGGATACTGCAAATCTGCAATGAACATGAGGATGCAGATATCTCTTTAGGATAATGATGTCAAATCAAATTTCCTCCAATTGTCTCATGAATTTTTTTATCACAGTTGATATATTTAAATTAGGATCCAAATAAAATCCATACAGTGAATTATTTATGTGTGTTAAGCCTGTTAATCTATGGTTTCCCCCTCCTCCTCTTTCAATTGGTTTGTTAAAGCTAAATTGTGTTTTTTGTCCTGTAGGATTTTCCATAGTTTGGGTTTTCTGATTGCAATTTTCTTGTGTCATTTAATATGTTCCTTTATCTCCCATATTTTCTGAAAATTGTCATTTATATTATAGCCTTGATCAAATTCTAGTTTAGCAAGAATATTTTATATGTAATGTTATATGTAGGAGGCAAGTACTATCTGCTTGTCTTTCTTTTTGTGAAGTTAGCCTTCACTGATGATCATTTCCTTGTTGAATTGTTTCATTAGGGATTACAATGTGATGATATTCTATCATTTCTATATCTATTATTAGCTGGAAAACTGTAAAGAGAAACTTCCTCTTATCAACTATTAGGTTTCCCTGAGGTACAATTTGTATATGAGAAGTGAGGTAAATTCTTGATTCATTCTCTTTACTTACCAGTTTTCAAAATAATGAGTTGGTTTCTTTGCATTTTCCAAGGATACCAATAGAGTTTTTTGCTTTAGAACATTAGTCTGAGCTAATAGATGAAAACATATTTAATATGCTTCATTCAATTATAGTTATCCTCATTCATGCTCACATTGCCTCCTCTTTGACCAATGGATGCATCTTCAAGTTAGTCCCTTTTGACATGACCTGGAAGTCTTTGATACATACCTTCTGGTATAGCAAGATGTTCCAGGATCATCTTGTAATTTCTTGCTTCAGTCTTAGAATCATCCATTTCTCCAAAGAGCCCTGGAAAAGATGATTTGTAGTGCTTGTATCTTATGCATATACTATTATTTATTTAACTAGTTCACTCTTGGGGAAAGATGAGGTATCAGGTAATTTATAATAATTCACTATTATAAATTAAGTACTTAACTATTTTATAGAAATAGCATGTATAGTAACTGATCATGTACTTATAAATGTTTTTCTATTATTTAATATTTAAAGAAAGGCTAGTCAATTGGCCCATTTATGGCTTGGCCCATAAACCAGGGTATATCATTCAGCTATTACAGACATCTGCCTCTAGAGTGGACCTTGCAAACACTTAAAAAGTGGCGACAAACATAATATAAAACTTCTAGTAGGGGAAGGCTATGTACGTTTAGTCCCAACACTCATCAGCCCCTAGGGATATTTTACTTCTTGGAATTGCAATCCCTCTCATAGCTCCTGGACATTTCATTATGAGCCAAGAGATAAGATAAGGCTTGGTAGAAGTATGATAAATGGAAGATTTTTATTGATAAACTATTGGAGGTGGCTCACAGATAACTGTGCAAAAGGTTATAAAAGGAAAGTCACCATTTCCCAAACACCCCAAATTCCCTATTTAGCAGTTTGGAAATATTTGGATTGCCTAAAATGTTAAGCAAATTAAGCCATCTTCCAAATAAATGCAATCAGTATACATTTTGGAGTAGTAAAAGTTTTCTTTAATTTTTGAATGTCATGCTTCTAATTCCAATTGATATATGATACAATTTGCCTCTTTCCCTAGAATATTTGAAAGCTGTTTTTTTTAAAACTCCTGGGCATAGGTAAGAATATTTTTCTTTAGGAAGAAAATGAAATTATAATAGCAGTCTCAGAGGGAAGCCAACAGTGATTGTCATCACTTATTTCCTTTACATAGTCAGTTCATGTGGTCACTTTCTTCAGGACAAATGTGCTATTGGTCAAAACTCATTAAATGAAATTAGTTACAATTCATAGGTATATTTAAAAATTAACTCATCCTGCAGAACAGTTAACATTCAGAGTTAACAAAATATTCACTCTTAATATTATAGGGGACCTCAGGCAGTAAATGTTAAGCAGAATTCAGAGTGGCTTGAAACTGTCGAGTTTATATGTTCTGAACTCATAATACAGTTTACCATACAAAAATATAAAAGTGGTATAAATGATTTCCTATATGCAGTTACATTAATTTCTCTTTTTTTTTTGTTTATTGCTCATCATTGTTGAGAGAGAGTTTTGTGGATGCATATGAGTGCCAGATAAAATACTGAAAACCAGTTAAATTTAAATTACAGATACACAAGGAATAACTTTTAGTATAAATATATCCCAAATATTTCTTGGAACTTATTTATTCTAAAAAAGATTTGTTCTTGATCCAAAATTCAAATTTAATTGGAAATCCTGCATTGAATCTGGCAACCTCATGGATGAATAGAGCCTAATAACGACTGATCTTTGAAAATTAAAAAACCTACATGTTGTATGATGTAGAGCAACACTTCTAAAACTTTAATGTACATGCTAGTTACCCCCAGCTACTTTTTAGAAAGAAGATTCTGATTCTGCAGATCTGGAATAGGACCTGAGATTCTGCCATTTCTAACAAGCTTCTGTTTGATGTTGATGTTGCTATTCCGTGAACCACAGTTTGTGCAAGGCTATAATTAACGTCTTTTTTGTTGTTGGTTGTTGTTGTTGATGATGATGATGATGGTGATGATGATGATTTTTTTATGGCCCAGCATCCGAACTCTCTGAGCTTGGAGAATTCACTGACATGTGAGTCTCGGAAGAAAGTAAAGCCCAATTCTATCTAGCAATAGATAGAAGTTGCAAAATACCTTACCATCCTCCCTTGATCCTCCCTTGCAGCCTGGATTCAGGCACTTGACCTGCCCTCTGCCAGTCAGAAGCACCTGCACGGCCTTGAGTAGCGAACTAGTAACTCAAAGAAGCAAGAATAGTAGTCAGTTCTCTTTTTTTGCAACACTGCAGTTGCAGCCAAATTAAGTTCCCAGGGCAGTGGTGGCGACGGAGGGACAGCAAAGCTTGGCATACTGAGCAGTGTCACTCACTTATAGCAGTCTTCTTCTCCAGTTGTTTCTGAGCATGATTTTGAGCATTGTTCCTGACTGCAACAGTTCTGAGCTTAGCTCTCAACCCCATAATGATTCTGTAAGCTGCCTACTTCCTCCGCTACTGGCTCAGTGGTAATTAATTTTTGTTGCTTGAAACTAAGAACCCTGAGGCAGCCAAAGGGTCTGCCAGAAGCTAGCTGGCTTGCACAACCTGTCAACTGGCAGTACGTGTATGGGATGCCACCCCGGTCACCACTCAAGATGATCTCTGCCTCACATGGTGAGGACGATTCTGAGAGAATTACAACCTCTACTTGGTGGAAGGGTATCTATTTCCTGGCATACATCTCTACGCCTCCTCTGGCAATGAGGTTTCTGACAATAACTAGTCTTGGCTTAATTGGACTAGATTTATATGCTTATGTCATTAACTAGTTATATGACTGTGGGCAAAATCACTTAACCTCTGTGAGCTCCATTTCTTTTGCTGTTAAAGGGTGAAAAGACTATATGTTTATCATTGCATTTGTTCACATTATATCATAATTATTTGTTTTAACAACGTTTTTGGTGTATAATTCCCAAATCATAAAAGTCACCCATTTAAAGTGTACAATTCAATGATTTTTAGTAAATTTATTGAGCTGCACAGCCATTACCATAATCCAGTTTTTAAAACATTTTCATCACCCCAATAAGATCCTTCATGACCAATTAACGTTAATACCTATTCCCACCCTTGACCCAGGCAACCACCAATATATTTTCTGTCTCTATTCATTTGCCTTTTCTGGGTATTTCATATATATAAAGTCATACATTCATAATTATTTGCTATGCTAGTTTTTTTATGCTACATACTGAGTTTCCAAAAGGCTATGTCTAAGTGAACTATTTATCTACAATGTATAGCACAGTGCTTTGTAGATAATAAGTACTCAAGATAATAAAATAAAACTAATACATTTCTTATAGAGTTGCTGTTTTGAGGATTAAATGAGTCCATTAGACTCTTACTACTTGAAATGTGGACCCTAGACCAGCAGCATCAGCATCATCCAGGAGCTGGCCAACCAAAAATGTAGTCTTGGCCCATCCCAAACTTAGTATTGCATTTTCATAAGATCCTCAAGTGATTTATATTCCCATTAATGTTCGAGAAACACTGTACTAGACCGTAAGTTTCATAAGGGCAGAGATTATGTGTGGCACATAGTAGGTACTCAGTGCTATTTGTTGCATGAATAAATGAACAGTGATACATGTGAAAGCATTTTGTAAACTGTTTAAGCCACATATATACATACAGGATTGCCAAAGAACAGAAGTATGGAATTTTGGCTAACTAAAGTCTGTTACAGAAATGGTTTGGATTGACATTTTAAACTGCCAGTTTATATATTGAAACAAGTATAGATATAGGTATAGATATGGATATTTTATATTTGAATGATAGTTCCATAAGGAAACCCAGTTTTATATTAAAATATTATTAGTTTCTTAATTGAAATGGATTTGATAGTGAGTTTATTACCATAACAGTTAATTAAAGAATTTCTTCTAAAGATTGACAAAGAAAATTTATTGCAGTTTAATTTTCTTTGAAACAATACCTTGATCAACAACTAAGAAGCCAATGTCAGACTTTAAGAGATAGGATGGGTTACTAACAACCTCTAACAAGAGAAACCCATCTAGTTTTTTACTTAGAGTCTGGCTCAAAATGCTTTAATTTATTCATTTAATCATTCTTCAAATCATAAAACATTTATCAAATTTGTCACTATTTGACAAGCGCTGTGCCAAGGCATTCTGATGGATTGCCAGATACAATATTCTTGAGGAGTTCCATATCAATACAATGATGATAGCTTTTAACTACATAGGCTAACAAAAGACTTTTATAATTTATGAATTCATGAATTTTAAATTCTTAAAATGCTATAAAAATTAAAGCACATTAGTTATATATTTAACAAAATTTTGAAAAGGGTAAAATTATATTCTTCTGGTAAATCCAGGCTATCTGATTAACAAAGAATATGAATTGCTCTTATTTAGGGTTGCTCTGAGGAATATAAGCAGAGATGTCCTGGTTATTTGCTACTGCAGATCCATTTTTCATCCTATTTGCCTTGCTCCATACTAGAGGCTGACCTTTACAGACAGTATCATCCAAGCCTTCTAGCTTCTGGTTGAACTTGGCCAATGGGAGGTACCAACAGAAGTTTAGAGAGTGGGAGAAAAAGAGGACAAGTGTTTATTCTTAGTCCTTTGGTGGGCCACATTTTGGCAGTGGCTACATTTCTCTATTTATAGTCACAGATTTTTTCAGGTGTCCCCTTCCAAACTACAGCTCTTACTGGGTTCTTTCCCCTGCTCTGTCAGGCTTAAGGCTTCTTGAGATTACCAGTCCTTCTCTTTGTTATGCACTTTACCATTGCTTATTGGTTCTCTTAATCCTTCCCATACCTCTGTAAATCATCCCTTTATTAAGCTCTTTTTTGCCCTCTTGGAGTGTGTCATCTTTAATTTTACAAGAAGAGGCAATCAATCAGCCAGTATCTAAAGATTACCTGCTGGGCCGACACTGTCAAGATATATAATACATGGTCCTGCTCCTGAAACACTTACAGTCCAGCAAAGGAGATAAAACCAACATATGTGAAACAATTAGGAAACACTATACATAGTGAAAGACACCTGAGTTTTTGCTACGCAGCATCCATTCACTCTTCTAATCATACCATGATTTTCCATTTCTACTACTCTCCAGCAATGTGTTTTAGGTAGAGTGGACTCTACTCGCAACAACATGAGTAAATCACATGAATCAGGCCTAACCTACTGGATTCCTCTGGCCACATGTCTTAATCATCGCCAATGAAATATAAGGACACTATTGCTGGCACTTGTAGGAAAGAGACATGTACTCTTCCACTGAGATTGCTAACAGTAAGGATTATGTGAACTGGAGCTGCCAGGAGCCACCATATGGAGCTTGAGAATGAAGCCAATACAGAAGACAGAGCCAAGAGATGAAGCAGAATAGAATTCTAATGACATTGCTTAAGCCCTTGAATCAATCTATGCCTTAAGCTAAATATATCACTAGTTCCTCAGTTATGTGAACCAATAGCCCTCTCTTGCTTTTTTTTCTTTGCATAAGTCAATTTGAGTTGTGTTTTTTTATTTTGCCACCTGCAACTAAAATAGCTCCAAAAATTCATAAATAGGTAACAGGAGTGGGAATTATTAGTAAGAGAAAGATCTTAAAATGTTAAATCAGTTCAGACAAGGCCCCACCTATATTGGATTGGGAATTCAATAGCATAATAGTAGGTTAAACTGACACCTGTTGCACAGTAGGATTCAGAACATGTGCTTATCAAGTGTGAAATGTAAAAAAGCCTGTTATTAAAAGGTCAGATACTACGTACATCAAGTATTACATGTTGACTTTTAGTAAGGTCCTACAAGAAAGACTCGAGTTTAGGAGGAAGCTCAATTTAAGGTAGAGAAGGAAAGGTACTGCTTTGTTATGAATGACTATTTTTGTTTCTAGGCTGCAATAAAATATGACAAAAACTTTAATAATCTGGAGCCATTAAAGGTTGGAAAAGCCCCAAGAGACTATTGAAGCCAATGAAGGCAAGAAATAGATAAGCTTGGTACTTGAAAGAAGAGTGAACACACCCAGGCCTCTTTCAAACAATTCCTGCCTGCTTAGAAAGGTAATAATTATCCCATTCTGTTCCCTCCAGCACCACTGCGCCCTCCCTCTCTACCCTTCCCCTTGCAAAACTAGTGGCTATTGTTTCAAATTGTTCTCAGACAGAAACCAGAATGGAGGCCATTAAGCTAGAAGAATATCAAGGCCTAATATTACCCATATTGGAATCTAGATGCAAAGACTGCAGCTTAAGATGACCTCTGGCTCTGGAGTTTTTTCCCCTGTGGAATTAGCTAAATGTAAACAGACTGAAAACTTACTAAGAATGCAAGAAAATTGTGTTCTGAGAGAAATTCTAAGTCTGGAGAACAAAGGCTAGGTTACTTAGTCTTAGCACTAACTACTGTAACAAGTAATGCACAAGTTTGAGTGGTTTAACGCAACAGATGTTTATTTTTTTCACTTTCATAAAGTCTAATATCAGTAATCCTGATCAGCAGGTGGTCTCCTACAAGGTCATTCAGCTACCCACTCCTACTTTTTCATGGTTCTTTTATGATTATTCTCCAGGGACTTAGGATCTTTTCAGTGCAGCCACAGGAAGAAAAAGAAAACAGAGAAGTCATAACCTTGTTCTTAACCACATTGGCAAGAAGTGATTCACATCATGTCCACTCATATTCCAATGGAAATAATTAATCACATGACATCCCTAGATTAACAGGGAAGCTGGGAAATGAAGCTACTTCCTAGTTACTAGCTATGAAGCTACTTCCTAGCAATCACTCTACATAACAGAAGAGAATCACACTATTTGGCAGTAAAAGCTAGTTATCTAGCTAGTTATCTCACTTGCCACAGCAAATAATTTTACAATTCCCTCTGTATCAGGAAAGAGACCGTTGAGGAGGTGTGGTTCTAGAAGGATTATCCTCCCCATTGTCCATTACAGATATGGCATAGAGAAACAATGAATGAGAGATTCTCCAACAGTAGAACATATGGCAGCCAGATGGGTTGATCAAAGAACTTTCTCCTCTCTTATGGTAGTAAGCCCTTGCTCTTCCTGTCCAGCTAGATATGATATATGTTATGAATTGGAAACCACTGTGTTTGCCATTAGTCATTTTTCCAAATATAAGTTTTTATTGCAGTTGTTTCTCTCTTTTTCTGTCATAATATTTTAAGTATTTTGTAGCTAATTTTATCATGTAGCCTTAGGTTATTACACCATGAAGGGCTCTATTGCTGCATGATTACCCTGCTTTCCTGGACTTGGAACTGTCTGCAATAACTAGATGAAACTTTGGATCATCTCTAGGGAGGAAGTGAGTACATTTTTTGGTGGTAAAAGAATATTTTTGCATTGAGTAGGCACAGATATTTTTGAAGGCATATGTAGTAGGGATAGCAAGAGAACAGGGATGTGTTATGTCTGCTATTTCCATTACCCAGGATGCATCCACTCTTGCTCTGATGACCATACTCCTATTTTCCTAAGTGGAATCCCTTCTTGTGCCATTCATGTGTTACTGACAAACACAAGTCCTGGAATGGGCTTGTGAAACAGTCCAGGCCAATTTGACCATTTCATTCTCTTGGAAATGGTGATTGGTTTAGGAGCAGGCACTTAACCTTTGCTAGTAGTGAGAACAGAGGGAGCCTAGAGGTGCTGGTGGTGCCTTTTGTGGAGCTTGAGACTGAAGCCAACAGTAGAGAACAGAGCTAACATATAAGTGAGAGTCCAATTCTTGATCATATAATTTGAACCCTTCAGCCAAGTCATATCTCACTACCTTGAACTTTTCAGTTATGTAAGCCAATAAAGTCTCTTCTCTGTTTAAGACAGTTTGAGTTTAATTTTATGTCACTTGCAACCATGGACCCTTACTGAATCAATACTAAGTTGTGTGAGGGTAGATCTATATAAAAATATACATAGGAATAAAAGTACATGTATACACTTGAGGGAAATATCTAACAAAAACTGTAGATTGCAGAGTGGTTCACAGGGGAAGAAGGAACTAGACTGGGGTAAGAGTTTTAAAATCAGTCATGAAATTATCAAAGCAAGAAGAGATGTGCTAAAAGTGAAGATTTAGGATGATTATTCTAGCAGATTAGATTGGAGCAGAAAGAGAAGGAAGTCAAAATGACCGTAGAGAGACTGTTGAACTTGCTAGCTCTGGGTGGCAGCATTCAACTTAGATGGAGACCATGAAGTAGAGACAGAGGAAGGGATTTGACAAAACATAGTTTAAAGGATAAATCAAAGGCCCTGGTAACTGGTTAGATAAAAAGAATAAAGAGAAAGAATGAGTCAACAATGACATCCAAGTATTCAAACTTTGGTGGTAGGGAGAGCAGTGGTACCAGTGAGAGAGAAAGGAGATGATTTTGGAAAGACAGTAAGATTGTTTTTGGACCTGTTAAAATTAAAGAAATGACAGGACATCTAATTAGAAGTGTTGGTTAGGTAGTTGAAGATGTATGCAACCTGGGACAAAGGTGACATTAAAGTAATGATCTGCACAGAAGAAATATGAAGCAGCAGTTGACGAGTACCAGAGGGTGAGAGAAAAAGCAGAAACTAATACTTAATGTTACAGCCCAGGAGGGAAAACTGGTTTCCAAAGTGAAGTGGATCTAGTGCTTGGTGGAGACAGAGAAAGAGAGCCAGAACACCTCAGTGCATAAACAGCTTAGAGAAAAGCATCAGATGATGTTAAAAGCAAATGCTAAGCCCATGCATGCCATGGTCTAAATGGCACTGGACAGAGCAGCCCATCTCCAGCTGTTCTTCCTGTTCATTGAACAGCATTCACATTGACCTCATTGCTTTCTACTAATTTAAACTTACCACTCTCTGGCCTAAGAGCCATTGTACTTGCTTTTATCCCTGCCTGAAAATTTATCCCCTCATTCATTGCTTGGCTTTCTTCTTCATTTCATTCATATCTCTTTTAAAACATAACTTCATCAAAGAGACTTCTCTAAATCAACTTACCTAAAATATGAAATAACACATTACTCCTACCTGCATCACTGTGCTTCTACTCCGCTTTGTCTTTATAGCACTTAATCACTACATATTATACTGTAGATGTTTGTAAATGTATTGTCTGTCTCCCTAATCGGAGGAACTGTAATGAGACTCTAGGAATGCAGGGACTTGTATTATATACTGATGTATCCATGTAAGTACAACAGAACCTGGCACACAGAAATCGCCCATAAAAGCGTGTTTGATGATGAATGAGTGAAATGCAGTAAATGAGATAGAAAAAAAAATCAGAAGAGGACTGAGTTAGTCACTTAAATTCCTAGAACATTCCTATCATTTCAGCCAAAAACTCTGCTTAAGACTCTCGCTTTTGCTTCATCTCCCCAAGGCAAAGGGAATTCAAGTAAGTTTGCTTTGCCTTGCAATATTACTTTCTTGGATGAGTCTGGAAAGAATGCTATTTCTCTCGAATTAACCCGTTAAGAAGAGACATCTTTAATCCCGGATTTCACGGAATTCTTTTTCCATCCCAGCTCCAAGGAGAGCTCTGAGAGAAAAAGGAAGTGGTGGTGGCTGAAAGATTCAAAGGTGCAAAAGTATGTCTTCTCTTCCTGGGGATCAGCAACCAGGTGGATTTCGGAATAACAACTTGGAGGAGCAAGTGTTCCATGCTAGGCGAAAAAGGGCACCAAGGGAAATCTCCGTTGATGCTTCTTTACCACCCAGCTTTCTACCGTGGCCTGTACAGAAACAAGCACATCAACAACACTTGAGGAGATAGTGGCGCTTTCACCAAGTTTCCCTTCCCGACGGCTGCTCCCCGACCTCTCCTCTTCTCCCCAGCCTCCCCGCCCAAGCTGCAGGCTCAGCCTCCGATTCCGCTGATCCCGGCTGCAGGGATCCCCGGAATCCAATTACTTTCCCCAAGGGAACGCCATCCACCCTTCTGGCCGCTAAGGGAGAGCCGGAGTCGGCAAGCCTCAGAAGCCAACCCGCCCCCGCCGCCCGGGACTCGGGGCCCCGGCAGCCGCGGGCGGGGCGAGTAGAGCCGTGAAGGGGCACGCGGCACTGCCTGTGGGACTATTTGTCCTTCCGCGCGCGGCGCTGCGAAGCCGCCGACGTTGGCCCGGCTGAGTGGCAGGAGATTAGCCAAGGGCTTCCCCCGCTGCGCGCCCCCCGGCCAATCGGCGGCGCGCGAGCCGTGCCCGATGGTCGTGCACACGCACATTCCAGAATCCACGCCTCACACGAACATCCTCGATCCCGCGCCCGCCCCCCAGCCCACCCGCCCCCTGGGCCGCACACGCGCTTCTCCTCGGGGCCTTCTCCAGGTTCCGGCCTTGATACTGCTCTCTAAAGTGAAAGTGAAATGAGGACTGAAGGCCAAGTGGTCTGTAGGAAAAGGATATTTAGCATCTGTGTCAAGGTTTACACTTCTGCACCACCATCCAGGTTTGCTTAACTGCCTAGAGGGAAGCTACTGAGACTCTCTAGTAAGAGGATTTTAAATTGGTAGATTTGTCACTGGGTTTTCAGTAGTGGTCAGAGCACTTGATTTATCCTTTCTCCATCTGGACAAAATTAAAAAAAAAGAAGAAGAAGAAGCAGCATCACTCTCCGGCCCACATTGTCAGACTTATGAGGCTACAACTGCCATGCTCCCTTGAAGGAGAAAATACTCTATTGTGCCTTCTTTTCTCTTTTGAATTGCATTCTCCTGAGACTGTGCTGACCCTTAGGCCCATGGCAGTCCTGAATGTGATTGACATGCATGATTAGCAGGCTAGTAAGAGAGAACCAGGGAAATTGCTATCAAAACAATTACATACAGGGACATCAGAACAATGGCTTGAGAACCCCCAGGGACTCAGTGACCATCCTAGCTCTGCCACGGATGCCCTCTGGGATCATGGCCAAGTCAGATCATCTCTTTGTGTCTTCACTGCTTCTGGTAAGTTAAAACTATTCTTACTGCTCCCTATCTCAAAGTGTATTATGAAAATAAACTTAAATAACTGAGTGAAAACATTGGAAGTTATATTTTGTGGGGGAAGGTGATGATTGAAAGATAGTCTCAACAGAAAATTCTGTTAAAGGAAGCCATTTGACCATCAGCTTACAATCTGGTTATTTCAGTTCAGTTTAATACACATGTGTTGAGACTAACTGTAGATATAGAGTTCTCTGCTGGGTGCTATATGGTCTTTGTGGGAGTTATAATCTACTAGGGCATCTCTGACTTCTGCATTCTCAGATCTTCTTCCATGCCTGTGCCAGTTTTCATCCCTAAGTCTTGGCCATTTTCATTCTTTTTTTTTTTATGCTCTCTCTAAGGCCACAGAGCATTGCTAGATATTGGTACAGAATGGTGCTGTGATTGGGGCTTCACAAGAGCCTAAGCTGTGGTTTGGGATTCAGACAATTCTCTGTATGTCTGTGAAACTGATGGGGCAGGGTCCCAGAAGCCTGTTTACTGGAGTGACAGACAAGCTTCTTGGGAGCGAATATGCCCTCCATGAAGGAGCCAAATAGTGTGCTTGAGACAGGAACAAAGACTAAGTCTTGAAAAGGGAGAGGTCCTTTTGCATTCAGTGTTGTGTACCCTGGCCCTTGTCTGAATCCAGTAGGAATGGGGAAGATATGAGAAAAGGAGAAAAAAGATGGAAGGAGGTGAAAGGTGGAAGCTGAAATATCTGTTTCAAACTTTTCAAATCCTACATTTCACGGTCATAACACATGCTCTCAGCTCTGCTGGAAAAGATCAAACTATCAACGAAAGCACAAGCAAGAGAAAACCTGACTAGACATAGCTTTTGAAAAAATAAGGAATTTATTTCATAGGATACGAAATTTGGAGGAAAATTGTTCTTATATTAGTTGAGTAACTCAAGGATGTCTTCAAGGACTCAAGTGGGTTTCTTCTTTCTGCTCTGCCATCCTCAGATGATGGTAGTCTCTCCTGCCATCTCCCTTCAAGACTGCACCATTGTTTTTGCATTTCTTGGTGTCAGATACAGTCAGGGGCACCCAGCAAAGAAGAGAAAAGTTGTCTCCCACCTCTTTCTGTTTCTTTCACAATAAAGGAAGATTAATCCTTTCTAAGAGGCTTCTAGCAGTGTTGAGTTTCATTGGACAGAATTGTGTCACACACATCCTAAACTAACTACTTATAAAAAAAATGATGGCAAATATAATCTACCCTTTATGCTGGGGAGAGAAATCACCCTCCATGAGAACACAGGAGGGTTTAGTCCAAACAACATTAAATTTTGCCAGAAAAATAATAAAGCGACTGTGGTTTAGGTCTCAAGAGTTTCCTTTATCTTTCCTTTTCTCTACTTCAAAATGTTTCTGTATTTACTCTCCTACATCACTTCTAAATTCTTCTGTCTTCCTCCATGTTTTTTCTTTATCTCAGTAGAGAGGTAATCAAGCTCTCTTTCAGGACCTGGTCCTCCATCTGTCTACCTACCTACCTAAGACCTTGCTTTTGTCCTAGCCCCTTATAGTGGTCCCTAAACCACATACAGTAACTTGTAGCTGTTCCGCCTAGCACTCTATTAATGAGAATCAGAGATGATCTGAAGCCCCTTTTGTTTTCCCAGGAGAAGCCAAATTAAAAGATGCGGGGACTTGTTGGGTGGGGGGCTGGGGCGGGAGTGGGGAAGTGAGGACCAAGGGCAAGCTTTAGCTTTTCTTAACAGAGTTCTATACCCAGTGCTTCTCTGTCTGCCTCAGCAATTTGGAAGTGCCATGTGGTATCCTTAGCTATCTAGCTTTGGACTGCCTTCATTTTGCCCTCACCCTCACTACCAATGGGACCCTTCTGGAGATTGGGTCCCATTCTGTTTTTCTGGAACACAACCTAGAGGAATGCTGATAATGGCTTAACTTGAACCTGAAATTTGGTTTGTTTCTTTCCTATACTCATTCATTCCTTTTTTTTTTTTTTTCATTTAACAAATATTAAATGTTGACTCTTACAAATCCTGAACTATGTGTTAGGAAGTATTGATGAATAAGTCAGAATTCTCTGCCTTCAGTGTGTTTATATTCTGGTGGGGAGACCTTGTCTCTCCACAAGGCTTGGCATGGAACTCCAGGTTATCTCACAGGAAGCAGAATGGAAATAAAACTTAAAAGCAAAGTTGAGTCATTAGCTCTATGCAGCATAACCCATGTTTAATCTAAATTGTTTTGATCTTTACACAGCTCATAACATATCACATCTTTTCACAGAGGCCATTGTTTCAGACAATTGCTGTTTCCAGCAATATAAACACCGTGTAGGGCAATGCACTCATGGTACAGTACATTTTATTAATAACATGCCTTGTCAGCTGAACAGGCTAGGCTATGGATGAATGAATACAGCAAAAATGAGCCTGTATCTGATACAAGTTTGGGCATCATCAGAGTTGTTACCGTATCTCTGCTCATAGTCAGGAATCTGGCAGCAGAATAGTATTAATATATTGTCAGGAGATAAAAATATTGTAACCTACCTTTATTTGGCTATACTTACTTAAGGCTGTATGGTAAAATCAAATTTTAAAATTTACCTAGATTTATTATTCCCATTTCATTTTTAATAGAAATTAGGTTCTCCAAAAAAGTAGTACACTATATTGAAATATAAAACTGCTTATGTATTTTCTACCAATATTGGTACCAAAAAGTACCAATAGTACTTTTGCTTCAGATGGTGTCATAGAGCCTTAGTAACTAATTTATCTTGACAGCATCTGAAGTGGAAGTAAACCAATTCAGACTGTGGGTCCTGAAATATGAGTCAGAGAAGGTGGATATAGTAGAAGTGAAATGAGAGCATTTAAATGAAATGTGAACTCGTCAATCTGAATGAATTCCCTTAGCATCTCAGTTCAGGAAAAAACCTGTAAGAATTTTAATCTGTGCTCAACTCATGACGAAGTGCATGACCCTGAGCAAGTCGGTTAATTAATCTCTCTGTCTTGGTGTCCCCATTTTTACAACAGGGTTAGTAAGATCTGTAGTGCACCTGCACTTGGAGTTCGGAAGAGAAAGAGAATTACACTCTTTCTGAAATGTAGCTGATAATTATCAGTCAATTATCAACAGGAATTTATTAAACCTCACATTACCCATCATGCTATGTCCAGGGCCTCATAAGTACCTTACACATAAATGCTAAAGAAATCTTCATTGCATGAATGAATGAGTAAATGAATCAATGAGCCAACTACTGTGTGCCAGGTCCTGTGCTATGGAAGACCCAAGATGATCCCTGCTTTTAAGGAACTAAACTTCCAGTGAAATAAGACATACATAGATAAAATGATACTTAATAATTAAGGTGCAAAATGCCAAATGAATTTAGGGTCCATCATCTTCAAACTAGAATTTACAAATTCTCAACTTCATTATGAATTCTTCCCTGAAATTGACCTGATTGAGAATATGCCTATGGCTTTGTTACATAGAAGTATTAGAGGATGTTTCATAAGACTAGAATACAGAAATATACCTCATTAGAGTATTATTCTGTAAGGAAATAAAAAACTGAAATATAAGTTTGAGGAGAAATAAAGAAAGCTATAAAGCTATTAAAGAACTTGTTTATAGTACTTCTTTTTAAATTTTTATTGAGTTATTGCATCTATACAGTAACATGCACATACCACCACTTGAATCAAGATACAGGTGGTACGCCTCCCAACCATGACCTTTTGAAGTTGATCTTCTCCCCCACCCCCACCTCCTAGAGATAACCATTAAACCATTATTCTGACTTATGCTATAGAGTACTTCAGCTTGTTTTTGGAAGTTATATAAATAGAATTATATCCTTTATACCAGGCTTCTTTTGTTCAACATTAAGTCAGTATGATACATCCATTGTTGCATACACCAGAGTTCATTCTTTTGAATTGTTGCAAAACAGCTGTTCTCAAAGTGTGGCCTGAGGCCTCCTGGGTGGTAGTGATGGTGGAGGGATGTTCCTGAGAATTTTCTATGGGGGAGTGTGGGGGGGTCCATGAGTCAAAATTATTCCCATATTAATTTAAGATTTTGTTTATTTGCCCTTTTAAGTGCACTGATGTTTTCATTGATGATGCAAAAGCAATGGTGGTTGAAACTGCTGGCACCTAGGCATGAATATTTTTTTCTTAGGTTCATACTCTTTGTCTTCTCTGAAATATTTTTGTCTAACCGAAGGACACAAATATTTTATTGGATACTCTTTTCTGGAAGTTTTATAGTTTTAACTTTTATATGCAGTTCTATGATCCATTTCGAGTTAATTTTTAAATATAATGTGACTTGATGATCAATAGTTCTTTTTTTTTAATATGAATGTCCTATTGTCATAGCACTACTTATTGAAAAGATTATTCTTTCTCCCTTTCTCCATTGAATTATCTTGGCACTTTTGTCAAAACTCACTTGACCATATGTATGTAAACTAGTCTCTTTTTAGACTTTGTACTCAGTTTCATTGGTCTATCTGTCTATCCTTTCACTAACACCAAAATTTGGGGAGAATTGTTACATTAACAATACTAAATCCTCTAATTCATGGACATGGGATATCTCTCTAGTATTTAGTTACTCTTTAATTTCTTTTAACTATGTTATTGCAGTTTCCAATATAAAAATCTTTTTTTAAACTTATTCATAATTATTTTTGGTACTATTGTAAATGGAATGGATTTTTAAATTTCATTTTTTAATAGTTTGTTAGTATATAAAGATATATGTTTAATATTTGCTTTAAACAGATTCTTGTGTGTGAACCCCATATCCTGTGACTTTGATAAATTTAATTATGGGTTCTAGTAATTGTTTTCTAGATTTTCTGGAATTTTTTTTGCATTAATAATCATATAATTTCCAAAAAGGGACAATTTTTCTACTTTCTTTTCACTCTTAATGTCATTTATTTGTTTTTCCTTCTTAAAATGACTGGGATCTCTAGTACAATGTTAAATAGATGTAGTGATGATTGCATGTTTGTCTTGTTCCTATTGGAGGGGAAAACAGTTCTGTCTTTTATTTGTTTGAGGAAGTTCCCTACTATTTTTTGGTTTGCTGAAAGTTTCTACCAGGATTTAATTTGTACTTTGTCAGATATTTTTCCTATATCTATTGAAATGATCATATGGATTTTTTTCCCTTAGTCTGTTGTTATAGTAAATTATAGCAGGTCCTCGAATAATATTGTTTCATGCAATGTTGCCTGTTAATAATGATGAGATACCTAGGAATTTAACTCTTGTTTATATTTATTAGCCTATGATAAAATTGGTTTCATTATATGTAGTTTTGCTACAGTTCCAAGAACCTATCAATGATGATAACTGTAAGTGAGGACTTATTGTACATTGATTGATTATTAAGTCTTAAACTAATTGCATTCCTTGTATAAATCCTACGTAGTCCTGAAGTGTTATTCTTTTTATGTACTGTTGATTTTGGCTAGTGTTTTATTAAAGATTTTGCCTCTATGTACATGTAGGATATTGGTCTGTAATTTTTTTATACCATCTTTTTCAGATTTTGATATTAAGCTTATGTTGGAGTATTTGTTTACTAAGGCTGCCATAACAAAATACCACAGACTGGGTGGCTTAAACAGCAGAAATTCATTTTCTCACAGTTCTGGAGGCTAGACATCTAAGATCAAGTTGTTGGCAGGTTTGATTTCCTCTGAGGCCTCTCCTCTTGGCTTGCAGATGGCTGCCTTCTTGCTCTATCCTCACATGCCCTTTCTCTGTATAAGCATATGTCCCTGATGTCTTTCCCTTTTCTTATAGGACCCTAATTTGTCTTTTCCACTTAGGTGTTGAATTTATTGGCATAATGTTGTTCATAGTGTTCTCTTCTTCTAATCTCTGTAGGATCTCTGACAGCCTCTTTGTTTTAAGCCCTTCTTTTAAACAATCATACTTATTTTTTAAAAATTAAGAGGAAAAAATTCAAAATTCATTTTGTTATTCTGGATGTTTGATTTTTTCATATAAAATTTACCATTAGCTTGTCAATTTCTACAAAAGGGCTGAGATTTTGATTGAGAGTGCATTGAATCTATAGATTTATTTGGAGAAAATTACCACCTTACCAATATTAAATCTCTAAATCCATGAACATGGTATATCTCTCTGTTAAATTTCTCTCATAAATATTCTATGTGATGGAGTGGAAAATACTCATGAAGTACTTCATGAAGTACATCACATGGAAGTATGATGATTGTGTCAAGAACAAGCACTTCTGTGATTGAGTTGTAAACTGAATTAGTTGTTTTTTCATAGAACATCATTTTTAGTTGAAAGAACCAAGGACAAACTGATTACTCAGACTTAGGTATTTGGCAATTATTTTGTAAAAAAAAAATGCTGTGAACCTGTCACTTCAAGGCAAACAACTGACTATATTTGTTGACATTGGCAAAATTTGCATTTTCAAGCAAAAGATTAAAATTTGGGGTTATTTATATTCACTATCCTGGGCTTAACATCTTTCTAATACTTCATGACTTTTCTGTTAAGGTTGATGGTGATATTAACAAATGTGATTTTTCTGATATATAATGAATCGTGTTAGTATTGGGAAAATCTCATATTTTGGTGAACCAGTATTTTAGGAACTCAAGTTTTGGTATAGTATTAATGAAGACCATTCACAATTTTCTGAAAAGGCTATTAAAACAATCTTTCTGTTTTTTATGATTTATCTTTGTGAGGCTCTATTTTCTTTATATACTTCAACCAAAACAGCATTTTGTGACAAATTTAAAACAAAAGCAGATATTAAGATCCAGTTGTTTTCTATTGAGCCTGACTTTCAAGAGAATTGCAAATATATAAAATAATGCCACTTATTACTGTTTTTCTTTGGAAAATGTAGTCATACATAAAAATATGTACATTGACTGTAGTGGATTTATTATTGTTATTTTTTAATCGTGGTAACCATTTTTAAGTGTATAGTTAAGTGATCTTAAGTATAGTCACATTGCCGTGCAATCATTACCACAATTCTTCTCCAGAATGTTTCATCTTCTCAATAAAATGACTCTTTATATATTAAACAATAACTCTCCATTTGCCTCTTCCCCTAGTCCTGGCAACTGCCATTTTATTTTCTGACTTTATGAATTAGACTACTTTAAGTACTTCTTATAAGTAGAATCATGCAATATTTTTTCTTTTATGTCTGACATCTTTCACTTAGTGTAATGTCCTCAAGATTTACCAGTGTTGTTATTGTTATTTTTAAATTAAAAAAATCTCTCCATTTTAATTTTAATATAACAAATATTGATAGAAATGACCAACTAGATAAAAAGCTCTTTGGTGTTCTAAATGGGTTAAGAGTATAAACGAGTCCTGAGACCAGAAAGTTTGAGAACCACTGCTATACAGTAATGCAGTGTATGTATGTATATATGTGTGTACCATAATTCATTTAACCATTCTATTGCTGAATAACAATGAATTATTCTTCAGTTTTTGGTTATTGTGGATAAAGTTGCTATGGATATATTCTTGTGCATGTCTTGTTGAGGACTGCTACACCACTTTCTCTCTGATATCTGAGAGTGGTATGGCTGGATTTTTGTGCCTTTTTAAAATTGACACTGGTAGATATCAAATTTCTATTGTATTTATGTTCCATTGGAATATTTTAAGGAACATTGTCTAATAGATTCATTTTAAATGCTAATATTTACAGTATACAGGATATTTATTCTTTGAATTTGTTTAAACTTATGATAAAAAATTTTAAGGATTAACTTAAACATGTGTGAGGATATATATCATTTAAATACATTATTTTAGGAGGCACATGAGGAAGGTGTTTCAAAGACTACTAGATAGTAGACCCTTTAGGAGTTCAGAAGAAAAGCAAAATGATTGAGGTTTGAGGAGGTCTCTTTTTCTCCCCTTCTTCTCCTTCTCCTTTTGTGCTCATCCTTATTACTTATCCTGTCATCAGATAAATATTTACCCATCAACTATTATCTGTTGGGCATTCTGCTAGGCATTGGGCATTTAGCTGTGAACAAGACAGACAAAGATTTGACTCAGTTTAGTGAGGGATACAATCAATCTGAAAACAAGTAACTGAAATGACTGCAATTTGTGTTAAATATCACAAAGGAAACAAACGAGTCTTATGATAGAGGATAGTGGTGGTATTGGCTGTTTTGTAGGATAGTTATAGTGGCCTCATGGTGGAGGAGCTAGCTGTGCTTGAGAGCCAGGAGAAGAGCATTGCAGGCAGAGAGTCTCATACTGAGCATTAACAAGACTCTGAATAAGAAAAAGCATGAAATGTTCTAAAAACTGAAAGCAAGCAACTGTAATAGGATTAAAGTCAGATTTTGAGTCTTTTTAAAAAGAATTAATTATATAGTCAGGCCTTGAAGTTATCTGTACACAAAATACATAGTTAATATTAACTATAAAATAAGGTAGTAATAAAATTTACAAAACATACTAATGCTGTTCATCTTTGGGAAGTAATAAAAGTGAACAAGCCCGTACTTTCCCAGGAAGAAAGATTGTGTCTTATTAATTTTTCAATAGCCAGTGCCTACCAGTGTGCTTGGTCTTAAGAAGATGCTTAATCCATTGTGTCTTAAGGGAGGAAGACACAGGAACTAACATTTATTTGTGCCAATCTCTCTGCTTGAGCCAATTAAACAAAATTAAAAGACAAGTAGAATACAGGAAAAAAATATAACACGCACAGCAGATAATAGGTCGATGTGCTTAATAGACTTTAAAAATTAGCATGTTGGTTAAGAGCATATATTCTAGAGTGAGAAAGGTATACTCCTTTGAAGGCAATTTAAGGATAGGGTGGGTGTTTTTGGTGGTAAGGAAAGCCAGAACATGATGGGTGGAGGTATGCAGAGAAAGAGAGAGAGAAAAGAGAGAGAAAGAATATGATGAATCTGTGATGTCCTTGAAGCTCATTTCTAATCTGGTCCCCTTAAAGCTGACCTTCAGATGTTTCCCCACCATATTTGTTCTCTTTTTCTGGTCTCATACTGAGAATGCAAATATAAATAGATGAGACATATCCTTCCCAAACTGCTCAGCTCCAGAGAGAGTGACAAAGGCCTGAGTAACCTGGTAATTGAATGATGACTCCCTGAAGGGCATATCACCTTTTAAAAAACTGTCAGAACTTATGCTGACATACAAATGTATTGTGTGTATTTATTACCATAATTTTATTTATTACAAAATATACTTCTCTTTATTTTGAGGAGGAAATGAAATAATTTTTGTACTACATGATTTTTCCTATTTTAACCAAGCTAATTTCTGGTAAGTTCATTTGTTTAACAAAATTGGGCAGCTAGAAGGTGCCACTGGTCCAGGGAGAGCGTATATAGCAGGGATGAATAAAACAGGCAAAGTCCATGACTTCATAGAGCTCTTATTCTACATGGGAGTGGGGTAAGATAGACAATAAACAGATAAGGAAATAAACAATGTCAGTAGTGTTAAATATTATGAAGGAAAATAGAGCAAGGAAAGGAGATCAGTTAATGTGTGCTCAGTGTTGGGAGAAGAAAGGTGGAGTAAAGAATGATGGGTAGAGCTTATTTCCAGCCAAGAATGTCATTGCCAAGAGGACCCTGACCCTACCCGTATTCATAGTTACCAGACTGATTTTCAATTAATCAATGTCTAGGCAAAATCGAGTTTGTCAGGGCAAGATCTGGAAATCAAATGGTAATATAGATGGTATAAATACCTGGAAATAAAAATGTCTTGGATGTCATTAAGTCCCACCTGTGCTTTTCAATTTGCTGACAAACCATCAGGTGAAGTAAAAAGGAGAAAACAAAGTACCAAGTGGTTTATTGTTTGAAGAAATGGAAGAAGGTATTTGTCTAATCAATAAAATTTGAAAAAAAAAATCAGCTCTCAGAGGACTAGAGCTACTACTAGTGTTAAACTGGTTTTGTTTATCCTGATGTCCTTGAAAAGTTTCTTACCTAGATCACCAGTGACAAACTAATACCAAAGCCAGTTAACTTTCTTTCTTAACCTTGTTCTGCATTTATCCCAAAACACTCTCTTCTCCTTGCCTCCCGTCCTTTTTCCTTCTCCTCCTCATCACTCTCTGTCTAAAGTTCATGCAACCCCATCCAGAGCCTGGCTTCATAAATCATTTATATGCTGATGACCTTAATTTATATATTCAACCTTGTTTTCTCTCCTGAGCTCTATGATAGTATATCTAACCACTTACTTGACGTCTTCACTTGTATTTCAAATTAAACATGGTTAAAATAGAAAACTTAATTTCCATCTGTCTTCTCCAGTACACCAGTGTGTACCTCTCTAAATCTTTTCGATTGTTTATTGCTCTATTGTTTATCTAATTGCTTGGTACAAACATCTTGATTTCTCACTTTAATTCATATTTTACACCCATTCCATCAGTAAATTTTATTGACTATAACTCCAAATTATATCTGGACCAAACATTTCTCATCATCTCACTTCTATAGTCTTAATTTTAAAAAGTCATAATATCTTGCCTAGTCTTCTGCCAGAATGTCCTAACTGGTCCCTTTTCTCAGTTCAGGTGAGCCAAGGCTGCTGGGCTGAGGGAGTTGAGGCCCTGTCGTGAGCATGAGGCTCAAAGTGATGGTGTCTACATTGGAAGGACCATGGCAAGAGGGTCACAAGTTTGGGCTAGGGTCTGTGAGGTCACTGAGGAATGCGTGCTTTGTGATGAACTAAGCTGGGCTAATAGGATAGCTCTGCTCTTAAAAAGTGATTCACTTTGTGCACAGTTGGAGGAGAGCCACAGTCCCACCCTATACATTTGCGTGGCTAATGGTGCAACAGGAACTAGGAAAAGAAAAACGCAATCAGGAAGAAAAACCCCCTTCTTCCTGCAACGTGCCTCCCATGCTCTATACTGATAAAGTTTAACATTGTTCTCACCATAAGGGAGAAATGTTGCAGAGAAAGTCCAGACAGGTGAATTTGGAGCTGAGAGGCAATAAATTGAAAACTGGCACAATTTTTTTCAAAACAGTAAATCTTAATTATCTTCACGAATCACCATGATATAGCCTGATTAACTTCATTTCTGGGATTATGCATAAATTATTTATGGAACTGGATTTCATATTTAGAATATACAATCTCCATATCTCTGTTCCTATTCTTGTGTGAAGTTTCTTTTATGAACATCATTGATACAATTAATAATCCAAAGCAGTACATGCCAGAAATGGAGAAATGATGCTTAGTTACCAAATACCTTGTCCCCTAAGCAAATGCTTGGGTAGAGGGCTGAGTGTGGCAGCAGTACTTGGTGGTTAGATGAATTAATAAAATGCTTTTTTCAAACTGATAATTCTCCGTAATACACTTTCCTGTGTGCATTACTCTTTAAGAGTAGAACTGGTCTGTTAGCCCAGATTAGTTCATTATAATAGCCATCTAGCAAAAAACAAGTCTCTAAGGGTTATGCTAGGGGAAGATAAGGTCTGAGGGTAGACTTAGGACATGAGGTGTTATAGACTGAATATTTGTGCCCCACCCCCCCACAATTCACATGCTCAATCTGTCACTCCCGGTGTGTTTGTATATGGAGATGGGTCCTCTAAAGAAGTAATTAAGATTAAATGAGGTCATAAGGATAGAACTCTGATCTGATAGGATTAGTGTCTATATAAAAAGAAACACCAGAGAACTGGCTCTCCACCCACCCTTACCCCATGCACTTACCAAGGAAAGGCCTTATGAGCACAAGGCAACCCAAGGAGAGAGCTCTCACCAGACATGAACCCTATTGTCATCTTGAGCTTGGACTTCTAGTCTCCAGAACTGTGAGAAAATAAATTCTCGTTGTTTAAGCCATCTAGGCTATGGTATTTTGTGATAACAGCCCTCTCAAACTAATACAGAAAATATGAGTAAAGGCACTGTCTGGAAAAGGCAACCTTAGAGAGATGTTATAGACAGGCAAGGAGCAACATGAGTTTTCAGGATACTTGTGTGTATTGGAGGTAGGAGAATAGACATGGAAAAAGAGGATAGTGAAGGAATAGCAAAAACAAATTTCTTTCACTATGTTACCATTGAGCTTATAACAGGCCTTTTTAGCCAATGGAAGGAAATGGGATCAGGATATCCTCCAAAACATATTAATACCCTCACATTTTTCTAGTTGGCATTAGAATCTTTTTTTTTTTAACTTTTGTCTGAGTATAAATCTGTAGCAACCTTCAAAGTAAATATTGTAAAGGCTTAACTGAAGAGAAGTCAGGAAACTAGTTTTCATTCTTATGTAGAGTACTAGCTCTAAGACTTTGAACCATTAAACCTCTTCTATAAAGAGATGGTACCGCAACTGCTCATTTGGCTCTTCTCAGTAAACAGGAAGGTGGAAAATTGAGTTCAGAAGGACTCTCTACAGAAAAACTCAACACAAGGTGTAGTGAGATTCATACAATGTGAATTAGATGATTTAGGGATAACCTCTGAGTAATATTTTAATACTGAGCCAACAGGTGTTCAGTATGGCCAGTGAATAATCAAATGTGAGATAAAGTAGTAGATAAAGCATAAATTAAGCTTTGCCCTGACTCTGTTTTCTATGTATGGTTTTCTTAGATACGTCCTCACTGTATCTCTTCATTAAGTTGTGGCCATCTTAGCAATGTATCCTTATATTTATTTCTCCTCCTTTTCTGCTTCATTTGCTTATTTCTTTAGTGTCAATGTCCTCGGATAACAAACATCCCAATGCTCAGGCTCTTTTTTTTTTTTTTCTAGAGAATCTAAGTTAAGACAGTGCCCAAAACAGTATCAAAATGAGTGCTTAAGAAGAGATTTTATAAATAAATTTAGTCAAAATTTGCTGCAGATACAGAAATGTGAATGATCATCATCCTTTGGTACAAAGAATTGTTAGCAATTAAAGGGCCCAAAAAACCAGATAAAAAAATTTCTATGACATTGACAATTTTGAAAAATACTTCCTTTTGTATAAAATATTTATGATTTGGAATTTGTCTGATCTTTTCTCATAATAGATTTAAGTTATACATATCTGGCCAGAATATTACATAGTGATATTGTGTCCTTCTTAGGGCATTGTATCTAGAGGTACATGATATCCATCATGTCACTTTATTAGCAGTATTAATTTTGATCATTTGTCAAGGTTCTTAATATTTTTTTTACATGTACACTTGAATATCTGTTTTTTTTTTCCATTTATAAGTTCATCATAGCTTGACAACGCTGCATTGCTGTAGCAGACTTCATTATTGTCTCATGCTCCAGCATCTCACAACTACCTACTAAAATGTATGTACCACAGAGGAAAGGATTATTGTGTTTACTCACTGATACAGAATTTTCCAAGCACATGGTACATTGCCTAACATATATTTGTTGAATGAATGGATGAATAAAATGATAATTTAGATTAGTAAAAATGTTGAACAACATAATTTATTATAATAAAAGCCCTTTCTGACAAAACATTTTAAAGCCATGCTAATTCAGCAATCCATGGTTATAGGTTATAAGAACAGTACAGAAAATAATTTTAACACCCCTCTCCTCCACCCACACACACATTTTAGCCAATGTATTTAATTAAAACCATCAGATACAAAATTGATTGATTTAGGATGCATTGCAAATTCCTCTTACATTGTCTGGAAGTAATATTATTAGAAATGAAATGGCTAAAAAGTGGATACAAGGAGGAAGTACGAAAAGGAGAAAATGAATGTTGCATGGACACACCTAGATTTTACTTAATAGCACTGAACTGGATCGTGTACAATAGGTCTCACTTTGCCTGGTTCTGACATGCACGATTTCCAGTTACCATGGTTTAGTTAAATAACCCAGTCTTCCAACATCACAGTTCGCATTTCAGTTACCATGGTTCAGTTCAGTTCAGTAATTGCAGAGTACAAACTGTGTTGCTAGCTCTTCAGTCCACAAATCACTATGTAAATACTAGATGCACATCATGATCAGTGACCAATCACATTACTTTTTTCAAAGTCTGTCAGTGATTGGTCACTCTATGTGAACTGTTATTCAGTTCACATATAGAGATAGCAAAACTATGTGGTTGTGTTGCCATCTTGTCTCCCAGTGATGAACCCATGTGACAGTTCACAAAAATGTATCAACAAAAGAGATACAGAGATGAAAGTACAGCAAATAACCCCAAAAAGACAATGCTGGAAGTGAAATTTGAATTGAACATAAATGGAATTATAGAATAAATATCTGACAGTGGGAATGTTGACACTACCACCATTTGAGAGACTCTAGATATGCAGCCAGAAGAACTTGGTGAAGGCAAACTTATCATAAAGAAGGAAAGTGGTTGTGACAAAAAAGGATGAAGATGTCCCAGAAGAAGGAACACAGGCAAAAAAACTCTCCACATTAATGGAACTTTTAGAGACATTTCACAATATGAATGTGCAAAGGGTAAAATGTTGGAAGCCAATACAAATTTAAGAAGGAGAATAACAATTTACTAGGGCATACAAAAGATCCTCGCACCTTTATAGTAAGTTATATAATGTGAAGAATGCAAGCAGTGTTCATGTTTGAACTGTTCATGTTTACGCTGGATACATGTTTAACAAAAAAATAAAACACTTTAATTCTCAATGTTTCTAATGCCTTAAATTCTAAAGTACTAAGTAAATAATAACTTTACTATTTTTCTTTTCTCGATACATGTATAACCGACAGTGAGTTTTAATGCTTTGACAAAAATTTTAAAGGTCACAGAACAATCATAATTTTTCCATGGATTATTAAGATCACTGCACAGTTTCAGCTTGCATACTCATTTTTATGGTTCTGCACTGCCAGGCAAAATAAAGATGGCCTTTATTTTGTTCAAGATAAAATGCAAGTTAAATGCTCAGAAATGAAAAAAAAAACAGAAAGTTCTTACTATAGACATGAGCTGAAAAAAATTAAGAACCACTGAACAGAAATGATAAGCTATAGACGTTAGCCTCCCACTTGGATCAATTCCAAATCTATATCTCTAGCTTGAGTTTCCATGTGACTTCTGGGCATTTCACCAGCACCTCACATCCAACTCATCCAATGCTGAACTTCCTCCTATGCTGCCACTACCAAAAAGCTCCAGGCAACTTGATTCTCTGTAATGGGATATCAATTAGGATTAGTTTTAATGACTAGTAACAGAGACTTGGAATAATAGTAGCTTAAATAAGACAAAGATTTTTTTTTTCTAGCAAAATAAAACTCCAGAATTAGACAACCCAGTGCTAACATGATGACCAAATTTCAGGAATACATCTTTTTGTTCTACAACCCTTAGCATGAAATGTTCATCTTCAAGTTACTTCATGGTCACAAACTAGCTGCTTGTCCTCCAACCATCACATTCCAGGCATGAAAAAGGAAGGTAAGGAAAAAGTGCTCTCACCGTGCTGAGTCAATATTCTTTAGAGAGCTTTCATGAGTGCCCCACCCAAAGATGTCTGCTTATGTCTTATGCCATTATGTCTTATTACATATAAAGGAGACTGGAAGATATAGATTTTATATAGTTTTTAGCTGGCTATGTTGCCATCTTTGGTACTATATAGGTAAGTTACGTAAGAAAATGAATAGAGTGGATATTAGGTAAGGTATCATTAAAGATTCCACCATTCACCTAGTCATCAAGCCAGAGGTCTAAGGATTATCTAAGACTCTTCTGCCTCCTTCACTTTCCATATTCAAGATTAGTTTACCGTATTTCCTAAATTTCTTTCAAATTTGAAACTCTACTTTTAAAAAAATCTCCATTGCCTAAAATAGTGCATGATCTACATTGTTTATGTTTATAAATGTTTGCTAATGCTGATTAAACACCTGCTTTTCATATAGTTGGGGGAAGTTATATCAGTGAACTTTAAATTGGGGTGTTCAAATAATATTCAGAGTATTCTTATTACATTATAAAGTGTAATTCCTGGAATTATTTATGTTGCAAAGTAATTCCCTATTCTCTACCACTAGTGGAGTTTGAATTATTCAACTTCAATAGTATGAATGGGGCACAGGCAAATACACTCATTTCTCTAGAATTTAATTTTTCTTAGTTGTATAACTTTGTGCTTTTGTTTCTTGCACTGTCTCCTCTAAGACACCTTTATAAGATATACTTCAGTATGCCCACAAGCACATGCATGCACATAAGAGTGCCCGCGTGTGCACACTCTCTCTCTACATCCCCCCCTCGAAAGCACACACACACACACACACACACACACACACACACACACACACACACACAGAGTGATGGCCTTAAAAATCATGTTCCTTAGCAAGTCTAATGTCAAACATCTCAGTGGTAGGTATGAAAAACAGTAAGCCTGTCCCTGCTGAGCCACCTGCTGAATATTCCATATGCCAGGTGCTAATTTTAGAAGAAAGAAATGAAAGTTAAAAAATGTATTCTCTTCTCATTGCTCCACAAGATCCTTCTTTTCTTTTCTTCCCATGCTATTGCAGCAAAAGCTTACATGAATGCAAAATGCCAACAGTACTAGGAACATGACATAATTGAAAAGATTTCATCAGCTGACTTAAACAAATAAACATATTGGGTGAAGTTTATTGCCTTGGAGAGAATAAACAGTGTGACTGGCCTTGGTTAGATTAATGGAATTCACTGGGATAGAGCAGGATTGATAAATTAGAATAAAATATTTAGTGGTTGTTCATTATTCTGGGACAAATGACCAATTTACTTTAAATTCATTTCTTGTAACTGGTAAGTGGGTGGCCAGCTCTGCATCCTACCCATTATAGCCATGTAACATTTCTTGACTTTGACAGGTTGCCCCAAATAGGTTAGATATTTGACAAAACAATATACATTGCAGATCATTTTCAAAATATTTTTGTTTCTCCAATTCCTGACATTCTGATATAAATGAAAACCTGCAAGCTATGAACCTGCTCAGAAAACAGGTTGTTTTGACAAGATGGAGAATAGACTGTTTTCCAGCAGTCTTTAGGCCAGATCTTTGATAGCGTTCACATTACAACCTCTATTTTATCTTTACCGTTAACATTTTCCTTTGTAGCTATAAATATTTCAATTGCTCAGAGAATTTATTTTTACATAGCAGCATTGGGATGGGGCTGTGGGAGCAAATGCACAGAGATAATTGTTGCAATTTCTTATTAGGTCATAATTTCATTAAGTTGGTTTTCCACATTAAAATTTTATATGAAGTTAAAGTCATTTAAACATGATTATGATTTAGTATGATAAATTATATGTGCAGAAATTCAAATATTCAGAAGTTATAAAACAAGGAATCAATTAGATATACAAAGTCTTTAGAAATATTTTAGGCTTCTTAAGCAGTGTATTAGTAACTTGCCTTACCCCCAAATTCCATTTCCTTTAGTTGCTGTGCTTCTTGTGACTGCTTCTCTCTGTGATTATTTACTGATCCTTTATTCTATCAGTGCCTCTATGATGTTTTCCCATTTCCTCCTAACATTTTTATTTATTCATTCTAAAGCTAGAATTTTTCACAAAGTGCTAGCTGATCAATTAAAAATTATTCTTTCAACTAATAAAATTTAAAAAACCAGATAGCTTACCTGGCAAAATGAACTAACCATTCAAAGATTTAATGCCTCTTCTTCTCAAACTCTTCCAAAAAATTGAAGAGGAGTGAAAGCTTCCAAACACATTTTATGAGGCCATGTTTTATGAGGCCAGCACTCCCCAGATACCAAAACCAGACAAAGATATCACAAGAAAGAAAATTACTGGCCAATATCCTTCAATATCCAATGAATATTAATGCAAAAATCCTCAACAAAATATTAGCAAACCAAATTCAACAATATGTTAAAAGAATTATACACAAATATCAAGTGGGTTTATCCAGGGAAGCAAGGTTTGTTCAACATCTGCAAATCAATCATCAGCAAAATGAAGGATAGAAATCATATGATCATTTCAATAAATGCAGAAAAACCATTTTCAACAATTTAACATCTATTTATTATTTAAAAGCTCCCAGCAAAGTGAGTATAAAGGGGAGGGTATGTACCTCAACATAATAAAGGCCATATATGACAAACTCAGTTACCATCATATTCAATGGTGAAAAGTTGAAAGATTTTCCTCTAAGATCAGATACAAGACAAGGATAACCTCTCTCAGCACTGTTAGTCAACATAGTATTGGAATTCGTAGCCAGAGCATTCAAGCAAGAGAAAGAAAGAAAAGGTATCCAAATTTGGAATGAAGAAGTAAAATTCATTTTTTCTTCAGGTGACAAGATACTATATATAGAAACCATAAAGACACTACCATAAAAGTGTTAGAACTAATAAATGGATTAGTAAAGTTGTGAGATACAGAATTAATATACAGAAATTCATGGTGTTTCCATATACTAATAATGGACTATTGGAAAGAAATTAAGAAAATAATCTCATGTTAAATCTAAATTTAACCAAGGAGATGGAAGAACTGTGCACTGAAAACTGTAAGGCAATGATGAAAGAAATTGAAGATAACATAAATGATTAGAAATATATTCTGTTCTCATGGACTGGAAGAAGTGATACTGTTAAAATGTCCATACTACCAAAACAATGTACAGATTCAGTGCAATCCCTATCAAATTTCCAGTGGCATACTTCATAGAATTAGAACAAATAATTCTAAAATTTATATAGAACAAGATTTTTGCATTAATATTAAATATTAAATAGCAAAAGCAATTCTGAGAAAGAAGAGCAAAACTTGAGGTATTATGCTCCCTAATTTCAAACTATACTACAAAGCTGTGGTAATCAAAACAGCAATATGGTATTGGCACAAACACAGAGAGGAACAATTATCTGTGACAGAGGAGCCAAGAATGTACAATGGAGAAAGGACAGCCTCTTCAATAAATGGTGTTGGGAAAACTGGACAACCACATGCAAAAGAATGAAATAACCACTATCTTACACCATAACAAAAATTAACTCCAAATGATTTAAATATTTGAATGTAAACCCTGAAACCAAAAAAATCCTAGAAGAAAACATAGGCTATAAGCTCTTTGATACAGGATTTGTGATGTCTTTGTGGATAAGACAACAAAGACAAAGGAAACAAAAGCAAAAATAAACAAATGTGACTACATCAAGCTAAAAAGCTGTGTAGCAAAGAAAACCATCAACACAATGAAAAGATAACCTTATGGAACAGAGGAAGATATTTGCAAACCATATATCTGATAAGGGGTTAATATTCAAAATATATAAAGAACTTATACAACTCAACAACAGAAAACAAAAATCTAATTAAAAAATAGTAGAGGATCTAAATAGACATTTTTCCAAAGAAGACATGCAGACGACACATAAAAAGATACCCATTATCGCTAATTATTAGGAAAATGCAAATCAAACCCACAGTGAGATGTTACTTCACAACTCTCAGAATGGCTATTATCAAAGAAACAAGAAATAACAAGTATTAGAGAGGTTATAGAGAAAAGGAAACCCTGGTCCACTCTTTATGGTGGTGTAAATTGGTGCAGCCACTATGGAAAATAGTATGAAGATTTCTCAGAAAATTAAGACCAGAACTACCCTATGACCTACATATTCCACTTCTGGGCATCTAAGATATATGCACCCCTATGTTCATTACGTCATTATTTGCAATAGCCAACACATAGAAACGATTTAAGTGTCCATAAATGGATGAATGGATAAAGATGCAGAAAGATAAATGCTGTGTGATTTCATTCAAAAAAGAAGTAAAACAAACAAAACAAGATAAAAACAAATATAGATATAGAGAACAGATTACCAGAAGGGAAAGGGGGTGGGGATGTGGGCAAAATTGCAAAAGGAGTCAACTGTATGGTAATGGATGGTAACTATACTTGTGGTGATCAATTTGTAGTGTATACAGATGTCAAATTATAATGCTGGACATCTGAAACTTACGTGATAAAATAATTTTTTAAAAAATTATTTTTTGTCTCTCTAGTACTGTGTTAACTCTAAATGTAACCCTATGCATTTTAATCTTTAATTTTGGGGCTAACTTTGGAGAACTATTATTTTATCAGTATTATATTGGAACTTAATTTTTTCTTTATTCTTAAATCTGATTTTATAATTGAAGACAAAGGGTCTTCTTAAGGGACTGCCTTTCCCTATAAACATTTATTTTGGGAAGCACAAATAATGATTCAAATGAGAACTCCAACTGACCTTCAATCAATAGTCACAGTTTTGCAAAGGATATGAGTTTATCAGCTATTGTTCTTCTGCCTCACATCTTCCTCTTTGATAGCTGTGTGGTGTTGGGTCAGTTATTTAACATCAATGTGCCTCAATTCCCTTATCTATGAAACATGGGTAATAATAGTACCTATTTCTATTACGGTGTGAGAATTAAAAGAGTTAATGTGTATAAAGTGCTATGAACCATACCTGGCACATAATAAATATTTTTAAAATATATAGCTATTGCTATTTTATCATTATTACCTCTATAAATACTTTCTCTTATCCTTTCTACTTTTCTTTCTCCTTTCCCTATCCCCTTGTGAAAGAAGAAGTTACTCCCAACCATGCTAGGAAATTAAGGAGTCTGATCTGGAGCTGTTGTTACGGTCTAGTCCTTTTTATAGGATGTTTAAATACCAAAGGAAAATGTTTGAGTCCCAAAGAAAACAAAGTCCACCAAGACTGTCATATTGCACAACTCTAGGGGGTGCTATCCACCTTGCAGTCAGTTACTGATATCCCTAAAGTTCTGCAGTGACCAATCCACGTAGTCACACATGGTAGCCCTGAAGCCCATCATTCGGTCGCTTTAACTTTTTTCTTTTCCTCACTCCTATTATTGTTTTCTTTTTTCATAAATATGTGTAAGTATGTATACTCAAAGATGACATGCACATTTTAAAGCTTTACACACTGGTTCCCCTATATAAGTCTTTTTTTTTCTTTCCAAGTGTCTTGACATTAAACTGGGAGTTGTGTATGTTTGTGTGCATAGAAGCTTGTAATGACACCTATGCGAAGTATTAATAGTGATAGAAAATATAAGTAAGAATATAAAGAAATTATACTTACTAGGATTTAAAATGCTCATAATTTGTCAACAGGGTTGCTTTTTCTTAGATTTATGAGATGATTACAGTTGTATCAAAGCAAAAGATTTGAATAGAAGTAAAACATTAATTGACCACTGAGTGATAGAAACTGATGGTAGATTGCCTGCCACTAAATGAAAGGCGCAGGCAAGCTAGGATAAGCCTGACTGACCAAATCTTTCAGTGATTTCGACATCCACTTTCTTTTGCGTATGTAAACACTGCTGGTGATTTGAATTAATTTAATATTTTTTATTATTGTGAATGAAATGCTTGATTTAGTTAGTTGTTTATGAGGAAAAATCGTTCTCTGATGAACTGCTTCAAGAAATATCCTTTGAATTTGAATTATGACCAGTAATAATATATATACAGGTGGTATTGGATTTCTCTGTATTTCTTACCACCATTTAAGCATCACAGATGTTTCCATTATTCATAATGAGTTAATCTCATTGCCATTCATGCACAAGGAAAAGAGAAGCTGCCCAAAAGTCTATATAGCTAGAGAGAGCAAAAGAATCAAAAAGCCTTGCTAATCTAAAATTTGATAATTCACCCTTGACTAATTGGAAGTTTGATGTATTTGCATTAGAAACATGTGAATCAGGAACACTAAAGTTCAACACGTTCTGTACTAAAATGGAAACAGCATTGAGATGGACTGAACCATGTTTTATGATGTGCTTTTCTTTAGTCTTTGGTATAGAATTTTCCTACTTACGGAGGAATCACAACTGAAAATAAATTAAAACTGTAACTTTATTTTATGAGATGAATATTCTGCATGCAATGATCTCTTCCTTTTCAAGGTTACCATTCAGTTTACTTCAATAGTCATCTGTTGAGCATTATATTATGCTACTTCTGAGAATTCAAAGACGAATAAAACATGATCCCCGTTGTTAAGTAGTTTTCTCTCAATTCAAAGGATTGGAAGAAAGTCAAGAGATCTAGGTATGGATGGAGAGTGTTGAAAGGTTTTGGGGGTACATTTGGTCTTATTCTTTATAGCACTCCTTTTAATAATCAATGACAAATTGTTCTCCTGACCAGATTGCCTTCCTATTTTTGCCAGCTCTTAGTATTGCCAGTCTTTCATGTTTTTGTTTATAATAAGATATTCATTTAATAAATCTGTATGGTAAAACTCTTATGGACAACTAACTTTTTGGGTGCTGTCAGGGACACAAAGGGATTGTCCTCCAGTAGCTTACGATGATTGAGAAGACTGTAACATAAACAACTCCAAAACAAGTCAAATAATGGTAAATATAATGATAGAACTATACATAGCATACAATGGGAAGTGAAGTTAAGGGTTAGCATAGAGAATCAGGTTTTGATCAAGATTTTACCACTAGTAAGCACCAGAGATGGGATTTGAGATCAGATCTTTCTGTCTCTAAGATCAGTGTTCTTTTCAGTTTAAAATTGCAACACAATATCATAACTATCAGAATTTATAACAGGAATGTGCAGCATTAAAATTATTTTCAGCATTTCATGTGGAACTTCTACTAATTATATAACTTCAACCAATTGGAGGTCCTTCAGAGCCTTATACTGTTTTGCATACGACTAGAGAAAAATTCATTGTTTCTTTACAATGCAATGGAAAGAATGTGAATACTGAACTGTATTTTTACTTAGGTTCTCTGAGGTTCAGTTTTCTCCTCTATAAAAACCTTGCTGTGTTGTGATAGCGATTAAATAAAATAGTTAATATAAGGGCCATGGCATAGCCATTTGTTACTGACTGGCCACTCCAGAAAGGTGAGTCATCCTCTCTTCAGTTTAGAGGAAATATGCCTTTAAGCTAATCTGAGAATATATATTAGAGTTGGCAAGGATTGAGGGAGTATCTTGTTTGCCTTTTTTATTGCCCAGAGTTGAGCATGGAAACCCAGTGCATTGATATGCTGTTCTCAAGGTCATAGAGACAGATGTGAGTAGAATAGGTTTTATCATGTTTCAGTTACTTTTTTTGTGCTTTGAGGAGAGGAAACCCTGCTTCCAAGAGAACACTGACCTGGCCTAGATTTGGGGGACTATTTTCAGCCTTTATAGATTCAACAGTAAGATCATGGGAAAATAATTTGTGTGTCTTTAATCATTAATGATATCGAACAACTTTTTTATTTATTTTATTATTTCCAGCTCTCTTGAGATATAACAACATGTAACATTGTATAGGTTTATAATTACAATGTAATTATTTTATATATGTACATATTGCAAAAATAATTACTAAAATAAGGTTAATTAACACATCCATCACCTCACATAGTTACAATTAGTTTTGTGATGGGAACTTTTAAAGTCTATTCTCTAGGCAACTTTCAAATATAATATAGTATTGTTAACTATAGTCACCATGCTGTACATTACATCCCTAAAACATTCATCTAATAATTGGAAGTTGTACCCTTTGACCACCTTTACCCATTTTCCCCACCCTCAGTACCCCTACTTTCATCATCTGACAATTGCTTGTCTGTTTACTGTTTCTGTGAGTTTGGTTTTTTTTTTAGATTCTATGTAAAAGTGAGATCATACAGAATTTGTCTTTTTCTGTCTGACTTATTTCACTTAGCATAATGCCTTCAAGATTCATTCATGTTGTTATAAATGACAGGATTTCCTTTTTTTATGGCTGAATGATATTTCAAAACCTATGTAGAACCACAAAAGACCCTGATTGCCAAAGCAATCCTGAGAGAGAATAACAAAGCCAGAGTCATCACCCTTTTGGATTTCAAACTATACTTTAAAACTATGGTAAGCAAAAAGTATGGTACTGAGATAAAAACAGACACATAGACCAATTGAACAGAATCAAGAGCCCAAAAATAAACCTATACACATATGGTCAACTAATATTTGACAAGGGAGCTGAGAATACTCAATGGAGAAAAGCTAGCCTCTTTCATAAGAATGAATGAATGAAACTGGACCCCTATCTTATCACTTACACAAAAATTAACTTGAAATAGATTGCAGACTTAAATATAAGACCTCAAATCATAAACCTTCTAGAAGAAAACATAGGAAAGAAGCTCCATGACATAGGTCTTGGCAGTTATTTTATGTATATGACACCCAAAACAGAAGCATCAAAAGCAAAAGTAAACAAGTGGGATTACATCAAACTAAGAAGTTTTTATTGGACAAGTTATAGGTTCACTGACTATTTGTATTTAATTTCCTGTGAACTGCCTGTTCTTCATCTTGTACTTATTTTCAGGAACACTTGATAGATTATTGAATTTAATACTTTGTTGGTTTATGAGTATATCTTCAAAAGATTTTTTTTATCTTTATCTTTTACTTGGTTTAGGTGCTATGACAGACTATGCACTAGATGATGTGACATCACAAATGGATATTTCTGGGGAAGATGAATCTTAAGCTGAACTTTTAGGAGAGTGAGAAATTACTAGATAAAAAATGCAAAGAAAAAGTTTCTAGACAGAGATAAGAGTCATAAGGGACTGGAAGAGAATCAGCAAGAAATTATAAAGGAGTGGGCAGAGAGAAGACCAAAGTAATAGGTAGATACTGCCATGATAAAAGATACTAACTGTCCTCTGAAGAATTTTAAATATGTTGTCACATGATCAGATTTTTTTAAAAGAAAAATATCTCTGATCACATTATGGAGAATAGATTGAATGAGGTGGCATTAGAGACTGGGAGGTTATTCCAATAATTCAGTTCATAAATGATGATGCCTGAACTAAGGTAGTAACCTTGGGAACAGAGAAGAGGGGTAAAATTTGAAAAATCTTAACGAGAGAGATTACTGGGGAGAGAGAGGAAAGAATCAAAGTTGTTTGACTTGGGTGATTTAACATGGTAGTCTATTTACAAAATTTTGAACAAAAATAGGAGCATTTTAAAGGCAAATTTGGTGAATTAAATTGGAAAAAAAGTAAAGACATTGTTAAAGAGGATTGGGGAGGGGCTTGCCATACCAGGTAGAAAAATATTCTGTTAAGTTATGAAGCTACAACAACTAAGTCACCATGGCACTCTACCAGGAAAAGATATTAATTAAAATTCATATATGGTAAAGATACCATAAACAATGTTAAAGAACAAATAACAAACTGGTAGAAAATATTTTAAAATATATAGTAGAAAAAAAAGTAACTATCTGTAGTATGTCAATAATTTCTTGAATAAGAAAAAGACAATAAAACCTAATAGGAAAATAGGTAAAGGCTATAAAGGGGCAATTTACAGATGAAATACAAATGGCCAATGATTATAAGAAACTCTTAAACCACTGCCTAACTGGTTATACCTAAAATTCAAATAATGATATAAAATTTTAACATCTCAGAGTAGCAAAAGGTAAAATACTTAAGAGATCAAATGTTGGCTTGAGACTAGGAAAACATTCACATATTGAAGAGAATATAAATTGGCACAATCTTTTGGAAAGTAATTTGGCACATATTTTTTGACCTTGAATCTGTAGGACCTTAGCTCTCAGAAATATTTGCTCTACAAAACAAAGATATACTTTCAAGGATAGTCATTTCAGTGGTGCTTATAATAGAGAAAAATTGGGATAACCTAATTAGGAGTTTGACAAATTGTTACATACATACAATGGTATGCTATTCATATTTTTTAAATGAAGCAGATCTACATATACAAAGAATAGAAAGATATACAGTATATTTGGTGAAATGGTCAAGTTTTAGAAAATAATGTCGAGGTATGATGCCATTTTTACAAATAAACATTAAGTGCATTATATGCCAGGAACTAAGCTATTAACTAGAGACCCAGCAAAGCACACTGCAACTGTGTTAAAAAGTTATTAACAGTGATTACCAATGGAGAATGAGAGAGGGGCAGTTGGGTGTGGGGTTGAGAGGATATTTACTTTTTACATATTTGAACAGTTAGATTTTGTCAAAAAACAACTTTTGTTTTTGTAATTTAAAAATTACGATTTAGAAGAAAGTTGTATAATTTTAAATTATATTTTTAAATATTTAAAACAGTGATAAAGCTAATTAATGTTTTTAAGAGTGTGAAGAAATGGGTACTCTTATACTCTCCTGGTGAGAGCATTATTTGCTTAAATACTTTGGTGTGTAATTTGGCAATGCATTTTTTTAAACTTAAAAATTTACTTTGATAAAAAAAGTTTATCTTAAGGAAAAATTTAAAAGTATGACAAACATGTTCATTATAGCTTTTTTTACAATAGTGTAAAATTAGCAACCTAAATATCCTACAACATGGGATTTCTTAACTAAATCATGATACATACATAAAAATTTAAATGACTGTTGGCATCATATTGGTGGCCACCCTAACAGTCATTTTCCTATTCTCCCTTGCTAAGGGAATTGCTGTTATTTTTAAATATCGAATCATAATATGATCAGAGAAGGTGGGCATAGTCCAGGGAGTGAATTGTGATGATGATGGTATCCCTATACCTATGTCTTTGGTTTAGAGGTCAACAGGTGATTTATTTCTGGTCAATGAAACATAGAGGTATCTTTCCTTGGAGCTTTTGGAAAGGTTTTCTATACTGATAAAAATAGATTTATGAGAAAACCGACTTATTTCTACTTATCTTTAGATATTTGTGTGAGTATGGAAGAATGTAGTGCTTGGAGCTGTGTAGCTGTCTTGTGACTCTGAGAGAAAGCTACAAGAATCATAGAAATGACAATCCAAAGTCTTGCATTGAGTAGTGCACCCAGCTTTTAAACAATCGAATTCAAGACTTTTTCATTGTTTAATTTTCCTTTAGTTGGGCATCTTGTTATTTACAAATGAATTTACTCTGCCTGATAAAGCTTTATAGATAGTGAAAAGAGTTCTAACTCTGGAGTTAAACAGCTTGGATTTCAATCTTGGGTAGCTCTCACAAGGGCTACTTGCTATTAGATCATGGACTATTTACTTAAATTGTCAAAGCCTCAGTTTTCTCATATGTAAAATAGTGGTAACAAAATAGTTTCTATCTTATAAGGTTGTAATGTGAGGTTTAAATATATGTAAATGGTTTAGCACAGAACCTTTAGTAAAAGCTCAATGAATATTGGCTATTAATAATTAGAGTAACAATATTCTATACTGGTATAAAAGAATGTACATTATAGTGAATGATAAAAGGACTATAATGAATGGTAGTTAGCATTTTATGAAAATAAATATATATTCTAGAAAAAGTCAGGCAGCATATACTAATTAAAATGTTAATAATAATTATCAGCTTTGGGTGTTATGATTACTGATAATTTTCATTCTGTTCTTTATATTTTCATGAATGTTTTAAAATTTTTAAAATGAGCATATATCTTTTTTATATATTTTTAAAAACTACTTAAATTTGGTGAGAGGTGGAAAAAGGCAGAAAGGGTAGAAGACCTGCAGAGGATATTCAGTAGGAGTGAGAAATAAGGATGAGTATTGTTGCAGCAGCAAAGGGAAGAACTGATTTTAAGAAGTGAGTGGTCAACATTATTGAATGCTTCTGAAGATTGGCCGGCCAGTCAAGGAAACACTGAAAAGCATTGAGTGAATTTCATATTATCAGGTCTCCTTAGAGACAGTTGTATCAATCAAGAAATCAGAGTGTAGTGGAAATGAGAAGTAAATGCTGAATTAAAAATTGGGTTGAGAAGTGAGTAAGTGAAAAAGGTGAATATCTATTAACCTTTGAACAAGCTTGGCTGTGAAGAGATAGGGGAATGTTTTGGAAGAAAGCTGGCAGAGAGAGAGTCACTTAAGCTACAAAAAAGAGAGGTTAGTGGCTAGGGCAAGGGCCCCAAGGAGGCAGAAGAAAATGGTATTCAACTATACTTGGGTGGGGAAAAAAATCTTCTCCAAATGAGAATTTACACCACTTCACTCAGTGGGAGTTTTTCCACTCTCTTGATGATATATTTTGTTGAACAAAATTTCATAATTTTAATGTAATAAAAAAATCAATCTTTTCTATTTACATCAGTGATTTTATGTCTTACAGAAGTAATTTCTTACCCCAAGTTCAGAAAGATGTTCTCTTATATTATTGTCTAAAATTCTCAAAAATTTGCATTTCCTATTTGAGTCCATGATCCATTTCAAATTGAATTTTGTGTGTGGTACGAGGTAGAGACTTAATTTCATTTTAAAAATATGGATAACTAATTATCACAGCCTAATTATCCATTGATATTCAGTGGTACTTCTGTCATGTAAACGGTATACAAGAACAGCTCTCAGTGATTTGTGAAACCTGATTGTTAGTGTCTCCTCAACTCTGCATTCAGTGAAATCATGCTGGTAGGTTGAAATTAGCCAACTTCGTAGTATTTATACCATGGAATCGGCAAACAACTGATTTTGGCTGGAGAGCTAGCTTATTCATGATAAATAGCTTTTAAAAAATATTCTAGATTTGGGTTGCTAATATTTTAGTTATGAATGTTGCATCTATGCTCATGAGTGAGACTGATCTGAAATTTTCTTTCTTGTAACACCCTTCTTGAATCTGGTATCAGAATTATCCCATCATTATAATTTAGTTGGAAAGTGCTTACTTTCTTTCTATTCTCTAGAATAGTTTGGTTAAAATTAAAATTAACTCTTGCCAGTAGAACTTGGTGGTAAAATCATTTGGACCTAGTATGTTTTTTTGTGTGTGTATGTGTTTGAAAAATTTTAAGATACTCAAGATTTTCAGTTTCTGTATTGATTGTAAGACCATATTTTTAAATTTTTATTTCATTTTTCCATTTTTGATTCTAATTTCTAAGAATTGTTCTTGTTCACTTAGATTTATTGGCATAAAGATTTTCTTAATATTCTTATGTTTTTAATTTATGCTGCATCTGTAGTTATTTTCTCCTTTACAGTTACACTTTAACTTGTCTTTCCCTTTTTTCTTAATCAATCATGCCAGAGGTTTGCCAATTTTTTTAACGTTGTTAAAAGTAATTTTTTTCTTTGTTTTTTTTCTTTGGTGTTTATTTGTTTTCTGTTTCATTAATTTATGTTTTTATTATTTTCTCACTTTTAATATTTTGTTCTGTTGCTCTTTTTATAATGTTTAAATGGAATGTATGTCATTAAATTTCAGCTTTTTATCCCCTAAGATATGGTCATATATTTCCTCTAGTACTATAAGTTTCAATGTGCACTATTTTTGTTACCATTTAATTCCATTTTTCTAACTTTCATCACAGTTTTCTTATTCCATGAATTATTTAGAAATGTATTTTGAAATTTCCAAATGTAGATTTTAAAGAATATATATTTTTGTTATTTATTTATGATAACTAGTATATACTGATTTATTAAAATTTATCGAGACTTGCTTTATCTCCTAATACATAGTCGATTCATAAGTACTCTGTATAGATTAAAAAGGTTGTATTTTTGAATGCAATGTTCTATGTATATTAAATATTATTAAAATGCTATTTACTATTCAAATATTATTCACTGATTTTTTTATCTGCTTGACCTATTATTAATAATTTATTAAAATCTCTCACTTCGATGATAGATTTGTTCATTTCTCCTTGTGATTTTGTGAATTTTTGCTCTCTATATTTTGAAACTACGTTATTATTTGCATAAGTTTTTCCAATATTTTATCTCAAAAAAAGACTCCTACATAAAATTTGAAAAAATAATTCAACAAATATCCATACATCTTTCACCTAGGTTCACTAACTTAACATTTTGTTAGTTTGCTTCCTTCATTTCTGTGTGACCTTAAATATCTTTTTTAAATTGAATTGAAATTCAGTTAACATAAAAACAACCATTTTAGAGTATACAATTCAGTGACATTTAGTACATTCATAATATTGTGTAACTACCACATTTGTCTAGTTCCAAAGCATTTTCATCTCCCCAAAAGAAAACCATGTACCCAATGAGCAGTCACTTCCCATTCCTCTCTCCCTCTAGCCTGTAGGAACTACCAATCTGCTTTCTGTCTCTCTGGATTTACCTATTATAGATATTTCGTATGATATATGACATTCTGTGTCTGGCTTCTTCCACTTAGTATAATATTTTTGAAGTCCAACCATATTATAGCGTGTATCAGTACTTCATTCTTTTATATGGCTGGGCAATATTCACACACACACACACACACATACACACACACACACAATTTTGTTTATCCACTCATCTGTTGATGGACATTTGGACTCTTTCCACCTTTTAGCTATTGTGAATAATGCTGTTGTGAATGTTGGCATCAAGTATCTGTTTGAGTCCCTGTGTTCAATTCTTTTGGGTATGTACTTAGGAGTAGAATTGCTGGGTCATTTAATAATTATATGTTTAAACTTTTTAGAAACTGCCAAGCTTTTTCCACAGTGGCTGCACCATTTTACATTCCCACTAGCAATATATGAGGGTTCTAATTTCTCCACATACTTATCAACACTTGTTATTTTGTTTTTGTTTTACTATTATAGTTATCCCAGTGGGTATGAAGTGGTATTTTATTGTGGTTTTGATTTGCATTTACTTAGTGACTAATGATGTACAGCAGTTTTTCATGTGCTTGTTTAGCATTTGTATATTCTTCTTATGAGAAATGTCTGTTCAAGTACTTTGCTCATTTTTAAATAGTTGTCTTTTTGTCGTGAGGTAGTAAGAGTTCTTATATATTTGGGACACTAAATATAATTGATGTACAAAAGTTTTTAATTTTAATGAAGTCAAATTTATTTATTTTTCCTCTGTTGCTCATATTTTTAGTGGCATATCTAAGAATCCATTGTCCAAGTACACAAAGATTTACCCCTATGTTTTCTTCTAAGAGTTTTACAGTTTTAGTTCTTACATTTAGGTCTTTGATTTATTTTGAATTAATTTGTCTATGTGCTGTGAGATAGGAGTCCAAATTCATTCTTTTGTGCATGGATGGCCATTTGTCTCAATACCATTCTTTAAAAAGATTCCTATTTCCCTTTTAAATGGTCTTGGCACCCTTGTTGAAAATCAATTGACCAAAGATGTATGTATTTATTTCTAGACTATCAATTTTATTTCCTTGGTCTACAGTCCTATTTTCATGCCTATACTACCTTGTTTTGATTACTGTAGCTTTGCAGTAACTTTCTAACCAGAAAGCGTGAGACCTCCAAATTTGTTCTTTTTTAAGATTGTTTTGGCTGTTTGGAGCCCTTTACAGTTTCATAAGAATTTGAGGATTGGCTTTTCTATTTTTGTAAAAAAAGCCCTTGGAATTTTTATTGGAATTTCAGTGAATCCATAAATCACTTTGGGTACTCTTTCTATCTAATAACATTGTTTTCTAATCCATGATGTCTTTCCATTTATTTATCTCTTTAATTTCTTTCAGCTGTATTTTATACTTATTATTGTAAGTCTTTCACTTCCTTGGTTAAATTTATCCTGGGCTATTTTTGTTTTAGGGATACTATTTTGAATGACATTGTTTTCTTAATTTTTTTTCAGATAGTTTACTATTGGTGTGTAGCAACAAAACTTATTTTTGAGTGTTGATCTTATACCCTACAACTTTGCTGAATTAGTTTATTAGCTCTATTAGTTTTTTTAATGAATTTTTTGGGGAATATTCTATATAGAGCATCATGTTACCTGTGAATAGGAATAGTTTTACTTCTTTCCAATTTGTATGCCTCTTTTTTCTTGCCTAATTGCTTTGGCTAGAACTTCCAGTGTTGAATAGCACTGGTGGTAGTGGGCTTCTTCTTTCATTCCTGATCTTAGAGGGAAGACTTTCAGTAGCTGTTTTCCAGAGGTGGTTTATGTCTAGATTTTTTTTTTTTTTTGCTGTGTAATGTAGTAGGCTTCTTGAATCTAAAACTTCATGTCTTTAATAATTTTGGAAATATTATTATCTCTTTTATTTTCTACTTCATCTTTCAGTACTGCAAAGATTTATTTTTAGACATTCTCACTGTGTGCTGCATATTCATCTTTATTACATATATTCTATGTAATTGGCTTTCTATGTAATTTTTATGTTATTGTGTACTCCGGATAATTTCTTCAGAATTATCCTTTAATTTATTAATTATTTCTTCAGCTCTGTCTAATCTGCTAATCTGCTATTGAGTCCACACACTGGTGTTTTTTAAATTTCAGTAGTTATGTTTTGCATTTCTAACAGTTCTTATTAGTTCTTTTATAAGTCAGCTAATTTTTTATAGACTCATTCTTTGGTTATATTTTCTTTTACTTCTTTAAATATATTAAACATGTTTATTTTATATTCTATATCAATAACTTTTATAACTGAAGCTTTTGTGAGTCTTATCCTGAAATTTTTATGCTGACACTTGTTCATAATAACTTATTCTTCATGTCTCATTATGTTGTACTATATAGGTTTCATGTTCCATGAAACTTTTTAGTGGAATTTTTTTGAGGCCCAGGTTGAAATTGAATCTCTTCGGAGAGATTTGTTTTAGTTTCTGGTAAAAGTCTGGAGCACCACCAACCTGGACTAATTTGAATGAAAATTTCTGCATAAGAGACCATTCAGAGTCTGTAAAGTCTGACACCAAACCCATTTGAGGGTAAGCTTACAGTCTTAAATTATAAAGAATGACTTATTTTTTTCTCATTTTATGGCTAAGACCAAGAGAGAAAATATTCCTTCACATCTTCTTCTGTGGGATAGATTGTTTTCTAGTTTACTCACTGAGGATATTGCTTTTTTGGAATTCCTGGCTTTGTAATATAATATCCAACTTTTCTTGGGCCTAAATCGTCTCTTGTTTATCATGCTCAATGTCTTTTAAAACTCAAGCTATAGACCACCAAAGATTGATAGATACCCAAGGTTGGAGCTGGCTTCAGATCTCTCATACCTCTTTGGATTCATGATCCCCTTCTTCTTGCTCTTTATTTGGGCTTCTGAGAATCTCTGTTACATCATTGATAGATCAGCCATTCATCTACAAAAACTTTTTAAAAAAATTTAGTCAGCATTTTTAAGGTGTTTTCACTGGTCATTAAAAAAATTTTTTGTTAACTATTCTGCCAAGAACTATAGTCTTATATTGTTTCTAAATAAGGATAACCTGTACGAAATTTAGCTTACTCTTTTCCCTAATCTTAAATGGTCACGTTGTTTCAGTTTTTCTCTATTAAGTGTAATAGTTAGGTGAACTTTGTTCTTTGTCTGTTTGTTGTTTCCTTAATATTTAGGTTATTCCCTTGGAATAGTTTTTGAGTAGGATTTCTGGGTGGAAAGAAAAATGAGCATCGATTTGAAAGAAATTTAGGAAGTAGAATCTATAAGATGTGTATGTAAGAGGTGAGGCAGAGGAAGGAATCTAGTATGAGACTAAAGTTTTTGGCTTAGGTTACTGGGTAGATGATGATATCATTAACTAAGATTGGGAATACAGGTTAAGGTGGGTGTGTGAGTGGGATGAGAACAAGTTCAGTTTATACATGTCGCACTGAGGTGATTATGTCATGTAGGTAGAGAAATTTTTAGTAGGCAGTTGGAAATACAGGGCAGAGGCTCAGGAGAGGATTTGGGGCTATCAGTTTAGATCTGAGATTTACAAAGTTGGGGTACCAAGTTTCCTGGGATCTATCAAATATATTATCAGGGGTCTGTGTATACACTTAATTGATTTTTATATTCATGCTTTCATGTCAACAATAATCTGGATCATCTGAATGACTGATCACCTATGAGTATTGCTTGTGTACTTCAGTGTGTGTGTTTGTATTTATGTTTATGATCTTGCTGGTGCCAAGTATCACAGAGCCAGGTTTACTAGGTAGATGATGCAATCAGGTCAAGTGAAGACAAAATGGTGTCATCATGTGCTTGCCCATGTGAATGAAGGTTTCATATACTTTGAATAGAGAAAAGTGGTGGGAAAACTGACTCTTTACATGGTATATAGTTTAATTTAAATTAAGAATAACCTCTGTTATTAGTGGTGAGCCCCATACTCACATTGCGTGTTGGCAATTTGGTTTCAAGTAAACAATATAACAATCCATATAAATTAATGTTTATTTCATATTAGGAGTTTTAAACATTTTTATTTATTTGAATTCATTTTATAAAGTTTTCAGTTGTATACTTGTGTAAGAACTATAAGCATAAGCAATTTAAATTTAATTTTATATTTAATAAGTAAATAATATAACAATAATTTTGGTCAACCTTGAAAACTTAAGAGAAAAACTTTTTTTCCTTTAAAAGGCATCTGTACATTATACAAATTTGTGTGTGAGAGATGAGCCATAGATATAAGTGAGACTTGTCCAGAGAAAGTACAGAATGAGAAAAAAGAACCTTCGTGAGTATCAATAATGAAGGAATAAATTAAGGAAGAGAGAGAAAAAAAGACACCCAATGTTAAGAGACAAATAAGGAAGCCAATAGAGAAGAAAGTTCTCAAAAGGAGAGAATTGAAATGTTCTTAAAAGTCACAGATGGTCTTTACCAAAACATTTTCAGTTGAATGGTAGTGTCAAAAGTCTTATTTTTGAAGTTGAAGGAGTGAATTGGAGATGAGAATTTAGTATCAGTGGAGTGCAGCTTTCCTAAAATAAGCTTTGTTATGATGAAAAGAAAAGAAAGAATGTTTCTGGAATGAGGCACAAAGTCATGATACATGCAAGCCCTTGAGCTTGTTTATGTGCTAAAAAGAAAGGATTAAGGGAGAAAAGGTTCTTATATATATGAGAAGAAATAATTAACAGAATAAATTCTCAGAGGAGATGGGACTCATTGTGATACAGATAACAGATGGCAGGATTACCCTTGAAAAATAATGATAATGTTCCTTTAATATGAGATATGAGGAAGTTTAAAAGTAGAAACTGGAGTCATGCTTGGTGACTTTCAATTTTCTATGAAGTAGGGACCAGAGTGATGGGGAGGTAATAGTATAAGGTTCAGGAAAACGGTGGTGAAGGTTTTAATAGCTGTTATGAGAAATGGGCAGGGAACTTAACAGCAGTGCTGAGTACGTTTATGAGATTTGGGTTCTAGTTTTGCCTGTGCCCCATACTAGCTCTGTGAATTAAGCAAGTTATTTAACCTGGCTTAATATTTATAGAATGAGGAATTTGGACTAGGTAATTTCTAAGACCTCTCTAGTCCCCAAATCATGTAATTTAGAAGTCAGACACTAAATTCTTTATAATAAATACTATGACACAATAAATATTTTATTTTTCTCTTTTAAGAGTTAATTTGGGAGCATATATATATATATATATATATATATATATATATATATATATACCATTTTTGACTACATTTAATTTGAAAGTGCACATGGAAAATAAAAAGCTAGTTAGACTAGAAAGGAAAAAGAGATGGAAGACATTTTTTTTTCTGCTTTTCAAAGACACCAATCATCCACTGAAGCCAAACAACACTCACAGAAAAATGCATGTCCTAGGATAAGAAAAAAATGTGAAAAAAAATCATTGTCAGTGTCCTTTTGACTTTTAGTTCCTAGGAATTTGTAAGTGAATTCCAGCTATGGGTTAAGTTATTGTAAAGTTCTAACAAGGAATTGAGAATGAGACAGCCTAGAGAAATTTTTTATAACACAATCCACTCTTAAAGACCTATCTGCTGTACATCTTTAAGGAGTGGCTCTCAATAAGCATAGGCTTGACAATGTCTGAAAATGTAAATAGGTCCCCTCAGTTCTCAAGAATTTTGTTCATAATTAAACTTTTTAAAATTTAAATTTAATTTACAAATGGAAATATGAATCAACCAAAATAAGTTCCTGAAGATCATATCTGGCCTTGTAAAGAGAGTTAAGGCTATATCCATCAACCATGGATACCTCACTCTTTATTTTTCCCATAAGAAAGTTTCTTACATGAAAAAGGCCAAAGCAATCTCACCTGTGTCTGAAATGCCAGAAAATCCAGGACTACATGATTCACTGAGCAGCTTAGCCTGGAATACTCAGGAGCTGCTTTTATGGAGTTGTGTGTGCCTGCTGTACTCCACATCATCTAGCTCTTGACTAACATTGCTTCCTAGAAGGAAGAGGAGACACCCAGGAAAAGGAAGGGTTCCAGTCCTGACAGCTCTTACACTATTTACACTTCTGCTTCTCTCACCAGAATGTGAATTCTTGGTGGGCAGAGAAATCATCTTACTTATCTTTTTATCCCTGGAGCCTGTAACAGTAACTTGAACATAGTAACATACTACTATATAGGATACTTATAGGATAAATAAATAATACAAATCTATGATTCAGTGTTCCAAATAATTAAAGAAAGAGTGCATGATAATTTCCAAACATTCTTATGGTATGGGCAATAATAGTTCTTTTCAGTTTTGCTAACACAAAAAGAAATGGCATCTGGCATATTTGAAATTAAGGATAATAAATATATATTTCTGAATACATGTATGAGCATATGTTGTTTTGATTATTTCCACACATCTCTTGCCAGGCGAACTTTTCTAAAGCACCATCTTTATTTTGTTATTCCCCTGATTAGAACCCATGATGGCTTCTAGTTGCATAATGTATTGGTTTGGAGCCTTAGGACAATCTAATGAAAAGCAGTTTTCAATTAAGTCCAAGATTTCATCAGCACTGTGTAATGGAAATTATATAAAATTATGTTACATGGACATAATTATTAAGTACTTATCTGAATGCAAGGGCCAGAAACTCGACTCAATTTAAGCAAAAAGAAAGAAAGAGAGAGAGAGAGAGAGAGAGAGAGAGAGAGAGAGAGAGAGAGAGAGAGAGAGAGAAAGAGAGAAAGAGAGAAAGAAAGAAAGAAAGAAAGAAAGAAAGAAAGAAAGAAAGAAAGAAAGAAAAAGAAAGAGAGAGAGAGAGAGAGAGAGAGAGAGAGAGAGAGAGAGAGAGAAAGAAAGAAAGAAAGAAAGAAAGAAAGAAAGAAAAAGAGAGAAAGAAGAAAGAAAAAGAGAAAGGAAGAAGAAAAAAAAGAAAGGGAAGAGAAAAAAGAAAATGTTTTTGAGCTAATTGGAAGTACAGCAGATTGCATCTGGCTGTAAGCATAACTGGTTCCAGAGGCTCAAACAATGTTGTGAGAACTGTGTTTTCGTTCTTCAGTAGGATTTCTTCTCCATGAAGGCACTGGTGTCAATTCCTTTAATTTTAGCAATCTCTAAAGCAGGAGGAATCTTCCCAATTAACTACAGAAGAAAAGTTTTGGGAAAAACTCTGCTTGGACTAAATTGGGTTATGCATCCATTCCTCAATTACTGTGTTGAAAGAATGGAGTATTTTGACTGGCTAAATATGGATCACATGTCTCAGCATTGTGGCCAAGGGAAGGTGAGGTCCCATGATGGCCATTTTGTCTTTTAAGAATAGAGTAGAGCAGTTCTCCAAAGGAAAACATCTGGCTATTACCAGAAGGAAAATATATGGACAAAAGTAGCACTACACCAGGACCGAGATGGAGCTTGTGTATGCAGGTCTGATGAACCATCTGGCATCCATCCAGATTGCTGAGGGGTCCATTCTGAATGGCTAGTGTACATGGTGTACCATTGTTAACTATTTTGAATATCATCCCTGCATGACAGTCTCTCACCACTTATGAGTTAAAAATAACATATGTAATGCAATATGAGCACTGTTGAACACATAAAAAGGACATTGATCTTTATGGAACAAAAATTACTTGGCACTTAAAAAATTTTTTGGCAGAGTGTTTTTTTGAACCTGATCAGACTTGGAGCAGGGAAAGAGAATTAGTGAAACCCAGTGCCCTTTGTTTCTCTTTAAGAAAAAAAGAAATAACATGCATATATGAGCCTTCATGAAATATTTATATCATATTATCATTCTCTTTAATATCTAAAAGTGATTTGACTTTCTGATAATAAGACCAACTGCTTCTGTCAGTGGTGAGCTTAAGGAAACATGCTCCAAAGCAAAGCTAAGTCCCAAGTCCCTAAGATGCCCTTCAAAAGCAGTCATCCATTTAATTTGATCTATTAAACAAACTTAGCAGTTGGGATGCCCACACAGTGAGAAAGGCTGCTTAGAGATGGAATTTTGGCTTTAATTGGAATCTTCTGTCCTTTATTAGACAGCCATAAGCTTCCAATTATACACACCATCTTCATTTCAAATATGGATCTATAAAACCTTATGAATTTTTATTCTTAGCAACAGATTTAGGAATAAAACAAGCTTCTGTCATGAACAAATATTAGGAGTTTTCTTTTTCTCTTTCTTCTCTCCCCCCACTTTTTTTTTGCCACATTCCAAAAGGTCATTGATAATTGACCAAACACCCACTGTGTATCCAGAGCTGTGTTAGCTACTTGGAGCTAATAAAAGGAAATTTGAAAAATAATCCCTGTCCTTGAAAAATTTAGATAATATGTCTCAGGAGAAAGAAATAACATAGTTGGAATAATCAGGTAACAATTAAATGGTTACTTTGCCGTTTCCACTAATGATATAATGACTTGCCCTCTATTTCAATCTGTTGAAATTTTATTCATTCTTCAAGGTCTGTCTCCATAACTTTCCTTAACTTAGCTTTACTTGGTTACTTGAATGCAAGGTGGGCCTCCATTCTTCTGAACCACCCACCCTAACACTTGACACTTAGATGTCTTCAGTAGCTCTTTGTCATCTACAGAATGCAATCCAGGATCCTAGCCTGTTAAGGAGCCCCTGACCACCTTTCTTGCCTTTCTCCTTTTACTCTTCTATCAGTATACTGGTTTGAAGGCAATTAAACCTTGGTACTAAACCCATACCTGGTTTAGTAAACGAAACAAAGCCAAAGTTCCCAAATGCTGTGAACTTCCACATGCAGTCTTTCCCTCTCCCCAACCTAAACCCCTGATAAACTCCCACACATCCATTAACATACCTCAGACATTATCCTCTCAATAAGGTCTCCTCCCTTTCCATCTTCCATATCCTGCTATCTTTGCCTTTTGTACCGATTTCTGTGATTCTGGGTGATAGCGATTTGCTTTCACATCTGCATTCCACTTCTAGACTCTTAGCACCTTGAGGGCAGTGCTCATGCTTTACTTATTTTGGAATAAGTAAAGCATGGGTGAGGACCTAATAGGAGTGCCTGGTACACAGCAGGTCCTCCATAAAATTTCATTGAAATGAATTATTTCACATTGAATGAAGTAGGAGTATAGAGAATACTTGAGGTAGTCAAAGATCCTATCTGAGCCTTGGGTTTTATGTCAATGTTGAATTGGTGAAAAGACCTTAGAGGAGAGGGAAATGACAGGAGCAATGGCCCAGAGGTAAGAATAAGCCTGGCAAAAGCTTGTAATTGTGGATGGTTATATGTGGCCGGAGTGGAGGTCGTAGAGTGAGGAGTGTTGGGAAATAAGGTCAGAAAGTCTGGACAGGGCCATGTTATGGAAGATTTTGGATGTCAAGCAGAGGAGGTGAAACATGATGCAAAAAGTACTGCAATTCATGAAAAGAGAAATTTAGAAATATCTCAAGTATCTGTGTACAAAATAAGCCTTATCCCTTCTACAGTCCTCTGTTTTGGAATTCATTGTGTTGTTACTTTGGTGTGTCACTGGTACCTAATGATTGTGAGTCATTTGAGCATAATAGTGCAATGGTTTGAAGCAGAGTGTGATGCATTGGGAGTCAGAAGTCCTGGAGCTGAATTTCTCCTCTGGCACTAATTCGTTACCTGATACGGTGAGATTGCTTTACCCCGATCTGATCCCCAGTGTTCTCATCTGTATGATAAAGGCAAAAGGTGGGTGATGTGATTCCTGAGGTCCCTTTGATCTCTAGGAGTTCATATGAGCAAAATAAGTAATTCCTAACTAATTTATTAATATGCCTTTGCCCTATGGTTTTATCTATTTAACTGGTTTCTGATAGTCCCACAATCCGCTCTTCTGAGACCAGCCTCTGAGGTCTTGATCATCTTGTCCTATCAGAAAGCCCTTCCCAACCCTCCATTCCTCCTCAAAAACCAGCTCTAGTCTAAATCCTTCTTAAAGCTTCACCTAACCTCTCTAGGTCTCCGATGTTTATCCCCTTGCTTTTGGTTTAAAGATTTTTTGTCTTCACTTATTCTTCATTTCATATTGACTTTTCTCTTTCCAAATAGTTTGTAAACTTCTTAAAACAAGGAACTGTTGCATGAAATATTATTAATCTCATAGCTAGGCACAAAATAGATTTTTAATAAAGTTCTTGAATATTGAACTGAATGATGTACAAATAATATTACTAAAAACATGAAAAACACTCCATCAAAATGACATCTATAGAGCTTGGAGTTGAAACAGTGTAGCATATCAATGATTTTGTAAGTGGTATTTTGTATGCAGCAAAAAAACTGTCTTAAGATAGGGTGATCTGTGAAGTTTCTGATCTGTGGGTTTGGTTTGAATTAAAGAGTGGGTGGTACTGGGCTTAGAGATAGTCCAGCCAACTCAAGGAAAAGAGAAAACAGAGAACTGTTTACTGAGTGACTTTGCTGTTGGATGTGTCCCAACTGCAGCCTGAGAACATCGGGCAGAGTTACCACTCTGCTGCCACAACCTCTGCCAACTTGGATAAGAAGCAGTGAAGTTGACCTGTCTTTTGGCTCTGGAACAAGGCAAGGGAGTACACCAGCAGGCTCGGGAAGGAAGAAGTTGTGAAATGAAAGACATGAAAAAAGAGATGACTGATCTTCTTTCCTCTTTCCCCCCATTATCCCGAGTCTCTTTCTTGCCTCTTTGATACCTATGAAGTGGAATAAACCAGATCCTTGCACTTTACCCCAATTGAGGTGTAGGGCCCTATGGGTTTAGCTTGGGGTCACAGAAGGCAGGGAGAGTCAATTAATTGTTTTGGATTGTTTTGTTTCCTCAAGTTGTCCTAAGCTAAAAAGTTTGATAATACTACTCTGCTCAGGTATTTAGCTTTTAAACAACCTAAAAACAAGTTTTAAAAATTCAGTGCAAAATATAAGAGAAAAGATCACTGTTTGAAGTAGTTGAGTTCTAGAGCTGGCAGTATTGAGGCTCTCTTGATTATAAGTTAGATAATGGAAATAAAATGCCTGAGGTTAGAAACTCCAAATCCTGCTTTTGCTCCCAAGTTGCCTCTGGATGTCTTTGGCAGGAAAGTCTAGAAACTATGGCTTCATTGTACACCCCCCACCCCCAAACCTTTTTGACATATCCCAAAGCTGTCGATGTTTGTAACAGAAGAACTCTGCATTGCATTGATTTGTCTCACTGTGTGTGGAAAATGTAGGAATAACTTTCATGTGTCATCAGCCATTTAGTCAGCACTCAGTTCCTTAGCAGGGAAAATGGTAAGATTTATTAGGGAAAGTATCCGTCATCACATATAAATAGATGCACAGTTAAAGCAGATGCAGCAGGCAGGGTATATATTTCTGTGTAAGTAATCATAAGGAGCTTATTATCAAGAACTCTTCAGAAAATACAGTCATTTGGGAAGATGACAAATATGAGGATATACTTATATTTTTATGTAAAATATTCCTCAAAACAGAAACTTTGGTTCTAAGTGCATTGTTGGGGTAGGGTTCATTTTAATTAATTAATTAATTGATTAATTAATTTTTTGCTTTAATATTTTTACTTTTGAGAAAATATATGCAAGAGACAAAAGCAACCCAATAGTAGAAAAAGATGCATAAAGTAGGTCGCTTTCCTACTGCTGACCCCAGTCCTCCATATCTTCCCCACTTAGAGGCCATCATTGCTGTCAGTTTATTTTGTGACATTCAGAAATATCGACACAGTCTGATCCTCCCCTTTAGTTTTTACACACATGGTAGTCCATTTTCCCCATTCTTCTGTAGCTTACTCTTTTCCTTAGCAATATACCCTGGAAATTATTTCTTATCAGTCTGTACATATGGGCCAGGCTCAGTGTTTTTAACAGATTTAACCAGTGTTGACATCTTGCTATAATAGCTTTAGGGTTTTTTATTTTGTTTCAGTATTGCAGATACATTTTAACCACACCCTCCACTGCCCAATTCCTGTGCACTGCCCAAAGGTAATCACTATACTGAAATTAGCATGTATCCTTCCTGCTTGGTTTTTATATATTTAGTATATACGTATTTAGTATTTCATTGTTTGACTCTGGCATCATTTGTGCACAATTCTATTTTGAGTGTTTAAGTCATTTCCAATTTTTTCTTGTTGTTGCTGTTAAAAGCAATGCTAAAACATTCTATTTCATGTCCTTTTGGTGTATATATATGTTCATGTACACCAACAAGTATAATTGCTAGGTCATAGGGTATGTGCACACCAACTTCATATGATATTGCAACATTGTTTTTCATTGTGTTTTTTAACAATACACATTCACACCAGCTATGTTTAAAAATTATTTTCTTTTTTTTCTTTTTGCTACATTCTTACCAAGACTTGGGCTTCTTAGACTTCTAAAATGTTGCCAATCTTATAAGTGTGAAATAAGGCCTAATTATGGTTTTTAATTTGTATTTGTTACTGAAGGTATCATTTATACATTTTTTGGCTATTTAATCCCCAGTAGAAACCTTTGACAATTTTTCTACCATATTACTTATTTTCCCGTACTGATTTAATGAGATCTTTTTATTCTGGATACTAATACCCAGTAATGTGTATTATAATTAACTTCTCCCAATCTGTGACTTGCATTATTACTGTTTATGGTACCTTTTATCTAATGGAATTTTAATATTTTAATTCATTTAAATTCTCACAGTTATAATTTTTGTTTTCAGTGTTTTAAGAAACCTAAAAAAGTGTAATGAAGACATTCTTCTTCCTATACTTTCTTTTTAACTTTAAAGATTTTCCCCATACATTTAAAGTTTTAATTGGTGTGGGATGTATTTTTTGTTATGGCATAAAGTATAACAATCTAAAAAATTTCTCTCTCTCTATGCACTGGCTTTAGCTGGTTGTCTTAGCACTATTTATCTAATGGTCACTACTCCCTCCTTATATGTAAAGACATCTCTGTCCATACCAAGTTTCCATATACTTATAATCAGTATGGACTAATTTTGTCCTTTATGTTCTTTTGGGTTATTTTAAATCCTTGCCCCAATATCACACTGTTTAAATAACTATAACCTGATAATTAGCCTAAAAGGGCAAATCTCTACTCCGTAGTGTTCTTTTTCAAAAAGTTCTTTGGTGGTTTTGATCTCTTGAATCTCCCACATGATTGTTAAATTTCATGGAAAGTCTTGTTGGGGTTTTGATTGGAATTACAATGAATCATAGATCCATTGTAAATTCATGGGGAAAATTGCAGGATTTAATAGGATCTTTCAATTCTTCAGTGTCTCATTTATCTAGTGCATCTTTCATATAATTTTCCCCAAATAGGTCTTGCATGTATTTTGTTAGTTTTTGCCTATGTATCTACTGTAAATGAGAATTTATATATAGACATATATAATTTTTTTCTCTTATGCCCTAAACATGTATCTGGAATGCCAAATTCTTCTATTGGTTTGAATTATTTGCCCACAAATTCTTTAGCAATTTCTATATAAATAATTTTATAGTATGCAAATAAGGACATCTTTCCTTCATTCTAATTCTTATTTTTTTTTTTAAAAGTATTGCTCTGGCTAGGACTCTATCCAGTGTTTAAAGGAAGCTGTGATGACAGGTTACTTGGCTTGTTTCTGATTCCAAAAAGCATATTTATAATGTTGTATCATGTTTACTGGAGGTTTCTGGTAGATACCTGTAGAAAACACTGTTGGGAGCCCACCCCCATTGGTTCTCCCCCTTTTTTCCCAGTAGAATCTTTAAATTTTATTTGGAGACATGGCTGTTAAGAAAAATTCCTGCCTTTCTCAACCACTTTCAACTAGGTGAGGGTACATAACTTAGCTGCTGACATTGGGATGTAAGTAAAAGTCATATATGCACATTTCAGTAGTATCCCTAAAATGGAAACATAACCACTTTTCTCTTTTCTCCTATCTGCTACCTGAAATGCAGATGTGATTATTGGAATTGGAGCAATCATATGGGACTTGAAGTAATTTTGGGAGTAAAGATCACACACAACATAATAAAATGATAGAAGGAACTTGGCTCTGGGCTACCTAACCAGTCTTTTACATGGGAAATAAAATTCTGTGTAGTTTGGAGTTTTCTACCACTCACAGCCAAGCTGTGTCCTACAATACTCTTTATCAGGACATGAGGTTTTAGTTCATTCCCAGTTTCCTAATAGTTTTTCTTTTTTCCTCCCATAAATTGTATGTTTATAAGCTGCTCATCTAATTACTGAGATGAATTGTTAGATTTTTTAAATATCACAATTGAAACTTATTTTCATGTTGCTAATCTTGAAATATACTTACTTAATCATGTATAAGCTAATATCCTTTCCTTCGTCTTAATAGGGAAATGAGAATTCATTTGTGTTTGGAATAATGCTCTAATAAGAAGGATTCTCAGGCTGCTTTGCTTTGTGGTGAAGTGACTGGACAGAAAAGACAGAAGATTGATGATAACGAGCACCTTGGTGGTGCAGAACATTTAGGCAAATAGCTGAAGGGAAATGGCTGTTGTAGGTATCTATTGCTAAACAGCTCCTCAAATTATTTTGAGTATATAAGTACATTGTTAGATTTTTAATGTTCAGCCATTCTTGGGATTCTGTCATGATATGTTTTTAGAGGTTGCAGATGTACAAATATTTTATTTCTTACTATTCCCAAGGTTTTAATATAAACATATTTAAGCATACAGAAAAGTTGGTCTGTACAGTAAATACTCATTTATTCACAACCCAGATTCTACAATTAACATTTTATTATATGTGCTTTGTGCCTTACCTATTGTGATGTGTTTTTAATGTGTTGCTTAATTCAGTTAGCTAATATATTTAAATATTTGTATATGTGTGTTTGAAAGTGAGGATAACCAACTACTTTCTTTTCTCATGTTGTATTTGGTTAGTTTGAGTATCAAAGATATACTTATAAAATGAAGCAAGGAGCTTTTCTATTTTTGTCTTCACTGAAAAAGTCTGTCAAATACAGAAAATAAGCTTTGAATATTTAGCAGAACTCACTTCTTTGGGTAAGCACTTAGTTGGTATAGTGCTCTTTTTTTAAAAAAAATGCCAGTTTATTTTTTTTTTCATTCTACATATACATAATTTTTTTAACATTTTATTTTTTAATTTTACCCCCCCTTCCCTTCTGGTAACCACTAGTCCATTGTCCATGTCCATGAGTCTCTGTTTGTTTGTCCTGTTCATTTATTGCTTTTAGGTTTATATCCCACATATGTAATATCATGTGATTTTCAACTTTTTCGGTCTGGCTTATTTCGTGTAGCATGATTATCTGAAGGTCCATTCATGTTGTCACAAATGGCAGCATTTCATTTCTTCTTATGGCATAATATTCCATTTTATATATGTACCACAGCCTCTTTAGCCAATCATCTATCATAGGACACTTTGGTTGCTTCCATGTCCTGGCCACTGTGAATAATGTTGCTATGAACATCGGTGTGCAAATATCTTTTCGAATATGAGTTATCAAGTCTTTGGGGTAAATACCCAGTAGAGAGATTGCTGAATCATATGCTAGGTCAATTCTTAGTTTTTTGAGGAACTTTCATTCCACTTTCCATAGTGGCCGTACCAATTTGCAGTCCCACCAGCAGTGTATGAAGGTTTCTATTTCTCCACATCCTCTCCAACATTTGTTATTACTTGTCCTGTTGATTATAGCTATTCTGACAGGTGTGAGATGGTATCTCATTGTTGTTTTGATTTGCATTTCCCTAATAGCTAGCGAGGTATGGTGCTTTTTTAATGGGTACAATTTTTTTAAATTACAGATTCAATTCATTTAATTGGGATAAATAAATATATAGATTGCCATTTCTTTTTCAAGTCAGTTTTAGTGCTTTACATATTTCTAGAGAACTATCCATTTAATTAAATTGTTGAATTTATTAGTGTGATGACACTTATTGTATTCTCTAGTACTTTTAATAATCCTTTTTACTGAATTTTTAAAAAATTTTATTTTATTAGTTTCAAGTATACAGTACAATGCTTAGACATTTATATAGTTTATGAAATGGTCTCCATTATTGCTTTTTCTCTCCTCTGGCTCTCCAACTAGCCATTACATTAATGCTAACTGCATTCCCTATGCCATACTCCCCATCTCCATGACCATCTATCAACTACTAATTTGTACTTCTTTAATCCTTCACCCCATTCTCCCAGTCCTCCAATCCCTCTCTCCTCTGGCTGTCCCCAGATTTTCATCTATCTTTGTGAGTCTGTTTTTGATTCGTTTATTTTTTTAGTTCCTTATATTTCACATATAAGTGAAATCACATGGTATTTATCTTACTCTGTCTGACATTTCACTCAGCATAATAACCTCTAGGTCCATCCATGTCATTGAAAATGGTAGGATTTCATTTTTTTATGGCCAAACAATATTTCATTGTATATATGAACCATAACTTCTTTATCCAGTTGTCTGTTAATGGGTATTTAGGTTGCTTCCTTATCTTGGCTATTGTAAATTGTGCTGCCATGTACATAGGAGTGCTAGATCTTTATGAATTTTTGTTTTGGTTTTCTTTGGATAAATACCCAGAAGTGCAATTGCTAGGTCAAACAATATATCCATTTTTAATTTTTTGAGAAACTTCCAGACTTTTTTCCATAGTGGCTGTACCAATTTGCAATTCTACCAACAGTGTTTGAGAATTCCCTTTTCTCCACATCCTTGCCAACACTTGTTGTTCTTTAATTTATTGATGATAGCACTTCTGACAGATGTGAAATAATATCTCATTGTAGTTTTAATTTGCATTTTCTGTTGATTAATGACTTCAAGCATCTTTTCATATGTCTGTTGGCTATCTATATTTCCTCTTTGGAGAAATATCTGTTCGGGTCTTCTTCCCATTTGTTAATTGAATTGTTTATTTATTTTTTGTTGAGTTGTATGAGTCCTTTGTATATTTTGAATGTTAACCTCTTATGAGATGGATAATAAGCAAATATCTTCTCCCAACCAGTTGGTTGTTTTTTTTGTTTTATTGGTGGTTTCCTTTGCTGTACAAAACCTTTTTAGTTTGACATAGTCACATTTGTTTATTTTTTCTTTTGTTTCCCTTACCCAAGGAGATATATCTGAAAAGAAATTACTGTTAGCAATATCATAGAGTTTACTGCCTATGTTTTCTTCTAGAATTTTGATGGTTTTGATCTTACATTTAAGTCTTTAATCCATTTTGAGTCTATTCTTGTTTATGGTGTAAGAAGATGGTGCAGCTTCTTCTTCTTTTTTTTTTTTTTTGCATGTATCTGTCCAATTTTCTCAGCACCATTTATTGAAGAGACTTGCCTCTTTTGTCATATATTAAGTGAGAGTATAGTTGTGGATTTATTTCTGGGCTCTCTGTTCTGTTCCTTTGGTCAATGCAGCTGTTTTTATGTCAGTACCATGCTGTTTTGATTACTATAGTCTTGTAGTATAGTTTGATACCAGGTAGTGTGATACCTTCAACTTTGTTCTTCTTTCTCAAGGTTGCCATGGGTTCTTTTATGGTTCCATATAAATTTTAGAATTATTTCTTCTAGTTCTCTGAAAAATGCCATTGGTATTTTAATAGGGATTGCCTTGAATCTATATATTGCATTGGCCATTTTAATGATACTGATTCTTCATACCCATGAGCACGGTATATGCTTCCATTTATTTGTATCTTCTTCAATTTCTTTTTTCAATGACTTATAATTTTCTCAGAACAGATCTTTTACCTCCTTGGTTAATTTGATTACTGGATATTTTATTGTTTTCGATTAAATTGTAAATGGGATTGTTTTCTTAATTTCTCTTTCCAAAAGTTCATCATTGGTGTATAACTTTTAATAATCTTGACTCTGTTTATAGTCATGTTTTTCCCCTCACTTTTTTGTCTTTTTCTCTCCATCAATTTTGCCAGGTTTGTCTATTTTATAAGTATTCTGAAAGAATAATCAATTCTTGTTTTTCCCCTTTCATGTATTTCTCTTCATTTTGTTAATATTTCTTTCCTCCTGCTTTCTCTGTTCTGATTTACCGTTCAGGTATATGCTTCTTTCTCTTCTGTTATATGCATCTGAAACTCTACATTTCCTTCTAAATATTGCTTAAAGTGCATACCACACATTTTGGTATTAGTGTTTTCATTGAAAAGTGCTAAGCATTTGGTAATTTCCATTAATTTTTCTCTTAATTATTATTTAGAAGTTTCTAAATAATGAATAGGACAATGTAACTATTATATTGATTTCCAATTTTATTGCATTGTTGTCAGTGAACATTTGATGTGATTTTGGGCACATTGGTATTTGTTTGCAATTTACTTTTTGACTTATTATGTCAATTTTTAAAAATGTTTTGTGTGTCCATAAAGAATATAATTCCTGTAATTCAGGTATAGGATTACTTATGTTGTTTACATTTTCTATAACTATGATTGTAGATTTATATACACAAAAACACATACATATTTAAGGTTTTAAGTTACTATTTCTTTGATATAAATTATTTATTTTTGTATCCTTATGTAACAACCCTCTTTTTTTCTTGAAGTTTTAAAAATTGATACTGTTATATGAGTTTAATTTTTATTAATATTTTTCTAGTCTGTTTTATTTATGTCTGTTTACATAATGACCTCCCCATCATCAAGTTCTAGTGTCTCTTATGAGTAGTACATGGTTGAATTTTTTTAAATCTTTCTGAGAATCTCTGTCTTTTAGTAGGCAGGTTCATTATATTATTTTTATATACTTTGATTATTGATCTTTGGACTTATTTCTACCATTTACATTGTGTTTTCTCTTTACCACCCTTTAACTTTGATTCTTTTTTTCTTCTCTACTTTCTATTAGGTTAATATAGTTTTTAAATTTATTCTCCCTTTTTCTCTCTACTGGGAGTTTGCTGTCTGCCTAGGTTTGGAATTAAAATTTTAAAAGTCCCCCGTGAAAAGTTAAAACTTCTAGACTTCCATACTACCTTCCCAGGCTGCGGGTAAGGGCAGGACTTTTCCACCTCCTTTTTCATGGCAGGGTTGCTCTTCAAAGGTCTTCCTCCAAGGATCTCTTGAGTCCCCGGAGTCTGTGTTTCAGGGAGCTCGGGGAGATCCTTTATGTAGCTTCTGAACTTGAACAGAGAAGGTGGCCAAGAGGCTGGCTGGGCACAGAGCCAGGACTTCTCTGCCCTAGGCCAGGAGTCAATATGAGGTGTAATGGCACCTGAAGAAAACCCTGAACAAGAGCTCTGTAGATCATCAAATGAAGCAAAGGGTCAGCTCAGACTGAACCCATTGTGGCTTTTTTTTTTTTTTTGGTCTCTCTTAATTCTGAAACTATTCTTTCTTTTTGAACTTAGCTGCTTATTTAAAATTTACTTTTCATTGCATTTTTAACCAGCAGGTGCCAATCTGCTACATTATAAAAAGTTGTGAGAATCAGTTTACTTATCTTACAGAATGTTTACAGGTTCCAAGTCTCACCTTCCCCTTCAGATCTTTTTGTTTGTATCTTTTTTCCTTGGTTTCTGGTTAGTCAACTTACAAGTAGATTCTTTTTTCTTTGTCTTACTCCTTGGCAATGATGACTCATTTTGAAGTTCTGAGTGGCCTTTGTTTTAGCCTTTCCTCAAATGCCCTTTCTCAGAGTGAGGCAGGCAAGCTCCTGTACACAAGCTCCCGGACACTATGCTGTGTTAACATCCACAGTGCACGTAGGACAGCTGAACAACTGGACATACTTCTCTCTGCTGAAGTTCCTAGGTGTGCTGCCTTTGCTTTATTTTCCAGTAGTTTCTAAATGATGGCCTGACAGATCTCAGCCTTACTGGCTACACATGCCCCCAGCTGTGATGGAAACATACCCAACTGGAAGCAACTGACATGCCCAGACCTTCCAGCATCTGGCTTCCCAATACAATACTTTGGGGCCCTTATTTTCTATCACTGCTTTCTGGCTAGGTGGCTGCCTTCAGCCACAGGCATTCCCTGGGCAGCAGTCTGAGTTAACATCTGAACTTGGCCATCACTAGCCCAGCTGTGGACCCTGCCATTACCACTGGTGAGTAAATTCCCTGCAGTGAGTGAACCTGCAGAAAGCTGCCTTGCCTTCTCTTATCTTAGAACAAAGCCAGCTTGGCTGTATAGGTGTGAGACCCTTGCAATTACACTGGGCCCCACACTCAGTAAAGCCAGTATTTGGGTTAATACTCTGTTTTTGCTGTGTTGAAATTTTTTAGAACTTTTGAATAAAATTTCAAAATTTCTATTTTGCGCTAGACTCCACAACTTTGTAGCCTATCCTTAGGAGAAACAGAGAATATCACTGACACTTGAAGAAGTGAGTGGGGCTTATTGACTAACCCAGCTTCTTAGGAGTCCAGGGCAACAAACATTAGGAGTAGTTGTTTACAAATGTATTTTCAGATGTAGTGCCATATCCTGCAAAACTTATTTGTATGGGAAGCGTCCATCTAAATAAAGCATTTATTGCTTCAGGGAAGGGAGAAGGATACCTCTAGAACAGTTGTCCAGTAGAACTTTCTGCGGTGATGTTAATGTTCCATATCTTTGCTATTCACAATAGTGGCCTCTAGCCACATTTGACTAAGGAACTGAATTTCTGCATTTTAAATATGTTAGATTTAAAGTTAAATAACCACATGGGGCTACCATAGTGGACAGTGTAGTTCTGGAACAACAAAGTAATTTCTAACCTTTGGTGATTTCATTGTATTTTGCATTGATTCTACATCAAGACTCAAAGGTAGCCTTTGTCAAGAAAAGAGTTTCTAAATTCAGACTTAAGGCATGTCTAGAACTGGATGGGAGAACTCAAATCACAGGTTTTTTCTTAGGTGTGAGGCTCACTGCTGTTGCCTACAAGGGAGATATTACACGCACAAATGAATTTCCTAAAGTCTGTGCCTCTCAATTCTAAGGGATTATGAAAGAAATAAAGAAGACAAAGAAGAGGCAAGGTCAGAGGCCAGAGTCTTGGCTAGGACTGAAGGTGAGGAGGTGTAGTAGGAGGTGAGTTGACAGATGAGCTTGAGCCATCTCTCCTTGGCCTCCATGGCCTGGGTTTATAAGTGACCCAGCAAGTCTCATGTGTTCTGATGAGACATAGTCTTGAGGGCGTAGAGATATATCAAAGGGCTCTGTTCAAACAAAGAGGTAGCTGAATAGAAATTTTGAGAAGGCCAGAAACAGAAATTTCAGAGAGATAGTTCTTCATTTCAAAACTCCATACCAGAAAAACTATAGTTCAGTGATCATCAGTTGAGGGAACACAAAATCCAGCCACTCCACTATCTACCAGAGAAAATTTAGATAATACCACCTTTGCTGCTATGGGCCATCGAAACTCTTACAGACCTTAATACACACAGATGTTGTCTTGAAGGAGAACAAGGAGATGGAGGGAAAGTTTTAAAGACAACATTTTACTCAAAGAAACCCAAGAGAATTCACATAAAAGAGTTGTCTGAATTATTTAACTGAATTAGGTTTAACTGAATGGGATAAGTTTAGGGTTCAGTTCCCTATGGATGAGCAGATGAGTTATGGAGAAATAAAGAAGCTATTTTCTATGCATATCTAAGTGCAGAGTGAACGAATTTGTGACACCACTACAAATATGTAGGACTTCCTGCCCAGCTAGTTATGGACAGCAGTTCTATTCACAAGCTTTAGCAGAGGTGGAATATGTGGTGAGGTGGGGCTAACATACACTATTGAGCCGAGAAGCCAGCATCATGACAGAACTGACCTCTTACCACATAGATAGATACCCTTTCTTCAAAGGCATTAGCAACCTCATGTGGGAAGTTAATTTGGGACTTATCTGGGAGGAAATTTTTCTCCTATCACCTACTTGGACATAGAGAAGGTTATACATATCCTGGTATGTTGCTCCAAGAACTTTGAGATCAATAGGAAAAGGTCAGTCTGGCAGATTATGGTGTCATTTTGCCTGTGTATTGTCTTAGTCATATTCTTGTGCTGAATGTATCACATCTGGATCAAGGAGGCAATATCTACTTGGACACAATCCTAATATACTTATCTGGATCTAACATCCCATCAGTCCATTGTCCATACAGTCCACTGTGGGCTACACCACCACCTGCAGGCCAACCCTGAAAAGTACAAGCCCAAGAAAACAGAAGAAGTCCTGAACTGTATTCTGTACAACCAAGATATCTGCATTATGCTTCAAATGTTCATGGTTCTAGAGTAAGAACCTGCATGGTTCATCAAATGGATTTAATAATTTCTAAAATTTATTATAAGATTTATTACACATTTCTTCTCTTTGGCTGTTTTAATAGCTGACATTCTCAAAACTGAAATAGGCTTTTATGGTTCTCAGAGGCAGATACAGTCTTCCAATGAGCCTCGCTTAATTCCTCCAACCTTCTGCTAACCTACCTGACCCAGCCCACCCAAATAAATGTTGCCAACCACTGAGAAATTCTCTGGCTGGGACCTCTGAGGACATTTAGTCCTAACTATCATTTATAATCAGGCATGGGTAGAGGCCCACACAGTTGGGTTTGTATGATATGTAAGTGTAAGAGAAATAAAATAGTTAAGAATGAGCTTTAAGTTTATATCCTGAGCTACTGAATTCTCTTTGTCCATTCAGGCTGCTATAACAAAGTACTGGGTATCTTATACACAACAGGAATTTATTGTTCATAGATCTGGTGGCTGGAAGTCTGATATCATACAGCCAGGTGGTCACCTGGTGAGAGTCTTCTTACTAATTCATAGCCAGCATCTTCACATGGTAGGAGTTAGGGAGTTCTCTGGAATTCTTTTATAAAGGAACAAATCCCATTTATGAGTGCTCCATCCTCAAGACTTAAGACCCTCCTAAAGGCCCCACCTACTAATACCATCACTTTTGGAATTTAGGATTTAACACATGGATTTTGGGAGGACCCATTCAAACCATAGCATGGGTAAATGGTAAAGCCAGTAGCTGCAGTGGGGAAATTATGGAAGAAACAGATTTGGGAGATAAGATCAAATTCTATTTTTAAAATGTTCAGCTTGAAATGCTTATTAGACATCTAATGGAAATGTCAAATAGGCGGCAGGATATGTTTCTTAAGTCTGGAGCTCAGGGGCAATGTCAGGTCTGGAGGATATGTAGATCAGGGAGTTACTGATAGAATTTAAAGCCATGGGACTTGATAAGATCTCCTCCAAAGTGAGTAGGTATAGTTAAAAGGAGAGGTTTGAACAAATTTAAAAACTGGGAATAAGAAGAAGGAGCTAGCAGACTAAGACGAAGCCAATTAGGGATGTAGGAAGAAGACTGAGATGGTACATTGACCCAGAAGCCAACTGGTTGATGGAGTCAAATGCTACTGAGAGGTCAAGTGAAAGAAGGTGTGGGCATTGTTCAAAGGATTTGGAGAGATGGGGTTTATAGCTGATACTGAAAAGAATGGCTTTAGTACAGTTGTAGAGAAGAAAATGTGATTGAAGAAGATCGAAAAAGAGACTATGAAGTGAGAAGTATTGACAACTCATTTTGGAAATGATGATGCAAGTGCACCTGAGAAACAGGAGGGGGTACTTGAAAGAAAGCATAGATTCTCAGGAGGACAGATTTATTTTAAGACGAGAGATATTATAGCATGTTTATACACTAATGGTACTTAGAGAGAGAAAATGTGGAAATGTTGGATACAATGGATGATGGAAAGAGCAAAGCCTTTGAATAGGGGAGAGGGGATCCAGGGCTTAAGTGGTGATGTCTAAGAGAACTGACACTCCAAGACAGTTCTTCCTTCCATCACAAAGGAAGGAAAGGCAAAAATTGTAAAAGTGATGATGGAAAATTGTCAGAGTTATCTTCTGATTGCTTCTACCTTCTTAGAAAAAGTAGAGATGAAGTCTCCTTTCACCAGCTCCTACTAGCCCAGCTAAGTGAGACTCTGCTGGCAACCCAGAATCCCATCAATTTATCCTGACAACTGAGTTAGAAGGACCCAAGAATCTTATGGAAGGTTCTAGATTCCCAGCAGTGCCACAGCCAGCTCTGTCCAATAGAAAGGATGCCAGTTAAAGAAGCAAACACATGATATCCCCCACGTGAATTCAGAACCCACCTGAACAAGTTAAGGCTTTTCAGCCACCCAAACTGGACAGCGCAAACTGGACAGTTTACTGGAGTGTGAAGTGGAAAAAGAGCAAGTTCCGGTTAACATGTCCACCACCATCAGGCTGAGGCTGCTGGCACCTATAAAAAAAGTCAAAAGAACTACCTTAAAATTCTTTAGATTCTATCTATACTGTGTTTCTAACCTACTTGTTCTCAGCAATTTTCTCACTTTGTTCTCATATTTGGATATTTTGGCATTAAGTGGTTTTTTATTTCAACTTCTCCTTAAGTTGCTTCCTCTTGAATCTCTACCTGTTCAGTTCCAATAAACCTCAGACATGTCTCAGGCTCCCAGCTGTGATATTGCCCTCCTAGCCTGCCTGGATTCTACTTTTTAGTAGAGGAGGTCCTCACACACACATACAGGAGAACATGTAAAATAGATTTTTAAAAGATAAACTAATGTTACTGATTAATTAAAGCAGCAGCAGCAATAGCAGAGCTTTCTGAGCAAGATTTTGCCATCCAATCTTCTATCCATCTCTAGTTGCCCCCCTCAAAAAAAAAAATAAAAAAGCCTTCCAAAGGAATAACACATCCCTTGGGAAAATGAGTGAAAGTATAAATGAATTAGAGTTTAGAGAAGATGAGAATAAAGAAGGTTGTTTTCCCATGAAGAACCCCAACCCCCACCCCAACACACACACACACACACACACACACACACACACTTGAATTAAGGTATTTAACTAAATAGGAGTATCTATCTAAGGTATCTAACTAAATAGAAGTCAGAGTGAATAGTTACATTCCTATATAATATGTGACTAAACAAATGAGGTGGCTTTAAAAAACAAAACAAAACAAATAACCCTTATATTGAAAGCCAGACACCTAGTTGGTCATGTGCTATGACTCAGAATGATTTTGAAACTTTTTGTTTGGAAGTACCTTAGCACTGTTTTTACAAATAGGGTGATCAACCTATTGGACAATCTCAGTTTGTCCAAGACTGAAGAGTTTCCCAGGATATAGGAATTCCAGTTTGAAAACTAAGACAGCCTTGGGTCATTTTCCTAGTTTACCTGGAACTGAGAGAGATTTTCAGTTCTCAAGGTATGAGTGTTCCAAGCAAACTGGGTCGAGTTTGGTCACCCTATTTATAAACTATATGAGAACCACCAGCTCATTGTTTTGTAGTCATAACTGTGTTACTCAGTTTGATCATCTTCTTATTTTTAAAACTTGGCCCCAAATGTCTCTTGGCTGTTTCAAAAGATCAAATTTATCTTCGTCAAACAAATATGTGGAAGCACTCAGAATAGTCTGAGTTCGAAAGGCAATTTTAAAAACCTTTTCTTCTTTCCTTCTTCTCTCCGTTCCTCCCTGCCTCGTACTTTCTTTCTCCTATCTAGGTCACTATGTAAAAGTATATAGTACTAGTGGTAGATATGACAGACTTTTTCCTTGACTAAACTTTACTTAGGCTTCTTTGAATCCTCTTGTTTAGGTCTCCACCTTGGTCTCTATTCATCTTTGGCTTGTCCAGCCTAATTTTAGCAAAAATACTGCGAAGTTAGTTTAGCAAGAATCCCGCTACCCTTGGTATCTGATCACCCTCAATATCTGATCTAATTCCTTATCTCCCACGCTCTATATCTGATCACCTCAGCCTACAAAAACAAGAATCCTATTAAGTTGGTTTAGTAAGAATCTCCCTACTCTTAATTACTTCTAAGTAATTTTTCATTCATTGACCCCCTCACTCTGCTCATTGGCTATGAATCCCTAGCTGTCTTTGCTGTCTTTGTTTTAATCTCTCCCCTACTGCAATGAGTGATTTCAGTAGTCCCAAATAAAGTCTTCCATACCACGTTAATAAGTGTCTGAATAATTTTTTCTTTAACAGCTATGGTGCCATGAATCAGGCAGGATAAAAGTCATCATCAGACACCTGGACCTTTCATCCAAGACCCCAAGTGTGCACTTTTGAAGCCTTTGTCTCACTCCTGACTGATTAGGGATCCATAGGTGAGTCCAACTCCTGAGCCAATGCTCTGGATGGCAGTCTGTTGAAGCCTAGTAAGGACAGATATTGATTCTTAAGATTCTGAGTATACTCTCTAAGGCTGGGTGAGAGTCCCAGGATTCTTTGGTTGAAAATCTGTTTGAGCAGGCATCTTCCTGAATGGAAGTCTGGGACCTTTTTGAGTGGAGATTTACTCCCTGACTCTCGAGTGGAAAATTCCTGACCTCTACTCTAGAAGCTGGGTTGCAGTCCCAGGCAAATGGAGGTTAGGTTGGCGTCCAAGTCTTCTTTGTTTACAAGGTACCATGTGGTAAGAACCTGCAGTTTCTCAGTGGACTGAAACTTCATCTCATACCCCTGCTGACCATATGCTCCACTAATACGACACTAACTCTGTCCATGTTCTCCTTGTTGGAATGATTTTACAAAAAATCTGGAACTTTGATGACTTCCCCAAACAGGTTCCCCTGACTTTTCCTTTACCATTGTTCTGTTTCTCTTTCCTCCTTTTATCACTTTCAGTCTTCCCTTCAGCTCCCTTGGATCCTCTGATATGAATGCCTTCAAGGCCCTACTTCCTGCATCTCTGTCTATTCCTGCAAGACTTTTCTCTTCTCACTCTAGCAGCCCCTCAATTCCATATAGTTACTTGAACATTAGGTCCCCTGTGCCCCATTAAGGGCTCCCAAGAGACTAAGGGTCAGGGGAAAAGGAAATCTTAAAAGCCTCTACCACAAATATTGGTAAAAGCATTAGCTCTCATCTTGATCAGGTAACCTTAATTTGTTCCATTTGTAAGAAACACAATTTAGGTAAAAATGTAAAATGGAGTCAAGATGAGAGCCAACTATTTTACATAAACCAGTGAGCTTTATATTGCTGTGTTTATCTGACTCATGTCTAAAATTTTAAAATGAAAGCTATAAAATCTCTATTTGCATTTGTATGTTTATGTATGTCTGTTTTTAAATGCATGTTATGTATATGTGGTATTTTTCTACCTCTAGATGGTATTACCAAAATAATTTATAAAATGTAATAAAGGAGTTCTATTCTATGGAAGACAGATAAATAAGTGCTTATGTAAATTAAATATTCCTAAAACTCCCCAAAATATAGAAATTGATCCAAATGCTTTTCAAGTAAATATGATTTGGGAAAATCTTGGTTAAAAAAAGGCTAGTTTAATATTGTTGGTCTAATAAAAATAGCTATGTTTCTGAATTATCAGTATTAAGTGTAATACCAGCATATATTTTGTATTTAACTTTTTTAAGGTTTCTTTGCTTTTGTAATTTTTTTGTTGCTTGCTTAACATGCATGTGCTGTAAAAATAGTTAACAAAAAAACAAGTTGAGATGATGGCTACTTTCTTTTAATTTTGAAATATATCTGTCTAAAAATAGTTTCTAAAATCTTTTTGGTAACTTGCAACCTTAGAGTTATTCTAAGTTAATTAGTAGATATTCATTAAATATGTAGATCATTTCTAAACAAGTGGAACTATTAAACCTTAAATTACTAAGCACAAATTGGCTTCTTATTTTAACATGATACAGAGAGCCTAAATATAATTGAGTAGGTTAATATGCATCCTCTTTTTGAAAAACTGTACAATCAGGAAGCATATACCTATAAAAATTATGAGATGGTATATTCATAAAATTTGCTAATCAGCCACAGAATTCTGGTTTATAACAGACAATTCACAATTGTCGACATTATAGTTTTCTATTACAAAGTTTACTAATGGTTAAAAATTATAATCAATATATGTAAACAAAATTACTAGAAACTATAAGGGTGAAAGGAAACAACTTTGTATGAAAAGCATGCAAGGAAAGTAGAATGTATTTTGATAAGGAAAAGTATACGCATTATGTAGAGTGGGTTTTTGTTAAGAGAACAAGAAAGTAATTATAGGACAAAAAAATAAAAGAATAGATATAAAAAGTTGTAGGTTTGTAGGAAAGTAATCTTGGAAAAGGAATCTTGTTTCATGTGGTCAACAGTAGCTAAGATTGGATAGATTTATTTATATGTTTTTTTAATAAAATGAATTATAATATCAAAAGTACACTGATGCAAAACTAGAATTTGGTTTTCTCTGTTGAAATAATAAAGTTTTCTTAGATTTTTGGTCTGCCCTTTAAAAAATATTTATTTGTTTTAAAATTATATTTAACATACAGTATTATATTAGTTTCAGGTGTAAAACATAGTGATTAGACATTTATATACCTTATGAAGTGATCACTATGATAAGTCTAGTAACCATCTGCTGCTGTACAAAGTTAATATGATATTATCGACTATATTTTCTATGCTGTACATTACACCCCTGTTATTTTTTCTATAGCTGGAATTTTGTACTTCTTAATCATCTTGAATTTTTCGCCCATCTCCCACATACTCCCCTCTGACAACCATCAATTTGTTCTCCATATCTGTGAGTTTATTTGTTTTGTTTTGTTTGTTTTGTGTTTTAGATTCCACATATAAGTGAAATCATACAGTCTTTGTCTTTCTCTGTCTGACTTATTCACTCAGGATAATACCCTCTAGGCCTATCCATGTTGTTACAAATGTCAAGATTTCATTCTTTTTTATGGCTAAGTAATAGTCCATTGAGTATATATACTACATTCTTTATTCATTCACCTATTGTTGGACACTTAGGTTACTTCTTTATCTTGGCTATTGTAAATAATGCTGCAATGAACATAGGGGTGCCCATATAAATATGAGTTTACTTCTGTACTCTCGATTCTGTTCCACTGGTCTGTGTGTCTGTTTTGCTGCCAATACCTTGCCGTTTTGATTACTGTCACTTTGTAGTATAATTTGAAGTCAGGCAGAGTGATGCTTCTAGCCTCATTCTTTTTTCTCAGGATGGCTTTGGCAATTCAGGGTGCTTCCATACAAATCTGATGATTTTTGTTCTATTTCTTAAAAACATGCTGATGAAATTTTCTTGAGGATTGCAGTAAATCTGTCTAATGCTTTAGGTAATATGGTCATTTTAACTATGTTGATTTTTTCAATCCAAGAACACAAAATATCTTGCCATTTTTTGTATCTTCTTTGATTTCTCTTAATAGGGTCTTATAGTTTTCATTATATAGGTCCTTCACTTGTTTTTTTAAATTTATTCCTAGGTATTTTATTCTTTTCATTGCAATTGCAGAAGGAATTGTTTTTTCTACTTATTTTTCTGACTCTTCATTATTAGAGTTTAGGAACGCTATGGATTTTTAAACACAGATTTTGAATCCAGAGACTTTCTTTGCTTATTGTTTCTAGTGGTGTTCTTGTGGAGAATTTAGGATTTTCTGTATAGAGAATCATGCCATCCACAAATAGTGACTGTTGACTTCCTTGTTTCCTATTTGGATGTCTTTTTTATCTTTCTCTTGTCTGATTGCACTCACTAGGACCTCCAATGTTATATTGAAAAACAGTGACAATAGTGGACAACCTTGCCTTGTTCCTGATCTTACAGGGAAGTTTTTTAGTTTCTCACCATTAAGTATAATTTTGGCTGAGGATTTGTCATATATTGCCTTTATTATGTTGAGATACTTTCCTTCTATACCGATTTTAAGTGTTTTGATTGTAAATGGATGCAGTATTTTGTCGACGGCTTTTTCTGTATCTATGGATATGATCATATGATACTTTTTTTTAATTTTGTAATTTGTTTATGTGGTGTATCACATTAATTGATTTGCGTATGTTGAACCATCCCTGTTCCTCTGGGATGAAGCCCACTTGATCGTGGTGTATAATCTTTTTAATATGTTACTGTATTCAGTTCACTAGTATCTTATTTAGGATTTTTGCATCTGTGTTCATGAGAGATATTGGTCTGTGGTTTTCTTTTTGTGTGTTATCTTTAGCAGGTTTTTGTATCAGAGTAATATTGGCCTCATAAAATGTGTTAGGAAGTATTGTCTCCTCTTTGATTTTTTTGGAAGAGTTTGAGGAGAATAGGTATTAAATCTTTGAATATTTGGTGGAATTTACTGGTGAAGCCATCTGGCCCTGAACTTTTACTTTTTGGTAGGTTTTTGACGATTGTTTCAATTTCCATACTGCTGATTGGTCTGTTTAGATTTTTCAGTTCTTCTTGATTCAGTCTAAGAAGGTTGTATTTTTCTAAGTACTGGTCCATTTCTTCTAAATTATTAAATTTGGTGTTATATACTTTTTCATAGTATTCTTATATATTCTTTGTATTTGTGCTATGTCAGTTGTAATTTCCCCTCTTTCATCCCTGATTTTGTTTATTTGTATCCTTTCTCTTTTTTCTTTAGTGAGTCTAGCTAAAGGGTTGTCAATTTTATTAACCTTCTCAGAGAACCAGCTCTTCGTTGCATTTATTTTTCTATCATTTTTTTTGTTTATTTTCAATTTCATTTATTTCTTCTCTAATTTTGATTATTTCTTTTCTTCTGCTAACTTTAGACTTTATTTGTTTTTCCTTTTCTAGTTTTTAAAGATGAAGCATTAGGTTGTTTATTTGGTCTTGTTCTTGTTTTTTAAGATAGGCCTGTAATGATATAAACTTTACTCTTATAACCACTTTTGCTATGTCCCCAAAATTTTGATATGTTGTACTATCATTATCATTAGTTTCTATGTATCTCTTGATCTCTCTTTTTATTTCTTCTCTGACACAGTTATTCTTCAGTAGCATGTTGTTTAATCTCAATGTATTTGTGGTTCTTCCTGATTTCTTTCTGCAGTTGTTCTCTAGTTTTAGAGCATTATGATCAGAGAATATGGTTGGTATGATTTCAACCCTCTTAACATTTGTTGAGGCTATCTCTGTGTCCCAGTATGTGGTCGATTCTTGAGAATGTCCCATGTGTACTAGAAAAGAATATATATGCAGCTGTTTTGGGATGGAAGGCTCTATAAATGTCAATTATGTCCAGTTAGTCTAATGTGTCATTTAAAGATGTTATTTCCTTATTGATTTTCCATTCTGATGAACTGTCCATATCTGACAGTGGGATATTTAGGTTCCCTACTACAATAGTGTTTTGGTCTGTTTCTCTCTTTACTTCTGTTAGTAGTTGCTTTACATATTTTGGGGCTCCCTTATTGGGAACATAGATATTAATAAGTGCTATGTCTTGGTGCATGATTCCCTTTATCATTATGAAGTGTCTCTCAGTATTTTTCTTTACCTTTTATAGTTTGAAGTCTATTTTATCTGATATTAATACTGCTACTCCCACTTTTCTCTAAATGCTACTTGCTTGAAATATCATTTTATACCCTTTCACTTTAAGTCTTTGTCTTTGGAGCTGAGATATGTCTTATGAAGGCAGCATATGGTTGTGTTTTGTTTTTTGATCCATTCTATAACTTTGCCTTTTTATTGGTGAGTTCAATCCATTTACATTTAGGGTGATTATTGAAATATGAGGTTGGTCTTCTTATAGCCATTTTATCTTTTGCTTTCTTGTAGCTCTGTGATTCCATTGCTTCCTTGTCCTTGTGCTTCTATTTTCTTTATTTTGGTTTGCTTTTGTGGGTCTTCACTCTGGTCCTTATTTCATACAACAGTTCTGAATCTTTTGCGTGTGGTTACCATTATGACTATGTAAAGGATAGTTAAATTTATACAGTTGTCCATTTTCTTCTATGTATGCCTTATCTCCATTTGGATCCTTATCTCCATTTGTGAATTTGGATCTTTGAATCCCCCCTTTTTAGTCATTGTTATCTTAATTTGTTTCTGTGTATGCTAAATGTTCATTATTATCTTGTTATAACAATTCTCTTCTTATTATTTAAGCTTATAATGTCCTGTCCTTAGTAAGGGTTGCATTCCTCTGCTTCTATTTGCCTGATAGTCACTTTACTCCTAATTATGTATTTTTTGGGGGGGTCATTTTGTTTTAGGTGAACTGACCCCTTTCAGTATTTCCTGTAGTGCAAGGCTTGTAGTAGAGAATTCCCTCAATTTTTGTACGTCTGGAAAAGTCTTAATTTTTCCTTCGTATCTAAAGGAGAGCTTAGCTCAATACATTATTCTAGGCTGGTAGTTCTTTTCACTTAATAATATTTGATTCCATTCTATTCTGGCTTGTAAGGTTTGTGCTGAGAAGTCTGAGGATAATCTAATGGGTTTATCCTTTATAACTTACCAAATTTTTCTCTCTGGCTGCCTTGAGAATTCTGTCTTTGTCATTGATTTTTGATAATTTTAATACAATGTGTCTTGGTGAAGGCCTTTTTGGGTTGAGATAATTGGTTATTCTGTTGACTTTTTGAATTCCAAGCTCCAGCTCATTCCTTAGATTTGAGAAATTCTCGTTAACTATTTGTCTGAAAATGCTTTCTAATCCCTGTTCCTTTTCTTTGCCTTTGATAATGCCCATTATTCTTATGTTTCCTCTCCTGATGGTATCACCTAGTTCTTGTATTTCTTTTTCATTATTTTTTATTCTTTTGTTTCTCTCTTTTTTCTTCTAATTTATTACTAGATTTCTGTCTTTGATATCATCGATCCTTTCCTCCATTTGGTTGATTCTATTTCCCAAGCTTGTTATTTCATTTTTTAACTCTTGCAATGTGTTCTTCATCTCCAGAAATTCTACTTGGTTCTTTTTAAGGGTTTCAGTCTCCTTGCTTTGCTCATCTAGTTGTTTTTGCAATTTCTGAAATTGTTGTTTTTAGTTGTTTTGGATCTCATTGAATTTTTTCAGAAGTACCATCCTGAATTCTTTGTCATTTAAGCCGCATATCTCTATGTCTGTAAGCTTATTTTCTGGATATTTTTCTCTTTCTTTCTTAAATGCCTTGTCACCTTGGTTGTTCATGGTGTTTAATAGACTGTTTCTCCACCTGGCTATTAATGGAAGTGTATTCTGCTGTTTTTCTAGAAAGATTTATTATATAAAGGTCTCTCTTTAGCCTGTTACAAAGAAGGAGCTTTTCTTTTGGTTTCCAGTAGGTGGCATCTAAGCCTCTTGGATCCCTGCTTTATATAAAGTCTTAATAACACCTTTTAAGTTCTCTTGTAGATATTTAATCACTCTCGCTACCCTCAGTTTCTGTCCCTGTCAGTGTCAGCGATAGTCTCAGCAACATTTGTTCAGATTCCCCTGAGGCTCCATGGTGTTCGGTCTCCGAAGGTGTGTGGGGAGGGGCCCTCTGGGTTGGGGGTTAAGGGCTTCTTCGGCTCAGCCTCAGTTTTGCAACTGCTGCCCGTAGAAATCAGCTGTTGTTCCTCTGTGATCCCATCCTACTTCTCTGTGGTCCTGTCCCGCTTTTCTGCCATACCTGTTTCTCTGCCATCTGCCCTGATGACTGGGCCCTGCAGCCAGCTAGTCACAGCAGGAATGTTCAGGGAGCTCGCAGCACGAACTCACTACTCCTTCTCCTCTCCCCCTTCTCCTGCAGGGAGCTCCGGAGACTGCGAGAGGCAACTTCTTTATTTCTCCTGGTCCACCGCCTGACACCTGGGATTTTGATCTGTGGAAGCTCTTATGTGCAGATCCCACGCTCAGACTTGCTGGTATGCAGTTTGGGTGTTTTTTGTTAAGTTTTAGATGTTCAGCTTATTGATGTTTCAAGGAGAGAGATCTGGGGACATCTCTCACTCTGCCTTGTTTCTAAAGATCCTTTTGTGTATCTTTTGAATTAGTGTTTTTGTTTCCTTCAGGTAAATACTCAGAAGTGGTATTGCTGGGCCAACAGACACATGAAAAGGTACTCAACATCACCAATCATGAGAGAAATTAAAACCAAAACCACAATGAGATAGCACCTCACACCTGTCAGAATAGTTATCATAAAAAAGACAACAAAGAACAAGTATTGGTATGGAGGAGGAGAGAAGGGAACCCTCGTGCACTGCTGGTAGGATTAGAAACTGGTGCAGCCACTATGGAAATTCCTCCAAAAATTAAAAATAGAACTACCATATTGGTCTTTTCTTAATAAGAGATTGTAAAAGGCTTTTCCTTATCTTTAAACCAGTGAAACAAAGATAGTCTGTCTTCTCAGAATAATTTCCTGTGCTTTATGTTAACCTTTATATGTCCTTAATTAATTCACTTTAACAAGAGGTAATATTTTTTATTGTCATGTTATCTCCTTTATTTACTTTTGAATTCTTTTATTGTCACTTTGGTTAAATATGTAGCTAAGTATTCTTTCACAGTGACCTGGGATTGTATTTAGTCAAGTATTCAAACCTTTTGATATTTTGGACAATTTTACTTTTCCAGAATCAAATCCTAAATGAAATCGTGATTCTGAACTGAGCTTAAGATTTCTCAGATGGCTCTTGGAAAAATTTCAAAGGATTTTTAGTTTCATCTTATAAAAAGAGATGAAGAAAAGCATTGTCAAATGAGGGATGCTTTAACCTTCTCTAGGTCATATGTATATGAATAAAATGTTATTAATATAAATAGTTTAGATATTGTATGAAATTTGTCAATACCCTTGCTGTCCATGATATGTTCTGATTTAATGTATCAGTCATAATTTGTTATTTTAAATGTTATATGCTGTAGAAATAATTCCTTTGTCAGTTGAATCATTTTTATTATGAACTCTCATCAGATCTTTAACCACAGCCATTTTAAGCCTTTTGTCATCAACAGATATTTTTTGTTTTACTCTGACTTTTCTCTGAAAGCACTTGCAATCAGATGTAAGCAGAGAGTTTCATCTTCAACAAAAAGGAACTGTCTCCAAGATCCATGGAAAGGACTGACAGGTCTGTGTAATTCAGGCTTCTGATGGCATTGCTAAAAATCACTCTGAGGCCACACCTTAACTGAGAAAGGATTTCTAGAACTCTAGTGGAAAAGCTGATAGGTTCGTAAAACCACAAACCCTACTCCAAGTAGGACAGAAACTAATAACATGAAATTGAATGAACTGATGAAGTATGATTATGACTTTTATTTGGAATATTGATGCTGAATTTAAGGAACCCCTTTCCCTTTTAAGTTATAACTCATAACAATTTAGTAGATAATACTTTTGTAAACAGAAATGAAACATTTATCTCTTCAGCCTGCCTGATCTCTCCAGAATTCAAAAACTCTTGTTGAATGTTTTCATTTTTATGGCAATATAGTTATTTGCATAAGTTCAATAAGAATCTGTCCTCCTTGAAGGACACAATTGAAAACATTGGTTATATAACCAGTGCTTTGACTAGAATGTCATATTTGAGAATAATGTACATAAAATCAGATATGACCAGATAGTTTTAAGGAACTAAGGTTGACTTTATGGAGCCAATGCTTACAAAGCCCTTTTGGGAAAACAGGGTTGGTACCTGGCTTACAGGCTTCCCAGCCTTACAGGTGAGCACAGGTCACTTACGGGCAGGCCCAGGAAGCTTAGGATATTTTGGGGACCTAAAGAAGAGAAAATTCACCCAGACCTATAGGTACTGCAGATAAAGTCTGGTGGCAAGTTTCTGGCTTGGCTTCCTAGTCTTGGGAAGCTTTTAAAAGTCTGATTTGAGATTCTTTATGACAAGTTCCAGCAAAGCAAACTTTCAAAGGTCTGTGTGGTCAATTACTATTGCTGCTGTACTTATGTAAATAATAGGTCAGATCTAATAAGAACAGACTTGTTTTGTAAATAAGAATAATCTTACTTTGCATAACTTCTTTGAAAAAAAGGGTAAGTGTAGAGAAAAATTTTATGTATCAATGGAAAACTATAGCACACCCTGGTCCTATTCATTATCTTTGAGATTTTGTTAACTCCTTGTAAGTTGAACTGAATTCTGCCATCTTGCACATTTTGTCAGTCTTCCATGCCTGGAGATGCTGCTGTGTAGGCCACTCAGGAAGTTCAGTGACAGTTTAACATCTTCCATACTCTGCTCCGGGAAATAGCCATGTCTGTGACACTGATGTTTATGCCATCGCCAAAGACATTCAGATTGCAAGGACATCTGTCAGATTGCCACTACTGTTCTCATTCTACCATCTAATGGTGCCTCACATGCAACATATAGAAATCTCAACTGGCTACTCTCTAGACTCAGAAACTGGATTTGTAGTCTGCTCCAACCCTTAATCTATGTTTTTCTCATTTTTTCCCCATAGAAATTCCCCCTCTTAAATGTCTGATGATTTACACCATCCAGCAAATATCCTCCAGTCCCAACTGATGGTTCATCTAGTCCTTAATGAACAAAAGGAAACTAACAAGAAATGGACTTATATTGTTCAGAGGAAAGAAGACTATTTTTTCTTTCCTTGAACAAGCAGTGGGACTGACAGATTCTCAGGCCTCCATTTTGGCCTTTTTCTGTCTTTGGCATGCCTAGCCCAGTTTTAACAAGAATCCTGCTAAGTAAGTTTAATGAGAGTCCCCTCAACTGTTGATATCTGATCACCCTTGATGTCTGGTAAAGCTTCTTACCCACCCACCCCCCAACTTCGATGTATAAATCCTTGACCTGCGTTTAGCAGAAATCCTGTTGAAAAAGAATTTCCCTGCTTTTCATGTCTCCTCTTAATTTTCCATCCACTGACCCCTCACTGCTTTTGGGCTATAAATCCTCAATTGTCTTGTGTTAGCAGTTGAGCCTGATTTCTCTCAACTGTTGCAAGAGAGTCAGCTCCTATTACAATAGTCTTAAAATAAAATCTTCTTCACCATTTTTATAAGTGTCAGAAAAATTTTTTCAGACATATCAGGCAAAAGGAGTTTCTTAGTAAACAAGCCACATGAGACAATAGAATCAGCATCTCCTCTTTAAAGATCATTTTGTCCTATCTCTCACCCAGTTTTGGAATCCCTCAAACCTCAACCTGTAGCTCAGTACCTTACCCCTTCCCCTTATTTTTGGCTGTTTAACACATTTCCTGGTAATCACTAATTCATCACATGGAACTGAATAAGAACCATTTAATATGATTATCTTCTCCATTAAAGCTGTCATCATAATTAGAGCTGCAGTGAACTGTTTGCCAGGAATTATAACTTCTGCCAAGAAAAACTTGGGTGTCATTTTAGAAAAATTCTTCAGTGGGGGAGGAGGAGATCAGGACCATCTGTGTTCGGATCCAAAGCTGAATAATGAGAAAGAAAGCCCCTTTCCTCCACTATCTGCCAAACTCTAGCCGGCCCTCCAACTGGACTTTGCCAAAGACTTTAGAATGATTCAGCTATCAAGGTAGTCCAAAGAGCACACCCTCTCAGGAAATGACAGCCTTGGAAAAGTTACCCTTTAAGAAGAGAAAAAAAGGCAGCAGCAAATAAAAATTAGGCCTTTGTGCATAAGGCTTCCTAAAAGTTGTTCCAAATGGTTTTGTTTGCCACCCCACTGTTTCCAGGGCAACCACCTAAGTCAGGACAGAAGTAGAAGAAGACATGAAGCTAGAATGGGACCACCCACTGCAATTCTCATTTTATCTTGATGGCAAGAACCTTTATATCGACTCAAAGTGTTTGTCAGGCTTCTTTCTGTGAATCACTGGAATAACATTTTACCCTGATGGAAGTGTGTCACAGGCTGCTGCTCCCACATCCCCCCATACTGAGGTGTTTTTAAATGGCACCAAATATCTCAGGGGAATTTTCTTTGCACTACTAGCTTTGCTTTGTCGCACATTTTTAGATTACAAACTGTAAACTATAGATAAAGTACATTATGCTAATTTCCTCCTCCGTAGCGTCTAGTTATTTTTAGGAAAAGTGTCTTTGAAATTCAGTTTCTCAGGTAAATGTTTAAAATGAAGAGAAAAATAAAATCAAAGCGGAGAAAGGCTCAAGACTGAGACTGTAGCCACATTACAGCCTGGCACTTAGTAATGAGCAAATCTTGTGTCTAGCATGGATTTTTAGCTGCAGGTAGTGGAAGACCCCTGAATTGGGCATCATTAGACTTAGGTGTGCCTTCTGATTCTGCAACTTCTTACATATGTGACTTTGGAGGAATTTATTTTATTTCTCTAAGCCTTAGTTTCCTTATCTATGAAATGAGAAATGTTCAGCAAGAACTCTAAGGTGTCTTCCACTTCTCATGTTCTATGACCCTCTGCTAAATTGAATAAAATGCCCTCAAATCACATAGAGCAGATTATATTGACTATCTTTAAAAAGAATAAATAAAATCAACCTGTGAGCATTAAAAAATTAAGTAGCACCAACCCACCACCCCACCCCAGAAAACTGTATTCCCCCCTGCCAAAAAAGTTTCAGTTAGCACTCAAACACTTCCACTTACATTCTTTATGATTTCTTGCTGCACGGGGGTTGTTGATCTTTTCACTTGCTGTGCTGGGTATCTCCCATTTGCTCCTCAGATCAAATCTCCATCATTTTTCACCCTGGGAGGTTTTCCTGTAAAAATTACAATACAGGCTCTTGCTGTCTGACTGCCATGTGGATTCTGGAAATGGGCAGGTGATAGAAAGGAGGGCAGGGTGTGACGTTGCTATGAGTTAGCTGCATCCTTCAACCAACTTTCACAACTCCTGGAAGGCATCCTCTCTACATAACTGTCTCCAGGTTTCCATAATGGCTCTTAGTTCAGGCTGCCATAACAAAGTGCCATAGACTGGGGTGGCTTAAACATAACAGAAATTTATTTCTCACAATTTTGGGGACTGCAAGCCTGAGATTAGCGTGCGGCAGATTTGGCGTCTGACAAGAACCTGCTTCCTGATTGCAGACCGCCAACTTCTCTCTGTATCTTTACATGACGGAAAAATGGCTAGAGAGCTCTCTGGAATCTCTATTATAAGGGCAACAATCCCATTAATGAGGGTTCCACCCTTATACCTAAGTACCTCCCAAAGGCCCCACCTCCTAATACCATCATTTTGGGGTTGGAATTTCAACATATGAAGTTGGTGGGGGGAAGGAGGAGACACATTCAGTCCATAACATGCTCCTTCCCCTTGCTACTTTAGGTCTAGTGGCACTGCATAACCTCTGTGGTTTTCTGTGCCCTGTGTATATCTTTGAAAAATGGTCTTTATTCGAGTCTCCCCAAATTATCCAGTTTGAATGAGCCATCTGTTGCTTGCCTCTACCCTAACTGATACACTTGGTTCCTTGAGATAGAGATGAGGCAAGATTGGCGAAGTCATGGTGCTTATGACTTCAATATATCGATTTACCTTGAATATATACCCCTCACCTTAATTGTGACTCTGAGAGAAGGTAAGAATCTCTTTGCAGTGCTGCTTATTATGTCTTACTTGACTCTGTACATGCTTATATTAGGCAGGATTCAGAAGCAGTTACCAGACACCAGTCTAGTAATTTAAGCAGAAAAGAATTGGATGCAAGGAGTCAAATACTCACAGTATAAAAGGCTGGAGGAGTGGGCTCTAGGCTGAGCCTCCCGTGATGACTTCCAGAACACCACCACAGAGCTGACCTGTTCAAAGAACTCTCTCTGCAGTAGTCAGGAAGCTGTAGAATCAAAGAGTTCCTGTGCCACCTGCCAGCTCCAAGATCACACGACTTTTGCCAGAATTCAGGAATCAGAAAGTTGTAGCCTCAATTGTTGGTCTCAAACCATGTGTACCTGATTTGTACCATCAAAATGAAGGCCTGCCTTTCTTCCAACTTAGTTTAAGTTCAGTTTTCATACAAGTACATTTCTTTAGTGGAGTCTAAATCATATACCTAGTTGTAAATGAGTCTGAGAAATAGCAATTTTAGCTTCCCAGTCTCTGTACTATAGGAAGGCACACTAGAAGATTAGGATGAATTGTGAGCAAACCAATCTACTCTGTCACAAAATTACTTCTGAAAGCAAGTTTCAAATGGCATACTAAAAAAAAATGAACTTTAGAGATTTTTTTTTAAAAAAGAGACTAAAATTCAAATCTCTGCACTAGGATTTAGTAGCTGCATGACCTTGGGCCAGATGCACTTAATATTACTGGATCTGTTTTTCTTCTGTACAATGGGAATAACAATGTTTACCTCACAGAATTATCATTAACTAATCAGATTTAATACTGTGAATTAGTATAACAAATTTTACTGATTGAAGTTTTGGTTGAATGTTACAGAAATCTAATTGATTGGTTAAGCCAAAAAGAAATTTATTACAGGATATTTGACAGGTCACAAAATTTCCAGGATGGCTAGAGAGCCAGGCTCAGGTAAAACTTCCAGAATACCACCTAGAATGGTCATCAGAACTAGCCTGAGGACATTGCTACTGCCTCCATACCTCCTCCCAGCACTCAATGCTACATTTTTCTCTGCCAGCAGTAATTTTACTGATGCAGGTGCTGCTGACAGCTCTGTTACCAGAAACTCAACAGTGCCACCTCTGAAGGCCAAGTGACAGTGGTGTCACTCTCACTGGCAAAATGGATTTCACATGGCATTTCTCCTCACATTAGTCTCTTCTCAAAGGACATATCACAAGGGTGTCTGGGGATAAGGGTAGGGGGGCGGTGGGCAGGGTGGTGGCTGAGTCACATAGTTGTTTCCAGCCACAAGGAGGGTTAGGGAAGCAAGATTTCTGACTTTTAACTTAAGAAGGAAGGAAACTCTCTAAATAGAGGGCTCACTACACCCTCTCCAAATGGCTAAGTCTACTTCCAGACATGTGAGTGGTGAGACTTCAGATTAATATAGTTCCCAAACACCCAAGTCTTCCATCTCACAAATGTTATGAAGCAGAGAGAAGCCACTCCCACAAAGTTCCTGACCCACAGAATCTATATGCATATTGAGTAGTTGCTGTAAGCTGCCAAGTTTTGAGGTAGTTTATATTGCAGTCATAGCAACTGGAATGGGTTTTAGTACTTGGGAGTTGGTGTAACAACTCTAAAAACATGGCAGTGGCTTTGGAACTTTGGGGTAGTGGATGGAAGCTGCAAGTGCCTTTAAGAGACTGGTGGCAGAGTCTGATGGCCCTCAAAAGGGCTCTCAGGGCTTAAAAGAAAGTAAAGAAGATGTTATTGGAAATAGGAGGAAGAGGATTCTTTTTATGTAGTGACAGAAAGTATAGCAACACTATAACCTGTGATAAAGTAGAAAGTAGAAAATGTACCTAATGAGCTTGATGATGTAGTTGAGATTTCCTGGAAGAATGTTGAAAGTGCCACCTGGCTGCCGCTTCTTGCTTACAGTAAAATGTGAGAAGTCAGAAATAAGCTAAATGAAGAGCTGGATTTGAAAATAAAACTTGTTTTCAGGCTCCCCCAGATTTCAATAAAGAAAAAGCTTCACAGCAAAGATCAAATCCAGGGAAGAACTACAAGATCTGTTGTTATGATCTCAGAAAAATCTAAAGTGTTTTCCTCAGACAGAATGTCCTCTGAGGATTTTAAGGGCATCTCTATTTAAAAAAAAAAGACTTCTAAGAATTCTTAAAGATATTGTTCCTTCAGAAGCCTAATAAGAAGACCGAAGTAAGAGAAACTATCCCAAAGAGACCCATGGATATAAATTTTGTTTAATGGAGTGGATTATAAATTGATTCATTTAAAAACCCTACAAAGGTTTTTAAAGAATTATATCAACTTGGACTAAAAGATTATATGAGAGAGAGAGAGATCTTTGGACCCCCAACTTTCTAAGAGCAGAGCAGGCTGAGAAAATTGCCTAGCTGCAAGTGTGGGCTATTTTCTATGGAAAATGAAAAAGTCAAGAATACAGAAGCAGAGCCAAGAGCCATGGCAAATAATTTCCAGACAATGGGAATTGGTAATCAAGGAACTGGCAATATATGTCCAGCTGGATTTTAGTATTGCTAGGGACCAATGACTCCTGTGTGCTTCTATTGTCTCCCTTTTTGAATGGCAGTATCTATCACAGTTATTTTGTGCCAACATCATGGTGTATTGGGAATGTATGGAAGAGATTTTTTTCTCTTTAGTTTATAGGTCTACAGATCAAAAGGAACTGTTCCCAGAAAGCTATATCTGAGGAGGCACATCCAAGGAGAGTTATTTGTACTTAAATATAATCTAAATTACAATTTATTTTCCTTTCTCCCTAAGCACCTACCTAGTGCCTGACATATGGAAGGTGCTTAGAAAATATTTGGTAAATGATTACATAAATAAAAGAATATGTTATCTATCATACTGCAAAATATGCATTCTGGTTAGTAAAAATAATTATGGACTTGCATAAGGATAGATATATAGAATTGAGAGTCCACAAATAAACCCATACATTAATGGGCAAATTGATTTTCAACAAGAGTGCCAAGACAATTTAATGAGAGTAAAAAGAGTCTCTTCAAGAAATGGTGCTAAGAGAACTGGATATCCATTTGCAAAAGAATGAAGTTGTACACCTACCTCATAACATATACAAAAATTACGTCACAGTGGATCAAGATCTAAATGTAAGAGTTAACTATAAATTTCTTAAGAAAAAACAAAGTTTTAAATCTCTGTTACCTTGGATCAGACAATAGTTTCTTGGATATGATACCAAAAGCATGAGTAACCAAAGGGAAAAAATTGTATTTCATCAAAATTTTAAAATTTATGTTTCAGAAAACACTGTCAAGAAAGTGAGAAGACCTCTCAAAGAAAGAGAAAATAATTGCCACAATTGGTCCTCCTCCACAACACCTCCTCTGCTATCCATTCTAAATTACCCTAATGCTTAACTATTACCTTATGCCATTGGCTGACTTGATGGAATAAACAAAACTTCCTGAGAGATGTGAGTCACATGTTTAGCTTTGATTACTACTCATAAAGGTGACAAAATGTAAAATATATGTATAAAATACTAAGGCCTCTTAAGGGCTTATATTGTGAGGTATGGCAAAGATTAGCATTCTGTTTCCCATGGGCCAGACTTGGCCTACCACATGTGTTTGTAAAGAACATTTTATTGAAAACAGCCATACATTTATTTATATATTTTCTATGGCTATTTTCATGCACTCACAAGAGAGCTGAGTGGTTGACAGAGAATTGATTGCCTGCAAAGCCTATATTTTTACTATTTGGCCCATTAAATAAAAAGTCTGTTTGCCCCTGCTCTAAGACAATCCCCATCAATAAGCAGTGGCACATTAGAGGGGTGAGCTCTCAGAAGGATATCACACCAAATGCTTCCTCTACCTTGCCCCCTTGGTCTCTGCTGACTGCTTCTATATTTTGAGAGACCACTCAGACTTCAAAGAATTCAAGATCTGAAAATAAGTGTGGCAGAGTCTGATAGTTCTCCAGTATTTATTATTCTCTTTTTCACTAAGAGAATCCTAGGCACATGGCTGCCAAGAATAAAGATAGCATTTCCCAGCTTCCCTTGCAGCTAGCTGTGGCCATATGACTAAGTTATTATTAATGAGACGTCATGTCCAGACACTATCTCCAAAATAAGGGTTATGCCCTTTGTAGTATATTTTCTCCTTCTTGCTGGTAGGAATGCAGATGCAATGACCAACTTGGATCATGCCTATATGCTAATAAAGAAAGCTAGAAGGAACCTGGTTCCTGTCAAATAAACATTTTATATGTGAAAACAATATCTTGAGTGTTAAAGCTACTATAAAATTGGGTTTTACATCTCATGCTATACCACCTAATTTTTACACATACAATATCATAGACAATAGAATTATGGCTCTCTGAAAGCAGGGACCTTGTCTGCTTGCATTGTGGTTATATCTCCAGCATCTAGAATGCTGCTTGGTGCATGGCAGATACTTATAAAGAAATGTATGAATAAAATATTATAATAAAGAAAAATGAAGAACCACGAATGACAGTTGCCAGCATTTCACACATCTAGAGAATTTGTTTAAATTATAATTGAATATACATAACAAAATTTATTATCTTAACCATTTAAAAATAGTGGTAAAACATACATAACAAAATTTATCATCTTAACTATTTTTAAGTGTACAGTTTAGTGATATTAAGTACATTCACATCTTTGCACCACCATCTGTCTCCAAAACTTTTTTCACTTAGTGGGTAAAACTCTTTATCCAGTAACTCTGGATAAAGAGTTACTTTAAACAGTAACTCTCCATTATACAATAACTCTCCATTCTCCCCTTCCTTCAGCCCCTAGCAGCCACCAGTCTACCTTACCTTGCTATGGGTTTGACTAGTCTCCGTACCTCATATAAGTGGAATCATACAGTATTTATCCTTTTGTGAATGGCTTATTTCACTTAGCATAATGTCTTGAAGTTTCGTTCATGTTGTAGCATATATTAGACTTGCATTCCTATTTAAGACTGAATAATATTTCATTGTATGTAAACCACATTTTGTTTACTCATTCATCATTGATGGATACTTGGTTGCTTCTACCTTTCAGCTATTTTGAATAATGCTGGTATGAACATGGATGTACAGAGAATATTTAAAATTTTTTCATATATCTTAGATTCTCTGATTTACTGAGTCAAAATTTTAAAAGTGAGAGAAGAGAAGGGAACAGTTCGGAAGCTGTATTTTATATTTTCTAGGTAATTTGGTATATATACAGTGTAGTCTTGGATTGATAGTTGGGAGTCACCGATCTCACAGAAAGAAGTATACTAGCGAAGTACAAATAACAACAACAAAATCAACCGAGTGTAATAAGATTGTAAGATGTGAGTTCAGTATGTGGTTGAAAACCGAAGAGAATTTGAATTAGATAGAAAGGAAGGCATTTCAGGTTGAAGAAAAAATAAATTCAGATATCTAAACATCATGATTTTACTTTTCTAGGTGTTGTTAATTATGGAATTATAGCTCATTCAAAGTCCAAATTGATTCATGGTATATTTTCATTCAGCCCTTATTGAAAACAAGAATAACAACAGAGTATTGTTCTACTAAGTATATGATAAATTTTGTTATATTTATGAAACTCTCATTAGAGCAACAATATGGTCAGCTAACCTTCCCATACACATTTGTTGTTTCCCTGCTGTGAGGATGGAAGACGAGGAAAGAAAAATTGATGAGGAAATATAACCTGAAAACTGAAATTCATCCGAAATTGTCTTTTGAGTATGATGGACTATGTAATTCATAGTATAACAAGTAGTTGAAAGAAAGTATATGTTGAGATTCAATCCACCCTTGAAATAGAATTGGAAACATTTATCAGTTTCTTTGTTGCAATTTTAAGCTAGGGGAATGACTTTGTCAGAAATCCTGCTCTTTCACAAATCATCTCATCTACTTCTAAATCAATACATTGGTCATATTCTGCCCCCCTTTGGTTGAGTTACACTAAAAGCAAATTTATTCTTCAGCCTTTTACCCTCCAAAAGTGTTAACTCAGCTATTTCATTTTTCTAGATAGAATAGTATGTGTCTCTGATATATCTGTTTTTTAAATTTCTCATTTTTATAAATTGCTTGGATATGACCAGGAAAATTCCTCCTTCCACCATAGCTTTAAAATAAATTTTACTAACTCATTTTCATTTTGTAAGTGAACCATTGATATTGTGATTTTCTGCTTCTTTTCAAATGCAATTCAAGTTGTTATTTGATAAAGTGTGATGTTAAATGAAACTTATTATGCTCAGAGAATATCTTCCTCTCTTTGACTTCTTTAATTAATTAATTCAACAACAACAAAAATAAAGCACTAACTGTGTGTCAGGAACTGTAATTAGTGAGCAAAAAGAGAGTTTCTTACATGTAATGATAGTTAAGAGACAGACTTTTATGAGAGAATCTCACAAATAAAAGTAAAATTTCTGTACTTACAAGTAGGAACTGACTCCATATTGTTCTTTGAGAGTGTTTGAACACTCATGGAAGACATTTGAGCTGAGTTACTGAATAAGTAGGATAAGAAGCATAACTTTGGTGTGGGTAAGCCAAGAGGATTTCAGGAAGAGGGTATGGCATAAACAGAGGTTAAATGTCAGCCTTTATGGCTTAAACCCAGAGATAAAATGCAAATGTGCTTCAAGTTATATTAAGGACTTTTGCCTTTTTTTCAATGTGCAATGTATGGACATTAGCTAAGAATCTTTCAACCACAAGTGATGGAAAATCTAGTCTAATCTACCTTAAGCCAAAGGGGTGGAGGAGGGAGGTCATTGGTTTATCTAATGGTGAAGTTCATAGTTCAGACCCTACCCAAGCACAGTTTTATCTGTAGGAGGATGATGTCTTCATGCCTCTGCTTTAGCTTTCTGGGATTCCTTGACTGTCCTAGCTTAATATTTAGGCCGATTTCCAACATAGTCACAAAAACCAGTCAATGTCCTTGATAGGATTTGTTTAAATTACATACCCACATTGAACCAATTCCTTCAGCTATGGGAATGCAGTACTTTAAGTGGTTTAGGTATGGGTTAAGTGCCCTTCTCTAAAACAATCTCTGTAGCTAGAGGAGGGTATGCCAGTAAAGGCATACATAACGCTGGAGCTGGAGAAGGGGGTAATCCCAAATCACTTTGGGAGATGTGGTTTCCTAAATGAAACTTAGCGTGTTATTACCATAAGGAAGATGGAAATTTTCTGGACAGATAACATCAGATGTCCAATAGATTTCTGAAGAGTTTTAAGCAGGCTAAGAATAAAGGAAGTGGGGTGTGGCTTCATAGTGTAGTGGTTAGCGCATCTGCTTTGCACACAAAAGATCCTGGGTTCGCAACCGAGGTGGAGCCATGGACCATACCCTAAGTGCGCCACACCCCATGTGCACCACACCCTGGGTGCATGCTGGGTGCCTTTGAAAAGGGATTTCCCGCCTTCAGAGATCCAGTTCTTAAGGGAAAATGGCAACATCCATGGGTCAGTGGTAGAAGTGCAGGGACGAGGGATTAAAAGAGGAAGGAAAAAAAAATAGAGGAAATAACAAACAGATCTGCATTCAGATACAAAAAGAAGGACTTGAGAGTGGAAAATGAATTGAAGGGGAACAGGAATACATACACAGATGACTAATTAGTAGGTTAGAATAGTATTCCAGCAGTCTGGTATAATGATAGCTTGGACAGAGGAAGTGGCAGCAGAGTTGGGAATAAGCAGAAAGACTCAAGAGACGTTTAGAAGATAAAATAATACAACTTGGTCATTAACTGATATGGAGGAAGTGAAGGTAAAGAAGTTATTAAAAATAACCCCAGGTTCCTGGCTTACACATAAATTGGATAAATGGTGGTGACATTATACTGATAAAGAGTATTATTCAAAGACCGACTTTGGGAGATAGACTCAGTTTCAGATTAATTTCAGTTTCTTTTGAGACATCCAAGTAAAACTGGCCAGAAGACACTTAGATTGTTTTGATTTACTCAGAAACATTTATTAAAGACTTTGGGACAAATCTATAACACTTGGCTGAATTTCTCTAAAACTTTTCCCACTAGAAAAAAATACAGTAATTCTCCCTTATCCAGGGGGAATATGTTCCAAGACCCCCAGTGGAGAGAATGGTCATGTGTCCATGACATTCATTATTCTAACCACCTGATATCCATTATCTAGACCACTGGCCATCTGGAAGATTACCATTTCCATTGAATCCAGAGGCTAAGAATGCAGGACTGATTCTTCTCAAGAATGTACTTTTACTATAAGAACTCTCAACTTTTCTCTTTTCTTTGGAACACGCTGGGTATTACCTGGCAGTGTTTCCTTGTTAAAAATCTAAGACCCTTGAATAAAATTTGCCATTTTTAATTTTAACAAAGCCTTCTATTTAATTTCTACTCAGTCAACATACCTTTTAAATAATTCTTTAATTCGTTCATTAGACAAATATTAATTGAGTATCTACTTTATGCAAACTTTTATTTTAGCTGCAATACAGGAAACAATATATTAGCTGAGGGTTTGTCGTATATGTCTTTTATTATGTTGAGGGACTTTCCTTCTATACTTATTTATTAAGTCTTTTAATCATAAACGGATGCTGTATCTTGTCAAATGCTTTTTCTGCATTTATTAATTTGATCATGTGATTTTTATCCTTCATTTTAATTTTGTGGTATATTACATTAATTGATTTATATAAGTTGAAGCACACCTGTGCCCCTGGAATGAACCATACTTGATCATGCTGTATAATCTTTTTAATGTATTGTATTCAATTTGCTAGTATTTTGTTTAGGAATTTTGCATCTGTAGTCATCAGAGATATTGGGATATAGTTTTCCTTTTTTGTGTTATCTTTACCAGGTTTTGGTATCAGAGTATTGTTGGCCTCATAAAATGAGTTAGAAAGTATTGCCTCTTTGATTTTTTTGGAAAAATTTGAAAAGAACAGATATTAAATCATCTTTGGATGTTTGGTAGAATTCACTAGTGGAGCCATCTGGTCCTGGACTTCTACTTTTTGGGAGATTTTTGATGATTGTTTCAATTTCCTTACTGTTAATTGGTCTATTTAGATTTTTCATTTCTTGTGATTCAGTCTAGGAAGGTTGTATATTTCTAAGAACTTGTTCATTTCTTTTAGGTTATTGAATTTGGTGGCATTTAATCTTTCATAGTATTTTTGTATGATACTTTGTATTTTGGTGGTACTTGTCGTAACTTCTTTTTCATTTCTGATTTTGTTTGTGTCTTTTCTCTTTTTTCCTTGGTGAGTCTAACCAGGGCTTTGTCAATTTTACTGACCTTTTTTAAGGAATTAATGCATTGTTGCATTAATATTTTCTATTGTCTTTTTCCCCTCAATTTCATATAATTCTGCTCTAATTTGTATTATTTCCTATTTTATGCTGACTTGGCCTTAATTTGTTCTTTTTATAGTTTTTTAAGATGTAATATTAAGTTGTTTATTTGGGATTTTTCTTGTTTCCTGAGATAGGCAGGAAGGAAAACGTAAATCAAAGTTGATGCATCCTATGTTGTTTAATGTCAAGGAACAGAGATTCTCAATATAAACTCAGGTAAGTGGTGATGGGGGTGCTGGTTTTCATTATTCTTAGGGCACATATACAGTTAAAGAGTAAAAGAATCTCATGTAAATCCAACAGGGGCTGTAATAGAGCACAGTCTGATTCAGATTAGAACTGGAAGGTGGTTCTGGATCCAAAGTATGATGCCTCTGGGCATGGATTTTTATATCCCCTCTATATGCTCCACATAGTATTTAAATAGTGTTCAAATAGCATTTACATATCTCTTTTTCTCTGTCCAATTAAAAATGGTTTTTTAAAAAATATATAGTCATGCACTGCATAACAATATTTTAGTCAGCAATGGACCACATATATGACATCCGACCCATAAGATTATAATGGAGCTGAAAATTCCTGTCACCTAGTGACATCTGGAGAACAATTCATTACATAAACACTGTTGTGTTACAATTGCCTACAGTATTGTCAGTGTAAGAAATGTCTAAACTTGCATAAAATTTTTATAAGATTTTATTTGAGCAAACTGACAACAATGCCTGCAAGCAAGATCTTTAATGCTCCAGAGAACAACCGTTTTGCAGTTTTTGAAAACATATTTGGGATTAAGGAGGAAATGTAAGGTAGATTACATGAAGGTAGGAGAAAGCAAGATGAGGTTTGGATTACTGGATAGTTAAGATTATGTGTTCTTTTGAGGGTGGTTATTCCTCTGAGGGGTTGAAAAGGATTACTTTGGCATTCATAGATGTATTAACCTAGATGTACAAGAACAATGGACAGGGCTTGCTTAAGGCAAAGATGAGACTTTCACAAAAGAAATTATATGCCTGGGGCGTGTCTACTCACCAATACCTGCCAGTTAGGAATTTATGATCAGATAACTCTCTGAGGTACTTTCCACAGAATCCCTTTTCTCTCCACATCCCCTACAAAGTGGTAGGCTATGTCACACACCTTAGGTATGCAGTTGACTGTATCATCTAGGTATTTGTAAGTGGACCCTATGATGTTCACACAGTGATGAAATTGTCCAACAACACATTTCTCAGAATGTATCAAGTGGTGCGTGACTGTACTTCCTATTTAAATACCTGAGGAAGGATCTCTGTTAGGCTCTATTGATAACTATTGTGACATTTTAGCAGTTTCTTAGGTTGGGTTCCCACTGACTTGGAGGCAGGAATTTGAGAGCTGGTAGTTAACTTGAGAGGTGGATCCTGGAAACATTTTAGGGAAACAGGGAATTGCGATAAAGAAAGAAAGGAAGCCAATAAAGGATTCATTATTGAGCAGGTCACTGCTATGGGCAACTAACTGTGCCAAGGGGGAACTCTTAGAGATAGTGTAGAATGTTCCTCAGATTGCCACAGTAAAGAGGCAAAGAAGTTGAGTATTTGTCCTTTAACTTCCATCTTTCATTGGCAGAGGGCTGATTCCAGGGGTATTAACTTATGCACAGCCAGCCTGCTCTATTTGCCTTAAGTAGAAAGTGGCAGGTGCTTATAGTAGAATGTTGTCAACATAATGTGGATCAGAAGGTGTGAAAGGTATATAGGCAGGGAACCAACAGCATTCGTTATAGGCAGAACCCTATTGTGGTCAAATCATAGGTTGATGTCCTTTGGGTCAGTGTCTAATCAGCTTTGGCTCCTATAAGGTTTGCAGTTATGTGATATTAAACAGAATTTAATAGGTTGCTTTTTCAGGAGGGATGTGCTCATGGCAAGAACTATTGATTAACATGTCTAGTACAAGGAGATAAAAATTATGAAGATAATTACAGCAGCAGACCATTTATCTGGAAGTCTAAATACCATAGCATCCAAACAACAGGACTATTAAAGAGAATAATGAAGTTTAACCAGTGATAGCAATAATGTAACAACTATGTCTCTGGTAATGCATATGTTGTGATAATACTCAGTTATTTGTAGGTTTGGGCATACAAAACTCTTTTTGAAGTTCTGTATTGCAGTTATGCAAATACATTTTATTTGGGTCCTAATCCAAATAATATAAAAAAAATCAAAAAACCACATTCATTGTTTCATTTCTTCAAGGCTGAGCCCAAAAGTCTGTATGGAAGTTGGCATACAGTGTTGGAGCCTGAGCAGCATGAGAGGGCATCTATGTGGGGAGGTGGTGGCTTGGAACAGGGTGACATAGTATGAGGAGAGTGTTCACATGGAGGGACAGCAGCAACAATGGGAAAGTAGTTATATCCAGAGTTATTGAACAAACCTGAATACCATTGAACAATATGAGGGTTATGGGAACCCACCCTCTGCACTGTCAAAAATCTGTGTATAACTTTTGACTCCCCTCAAACTTAACTACAGTCATTGGTACCTGTGGTAGATTGGTTCCAGGGCCCTTGCACATACCAAAATTTGCAGCTATTTAAGTCCTTTATATAAAAAGGAGTAAAACAGTGCAAACAGTTGGACCTTTGTATCTGCAGATTCATAACTGCAGATTGAAAACACTATTTTTGATTAATGGTTGATTAAATGAATGGATTTGAAACTCAGGGATATGGAGGGCTGACTGTATATTTATTGAAAAACATCCACATATAAGTGCAGTTTAAACCCATGTTGTTCAAGGGTCAGTTGTATATTGAAGATAACGGTTGCCTGGGTTCTCATTAGTGGAGAAGGTAAGTATAAATGAGAAAACTAGAATTAACCCTGTGGTTTTTTAAATTGACATATATCAATGATTTCATGGATTTCAATAGATGGATTAATATTTAGGTGGATGAATGGAAAGATAAATATAGTTGTATATGTATACATACATATGTATACACATACATTCACTAGCTCTGTCTACTGTGACAACCTGGAAACAGCAATATCCTAATAGCAATAAACACATTTAGCATCCAGATCTTGGTTTCTAAATTTCATTCTTTATTAAAAAGAACAAAGTGGTATGGAGGCAAGGAATGTATAAGATGAACCTGGAACATCTTGTGTCAGAAAGTAAGGAAGCCTTAAAAAATGATGAGGATATTAAAAGAACAGGAAAACCAGCTTCTAGCTCCCACTAGCCAAATCTGGGACAAATTTGGTCTTCAAAATAAGTAACAGCAATATTATAATTATAAAGTTGAATAAAATAGGAATTTATGAATCCACATTGAAAAGAAGGAAAAAGAAAGAAAGACCTTTCTTATAACTAGTAAATGTAGAAGGAATGATGGAATTTTACAAAATCACTATTTGACAACACAATAATTGAGAAAACAACAGTGAATGCTAAAACCACTGGGTAAAATTTGGTGAAGAATGGATGAAGAACTGCTCAACAAAATATTTTTTTAGTTAAAAAGTTAAAAAGTACAATTTTACAGAGGAGAACGTTAGCCTTACTTTAATAAAATGTAACTAAAGACCCATCAAGGGGAGTTTCCTAAAACAAAAGGAGACACTCCAAAACAATCTCTTCACTTCTAAGGATCAAAATTCTAGCCATCTCTGTTCATTACCTTCCATACCTCCCTATCTCCTGTTCAAATGAACTTCTTGACTAAGTACCTTATTAAAAATAAAAATGAGATCATTCTACTCCTACTCTTTAAAAGATCCCTTTTATTTTCATAGCTGCTTTCTTTTTGCAAAAGTTTTAAAATAGTTTGACTAGAAAACTTTAAACTTATTGGGGATGACATTAGCTAATAAAATTATATAGGTTTCAAGTGTACAGTTCAATAATATATCATAATACATCTACCTCCCCCTCCTTCCTTTTTCTTCTGCTAACCACTAAACTGTTATCTGAGTATATGAGTTTTTGTTTGTCTTGTTCGTTTGCTGCTTTCATTTTTCTATCCCACATATTAGTGAAATCATATGGTTCTCAACTTCTCTGTTTGGCTTATTTTGCTTAGCATGACAATCTCAAGATCCATCCATGTTGTTGCACATGGAAGTATTTTATCTTTTCTTATGGCTGAGTAATATTTTGTTATATATATGTACATCTTTATCCAATCATCTAAGAGCATGTATTTTTTGGGTCCTTTGTCCAAAATTATTTGAATGGAAATTTTGATTAATTTCTGTTTTTTGTTTAGCTTGTGGCTATATGATTTGCAGTGAGAATTGTGACCATGATAAATGAGATTTTGAAAGGTTTTCAAAATGAGAAAGTTTTTGCTACACTTCCTGTAGTGAATTTAAAATGGCCCCTAATTCTCTGCAACTCCTTCCATCAAGAGGTGAAGTCTATTGAATCTGTGTCAGCCTTGTGACTTTGACCAGTAGAATATGGTGAAGTGACATTGTATGACTTTATAGCTGAAGGCTCAGAGATGTCTTGATGCTTCTGCTTTAGCCCCACTGGAAGCAGCTACCATGTTAGAACTCCCCAGCTAGCCTACTATAGAGGCTATGTGAAGGTAAACTGAGGTGCCTAGCCAATAGCCACTCTCAACTACCAGATATGTGAATGAGACCATTCAGGACCATTCCTCCCCCAGCCAATTTGCCAATAGACTACAAACATATTTCAACCTATCCAACCTTGAGGAGCAGAGAGACAAGTCACCTCCATTGAGAGCCTTGTCCAGAATATGAACCCATAAAATTATGAGCCTTAATAAAGCAATAGTCAACAAACTATGTATGATCTGCAGGCTAAATCTGACTTGCTGCCTCTTTGTAAATAAAGTTTTATTGAAACATAGCCACACCCCTTTGTTTACATTATATCTGTAATTTCTTTTGAGGTAAAATAGTAGAGTTGAGTAGTTGTGACAGAGATTCTATTGTATACAAAGTCTAAAAATATCTACTATTTGGCCCTTTTCAGAAAAAGTTTGCCAAGACTTGATTTAAGCCATTGAATTTTGGGGTGGTTTGTTATGTGGCAGTAGATAACTCAAACACTCCCTTTGTAGCAAAAGGTCAGTCAAATCCTTGCTTGAACTATAATTAATTTCTGTAATTTCATGTACACATGTTGAGACTGGTGAAGGCATTTAACTTTATCTAGACCAACATCTGTTTTCATGTGAATAACAGTGTCATTTTTCTAAATAGAATATGTTAATAATGCTGCACACAATATCCACTTTCTTGATACAAAGCACTTTTTGAATTTAATAACCAGATAAAATTCAATATGGCTCTTTTCCACCCTCAGAAAATGTTTTATTTAAAAATTATTTATGCCAAAGTGAGTTTAACTTGATGTCAGAAATGAGCCTTGATAGTATATGAAAGTCTTTCAAAGTATAATAATTCACTGCAGAAAGCAACCTCTAAGTAATACTGCTACATTTTCACAACTTTTGTCCAATAGTTGGCCCTTATCTTATTTTTTTTTAAGGAAAAGTAAAATATTAGCCTGTCTTCAACATTCAAAGAGATGAGCCATATTTTCTGACTTGTACAAGGTATTTTAAAAAACTAATTTTAGGGATTGGCAGATCTACTATGTAATCCTGGCTTGTTGAAATGTATATGAATAGATTTCTACATGAGCTTGGGAAATATGAATAAATATAATGTGTAAAATACTGTCAAACCCAGATATTTATCTGTATACTGCAGAAATTTACTATCTATTCTTCTATGCCTAAATACATATGTTATTGCTGATTAAATGTTACTATTTCTGCAACAAAGTATAAAATAAAAGAGATGGGAAATATAATGTGTTTTTTCTTGCAGCTTTAAAAAGATATGAAATGTATGGCAGGGCATGACTGTACATGGTTAAGTCTCCTGAGTCAGTTTTGAGGCATATACAACTATGAGAGAAAAAACTGGTTATAGAAACAATATGAAACTGGGAACCTGAGTACCATCAATATGAGTTATGGTTCTTAAGGCCTAACTCTAACTCTATTTCTCCAAAATATTTTAGATTGTCTATTCAAATTTTAAGAAAAGTTTTCACAATTTCTAACATGATCTCTGCCTTTCCTGCATGTGTGGTATTTATAACACAGACTCAATATTTAACATTATATCTAACAACATATCATACTTTTGTTTTTCTTGAACCAGAATTATAGGATTTTAGGACTGGAAGAGACCTTACTGGTTATCTGGTTCACCTGATTTATTTGACAGAAAAGGAAATTTTTTTTTTTTAGTGTGTGTGTGTGTGTGAGACCTCCAAAGGACCAACTTATATACCATTTTGCATATGTCTAACAAACTACCAGATTCTCAGTTCTTTCAGGTGGAATAGAATTAATGTGCATCAATATCTGCAAGGTGAATTTACTATTACCAATTATTTAATGATGAAGTTGAGACTATTCTGGTTGTTTATAGGTTATAAGAACCCTTAAAGACTACCAATAAAATTCAAAGGAATCTAAAAATGAGAATAAAAATTGAATTTGTCAGTTGCTTTGTGTATAGTCTGAATTGTGTATCCTCATTGAAGTGCTAACCCGCAATACCTCAGAATATGACTGTATTTGGAGTTGGGGGTCTTAATGAGGTAATTAATTTAAAACGAGGTCATTATGGTGAACCTTAATCTAATAAGACTGGGGTCCTTATAAAAAGAGGAGACAACACACACCACACACACACACACACACACACACACACACACACACACACACACACACGGAGGGCAGACCATGTGAAGACACTAGGAGAAGATGGCCATCTTCAAGCCAAGGAGCAATGCCTCAGAGGAAAACAATCTTATCAGTTCCTTGATCTTGGACTTCTAGATTTCAGAATTGTAAGAAAATAAATTTCTGTTGTTTAAGCCATCCAATCTGTGGTACTTAGTTATGGCAGCCCTAGAAAATTAATACACCTTGTAAAAATGTGGTATCCAGGACTAAAGATGACCAAGTGACACGACTGTCATCTTTATTATTGTGAACACCATAGTTCTGTTGTTGTGACATAAAATTTTGTAAACTGTATACAGTCCAGATATTCTGTGGCAGTTTCTCAGCTTAAAGTTCCATCTAGAGACACATATTTCAGACATTCAAAATAATTAGAAAAACGTTTAAATTTTACTTAAGTCGCTGAACACACACAAAATGACATGATATTCATAACACATGACACTTTCTTTAAAACTTCTTCACCAAAAAAGCCTCCCTTGCCACACATAGCAGCTAATCCAATTTCTTTTTCTTTTCTCTCTTTTATAAACTTCCCAAACTCTCTCTTTCTCAGCTAGCTCTTATTGGCTTTCTTAATACCTCCTCTCATTTTCAGTATCTCTCCAACTTTTCCAAAAGATCAGTCAAACTTCTTTCCTCTTACCCATATCCACCAATCTCTTTAAAAGGCCAGGGAACTAAAGTTGCCGTGAAAGAACCTGATGAAGAGGGAGGGGAGAGGCCGTGAACAGACATCAATTTTTTTCTTGTCAAAAATGCATTAAGCTTGTTGGCAGCTGTTTCACATTGTTGCTGATATCAAGTTTATACGAAACGAAAATGTTTTAGTGTGTAAGTGTTAAGTGGAATCATCCCTATCCTGTACTTAGGTCATTTATTTTTTTTACATTAATTGCAAAACTTTTTATTTCTTCCTCATAAGTTTCATCTTTTGGCCTAGCATTCCAAAATTCCAGGATCTTTTTGCATCTTTTTTTCTTTCATCTAACACATTAAACATTATTTCTAGTTTTATGAATTTGATAGCCTGAAACAACTAGCTGAGAATGAGTCAGCAATACAGTGTGGCTGGTTTTATAAAGCTAACTGTGATAGTGAAATATATTAATAGGTCTATGACATTCAAGAGCTAGGAAAGTATCCTTCTGCTAAACTTAGAATTGGTCACACCCTAAAGTATCATGCCAAGTTTGGGCACTGGCATTTTAATGGACTTGTGAAATAGCAGGGAGATTTGAGCATAGAATAACAAAAAAAAGAAGTGAAATATAGTTAAAGTAGTTGAGATTATTGAAACCAAATAAAAACTTTTACACATTTATGTAAATCTTTCATAGACCATACATTCATCTATTATTATTCAGTTTCCAGGTTGTCCAGGAAAAAACAAGAGGATGTAGCCTTCAGAAAATGGGAAACAACATAAAGGTGTATTAATAGAGAATTATTTAAATAAAATATAATGCCTCCATATAATGAAAGCCAATATGAAACACTTGGTAAAACATAGTGAATATTTTTTTTGTCAACTTAGAGTAAAGAAGTGTTTCAAAGAATTACATAAAATCCAAGCCATGAAATAAAAAAATATGTAAAAATATCTAAACTCAAATTTTCCACTAGGAAAAAATAAAACTAGAAAGTAAAAAAAAAAGTCAAAGTAAATAATAGACAAAAGCCTAATTTCTTTAATATACAGAAAAATTAAATAATTTATTAAGAAAATTCTAATAACCCAATAGAAAAATCTGCAAAGAATTCAAAGAAAATGTTTATATTAACATAAATATAAATGGTTAATTTAAAAAGTAAAAGTTATTTACCCTCACTAATAAAGAAATGTATGTTGTAGGCTACTTAGTCCATCTGTTCTTATATGTTTGTTAAAAGTATTCACCTGTCTAAAGTAAACATTTAAAATGTAATAATTTTTGTAACAATTTTTTAAAACATACCTGGAAGCTGAACAATGTGAATTAACTGGGGCCTCTAGCAAGCTAAAAGTTCTTGTTCTCATGTTTAAAAAAAAGGCAAAGAAAGAAATGTATGTTATAAGTGAAACTAGATAAATTTTTAAAAATCCTGTTAAAATGGCAAAGTTGAAAACATTTGACAATACCCAGAATGATCAAGAATATAAGTAAGCAGGCACTCTTACATACCATTGGTGGTAGTATGATTTGGTATAACCTTCTTAGAGAATAATTTGGCAATACTGATAAAAATTTAAAATATTTACACCCTTTGATCCAACTATTCCACTTCTAAAATTTATTGTACAGATATTCTTGCACAAGTATGGAAATAAAAAGACAATTATAATATTGTTATAGAAAAATATATCTAAATGCCTATCAATTAGAAACAGTTTAAGTAAGTTATGTCTCATATGTCATATGAAATTTTAGGCAGCTATTTTATACTCTTATATATTCCTATGTACACAGACATGGGGAGATATCTTAGATATATTGTTAGATAAAAAATACAGTTTAGAAAACATTATGAATAGTATGATCTCATTCGTGAAAAAATATATGTGTGTAAGGCTACATTCTAGGCTGGTAGTCAAGCCTATAGTCCCTAAACAAGAGAATGGAGGGTTCTCCTTAAGCATAATTGATCCGTCTAAGAGAAAGTCCTTGCAGTTAGATTTTGGGGTTCTGTTTCTTCTATAGCAGAGAACTCATCAATCAACAAGCTTCAATCAGGTACACAGGGCTTCTAATCCAGTCAGTTTTTTAGTAATTCCCTAAATATGAACAGAGATGATTACCAGAATGCTTCCAGCAAAGAGAACAAAGCAAACACACTAGGAAACACACACACACACACACACACACACACACACACACACACACACACACACACACAAAACAATACCCAGAGAAGAAAAAAACATTTTAAGGCATTAATAGTTTATGCTTTAGTTAATAATAGCTTTAGTTTCAGTGACACACAAAAGAATTCTTTTCTTTTTTAAAAAGTCAAAAAAGAAAGAAAGGAAGGAAAGAAAAGGAACTTTCATGGATAATAAAGAGCCATGGAAAAATTCAATAAAAGAGTTGCAAAACAAAGTTGAGGAAATCTCAATACAAAAAGACAGATGAAAAAGAGAAAAGACAAGAAGATAAGATTATTAGTTCAAGAGAGCCAATATATGAATAATAGAAGTTTCCAAAAGAAAACACGAAAAGGATAGAAGTGATCACAGAAAAACAAAATTTACCCAGAACAAAAAGATACAAGTTTCCAAACTGAAGGATCATAAAGAACATAGTAAGTGACCAGCACACTGAATTAAAAAAGCCCTATACCAAGGCATACCATTTTGGAATTTCAAGTCTCCAGGCATAAAGAGAAAAAAAAAAAACGTTTAAAAACCAGATAACATACAAAGTTTTAAGAATCAGAATGGCAGATACATCAACAACAATTCTTGAAGCTAACAATGGAGCAAGGCCTTCACAATTCCGAGGAAGAATTATTTTCGGTGTCACATTCTTTACTCAGCCAAACTACTAATCAGGTGAGGATAGTGTATAATAAAGGCATTTTCAGTCATTCATGAGAACAGGAAATTTACCTTCCATGCGAAGTTTTTCAGGAAGTTACTCAAGTATGCTTCATTAATAAAGCCATAAAACAAGAAAAAAGTATTGAAGTTCAGGAAACAAGAGCTCCAAGACCAAAGAGGCGAAAGGACTTTTCAGGTTGGAAACAAAGCTAGATTCAGTTTCCAGTTATGATAGGAGCAAGATTGTGGAGGACTCCAAAGGAGATATTGTCAAAAACAAACACAAAAACAAACAAAAGAAACAAAAATGAAAATACCTGATGTATTTATCTGTACTGCTTTAGGTTTTACAGTTCTATTGGAAGGTTTGGGATCAGTTCCATAAAAACTAAGCAAATAGGAAAAGAAAACACAAGCAGTTATGGACTCTAGAAAAAACAAAAGTTGTACTAGAAATGAAATGTGTAGCACAGCTTGAGTTTTTTTTTAATTTGTGGTAAAAGATACATAACATACAATTTACCATTTTAATTATTTTTAACTGTACGGTTCGGTGGCTTCAAGTACAATCACATTGTTGATGTTTTAATGTAAACACTAAATGATGATTTAGTAAAAATTGTCATATAACTCCAAGGAGGAGAGATATATGTATGTACATTGAGGGAAGAGTTCATTAGTTATCAATCTTTCTCTTCCATTGTAGCAGGCATTTTCATTGTCTAAATGTAAAACCCAGAAATAATCATAAAAGCATATAATTTAGAAATACATAGATCTATTCCAAGAGAAACGATTAAGACAGTTGCAAGTGTCTGACCCTAGGGGTTGAAAATTGAGGGCGGGGCAGGAGGATAATACTATTTTTCATTAAAAATCTTGTAGTTCTATTTGATTTTAAAACTACATGTATGCATATATATAATTTATATAAGATTAAAACTAAAATTTTAAAAATGACTGGAAAAGAAAGCTATTATGATTCATTTTAACCAAAACAAGTTCAAAGCAATATGTACACAATGATACCATCGAAAATTGTACACACTCTATATGCATAACAGAAAGACTGAAAAGAAAGAACATATACGAAAGGTTAATGGGTATTTTGGATGAGTCACATTTCTTTTTTGGTTGATCTGTATTTTTCAAGTTTTTTTTTGTACAAATAAACAAGTAATACTTTTGAGATGAGAAAAAGAATCATCAAAACATTATTATTTATATTAACAATAGAGGATATAGGTTTAATTTGGTAGTTGGAGAGGTTTAACTGGCTATTAGAAAGCACTTAACTCTACAGGTAACTAAACATTTTCCTGACCTTTCCTTATTCAAGAGAGGATAAGAATACCCAAGAAAGGAAGGAGTCAAGAGGGAGGAGGGGAGCATGCTAAAAGAGAACTGTTGAAAGCTCACAGGATGAGGGGCAGAGAAGTCATACAATGTGACAAAATAATGGAAACTTGAAAAATATAAAAACAAAATTAAGTTTCAGAAACCCTGGAGCCTAGATAGGACTATGCCTGACTTTCAGTCACGGATGTGGAATCTTGCTGAAAACTCATTGAGAGGGGAAGAAATGAAGTCACTGGGCCACACACACTGGTATAAATTCCAAGTGAGAAGAACAAAGGAATAGCGAGACAAAAGAAGAAAAAATATTCTTGGCAGTGGTAACCTTTATCACTAACAAAGCATGAGAAAAAAATGAATCTTAGACAGCTTATGCAAAACAACCAGTACTTCCTGCTTAAACCCTGTCCTTGGCTACATTTGTAGGATTTGGGAGCTTTCTGAGCAGTTGACTTGCCAAATATGATGGAATAAAGTACTTTCTTTTCCTAATGCTGGGTTATAGCCAGGTACGTGTGCCTGATATCTCGTCATGGAACTTTGGATATATTTTTCCATGAAAAAATTGCACAGATAAGCTTTTCCTTTGGTTCATTTCTGCTTGCATCTCTAGGCTCATCAATCCTCTCTGAAGTGCTGTCATCCAGCTATACCAAAGACTTGCGATTGCCTAAACATGCTGTAGAAAAGACCATAAGTTACCTACATCAAATGTATTCTCTCCCTCCTTTATTTTTAAAGAAATTTTGATTTTGTTGGGGGTAATTTTGTGCCCAGCTTAAAAAGGATAAAATAAATAAAAGAAAATCTTTATTTCCCAGCTTCCTTTGGAATATAACGCAAAATAATCTCAAAGACCTAGGACCTATCCTTGAATCACTAAATCAATGCCAGCAACTGGTAGATTTCCTAGTATGTGGGAAAAATAATCCCAATTTTGTTTAAACCACTGTTATTTTTATTTACAGTTAAATGCAGCCAAGTGCAATCCCTCCCTTTTTAATATTTATACACATGATTTCCCCTGCCTGTATATTCTTCCTCCACTGGTGTAACAGATAAACTACAATACTCCAGGACTCATCTACAGGGATTTTTTCCTTGTGAAGCTTTCCATTACCTCTGCAAACTCAGATAGGTACGCATTCTTTTGTGTTCCCATTACACTTTGTATAAACTTCTAGCACTTACTGTGAATTAGCACTTACCTTTTGAATTATCTGTGCATTGACATGTCTCTTACACTTGACTTTGAACTTTTCCAGATCAGGATTGAGTTGAATCTACTTTTGCATCTCCTTGCACAGTCACAGACCTAGGCAGGAGCTCAATGAATATTGGCTAAATAAATGTTGAAGAAATTCAGACTGTCTTGAGAACCCAAAGTACCTGTTAATTTTCTGATTGTAATTTTAATCTTCCAAATGCAAATGTGATATAATTTTGCCTTTGTGTCATAGACTTTAGCATCACATAAAATATTGAAATGACCTATGTGGGTGCCCAAATTTTATTTCTACCACCAAGTTTTCCTTTGATTTCACATAATTGGAGTGGATCTTCCTTTTTTTCTTGATTCCTACCTTTCTCATATAACTCTTTTTTTGCATTTAATTTTACTTTGTTAACTATTTATTTTGTTTCTTCCATACTAGATAGTAAGCTCCTGTATTTTCATTTTTGAAGCCTTCTTAATATCTGGTATAGACATGGTAGCAGGTGCTCAATCAGTAAATGAATGATAAAGTGTCCAAATAATGGCACCTTACTCATCACTTCTTTTTGTTCTCTACTTTCCCTTGACATATGGTTTTGCCTTAATTTCAAGCATGAGTGCAAGTAGGCTTACAACTTCAGCGTTATCCTTTCAAAAATTTAAATAAGTTTGTTTCACCTCTATATATCTCTCCTATCGAGTTACATATTATGATAGAAAAGCATTACATAAAATTATGCATTCTAAATATTTCAGCAGCTAAAAAATTAGGAATCAATTCATATATTGAAATAGAATCACTTTTCCCACTGTCAAAAATGTAGTGCCTTCTAAAATGCTCAGCCTCCTGCAGTTTTTTTTAAGTTCATAACTGCCACTTGACGCCCTGTGCGCAGTGAATAATGTAGAATGACTACAAAAAAAAAAAAAAAAAAGCTTCATCCACTTCTTCAGGAAGGAATATACTGGAGAGAGTGACCATGAAGAAAACCCAGAGAGTGAGCTTGAAAGCAGAGCTTGAGTCCCTTATTGCTATAAATGCCACCGAGAGAGAGAGAGAGAGAGAGAGAGAGAGAGAGAGAGAGCTGGGTAACTCCAGGAACTTGAGGCACCAGGTACAGAGTCAACTAACCCACTGAAACATTTAGGAAAGCTTGCTATTAGAATACCACAGAATGCCTCCACCTTTGGCACAAACAATGATTTCTAAGCCTCAGGGGTACATGAGGCTAGCGCTGAGGATGGGTATAAACCAACCTATAAATCAGAGGTTTTCAACCATAGTGCACATTATAATCACAAGAGATTAAAAGAAAATAACAGTACCTAAGGGAAGAAGGAATGGAGAATTATTGTTTAATGGGTACAGCATTTCAGTTTGAGATGAGTTAAAGATTTAAAGAGTATATGTGCCTTAAAAGATAGTCAAATAATATATAGAAAATACTAAAGGAATTCAGAGGGAAGAATGATTACCAAAGGATGATATTATGGTAAAACTTCAGAATGAAAGTCACTTTTGAGCTGTGATTTGAAGATAGTGTAACATTTAGATAAAAGTTAAAGAAAGGAGAAGGAATTTTAAATAAGAGAAATGACATGATTAAGAGGAGAGGAAGCACATGTGTCATGTGTGGAGAATCTGAGGTTGAAGAGTGGAAGGCTCCTTTGACGAATAGTATAAGGTTGGAAATAAAGTTGGTGGCAAGGCTGTAGAAGATCAAATTTCAGGCCGAAGAGTTTGATCTTATTCTAAAATCAGAGGACAGCCATTAAAAAATATTGGCAGTGTTATTGGCAGTATGTGAACAATGGTAGTTTTGAAAGATTTATTAGCATTGTTGTAGAATTGACCGGAAGGTGGAGGGACCCACATGGTGGAAAGAGCAATTAAAGGAGCTCAGCAAAAAGGTGAAGGTATGAAGTACAAATAAATAGTTACAAAACAGTCACAGGGGCTTAGGGTGGGGGAGGAAAGAGTTCAGCATTTTGTAATTCTAAAGCACTGGAGGCCTTGACAAGGTGGGCAATGGTGACATTAAAACATAAGAACAGATTTTAGGCACATATGACATCTGGGTAAAATGGTGTATGGTGATGGATGTATACTGGTTAAAAGGAAAATATGGCATATACCCTATTAAAGGAAAGATCAAAGCAGGAAAATATATTTAAAAACCTATTCTCTTTCTACATGCAGAAGTTTTTCATTTTTATGACCCAGCATGTTCCTTTTAAAGGCTGTTTAAAAGCAGACCTGTTTAATGTATACTGAGTCAAGAAGTGGTGCTAATAAAACTCATTCGCCTTTCCTAGTCCTGTGCTTTCCTGCTAGCCAGCTTTTTGGCCAATTGAGTGACCATGGCCAGTTGGGTGATCATCGTTAACTTCTATAAATCTCACTTTCTTAACCAGCAAAATAAGAACAATAATACTATCTGCCTGTCTTGCAAAAGTATTACAAAAATCAAATTATCTTAAATTACATTAAAAATGCTTATCATCTACTATATGTAAGCTCTGTGCTAGGTGCAACAGGAGATATAAAGATGAAACAAAAGTCCCTCTCTATGGAAGACTGAAACAAACACAAAAAATAAGATGGTAAAACAAAAATACAAGAAGGGATTTTCCTAAGTGTCTTAGGGAACAAAGTCCATATGGGTCCAAATAAATGAGGATGAATATCTGGAGGATAAACTGAAGAGTGGCTTCATAAACAAGAGATCATTTAAGGTAAGTCATCAATAGAGAATGGAGGATAAATGTAAATAATTCATCCATTCATCCACTCATCTACTTATCCATTTATCCTACAATACTGGGGATTCTCTCTGTGACAGATCACAGAGATAAGTAATACTCTACCCTTGTGTAGCATCCTCTCCTAAAGAGCTATCCAGAGCACAAGGAGATTGAATGAAAAATGATTAATTCAGTACTGAACAAATTAAGACAATAGATGTAAACTGCATAAAATCTAAAGTAGAAGAAGGCTAAGATGAAATGCAGTAGCTACATACAGAGTGTCAAAGGTAAGGGGGCTTCAATTACATTCAATGAGCAGAGATAAGATCTGGGAGACAGAAAATATTTAAAAGATTAGTGAACAATTTGAACTAAAGCATACTTATTTGTACATATATTCTATTTATTTTGGTTCTTCTCTCTTGGTTGTCCTTCAGTACATCCTTCCCAGGGTTTTGAAAGATGGAGCACCAACGAAACTCCAGGCAAAGCTATAGACTGCACAGTACAGCTTCCTCTCAGCTTCCTCTCATTGATAGTTGTGACTATCAATGTGGAGTTGCTTCTTTATGGTGGATCTTGAGATTTTTTTCCTCTTTCCCTCCACTATACATCCTTGATGGCTGATCCTCCTCTCATGAGGAAAATAAAGTTTATAAAGAAAACTGTGGGGCTAACATACAGTCTAGATCTTGCACAAAAGAGGGAGAGACAGACAGATACAGGGACAGAGAAAGAGACTGAGAGAGAGAGAGGCAGAGACAGAGGAAAGGAATGAGGAGGAGAGGAAGAGAAGAAGGGGAGAAACACACAAGGGGAAGTAGAGAGATGGGTTGGTACTGACTGGCTGTTATGTACAGGAAGGCTGTGTAATGTGAAGTGAGAACTAACTATTGCTATTTCTGTTCCTATAATGAAAAAGCAGAAATTATTTTTGCAAAAAAGAGGACATAAATAGTAAGCATTCTAAAGCTTAAAAAAGTCAGGAAAGATGTATTATTCAACATTGTGATCAAGGAATTCAGTAAAAAATGAAAGACCTCTTTCTTCCTGATCCCCAGGACCTATATAAGCTTCCTCTTCTCCATCCTTCCCCTTTCTATAACTTATAGACATGACACCAGTTCTACCTCTTTATTAAATCAATTATATTTTGTTCCCTTAGATCCAGAGGGGAATCTTTCACCATCCCAAACATTTTCATTTATCAAGAGGAATTCGTCATCTACCTCTGTCACAACCTTCCCACCCCATCTTGCTTCGCTCTTAGTATTCTTAATTTGAGTGCATCCATTTGGTCCCCCATGACAGGAACCTTAAACTTATCTTTGAATTCTAACATGACTACATCCCTACTAACTCAGAATCTTTAATGATTCCATTCCAAACTACAGCCTAATTGTGGCATGCTATAAAAATGCCTGTGGCATTGCTCTAGTGGTTCAGGAATTCTGACTATTTCCTCCTGCTGTCAGCTTTGAGTGTTCTTGTTCTGGTCTGAGTGTATCCCAGGATCTGTCTTGTTGCCATACACTTGGATTTCATATTGACCGGCAAGTATCTTTAGAATGATATATCAGTCCAATGGACTGCCTGGCATTCTATTTCACTTTGATCTATGGTTGTGTATATTAAATAGACTTGGTATCCTAGATGTGAGCTCCAGTTCTCTCATATGCTGACATTTAACCCTGGTGTGATCATACCCAGTTCTTTTGATCCTCCATCCAACCTGTGTGTTTTCTTAGAGGCAGAAGGGTGTGGTAATAAAATGAATACTGAAGTTGGAATCAGCAGACAAAGTTTCAACTCTCAGTTCTATTCTTTCCTTAATCATGGAAACCCTGGAAATTCACTTAAGCTCTTTGAACTTTAGTTTTCTTACCTGTTCTGCATAAGTAGTGGATGTATAAGAACTGCAGCTGGGGCTCCCACTCAGCTGTGCTTCCTGCTACATAGTTCAGTCAGGAACTGGTACCCACTCCTCCTCTGAAACTGCTTTTGCTGAGATCTCTTGTCGAGATCACTACTTCCATCTTTCTGAATCCATTGGCAGTCTTCATATTCAGTGTTCATATTATTCCACTTCTCAGCACACTTGACACAGCTGATTACTTTACCTTTCCTAAAATACTTTCTTCATTTGCCTTCTGGAAAGCCACAGCTCCTAGTTTTCATTCTATTTTCATTGACAGACTAGAAGTTTTTGCTAATTCACTTCTTGTTGAAATACCCTAAGACTCAGTCCTTAGTCTCTTCTCTAGCTACAGTCCCTCCTTTGGTTATCCCTTCCAGCCCTTCAGTATTAAATGCCATCTATGTGGTGATATCTCCTAATTTTATATCTCCAGTCAAAACCTTTCCCTGAGCTCCAGAACTGAAGTTTCATCTAGGTACTAGACAACTACTAGAAACCCCCTCGATTGTCTAACAGGTATACCAAACTTAAAATGTGCAAAACACAACTTTTGATTTTATTTTTCTGTGAGTATAATTAACTATAATGGGCAAGATTCAAACAATGGAAACCAGATAGAAAGTTATTCCAATAATCCAGGTGAGATACAGGTGAACGATAATGCTGCCTTGAATAAATGATATCAGGACTTTGCAGATATAATTAGGCTATAGACCTTGAGATGGGAATGATCCTGGATTATCAAGGTGGGCCCAATATAATCATGAGTCCTTAAAATTGGAGAACCTTTCTCCAGCTGTGGTCAGAGAGAGGTGATGTTGGAAGTATGGTCACAGAGATGTGCTATTCCTAGCTTTAAAAATGGGGGACAGGGCCATGAGCCCAAGAATGCAGGTTCCCTTTGGAAGCTAGAAAAGACAAGGAAACATATTTGTCCTTAGGGCTTCCAGAAAGGAACATAGCCCTGCTAATACCTATATTAGCCCACTGGGACCCTTGTGAGACTACAGAACTATAAGATAATAAATTTGTGTGTTTTAAGCCACTAAATTGAGGTAATTTGTTATAGCAGCAAAAGGAAACTAATATAGCATGTGTATACTGATGCTTGTATTAAAAGCAGGTATGGACATTAAATAAAGTTAAGAATTATGATTATTTCTTAATAAGGATATACGTAGTTGTCTCATTTCCCTCAATTTGCCTCCTTAGTAAGGGGGGTGGTGCTCCTCTCTTCCAGGATCTCCATTTTTAAAAATTTTAAGTTTATTTGAGCAAAAATCAATTAGAATCAGACAGTGCCAAACTGGAAGCAGTTAGGACGACTCCACTGTAAGTTCATGGTGAGATTTTTATAAAGAAAGGGTAGAAATAAAGTAAGGAAATTATTGATTGGTTATACTGTAAAACCTGTTTGGCTGTTTTGACTTCATAATCCTGAGGAATTTACAGGCTTAGCTTTAGGCCACCATGGCATTGGAGCTACCTCAGTCTATTGGCCTCCTTGTGTAATTAATTTAACAACTCCCCACCCCTTTGATCATCCTCTCACACATTATAGAATGACCAAAATTTGATATTAGTGGCACTCATATTCACATTAAGTGTTAAGTTGATCCAGATTCATTGTGAAATTCATAGGTTGTAATGTCAGATCTGGAAGGATTGTTTTTACTGTTCATCTTGTAGTTCATCTTGTTTTTGTTTCTCAAAGTGCAGTGAGATCTGATAGCTATGAACATGCATATAAGACCTTGGAGGAACACCAGGGAGACTACAATGATAAGTAGTAAGAGGATGATCCCAAGAGACAGCAATATACTTCTTAGCCAGGGCCCCCATGAGCCTGACCAGTTAGTATCAAATAAACCAAAGAATGTACCTGAAGGGGCCCTAGTTAGGGCCTAGGTTTGGCCAGAGTTAAAGAACATTGTCCTCCCATGCATTAACAGAAAGAAAAAGCAAGTCATAAAAAGACAAAATAGAATAAAAGTTTTATACTCGAGATCAAGATACCATCATCTTGTTTTGAGGAAAAACACTTATGAAGTTATTTATTTAAGTTGTGACCTTAATTAGCATCTTTTTTCATGGAACATTATTTTTACTTGAAAGAACAACTAATAAACAGACAACTATGATTAGCCAGAATTGCAGTTTTGGTGGATATTTTTTTCAAAATGAATGAAGTGAGCCTGTCATTTCAAGGAAAACAATTGAAAGTATTTGTTGCCAATAATAAAATCTGAGCTTTCAACCAAAAGTGGAAGTTAAGAAAACTTGTATCTACCACCATATTAGTGGCACTCATATTCACATTCAGTGTTAAGTTTTTCTGATGAGATTTGTGTGATGGAAACTGATGTGATTTGTTAAAGCTCATAATGAAATATATCAATAGTTTGAAAATCTACATAGCTCAGTGAACTAATATTCTCCAAATGATCAGTGCATGATTTTTAAAGTCATGTGTGGGTTAAAGATCCATTCAGAGTTCAGGATAGTAAATGGACTCTAAGATTAAATAGTAGGAATGTTCATTTATATGGTTTCAGATTCCATATAACTAACATTTAAGAAACTATTAATTGTCAAGTTTTGGCATAGTATCAAAGAAGAATATCCACAATTATCTGAAAAGGCTATTAGAAACATTTCATTTACCAGCTTTTAAAAAAAGCATGTATGGTCTACGGCCATGCTATCCTGAATGTGCCCAATCTCGTCTGATCTCGAAAGCTAAACAGGATTGAGCCTGGTTAGTACTTGGATGGGAGATCACCTTGGAATACCAGGTGCTGTAGGCATTAAAACAAAACAAAACAAAACAGCATGTATGGATGTTAAATGACGTTAAGAATTGCGATTATTTCTGAAAATGGATATTCTAATTTCTGAACTGAGATCACATTTATGTTTCAAATGATACAGGTCTTTCTAGTACCTTAGAATGGTCAGAAAGGTGATAAGGCCTTCTCACTTGTTCATCCAGGGATGAGAGGAACAGCCCCAATTCTATTGCACTCTCACTGAGTAAATTTTTAAGGCAATAATGGACAATAATAAATTACATTTTTTTCACAAAAAATGCATACATTGACATGGAAGGACAAAAGGCATTAAATCAAGGCAGAAAACAATATGACTCAAAGAACAGATGACTGACTAAATTGTAGAACATGAGCACAATTTAGTCACAAAAACCTAGATGACTGCAGCCAAATGGAATAAAGGGTATTTAATAGTGTTACAGAAGGTACAACATAGATTCCATTAACTCTTTATAGTGCTTAATGCTATATCAAATTAAATTTGACCTGGAAGTTACTCTTTTAGCCAGAAGCTAAAATGAGAGTGCAAAGTGTCAACAGAGAAGCAGACATGGATTATATAAAGCAGAAACTTGACACACAGAGGCAAAGAAACCATCCTACTTACAAAGTTCCAAGTAGCATTTCAAAGTAAGGATATTAGACACTATTGAGAGGATGTTATTGGGAAAATCCCCGATGGGGCCTGAAATCCTGTTGCAGTAGCTGTGGAAAGGGGGATCCTAATATTATAACAGTTGATTTTTAAGCACAGTAGACCAAAGTTCACTGAGAAATATCTGCATGTTTACATGGAAGGAATAATATATGCAAATTCTACAGTTAAAGTCCCCCTTTTTTGAAAGCTGGTTTGCTTGATTTTGCCTACCTAATCTACTTACAGAGAAATCTTTCCTTTTGTTTTAATATCAAATAGGCTTTAGCATGGACAGGTCTAATAGGACTTTGCCATTGATGGAAGCTTAACAGGGCATCAGGAGATTGTAAGTAAATTTCATTAGAAGGCTACAGTCTCTACTTCATTAAAGATTATATGTTTTTTAAATATAGAGAGTCAGGATAGTCCTCCAATTTACAAGAGCAATAACCCAGAAATATCCTGCAGAGATTAACTACAGATTTTTGATATCCCCTCTATAGTCTATGTCTAGACATGAGCAAGCTACATAAACTCAGAGCCCAGGACTGCTTGGACAACTGAAGTTTTCAACTTTCAAGCAAACAGCTGAAAAAAAGTATAGCCAAAAAAGTATGAAAAAAGTATGTTTTGGTAGAAAACAGAGGTCATAGTAATAATTTTTGACCAGTTTCTGTTTTTTATAGTCCTGAATTTTTGTTTCATTGTTATAGAAGAATTAAAATATGGCTTATCCAAGAGACAAGAAGTATTACTAATTTGGCAGAGCCTAAAACATGTAGAAAGAAACCTCCTTAAGCTCAATGCAATTAACAAAGAGATATAGTTAGAGCTTACTAAAAACTTCTGTTTAAAATAGGAATTTTTGAGTGTTTGCATGTGGATAAGCATAGAATTATTTGAAATATTAAAAACCTTGGTTTAAGGAAGCACTATGCTCACTTAGGATTTCATGGGGATACAAATAATATAAGACTCAGAAGAAGGTAGAAAATAACCCAAAAGTGGGTTGGTAAAAGAAAAGTCAGTGCCGGACCCTTCCCTCAGCCACTCATGGTTAAGAGGATTCATAAATTCTCCAGAAAAGATATTAGACATTAACAACACATTTCTTTCTTACGTGTTTATGTCTGTATGTATATATATATACATACATGTATATATGTATAAATAGGTAATGAATTCATGCTTCAAAGTTCCAAAAGAACAAGAGTATACAATAATAAGTTCTCTTTAATTCTTATCCAGCTACCTAATTCCACCCCTCAAAGGCAACCAATATTACCTATATCTTACACATTCTTCAATGCATATATGAGCAAATGCATATACAGTTGTTACACAAATGATAACATTCTGTATTCTCTGAAGCTTATTTTTTTTCATTGAATTATATCCTGGAACTAATTCCATATCAATAATGAATATACCCATCTTTCTTCAGCAGCATAGTATTCCATTAAATGGATGCATCATAATTTATTTAAACAGCTCCACACTGATGAACATTTAGGTAGTTTTCAGTCTTTTGCTATTGCAAATAATGCTGTGATGACTTTTACTTAGGTCATTTTGTGCATATTTAATCTATAGGATAAATCATAGAGGTAGAATTATTGATTCTAAGAATATGTATACTTGTAATTTTGCTAAATGTTACTAAATTACCCTACATAGAGGTTTTACTAACTTACATTTCTATTGGTGATATATGAAAATGCCTCTTTAATACACTCTAATGTAGAGTGTTACCAAGTTTTATAATCTTTTCCAATTTCATAGGTTAAACATATTTCAGTTTAATTTTAATTTGCCTTTCTCCTTATGAATGAGATTGATCATCTTTTCATATATAGTTTAGAGCCATTTAAGTTTCTTTTTATGTAAACTGTTCAGTAAAAGCATTTACTGTGAAACAAAGATACAGAGCAAAATTTACAAAACAACAAAATATCATAAAAAAATAAACTGTTTATATTCTTTACTCATTTATCTTCAGCGTTATTAATTTATCTGTAGTTTTTTTTGTTGTTAATTTATTTTTCCTTTTCATTCAGTTCTCTTTAGGCCAAAATGAATCTGGAGTTGCTGCCGTAAGGAGAGAATATATCTAGTTTGTGGATATTCTATTTGGACAAATGAACCTCTGGCTTGTATCCAGGGGAATGGTTGAAATTCCTTTTGAATGTTCAGACGGTTCAGGGAGGTAACTTTTTTGCAGTACTGTTACTGAAGAGAGATATATTTACATGTGGAAAGAGGCTTGAGCTCTTCGTGCTGCTAGTTTAGCCACTAAACTTCATCCTGTATCCTAAAAATGATGCTTAATAAATGACTGAGCCCTGTTGAAAATAAAGATGAGGATGAGCTTTGAAAATATATGTAGCATATACTGAAAATGGGGAAAATGAGATACCTTTTCCTTTCTCGTAAACCAAAAAATCCTCAGTAGTAATACTTTCACACCCTTATATCTACAATTGTCTCCTTCCCACTCCATTTCCTTATTTTCTGTATTGCAATTTATTCATTTCTATAAATGCCACCTACAAAGGTGTTCTTCCTGCCTGTCAGAAGTGAAAAGTAGTGGTTTATGATTTGTCTGTTGGGCCAGCGTCTGCTCCCAACAACAGCCTAGCCACATCAATGTGTGAGTAGCTCAGGCTGGGCGAGTTGCCAGTTGGGCCTTTCAGAACAGCAATAGCTTTTGTTGATATACATATTCAAGGTTTTATTTGTTTATTGACAATTCTTACAATAGTTATTTTTCTATTTTACATTTTCTCTGGTACCATATTGACACATATTAGTCTTGACCTTCCTCCTGATCTCCAGAAAAATATATCCTTATAACTACTCATATTATCTAATCTCATGTTTGTAGAAAGATTTTAAATAAACCTTCAATATCTTTAAGAGTTGCAAGACTATTCATGTTTTTAATTTTTTCTTTAGTCACATCTCATAATGTATATATAATATTTCAGGAAATTTTTCCACATTGTCTTAGTTTTCAAAATTGTTAGCATATGATTGCTGTGTTTACAGTTTAAAAATTAAGATTCTTTATATGAAAAAAATTGGCACTTTGTGATAATTGCAATTATTTTCCTAGTATTTCCAGAGTTCATGAATATTAAAAATTATTTGTTGCCTTTATATTTGAATAACAATTTGGATGATGTAAATTTCTTAGGTCACACTTGAGAATTTTAAAGGCATTTCTTCAGTATTCTAGATTTGCACATTATTATAGAGAAGTCTGAAGTCAGGGCATTTTATTTTAATAGCTGACTCATTGTTTTTGCCTGATTATCCAAAGAAACTTTCTTAATCTCTTCAAAATTCAACAATTGTATTAGGATATGTCTATGTTGACCATGATGTGTCAATTTTTCCTGAGAACTGAAATGTTCTTCCTGAGATCTATAGTGATGTCTCCTCTTTCATTTATGATATCAGTAATTTTTTTTCTCTCTCTCTCTCTTTTTTTTCGTTAACCCAGCTAGGGCTTATCAATTTTATTGATTTTTCTCAAAGAACCAGCTTTTGGCTTCATTGATTTTCTCTCCCTTCCTTTTTAACTCTTTAAATACACTGCATGTATGTATATGTGGCTCTTGTTTATAGATAAATTGCTTTATTAACTGTTTAAATCCATGGCAAAACATTTGGTCAAAATTTCCATCTGTTCCATGGAAATACTGCTTTGATCAGTGTTTATCTGCATTTGTTTTCTTATTCCCTTTTTTCTTTTTTTTAAATATCGTTTGTAGATCCTGGATGGTTTATTTTTGATTTCTCAAGTTGGATGAATGGGCTTTTCCTTGATTAATATTTGCAAAGGATTCATATGCAGGAGATACTAAAACTGTGTCCAAAGCTAGCAGCACTCTCCCTAGAGCCCTCAGTTAAGTGTAAGTCCACTTAATTATTATCTCTACCCAGCCAACAGAGGTAGGTAGCTAATAGACTTACACCATTCAGATTCTTTATTGAATCCTCTGCCTCACCAACACTGTTTCTTACAATATGGTTTGTCATGGGTCTTTTTTCTGTCCTGTCACCCCTTCTTCTGAAATTGATACCAGTGTTGGATGCCTGTCACAACCCCACACCCCTGTCCCTGTTAGGACACACAAAGATTTTCGGTCTGTGTCTTAGGAATTCTCCTCATCTTGGCATAGTGCCAGCTTTTCTTCAGGGATTTGTATCCATAGGCATCCCCTCTGCTTCCTCCCACATCCTGACTGATCTTCACTGCTTTTTTGTAGCTGTTCTATCTGTTTGTGGTTTAGGGTTTCATATGTATTCTAGTTTGCATCTCTGTTTCTCATTCTTCTTTTGCATGATTTCCTAGAGGAGAAGGAGGAAATGCCAATTTTACTTTACTATTTTCAAACTGGAAATCTGTATCTAATTCTTCATCCATACTTTAGGATAAGTTATTCTCAAATAAATGTTTTATTGTTTTTATAAACCTCCAAGTTAGATAACCCTTTCAGGTAACATTACAGATATCTGAACCAAGGGGACCCAGCTGACAATTGCAATCAAGAGCATTATGATGAGATGGCAGAACATGAAGCAGCACCACTCATAGAAGGAGGCCTGAACTGGTACATTCTTAGTTGGGTATGCTGCGTGCAACATATTCATGTCCTCTGATTATATAATCAGAAGCATCAGTGTTTTTCTATCACCCAGTCTTTCCTACATGTTTCAGATTTGGAGGAGAACAGCTGTTACTGGCCCATACTAGGATTGTGATCTAAGAATTCCCCTCCCTTCAGCTAGTATACTCATTACACAGTTATGCTAGTCAGTTTTTTAGGTCTGTAGGTCTATAGCATGGCCTGCTTTACTGTGGAAAAAATAGTGTAGATTTAGGAAGGTTCTGAATCTATGTGTATATGTAACATTTCATCAGTAACAATTTATTCCTTTATGTTACTATGGCTTCTTTTAAAATGCCTATATTTCTTTAAAAATTAGTAAGTTGTCATTATCATCTCTGTGTAAATCACTTTTAAAAACCTTTCTAGAGGAACACTGTAAAAGGAAACAGGAAATGAGAATTAAGAGACACCCAAGGTAAATATTGAACACTAAGATAAACATTGCCCACTAACAATTTGATTTAGCTGGATTTATGTAAAAAGAATGCAAGTCAAGTTGTTACTCACATTTTATTAATAGTTAAAATTGTATACAGTAGTCCTCCTTATCTGAGGTTTTCATTTCCATGGGTTCTGTTACCTGCAGTCAACTATAGTCTGAAAATATTTAATAGAAAATTCTAGAAATAAATGTAAGTTTTAAATTGTGTGCCATTCTCAGTACCATAATGAAATCCTGACCTGTCCTGCTTTATCCTGCCCTGAATGTCAGTTATCACTTTGTCCAGTGTCTCCAAGCTGTATATACTACCTGCCCATTAGTACTTAGAAGCCATATTGGTTTTCAGATCGATTGTGTTGGTATTGCAGTACTTGTGTTCAAGTAACCCTAATTTTACTTAACAGCCCCAAAACACAAGAGTAGTTTAAATTTTATCATAGGTATGTATAGGAAAAAAACAGAGTATATATAGGTCTCAGTACTATCCACAATTTCAAGCATTCACTGGGGTCTTGGAATGTATCCACCATGGATAAGGGGGGACTGCTGTAAACATACCTGTAGGCAAACTAAACCAAAAGTTTAATATGTGGGCACTTCCTGGTGAGAAGACAAAGTGTTTTAAAATGCCTGTAAGTAAATTCCTGCTTTCCTTCCTTATTTTATGGAATTTTTAAATGTTGCATTCCACACTAATTCCTATAGTTTTTATTGTTTTTTTCTAGAGTACACTTCTGTTCTATGTAAACCTAGCCTCTGTTCTTTTTATATTCTGTGAAGCAGTACTGACTAGACCAGCTAATTTAAGGGTAATTAGAAAGAATACCACCTTGGGGATTTTGCAGTATCAACAGCACTTATGTTATATGAGAGGTGATATTAGGATTAGATTTAAGCTTTCCTGTGCCAGGCTGATATGGATAGTTGTTGCTCAGAGTCAGAATTAACTTATTTAAAAAAAAAAAAGTTAATGGGGGAATGTGAACATTAAATAAATCTACGCCCAGCAAGGATTCTAATGTAAAAAATACATTTTGTGAATTAGAAACTATCTTCTGAAAAAAATGCTATATTGATTGATACTCTCATAAGAATATAATATAATCATCAATACATTATATATAAATTTACCATCATTTCCAAAGCCACAGAGAACACATTGTTACTCCTTCTCAAAAGTACTCTTAATCCCTTGGCTTATATAGCTGGAGTTACACCACAAAGATAGTCATTCCAATTTCTTGCCCCATAACCAGAGGCACTTGGCCACAAATACTTGCAATAAGCAGATATTTTGAAAGGCATTTCATTGATAGTTATAGTTTTGGAAATGATTAGTTAATAGGGATCATTCACATACCGAACATTATTTTCTGAGAACTCATTTATTCAGTAATCATTCACTTAACTGAGAACTTCTCCAGGATTCAACAGTTTTTTTTTCTTCTTGCTTGTCTTTTAGTCACTTCACATTTTAGCACTAAGATTAAGAAAAAGAGAAATGATAATAGCCAAAAAGTGGAAACAACTAAAATATCCACCATGATGGAATGGATAAATAAAATGTGGTATAGCCACATAATGAAATGTCATTTGACAATAAAAAGAAACGGAGTATTGATACATGCTACAACATGGATGAACCTTGAAAGCATTATGCTAGTGAAAGAAGCCAGCACAAGTGACCACTTGTTGTATGCTTCCATTTATATGAAATGTCAGATTAGGCAAATCCATAGAAACAGAAGGTAGTTTAATGTTTACATAAGGCTGAACAGTGGAGAGCAGGATGGAGTGAGTAGGATCCTTATATGAGTTATCTTTGGAGGGCAATTTAAAATGTTCTAATTGATTGTGGTGATGGCTGCACAACTAAAAATCAGTGAATTGTATACATTCAATGGGTGACTTGTAGGTGTTATATCTCAATTAAGCCATTAAAAATGAAAAGGAGAAATGAGAAGATTTTCATGTCAGGGAAACTTTTGAGGTAATAGTCCTTGTAAGAAAAAAATGTGGTGGCATTTTGATTTAGAATATCAATGGGAAACTAATAATAAAATAGAAACTATTATAAGTTCTAAAAACATTTTATTTGGCAAAATGTTTTTGCTACTTTGATGTTTGGTTTATTGTTTCCCATTATATTAATCAGTGTTTTCCAGTGAAATAAAATGTATATATTTATCTACACTTCTATCTATCTATCTACCATCTATCTATCTATCTATCATCTATCTATCATCTATCTATCTATCTATCTATCTATCTATCTATCTATCTATCTATCTATCTATCTTGGGATTCAGATCATTTTAAGGAATTATCTCATGTGATTGTGAGGCTGGCAAGTCTGAAATCTGCATGGCAGGGCAGTAGGTTAGAGACCCAACAAAGAGTTGATGTTGTAGCTGGAGTCTTAATGCAGAATTCTCTTTTCCTTTTGGAACCTGTCTTTTTCTCTTACAGCCTTCAATCAACTGGTCAAGCTCACCCACATTATTGAGGGTAACCCGCTTTACTCGGAGTCTACTGATTTAAGTGTTAATCTCACTTTTAAAATACCTTCAATGTGACATCTAGATTGTCATTTAACCAAATATCTGGGTTCTATGGCCTAGCCAAAATTAACCATTACATACACTAACCATAAAATTAACCATTACGTACACTTTGTGTGAGCAAGTAACTAATTTCAATTTTTTCATTTTGATTTGTTATAAAAAGACAGAGCAGGCCAACTCTTGAGCAGAAATAATCTAGTAATCATACAAGCACCATGTATATTTTGAATCTTAATTTCTTTGCAGAACAAAAATTAATGCATGCCTATTGCTATAAATTTTGAAAAAAAATCTTAAAAAAATAGAATTAGTAAAATGAAAGCATCCTGTCCTTATCATTTTGAGTTTTTTTCTCAAAAAGATGTCTTGACTGGCTTTATAAATTAGAGAATTAAGATGTTTATATAAGGAATATTCTTAAATCAAATTTACAAGGTGTCTTATGAAAGCTTATTTTATTATGATGCAAGTAAATATGAGTTGTCTACAGTACACATTGCTACTTTTTATACGATCCAGTAAGTGAAGAGAAAAAAAATAATGGTGTTCATGAGGTTCTTCTTATGAGATCATGGTTTTTACATTAATGTTGCCTTTCTTCCTAAAACTTTGGTATCCTCCTCCATTACCCACAAATATTTTCCGCACAAATTTACACGAGTTGGCAATGAATTTCTGCAATGAAAACATTTTATTTTAATTATGAATTAAACCACAGCCTACATTTGATCTGGGGACCACATGTATAGAAGATCAACAGTTATTAACTGAGAGTATACTAAGTTGCAGATAGTTATAGTTAATCTGCTCTGCAGTGTTACTGGCATGGGAGTAGTGGAAGGGAAAAGAAAAATGAGTACGAATGCATGGTACATTCTAAGTTCTGAGGTCTATCACGTGATTTAATACTCACAACAATCCTGCAAAGTAGGTAATTGCTTTCTCTGTTTTTGATAGATTAGCAAACTGAAACTCAGAAAGTTTAACAACGTTGTCCTAGGTCACACAGCTAATACATAGGGAAGTTTTCTTTTTCTCAGAGAGTATTTTTATCCTCAGTCTCAATTAAAGGAAAATAGACATTTTCTGAGCCTCAGCCCTTGTTACTGATGATCAGTTTCTACTTTCCTAGGGTCTCCCAAACATGCTTTATCTCCATTGTTTCAGCCTACCTAAAAACACTCTGGTTTCTCAACAGACAGCAAAACCTGGGTGGTTGTACTTCCCTGCACTCCTTGAAACTGGCTTGGCAATGGTCCAGGGGCCAAGCTGTCTAGTCTAGATAAAGAATCTGGTTTCTTTCTCAAAGCACAGTCTTTGTGAAGTTCACTGGAATTTCTGAAATTAGCAGTAATATCTGAATTTGGATCTATTTCAAGTCTAAGATTTTTGATTAGGTGGGATGAGGTGTACATAGAGTCATATAATTCCAGACAAGTCCCTGTAATACAAAAACTGGGATAAAATTTTATGATGAACTGGACGAAGAATCCAATGCATAAGCGATGAGGTCTAGAATTTGTTTTAAGATTGGGTAAATGATGGTGTAATTTTCTGAGTCAGGAAGACTGAGAACAATTTAGTGAGGAGAATACAGGATCAAACTCTTCCCTCATATCCCATATTCAGTCCTTTATCAACCCTGTCATTTCTATCTCGAAATATGCCCCGATTCCAACACTTCTCGCCAACCCACCATCACCCCCGTATCAGTTCAAGCTCACCCAAGAAAACAGAAATTATTTACAACAGAGGGGATTTAATGCAGAGAATTGGTTATACAAGTGGTGTAAGAAGTGAGAAGCCAAATAGTATGGTGAGGCAACCCAGAGATGAACAACTTTGGGAAGCTGCTGCCATGTCCAGGCTGGGAGGATAAAAAGAAAAGGGGTCATGATCACCTAGAGGAAGCTGGATCAATAGTGATACCATATGGCAGGATCTGGAGCCGTTCCATTCCTGCCAGAGATGCTGCCTAAGGCAGAGATTGAGGGGCGGGGAGTAGAAATGACTTGACTTCCCCTTATTCCTGCCCCCACCCCAATCTCCAACCAGTGCCTATAGCCTGCCAGAAGCCAGCTGACAAAGAGCCTGGAAAAAGCAGAATGCAGGGATCAGCCAGCAAAGGAAGGAAAGGGAGAGAAATAGGTCTGAGAGCAAAAGGGCCCAGCTGGCACATACCCTAATTCAAGGCACTGTAATCTCTTGACTGGGCTATTACAGTAGTTCCCTAAATCTTCCTGTTTCCACTCTAACATTTCCTGCTGTTAGGATAAGACTGGGCTACTCTAACAAATACGTCCAACAATACTGTGGCTTATTGCTTAAAGGAAAATTTTTCGTTCTCTGTTGCAGGTTGATGGGAGCTCTGCTGTTGTAGTGATTAGGAGACCAGGGTTACTTCAAAGTCATTGCTTCTCTATCTTCTTGGGTATTGTCATCATTTACAGAGTCAGCCACTATGAGTCCTTGATGTGTCTGGATTCTGGCTTTCAGGAAGGAAAGAGTGGACAATTAGGACATGGATTTCTTTTTTATCTAGTGATTCAGAAATTTCACATGTCATTTTACACACAACCCATTAGAATTTATTGAGGTATTGCCCCACATGCAACTATAAGGAAGGCTGAGAAGTGCAGCCTTTGGTTGAGCAGCTAGTTACACCCAAGAAGGAGGAAAGATTGAATTTGGAGGATACAAACTTACCCTCTATAATCTACTTCAGTTAGCAGGCAGGATGTTCCCTTTAAAACACAAGTCAGGTCATGTTTCTCCTTTGCTCAAAACTCTTCAAAAGCTTCGCACTGCCCTTATACTTAAATCCAAATTCTTTTTCATGGAATACAAGTTCTCAAATTCTGACACCTGCCAATCTCTTTGAACTCATCCCTACCACTAGTAGTGGGATCCTTGATGCCTTTGCCAGTTTCTGAGTTATAAATGCTCCCATCATGGCTGACATTAAGCTGACAATAGAACATCACTGAACAAAAAATTTGGCAGAGATATATAATTTTGTCTCTTGTTAGCTGGTATAAGCTGGCTTTGGCACACTATTACCTACCATTCTCTCAAGTACTCAAATTTCTCCAGCCACATTAATTTCTCTGTTGTTGCTCTAACACAGTGGTTCTCAAAGTGTGTTCCTAAGACCAGCATCATCAGCATTACTTGGGAACTTACTAGAAGTGCAAATTCTTGGGCCCTATCCCAGGCTTACTGAATTAGACACTGTGTGGAACCAGCAATCTGCTTTAACAAATTCTCCGGTTGATTCCAAAGCATGGTTAGGTTGGACAACCACTGCTCTAATATACTAAGCTCTCTCCCAACTCAGGGCCTTTGTTTCTGCATCCTATACCTGTTATTATCTTCCTCTAAATTTTAATGTTATCTAGGTCTCTGGTCAAATACCACTTCCTTGAAGAGAACTTCTCTCCTGCCAACCACACTCTATTCCTCTAGCTAGAATGTATGCTGACAGCAGGCAAGTTGTCCAGTTCACTTCTGCATCTCCAGCACCAAAAAGAATGTCCGGCATATGCTAGGTAAGAGGAAATATATATCAGATGAATCAACATGGTATATAATTAATGTTAAGATTAGTTTTATATTCTAACTAGCACACTGAGAAATATAAAAAGAAATACAAAAAAGACATACCACTGTCAATATTTTCTTTAGACAGAGCATCAATTGTTAGTACTCTAGAATCCAAATGGGGCTTCCTTCATATGGGGGAACATTATTTTTCAAGAGTGTTCATTCAGTAATATACAGAAGACATTTTTTCAAGTACATTTTCACTTTTCAAAACCATGTGTTATTTACAGAAAATAGAATTCATGTGTTTTTGATTCATTTACACTTAACTCATTAAAAAATTCCTGTTAAACCACTTGGTATTCAAGGACTTTTCAGCTTTCTAAATAAGTTTCCAAAAGCCTTCTTAAATATATGAAATGGTGTTAAATAAATATGTACATGAGTTTCCAAACCATGTTCATAATTTTTCTTTAGAATTTTGTGCCTTTAATTAGTAAAAATGTGCTTTTCTACTATCCAGAAAGAGATCAAGGTGTGAAAATTTATAATTTCTCAATGCAAGAAAACCTAAATTTACAATTAAGAAGTTTTAAATATCATTAGACAATCAACAAATTATTTAATAATTCATATATATTATTAAAATGTCAGAAAAACATCAGAAATTAAGGAGGAAGAAAGTGAATAATTATTGAGAACATTTATGTGCTATGAACTGTGTTTATCAGTTTATATACATAGAATTTATCCTTAGGAGGTAGATATTTTTTATCACTTTTTCAAAGATGAAAAAATTGAGGCTTGGACAAGCTAAGTAATCTTCCTAGAGCTACACAGATGATAAGACAGAGCCAGGATTCAAACAAAGGTCTGTGTGGTTTCTGAGTCCATGTCACTTCTGTTATCTGTGAATTCCAATGGATTTGAAGTTAAGAGATCTGGTTTTAAATTACTGTACTTTTACTTTATACTAGTATTATGAATATGAATAAACCTTAGCTTCACCAACTATAGAATGAAGATGATAATACCCACCTTATAAATCTGCTATTGGAGGAGATGAGATAATACACACATGAACACACCTAGGCTGAAATGAGTTAGTTCTCTTGACTTTAGCCTTGGCCACACTTCAATAAATTTCTCATACATCACAGCTTAACACTTTGAAGTTGCAGATTTCATGTCATTACATCTTCTAAAATTTTCAGTGATTCCCCAGTACTTTATATTATAATTATAAGTTCATACTGATTTTATTTTAAATTAACATATCCAAATTTATTGCCTTTTTTTCTCCCAATAAAACTTCAACTTCATTCAGATGAATTTACTCTCTCACCCATGAACCAACATGTACGCTATACTTTAAAAAAAATTTCAGTACCATAAAATTTATTATTTTAACTATTTTTAAGTTTACTGTTCAGTGGTTTTAAGCCATTCACCTTGCTGGGCAACCTTCACCACTATCCCATACTATCTTTTCCAAGCAGCATTTTGCCATCCTCCACATTGAAAGCTTCTTCCTACTTCTATTTATACAACTCTTAGTCTTCTAAGATTGAACTCAAACCCCATTATTTGTAAAATCTTCTCTTACTGTGTTTACCTGTTTTGTATCACGTATTGAATGTCAGTTTAGCATAGTGGTTAAGGGTAAAGACTCTGGATCAGATAGAGTTCAAATTCTAGCTGTGTACTCCCTAATTATATGACCCTGGACAAGTGAATCAAATTCATAGTGTCCTACATATTTATCCAAGTGATTTAAAAACTTGTCCACACAAAAGTCTGAACATAAATGTTTATAGCAGCTTTAATTATAGTTGCCAAAAATTAGAACAACCAAATGAATGGTGAATGAATAAACCAACTGTGGTACATCTAGACAACAGAATATTATTCAGCAATAAAAAATTATCTGTCAAGCTATGATAAGGCATGGAGGAACCTCAAATGAATATTGCTAAGCAAAATAAATCTGTCTGAAAAGACTATAGAGCCTGTGATTCAAACTATATGATATTCCAGAAAAGGGTAAACTATAGAGACAATAAAAAGATGAGTGGTTGTCAAGGGTTTAGGGAGTGGGGAGGAGATGAATAGGTGCAGCACAGAGAACTATTAGGGCAGTGAAACTATGCTACCATAATAATGGATACATAACATTACGCATTTGTTAAAACTCATAGAAATGTACAATACAGAATGAATCCTATTGTAAACTGGAGTCAATGCAGCAAATGTACCATATTAATGCAAGATGTTAATAATAGGGGTAGGGTGAGAAGAGAAAGGGTATATGGGAACTCTGTACTTCCTGCTCAATTTTTCTGAAAACCTAATGCTATTCTAAAAAATAAAGTCTATTAATCTAAAAAACAAACTTGTAAAATAGAAATCAATAACAAACTGATATCTGAGTAATCCTCAAATATTTGGAAATTAAGTATCACACTTCTAAATAACCTGTGTGTCAAAGAAGAAATCAAGAGGGATTTGAACTGAATTAAAGTATTTTGAACTGAATGAAAATAAAAACACAACAAATCAAATTTATTAGTTGTACTAAATCTGTTCATAGAAATGTAGAGCACAAAATGCCTGTTAGAAAATAAGGAAGGTCCCAATTTAGTGACCTCAGCTTTCACTATAAGAAACTAGGAAAAGAAGAAAAAAGTCGAACCCAAAATAAACAAAAGAAAGGAAATAATACAGAATATAGTAGAAATCAGTGAAATCAAAAATGGGAAAATAATAGTAGAAATCCATGAAAAGTTTTTTTGGGGAAAAGAATTAATAAACCTCTAGGCAGACTAATTAGGAAAAGAAAAAAGAGAAAAGACACAAATTAACAATATTCAGAATGAGAGAAGAGACATCAATACAGACTCTTAAGATGTTAAAAAGGATAAAAAGAATATAATGAACAACTTTGTGCCAAAAAATCTGACAACTTAGATGAAATACACAAATTCCTTTAAAGAGACAGCCAAAACTCATCCAAGAAAAAATAGATAACATATATCTATTTATATATATATATAATTTGTCATTAAAAATTATTCCACAAAGAAAAATCCAGGACCAGATGGCTTCCTTGGTGAATTCTACCAAACATTTAATAAAGAAAATTAATATCAATTCTACATAAACTCTTCCAAAAAATTAAAGAGGAGGGAATACTTCCCAACTCTATGAGGCTGGCATTATTGCTGACACCAAAACCAGACAGATATTAGAAGAAAAGAAAACCTCTCTTTCTTTTAAAGTTTTGTATCCTAGTTCTATTCTCAATTCTCCTGCAAAAAGAACCTTAAAAATATTGGAAAGAAATTTTTTTCATAAAAGCATTGTAGAGTTGTCAAGATAATAAGGAAAGTATGGGCCAAAATCTAAGAAAATACCAGAATCTGGAGAGAGAAGCAGAACAGCAATGCACTAAGGCTACTTTTACTCTGAGGGAACTTGTTGATCTTGGCATATTTGTGCATTGGTTTTAGCAGTCTCATGGAGGAACCAGAAGTTGACACCCAGAACCTGCTCAAGATGGGGAGCCCAACTTCACCACTGAAGCAGCATCAACCTCACAGTAAAAAAAGAACCCGAAATATACCTTCTCTCTCATACACCAGGGGAACAAAGGAATGTTGCCCTGGCACTGAGAAGAACAGATGTAAAATGGAGAAAAACTCCTTCTGAGAGGTTGTGGCTGTGGGTTCACCCTCCCCAAGAATTACAGACTTGGATTTGGATGTTCCAGGGAACATGAAGCTATGAATCTGAATAATTGGGCCCTAAGCTGGTAGAAGAAAATCGTCTCTGAAAGAAGATACATTCCTCCTAGATCTTAAAGAATCTTTTCACATAATATTTGAGATAATCAGAGTGCACAGTAAGATATACAAATGCACATACACACATGCATGCATACAGACATGCATGCACACATGCACACATGTGGAAAAGATCCCATGAAATTCAGAATACTCTAAAGAAGAACTTACATTTGAAAAAGAACCAAAGATATCATTCAGAAATAAATACAATATATGAGTATTAAATAAAGTAGATAAATGTAACAGCAAATTAGAAGGTATTTTAGGAGAAATTATGCAGACTGCAGCACAGATGGGAAATATAGAAGAAAAATTAGGAAACACAGAGGAGACCAAGAGACTTAATATTCATGTAATCAGAGTTTCAAAGAGAGAGGAAGAAGAGAGTGGAACAGAGGCAATACTTGAATGACTAAGGATGTTCCAGAACTGATGAAAAACCTCAACTTCAAATAACTTGGCCATTTAAAAGTATTTGCAACATGACCATTCCATTTTTTAAATACTACTTCCTTTGAGCTATGCAAATTAGATGTTTCACTTATGTGTTGTTTACCAGATTATGCCATTTAAAATGCTATTTTTATACTTGATAAAGTGCAACTCTAGCTACCTTGAACTAATATTATATTCAAAAAGCAGGTAAGTTTAAGGTGGGCTGTTCTATAGGAAATTAACAGTACTTACTTTTAGACAATCTATGGATATTTTTGTTTATAAAAAAATTTAACAGCAAAGTGTGGTGGTGATATTTAACATTTTCCAGACCAAAGTTATGGCTGCCATACTTTATGGTGTGGAACTCTAGAACGTCAGTTACCCATTTGTTTGGGGTTTAGAGCGGACACAAATTACTTTCAGAAGACAATCTCATCCTTATTCCTAGTATTTTATTTCTTTGGCACAACTCCAAGTACCAGGTGGATTGACTTTCTATACAGGCAGCTTTTTGCATGTTTTAATATTCACTAGAAAATGCCAATGCTACCCCCTAGCTCTGCTAATTATTAAAACATAAGGCTCTGTACTTAATTAGTGACTATATTCGAGGTATTTCTCAGGGGGTTAATCTCAAATTCAGAGTTGTTCACAATTTTTTTAAAGCTCAGCTGAAAGAACCTCTAAGGAGGGATTTTAAGTGTTCAAAACACTTAAGTGATTTGTAATTCATCCATTTCTCTGGATACACTGAAATCTGTCTACTCCTGGATTAAGGCATACCATACATAGAATCTTGCCTATGATTTGACTCAAACATAGATTTGCTTTCCTAAGAAAATGATGTGCTTTCTGCATTAGGACATGAAACTTTTCTAACCTTCCTTTGCTTTTGACTTATTTTCTTATTTTTAATATATTTGATTTTGCTATATTGTTTGTATTGCTATATACTTTCTTTTTTGAAACAAAGCATCATATAGATACATTTAAAAACACTATCTAAATTTTTTATGCACCTAACATTAGAGTACTTAAGTATATAAAGCAAGTACTAACAGCAATACAATAGTAGTTAAAGGCATTAATATCCCACTATCAACAATGGATAAATCAGACAGAGAATCAATAAGGAAATGGTATATTTGAACAACACTATAGACAAATTATATATAACAGAGATATACAAAATATTTTATTCAACAGCTGCAGAATATACATCCTTCTCAAGTGCACACAGATCATTCTCCAGAATGTATATCATATGTTATGTCAAAAAACAAGACAACAAATTTAAGAAGATTGAAATCATATCACATATCTTTTCTGTTATAATGGTCTACACAAGAAATCAACAGGAGGAAAAGTGAAAAAAATTGCAAACACATGGAATTAAACAAACAATGAATCATAGAAGTCAAAAAGGAAAAAAAAATATCTTGAGACAAATGAAAATGGGAACACAATATATCAAAAGTATGGGATGGAACAAAAGCAGTTCCAAGAGAAAAGAAGTTTATAGTGATAAAGAAATACATCAAGAAAAAAACCTCAAATACTCTAACTTTACAGCTCAAAGAAGTAGGAAAAGAACAAACAAAGCCCGAAGTTAGCATAATAAAGATTAGAACAAAAATAAATGAAATAGAGAACAGAAAAACAATAGAAAGGAATAGCAAAACAATGAGTTGGTTCTTTGAAAATATTAACAACATAACAAAACTTTATTTTAGCTAGACTAACAAAGGAAAAAAGAGAGAAGACCCAAAGTTATAAATGAAAAAGAGACATTACAATGGATACAACAATGCAAAAGATCTTAAGAGACTGCTATGAACAATTATATGCCAACAAATTAGACAACGTAAAAGTAGTGGATAAATTCTTAGCAACATACAACCTACCAAGCCTAAATTATGGAGAAATAAAAAATTCAAACAGACAAATATAAAGAAAGGATATTGAATTGGTAATCAAATATCTCCCAACAAAGAAAAAGCCAGGACTGGATGGTTTTACTGGTGAAATTGACTAAATATTTATAGAAAAAGTAATTCCAGTCCTTAAACTCTTTAAAAAATGTGATGTGGTGGAAACACTCTCAGACTCATTACATAAGGCTAGTATTTCCTGGATACTGAAGCCAGATAAGGAAACTATAAGAAAAGAAAACTACAAGACAATATCCCTGATGAATATAGGTGCAAAAATTCTCAGCAAAATACTAGAAAACTGAATACAACAGCATATTAAAAAGATCATGCGCCATGATCAAATGGGATTCATCCCTAGGTGGGAAGATGGTTCAACATATACATATCAATAAATGTGATATACCACATTAATAGAATGACAAAAAAATTATACGATCATCTCAATAGATGCAGAAAAAGTATTGGATAAAATTTGACATCCATTTATGGTAAAAACTCTCAACAAATTGCATATAAAAGGAACATAAATCAACATAATGAATGCCACATATGATACACCCAAATCTCGTGTGATACTCAATGACCAAAAATTGAAGCTTTTTTTCTAAAATAAAGAACAAGATAAAGGTGTCCACCTTCAGCACTCTTATTCAACATAGTACTAACCAGAGCAGTTAGGTAAGAAAAAAGTAAATAAAAGACATTCTAATTGAAAAGAAAGATGTAAATGATTTCTGTTTGCACATGACATGTTTTTATATAGAGAACATTTTTAAAACTCCATGAAAAAACTGTTAGATTTAATCAATGAATTTGGCAAAGTTGTAAGATACAAAATCAGTAGCATTTCTATACATGAACAATAAATTATCTGAAAAAAAATAAAGAAAACAATTATATTTACAAAGGTATCGAAAACAATAAAATACCTAGGAATATATTTGACCACGAGGTAAAACTTCTGTATACTGAAAACTATAACACATTGATGAAAGAAATTTATGATGACACAAATAAATGAAAAGATAGCCTGTGTTCATGGATTTAAATAATTAATATTGTTAAAATGTCTATATTATCCAAAGCTATCTTTAGATTCAATGCAATCCTATTTAGATTCCAATGACATTTTTCCATAGAAATAGGAAACAACTCCTAGCATTCATTTGGAACCACAAAGACCCTGATAGCAAAAGCAATCTGAGGAAGAACAAAGTTGAAGGCATCATGTGTCCTAATTTCCAACTATATTACCAAGTTATAGTAATCTAAACAGTATGGTACTGGCATAAAAACAAAGACTTAGACCAATGGAACATAATTAAGAGCCCAGAAATACACTCATGCATCAACCAATATTTGACAAAGGAGTCAAGAATACTCAATGGAGTAAAGATAGTTTCTTCAGAAATGGTGTTGGAAAAAGTGGATATTAACAGTCCAGAATGAAACTAGACCCCTATATTATACCAGTCACAAAAAGTTAAAGTGGATTAAAAAACTTAAATGTAAGACCTGAAACCATAAAACTCCTAAGAGAAAATAGGGAAAAAGCTCTTGGACATTGGTCTTGGCAATAATTTTTTTTTTTTAAGACATGGCACCTAAAGCATAAGCAACAAAAGCAAAAATAAAAAAGTTGACTATATCATAATAAAAAGCTTCTGCACAGTGAAACAATCAACAACATGAAAAGGCCTTCTACAGAATAGGAGAAAATATTTGCAAATCGCATAACTGATAGGGGGTTAATATCCAAAATATATAAAGAACTCATACAACTCAAAAACAAAACAAAGACTCCAATTAGAAAATGGGGCAGAGAACCTGAATAGCCATTTTTCTAAATAAGATATTCAAATGGCCAACAGGTACATGAAATGGTGTTTGATATCACTAACCATAAGGGAAATGTAAATCAAAGCTACAGTGAGATATCACCTCATAACTGTTAGGATGGCTATTATCAAAAAGACAAATGATAAGTATTGGCAAGGATGTGGAGAAAGGGAACTGTGTGCACTGTTGATGGGAATGTAAATTGGTGTAGCCGCTATGGAAGATAGTATGAAGGTTCTTAAAAAAAAAAAAAGAGAACTGCTATATGATTCTGCAATTTTACTTCTGGGTAGTTAGCCAAAGAAATTATATTACTATCAGATATCTGCATCTGCTGTGTTCATTGTGGCATTATTTACAATAGTCAAGACATGTAAACAAGCTAAGTTTCCATTTTGGGGAATGGATAAAGGAAATGTGATTTATGTTTATATCACATATATGTATACCTACTTGTATATATATGTATATCTCGCAAAATGAGATATATGTATATACATATATACAGCTATAAAAAGGAAATCCTGCCATTTGTGACAACATGCTAAGTGAAATAAATCAGACAAAGAAAGACAAAAACTGTTATAAAATAAATAAGGTATGGGGGGGGTATAATGTACAGAATGGTGACTATAGTTAATAATACCATATTTTATATTTGAAAGTTGCAAATCTTAAAAGTTTGCATGACAAGAAAAAAATTTTTTGTAACTGAATGGTGATGGATGTTAACTAGACCTATTGTGATGATCATTACACAGTTTATACAAATTTAAAATCATTATGTTGTACACCTGAAACTACTAAAATGTTTTATATCAATTATACCTCAATTTTAAAAAATAAAAAAATAAAAAAGATGCAAAAACTTAAAATAGCAAGCTTATTCTCTTGCTCATGAGTCTGTGGGAGACTCTATGGTTCTGAGCTTGAAAATGAGGATGCAGGTCAAGGCAGCTCCAGGTGTTCATTGTTTTTGAATCAGTGGCTGCTTGAAGTCTGTGGTTTGCATCTTGTGTCTCACTCTGGGGCCAGGCTGTATAATCACCAGCCACCTGGGATATGCTCTTCTCATTATTGGAGTACAGGAGAGAAAGCTCAAACACACAGTATATTTTAAGCCTCTATTTGAATTACAAATGCTGACATCTCACTGGCCAAAATAAAAACTTATGATTAAGCCCAACACCAATAGAGCAGGAAAGTATAATGGAGTATATAGAAGTATTTTCTGAACAATAATCTAAACACACATATGAAGTGCAATGGGAGAGAGCAAGGAGAATATTATATAAATCAGACTTCTTACTTATAAGCAGTAGAAACAGACTCTGGCTTATTTATGAGGAAAAGGAATTTATTTAGGAGCTCTTGATTAGCCTATAAAATCTCTTGGAAGGCTTAAAAACCAGTCTTACAGACCATGCAGCCAGGAATAATTTCCAAAGTCACACAGAGCTAGGTTGGAGAGGACATTTTTTTTTTATTGCCAGTAGCACAGACACATTTGCTCAAACGGCCCACACCACTGTTGCTACAACTACTGGCACTATTTGCCTCTAGAAACTGGTTTAAGATGACTTCTCTACTGCTACCCATTGTCAGAGTTATGCAAAAAAAAAAAAAAAAAAAAAAAGCTTTTTCATGCCGTTACCTTCAAATTCATAATCTGGGGTACATGTGTTTTATTGGCATAGATCATGTATACATTCCTAACTACAAGGGAGGTGGGAAAGCCAATAGCTGGCATTTCCAATTTCCAGGTGGAAGCCTCTGCCCCATAAAAATGGGACTGTGTCTAACATAGGTAAGGGACTCAGATGCTATATAGGGGGAAAAATGAGAAATTTTACTACAAGCCTGCAGCTGAAGGCAGAGATATCAAAGAGGACTTTCCAGAGTAGGTAATATTCAAGTTAAATCTTAAAGAAAAAAATAGAAAAGGAAGGCAGAGAGGAGATAGATAGGGATAAGGTGGGGGCACTGTCAAATATTTGGTGGCAGAAGGAAATTTAACTTTGGATGGAGAACACACAATGCAATTTACATATGACGTATTATTGAATTGAGTACTTGAAACCTATTTGATTTTATTAAGCAATGTCACCTCAATAATTTTAATAAAAATTATTTGATAAAAGGAATAAATAGGAGTTACAAAGTTAAAGAAGGGTAACATAAATGAGGAAAATGTGGAACATTTGAAGATCTGTAAGTAGTTCAGCATGGCTCAGCTACAGTGTATGGGGATGGATATGTATGATGTGGCAATGGGAAAGAACATCATGAGATTAGGCTGGTGAGAGAAATCAAGGATGGATCATGAAAAACCCTGTGTGTCATGTTAATTAGTCAGGTTATGATATAGGAAATAGAAACTATTTAGGTATTTTAGATAGAAAGGTATTAAATCAGGGAAATAAATATTAGTTGAAGAGGTGGAGGAATAAAAGTCAATGGGCTGCTATGATTTTATAGCTGAAACCCAGGGTTCAGGAAGATGTTGCTGCTATTGATATTGCCTCAGCTGCCTCTCACATCCATGGAGCTAGTGAATAGATACTAGAGCTTAGCTACTGAAATTGCCTCTAACACATATTCATAACAGTGCTTGCCAACAGTAGCTACTATAACAGAAGACAACATCTAACTCATTTTTATCTTCCAAATTTAGTGCAAGTGCATCAAATTGGCAGAACCTACTACATCTAGAACTCTAGTGGTAAGGCTGTGTGGAGAATATAGTTTTTAGCCTTTCTTTATCTCTAGTTAGGAGAATGGAATGGAGACTGAAGTAGCCAACCCATTGTATTAGTACACCATACTAAGGAACATGAGTTTTATCTCAAGAACTGTGTAAAAAATTGATATGTTTTTAAAGCATGGATGTTATATACTTAGATTTGCTTCTTAGAAAAATTATTTTATGACAAATGGGAGGAATTAATTATTTCACTCAAGTGAAATAGAGGAACTGGAAATCAAGGGTAGGAAATAGGTTAGGAACATGGAAAGAATGTAGATTCTTCAGAGTTTGGTTATTGTGGGCACTACAGAAGGATAAAGGTTTGAGTGACATAGGAAAATTCAGTAGCTAGTCAAAGAAATAACCCCTAAATCTCAGTGACTTGACATATTAAGGTTTATTTCTCACATACTTTATAGTCTAGTGTAGACCGATGTATTTGGTGTATGTGCGAGGGGGAGGCAGGGTTCTTCTGTTCCATCATCATTCATAAACCCAGATTACTTCTATCTAGTACCTCCACTGCCTTCTAGCCCTTCAAAATACTCTGAGGGCAGGGGAAAATGGATGTCTCAGCTCAAGCAGAGAGAACAAATGCACCCTTTTCCTGTCTTTTTTGTTCTATTTAGGCTCTCAACAGATTGGATGGTGGCTACGCACATTGGTGAAGGCAATCTTCTTTACTAGTCTACTGTATCAAATGCTAAACTCTTCTGAAAATATTCTCACAAACACACCTAGAAATGTTTCACCAGCTATCTCTGCATCCCTTATCCTAATCAAGTTGACACAGTAAATTAACCATCATATACCTCATGTCCTCTGGCTCTGCCCTTTGGGAAGTTTTCCTTGTCTATAATCGTCCAATTACTGAATAAGAGTTTACTCTTCTTGGAGACTGTATAGCTTTCTTACTCGAAGAGGTTGGGGTTCAACCAAAGAAGTTTTTACAGATTAAACATTTAAAATTATGTTAGATTAGGTTCATGGTTGCTTTGGCAATACAATTCCTTCAAATGTGTAGTAGGCTTCTTATCAATCTGTTTCTAGTCAGTTCAGTATGCCATTAACAACACCCTAAGTTCTTTCTGAAACTGTTTAAGATTGAGTTTTCAGAAGTGGATCTTGAGAAGAGGACTTGTAAACAACGATTTATTTAAAATATTTGTATGGGAGTGGGAGAAACAGGACAAAGAAGAATAGGAAGCCAAGTGTATCACTCAGGAACCAATTAAGAGACAAAAACATATTAGTTACTTTAACAGACAGTTTAAAATAAAGAATGTTAAAGGCGAAAAGAGGACACTAAATATTACGGAGGTAGCAACTACAGGAAACAACTAGCAGCTTTAGGGCTAAGAGAATAAAGAGAAGAGGTTTGAATGACTAACACTGTCTTAGTCTGTTTGGGCTGCTACAACAAAAATACCATAGACTGGGTAGTTTAAACGACAAACATTTATTTCTCATAATTCTGGAGGCTGGAAAGTTCACCTTCTTGCTGGAGAGAGAGGTAGAGGGAGAGAGAGAGGGGGAGAGAGAGAATGAGAGGGTGTGAGTGAGTGAGCAAGTGCTACTTCATGACTTAATTACTTACTTTCTAAAGTCTCTATCTTTAAATACCACCATACTGGGGATTATTGCTTCAACAAATGAATTTTAGGGGGACACATATATTTAATCTATAACAAATAGGAATTTTGAAGGAATGGCTCCATAGAGCCCAAACTCAGACCTCTGAGAAAGAAGCACTGTTCAGATAGTGTTGGAGCCTCTAAGCTTGGAGGAGAGGTGCCAGAGAGCTGGAATGCAGACTTCTGAGGAAGGGGTGATGGTGGCTGGTGTTGATGTCTCTGTGGGGTTTCTGCACATGTTGAGAAAACTGTAAATTGGATTCAGCCTGTTCTACTGGGATGAATGGTTATTGCTGAGACTGATAGAAGTTGCTGGATTCATAATCACAATGATAATAACCTCAAAAAGAATCTGGAGGATTTGGCTAGAAATAAACGATAAAGATTATTCAAAGGTCTCAGAGTTTGCAAACCAGAAGCACAACTAGGTCATACCTAGAATGTACTGAAGGAAGAAAAGAGTTCTTTTAGTAAAAAGTACATCTTTAGAGGAATCATTCTTAGCCTCTAGATTGGTCCAAGATGGTAAGCCTGTAGATGATCGGTAGATTGCGTAATGGATATCAGGAGGTCTGGATACGAGAACATTCTTTCCTTATCCTTCAGGAGGAAATCAGAGGGTTATCCTGAGGTTTGCTATATGTCCAGGCATTTACACAGGACTGGAAAGTTCAAAAGTTTAAGTTTCCAGGCTAGTTAAAACAAGAATAGAATCATTTCCTCATGTCTCAACCTACTTGATTTTAGTAATTTAGTGGCTTTACTATAGTGACTCCATTTTATTTCTTCACTATTTCTCATTAGGAATATAAAGCAAATAGAAATGAAAAAGAAGGAGCAATCCCTTCTTTCTCCTTAAGCCTTGCAATCTCCCTTTAGTGTCCTCTATTGGAAGAACATAACAAGGAGCAGCTGACCAAACAAAAAATTGGTTTGAAGATTCCTAGCCCTTAGCATCATAAAGCTCAGTTATGAAGTGTGGCTTTGGAGCTGGAGTAATAGCTTAATATGCCTATAAGCAGGGGTACAGTTTCAGAAAAAACCCTCAGAGGGGAGCTTTGGCCTGACCCTATAGGAGAATTCTGGAGTATAAAGTATGCCTCAAAGTTGTTCCCACCCAAGACAAGGGAATCGGGGTTTTCACACTCCTGCATTTATCAGTTCTTGGTTAAAAGCTGGCTCTAAAAATTCCCAGGTACTTCTAGTCTCTGTGAAGGCAGGCAAAGTGCCTCCAGTAGCCTACATGTAGTTCCCTAAAAAAGCCGTAGATCTTGGCTATGGGATATAAAAACACAGTGAAACTTGGTGCAAAGGGAGCACCCAAAAAAGAAGGAAGAATATTCAAAAGTAATGGTTGAAACACCAACAATATTCCCTCTGGAGACATAGTTCTAAACGCTGCCTTATTTCTCTACTTTCTTCACCAACTCTCTCTCTCAAATTAATAGCTGCTACTTTACGAAGATGCTCATCAAAAGCTTTCAATTGCAAGATGACTAAGTTCTGAGGATCTAATGAACATTGGAATATTGTATTGTATACTTGAAATTTGCCGAGAGTAGATTTTAAGCTTTCTCACCACACACACACACACACACACACACACACACACACACACACACAGTAACTATGTGAGGTGATGGATGTGTTAATTAACCTGACTGTGGTAATCATTTCACAATAGATATGTGTATCAAATCATCAGGTTGTATACTTTAAGTGGATATAATTTTATTGGTCAGTTATACCTCAATAAATCTGGTAAAAAAATAATAGCTGCTACTTTGAAATAATAGTGCTGATACATGTGCCATCTGATCTTTTCCTAAGGGCTGAGTCATTTTGTTCAAATCCTACCATGGCTTTTTGCTCATAGCCTTTTAAAATCATCTCTCTTTCTCTTCGAAATCTGAAAGTATTGAGTTTTCCAACCCTGCAAGACCCCTAAATACTGGACTTTCTCTATTCTCATTCATTTCTGTTTGTACACTGGTCAATTCTGTTCTATGCTAATCTCTTTCTGATAATACCTTGCTAATCACATAGAAATCACCAACATCCACTTTTTGAACTCTTCTCTTTGAGCTACAAATTATGTACTTGTACTGATCTGCTTTCTAAGGTATTGTAGGCAATAGCCACTGCCTAATATGAATCTTCAGTTATCTAGCATACTACATGTTTTCATAATTCCCACATGTTTTCTATGCTAAATTGATGCTAAATGTTTTAGATTTGTTATAGTAGGGCACCATTTCTACTATTAATCAGGTTTAGTGATTGTAGCTTTTGTAAAGTAACTGTGGACAGAAAAAAAAAGGGGTTCTATGGAAAGTAACCTCAGAGGGTAATCTGATCATAAATTTCTAACTGGGCAGGTCATGGTGGTTAGTCATGCTTCTTTAGTAAAAAGTCTATCTTTGCCTTAAGCAAGCCCTGTCCATTGTTTCTATGCATCTAGGTTAACACAACTTTGAAATAAACTCCCCTCTATAGAGCAATAATCTGTTAACTATCCTGTAATCCAATACCTGCCTTGCTTTTTCCCACCTCCATGTAATCTTCCTTACATTTCCTCCTTAATTTCAAATGCATTAAAGAAGCTGCGAAATTGTTATTCTGTGGAGCATATGAGATCTTGCTCCCTGGCATATGTCATCAGTTTGGCTCAAATAAACTGTTATAAAAATTCTTTACAAGTTTGGACATTTCTTACATCAACAAACAACCCTCTAATCTCAATGTCATAAACAGTAAAGGTTTATATTTTGCTCTAATCGGTCCAATAAGTATCAGTGTAGTGGATATGCTCGTGTAATTATTAAGAGACCCACCCAGGGTCCTTCCATCTAATGTTCCTGCCATCAGGTCTTCCAAGTTTTCTGTATCTGGCTGACTGACTGATGCATAAACAACAAAAAGGAACCAAAAAATCACTAGAAGTTTTAAGGGTCAGGCTTACATTGGGCAATCACTGCTTCTGTCTACATTCCACTGGCCAGAAACAGTCACATGGCCAATGTAGAAGTAAGGGAGTTGAGAAATATGTAAGGGTTTCTTGGGTACACAAGAGGAAAATAAGGTGGTGAATATTTAAAATTGTCTCCTCCACAATTGTTTTCAGTTGCAGGTAGCAGAAATCCCAACTCAAACTGGCTTTGTCAGGAAGGAAAAACTCTTCCTTTACTCTCTTAGATTTAATTTTTGAAAGCCTGTGAATTAAACTGACAAAATACAGCCTAGTAAGAGAAAAGATAGATTTTAATCACATATTATGTAGGGGAATTTACAAAGAAATGTGACTCACAAGGGTAGTTAGAATTTGGGGCTTATAGATCCTTTTAGTAGTTGAAGGAGAGGGGAGGATACTTAGGTAAAAACAAAGGACTTCTTATAAGGTGGATGAGGGAGAGAGGGCACTTATGAGAAAACAACTTTTGGGAAAGATAAATGGGCCCTTAGGAGAATAGATGGGAGACATGATAGGTTTGTGACAATGTTTAGGTGTGGTGACAATTCTCATTGTCTTTAGCAGTAAGAATCAATCTTTCCTGCTTGCTCTCTGGGAGATTCTGAGAGATTTATGATAACTGAGGTTTTTGTTTTGTTTTTGTTTTTGTTTTTGTTTTTTTTGGAAGCTCTGCCTTAAAGGCAGATAAGGAATTTCAGGAACTCAAGTGCCTTCAGCTAAAAATAATTTTAATGCCACAGTAGCTTATTCTGGACCAGTTCAGCTTGAAGAGAAAGAGAATTTATTGGCTTATATAACAGAGAAGTCTAGAGGTAGCATGGGTTCAGGTTAGGTTTGATTTGGAAGATTATAATACTCTCAGGGACTGACTTTCTTTTCCTATAATCGATTTGCCTAGCTCTCCCACCTCTACATATTAGCTTTATTCTGTTGGCTCTCCTTACTATAAAAAAAAAAAAAAGAAAAAAAAAAGAAAGAAAGAAAGAAAAGAAAGAAAGAAAAAGAAGAAAAAAATATCGTAGTTTTAGAGGAAGAAAGAACTCTTTTGTCCACAAACAAAAATCCTGTGCTTTACTCTGATTGCCTTGAAACAAAAACTGGTTCAAAGGGAGGTGAGAGTAATTCTGATAGTTTTAGGCTAGTGAGATCATTCTTGGAGTTGGGGGTAGGGTATTCCACCCAAATTGAATGAGTGAACACAACAGAGTTGTGGAATGGAAGCTGTGAAATCACCTTTTATCTGTGACAGTCATAGAGAAGAGTTTGGAGCATGATCTCACTTAAGGAGAATGAGTACTGTGAAGAGACTTAGAGAGGGTGTACAGAATGGAAAGGGACAGAGAATACAAGTCAGGAAGAGAAGATCTTAAAAAAACAATGAGAAGGTATGGACAGTAAATCAAGACAACCAGGAGTCGTGTTTTAGAAGCCAAAGGAGGAGTTTTAAGGATGGAGTAGTGAAATAAATCATCTAAATTACTTCCTATGAGTTGATAGCATACTTACCATGCATCCTTTATAATTTGGCTTCTCATGTAAATGTTACTTTTGAGTGAAAATGTGTTGACCAGAGTTTTCTGGTCTTCATGGTGGTGGTTTTTCATGAAAAAAAAAATGGAATTTTGGGTTATATATCACTCTAGTAATTTTGGTTGGCCTGAGTCATTCCCCTGGATTTAAATGATTTCTGGGGGCTAACTTTAAATTTCTGTCTCTGCAAACTCTGGACCAGGCTCTAGAATACAGAGTGAAATCTTCAGTTCAGTTTTATACTCTAGCATGCCTAGCTAACAATTAGGAACTATATTTGAAATATAATGACTTAAAAATGCACCAACGTTTTTGTACTTTTAGCTTTCTATGTTTGATATTTTGATTATTCTGTCTTTTCCTGTAAAACTTATTTTCAAGGTCAGCAAGAAAGGGAAAGCTGTTATACTATCCCTGGCCTAGTTAAGAGAGATTGGTCATGGTTATTTGTAAGTATGCCAGGGCTAAGGGTAATACAAGTGACCTTTGGAGAAGATTGATCTGGGAATGGTAATCACTAAGGAAGCAACTGTAATGATAAACAGCAAAGAGTTTGGAGCCTTCAGGATGAGGAAGAAGAAACTTAAATAGGCAGGAAGAATTAGTATGATTCAGTGATTGAATGCTGTGTGTAGTGAAGGTGTTTGTTGTGAAAGTATGTGTGTGAAGGATCCAAGGAGAGGCAAGATTTCAAAACTGGGTTACTCTTGAGAGCTGGACCACTACTACCATTGATCTTCTTAGGACAACTGAGAGAGAAATACAATATTTATTAAGTATGTAAGCATATCATGACAAGTGTTCTTGTACATGCATTTATCTTGTTTTGTTTTTGTCATTATAGGCATCCATATGGCAAGAATTAGGAATTAAAGGAGAAATGAGGAAAACTGTCTGTTTGAAACAAATCTGGCAAAATTAGCAAATTATTAAAAGAACCCCACCTTCTTATCTGGTTTATATCTTTGCGTCTCATGTAGGGCATGCCATTTTTAACGGCGCTTCTCTTTTTAGACCTTCTTGAGGAGAACTAGCTGTTACATACAGGGAGGCCCCGGAACGCACGTTTCCACGCCTTCATATTTGGTGCGGCCCGGATTTCGGAACTGCTGCCTCGGGCTGCCGGCGAGCAGACCGGCACCCACAGCGGCGCCGGACCCCGGCCCAGGCCCCGGCCGTCGCCCGCAACCCGCGCATAGCGGGGCGCCGCGGCCTTCGCGGGCCTACAACGCGGCGCACATGCCCGCGCCCGCCTCCCGCGTCGGCGACAAGAACGGGAGCCCGGACGAGCGGAGGCTGACCCGGAGCCTACCCATGAGGCAGCGCGCCGGCTCCGACAGAACCCCGCACCCCCCCTTCCCGCGGCTCAGCTGCGTGCTCCGCAATGGGAGCCGCCGCCGTCGCCGCTGTGTAGTGTTTCGTGCTCCTCCTTTTCCTCCTCCTCTGTCTCCTCCTCCTCAGGTCCCCAGTCAGGCCGATCCGCTCCGTTCACGGTAAGCGCCCCCCGCCCCCGCCCGCCCCGCGCTGCAGCAGGAAGAGGCCCTCCCGCGCGGCCTGCGCCGCCTCACTCCGGGGGCGCTGGGTCGGGGATGTCGAGGCCGGCGCGGGTCGCCGAGAGCAACCAGGACGCGGGGGAGGGGACCGGCTGCGCGGTGGCGGCCGGCCCGCCATCTTGCGCCGGCCCCGGCTGGGGAGGGATCCCGGCACGACGCGGCGGCAGGCTCGGGGCGGCAGGCCTGGACCGCGCGGGCTGCCGCGGCCGCCTCCTGCGTCTGCACCTCCGCCCCCTTCTCACCTCTCAAGACTCGTACGCCTGTCTGCCCCCAGCCTGGTTTTGGCTTTTCTCTCTGGAGCCAGCTCCCTTTGGTCTTCCATACGTCTGTGCTGATGTTTGGCGGAGACCCATCTTATAGCAGCTCTCCCGGGAGTCTTCCGTCGTAGGCAAAGAGACCACAGGCGTTTCCGAACTTTCAGGCGTCGGAGACCCTAGGGCCCTGGTTCCCCGGCCCAGTAACCAGTCATTGCACGCTCAACCCCTCATTCTTGTCGAAGGGACTTCCCTGCCCTGCTGTAGTAGACGTCCCGTTATTGTCTCCAAGAGAAAGGCCCAGGGGACAAACGTGGAGACACAATTTTGGAACCGAGCTTTCAGGTTTCACTACATGAGGCGGAAAGAATGATCTCTGAGGTTTTATCCTTCTCTAGAGATATAAGGAGTTCCTCCCAACTTGTCTCAAGTTTAAAGCTTTTAAGGAGGAATCTGCTAGAGAGGATAAACGTCAAAGTGAATCCGCTTCTGCAAGCACGGGAGACCTTCATCCTAGGGATTCCCTTTGTTTGCAAAGATTTGTTAGTTTATACGAAATTCTGTGAACTTAAGGTTTATTTATTTATGGTTTTCAGGTTTGGACTGTGTTTAAAGAATGTGACGTCTTTTAGTGCCTTTAAACATAAAATTGAAATGAAGGAGGAGTGTTCTAAAGCACAAAAGCCACTTACCTCTGGGCATTTGTGAGGTGTCCTTTATTGGGGGACTACTGTGCCAACCCAAGCAGAAACGAATTGTGCCCGTGAAGGCACTGGTGTGCTTAGAGAGTTAAGTTAGGGTTGCGTGCTGTGGATGTTTTAAAACAACAGTGCAAGTACCCTTATAATTATATCCTACATTGGTATCTGTCATTTGTACCTCAAAACTCCTTTTACAGCCGTCTGTGTTGATAGAACTGTTTTGAAGCTGAGGAAAGAGCGTCAGGGAGAGTTCCTTAATTAGGTCATAGCTGGGAAGTGATAGAGACATTTCTAGAACCTTAGGTCTTCTGATTCTTCAGTGCTCAGTTCACGATATTGTGTGTTATTTTTTGATGTGCAGAAATAAGACAAAAGGAGGCTCAGCTACAAAATTTAAGAAATACTATTCAATTGCCCCTTCTATTGTTATTTTTAAGAATTCATTTCTTAACCTTTTAATCATTTATTTTTCGTGTCCTTTTTCTCCCAAACATCGAAAAGTTGAAGAATATTCCATTCGAACACTCATACTTTCCCTAGTTTTGATAGTTGTTACCACTTAGCCACATTTACTTCATCTACCAATTTCATATTCTTTTGGTGAACATTCTCAAAGTCCGTTGCAGATGATATGACAGTTTACACCAGAGTACTATATATGTGTCAATACGTATATCATAAGATTAAAGCCAATTTTTTATATAACCACAATACCATAATTATATTTAAAGGTTAGAACATAGCTACAATCTATATTATGTAGTATTCACATATTGGTGGCCCCCTAAATATCTTTTTTAATTATTTGTTTTGGAACTAGTATACAATCATGCATTTCATTTGTGTTAGTTTCTTTTAGTGTAGTTCCCTCCGTGTGTGTGTGTGTGTGTGTGTGTGTGTGTGTGTGTGTGTGTGTGTGTTGACCTTTTGACAGGCCAGGGATCTTCTAGAATAACCCACAATGTGTATTTTATTGAGTTTCTCTTATTGGGGTTTAAATTGTAGCTCAATCTCCTGTATTTTTTTTAATAGATCAGGCTTAATACTTTTGGCAATAATACTTCATAAATCATACAGTGTACTTCGCATTATACAACATCAGAAGATAGATAAAGTAGGGTTATCCTATTAGTAATCTTAAATTTGAACTCTTGAGTAAGCTGTTGACATACTCTCCATTTTAAGGATTTCCTTTTGCAATTAGCAAGTACAGATGGTCCCAGACCTAGAGTGGTTTAGCTTATGATTTTTCGACTTAATCATCATGTGAAAGCAGTACTCATTCAGTAGAAACTGAACTTTGAATTTTGAGTGTTGGTCTTTTCCCCGGCTAGTGATACCTTCTCATGATGCTGGACAGCGGCTGTCAGATGATTTTTGCCCAGCTGTAGGTGGATGTGTTACCTACATGTTGTCTACCCTTCTCCTCAGGGACCCAAATCAAGAACCTTCTGCCTAGTGCTGTTTGCTCCAATAGAATGAGAATGAGTTTGGTAAAGAGAGCAGAAACTTTCTTTGATCAAGGAATGGAGAATGGTGAGCCCATGCTCAAATGGCACCTTATACCCAAAGGGGAGGGAGCCTCCTGTATTTATAGGCTGTGGCATGGAGTTATTAAATTCTTTTAGGCAGGTGTAATTATTCTTTTGCACTTGGCCTTGTTGTGCATGGCCCTTTTTGCACACAATATCCCATCGCCATGTCGGTCTTTGCAGTTGGCCCTCTTCATTTGCCAGGAATCCTTTGCAGTTGGCCCTCTTCATTTGTCAGGAATCCTGTAAGCAAGCATAGCTTGTGACATGGTTTAGTTTTGAGAAACGTTAGCCTAGTGACATTAGTGTTCTGAGCACGTTTCGATAGGCTAGGCTAAGCCAACATGTTCAGAAGATCCCTGGCCAACATGGTTAGGTATACTAAATGCATTTTTCATTTTCAACTTAAGACATTTTCAATTTAAATGGATTTATTGGCACATAATCCTATTGTTAAATCTAGAGGTGATATATTGGCATTAGTATTTGGTATGCATTTATCTGCATTAATCTGATATAACATAATTGTGAGCAATCCTCTAGAAATGGGTGTTTGGGGGAAGAATTTTGGAGAATAGAACTAACTTATCTAGTTTAGAGAACTTAAAATCCTGTTGGCATCAGAGCCTACGGTAGCTAGGGAAGAGGAAGCAGAAAGTAAATGTCAGAAAGTGCCTCCTTTGAATGTTTGCTTAGGGTCCTTATGGCAGTAGTGAGCTAGGATAAATAGAAAAATTCTGAGGTAGTTTGGTCGAGGAGGACTACACATCTCAACATAGCAACTTCAACCCATTCTTTCCAGTCAGGCTATTTAGTCCAGTCTCGCTTCTTCTGTCCAGTTGTTTTACTAATCAGCATTGGCTTTTTTAGTAGGGATGAGGAGGACAAAGGAAAAGAATCAATAATATTGTACTCTCCTCTCCCTTATTTGTTTTCTTTATTCAAGAGAACATTTAGAATGATACCAAAATTTTTTTTAAAGTTCTATATGATTTAGGCAGGGAATGTATCTCAATGAAATAGTGACTTTTATAAGTAAAAAGTAAACTGTAGTTTTAAGTGGCAGAAAATTAGAGATTATTGATGACATTTTGTTATTCCCAAAGTAACTTTTGAAAGATGAAAAATACTTATATTCATTAATTAAATATATAATCTTGAATAGTTTATCTTTTTCTGCTTAAAAGGACTAAAAAGTATTTGATTTTTTAGTCAGGTTTTTTTAAAGGTAAAAATATACTTGATTACTTGATAACTATCAAAAACATGTGTTTGGAATTTTTATTCATTTCTGTAAAACAACTTTAAGGATTCTTTTAACTCGCAGTATACTGGGAAAAATAGGTATTCCTATTTTATTTTAATATTTTAAATTATATAATTTTATATCATTTAATTTATATAATTTACAGAATAAATGGATAATCCAAGAATTTATTAGAGCTTTTAATAAGAATTTAAACACAGCAAATCTCTTTGTATGTACTCAGAAAATGAAAAGAATATATATCTTATGCATTTAATTATATACTACCCCTACAGTGAATATATATCACAACTGAACGCTCTTGGCAAACATTCTTATTACAATTGCAGCATAATTTTTATTTTATTTTTTTATTTTTTTAAGTTTTAGTATCTACATAAAGAACATCTTCCTTGATTCTTCCTACTTTGAGTCCTGTGCAAAAGAACATTCTGGTTAGAGGGTAAGAAAATTCCTAGTTGTGTCTAAGTTATTTTCCTAGATCAAGAGGAATTATTCTTTTTGGTAACTTATGACTTTGTAATTGAAGCTTTCCTCCATTACAATGAAAGCATTCTGTGCATTAATATTAATCATAGGCCATCATTTTCAAGTTGTTCTTCTGCAAGTATAGGTTCTAACCCTCTTAACGAGTATATCTACCACTTTTTTAGTCCTTCTGTAATACAGCTTTCTTCAGGATATATTTCTTCAGGGTTGTTTTTAATTCACTGATGCTTGAGAATGCATTGAGAAAAGTAACTGATTTTTCTTAAGATGCTAAGAATCATCAAATATGTTTGAAATCCAGACTATGTGAAACTGAGTTCTCTGCTTTCCATTTGTGAAATTTTACGGAATATTTTTCAGTCCTGTTCAACAATATATTGCCAACAAAGGAAAATTTCTTGCTGGATAGTACTAAGCCAATTCTACACTTAAAAAAAAAATTGTCACAAGTTGTATTTCTGACAGAATTTAAAATTCTTTTGTTACTTCTTGTATTTCTTGTAATACTCTGAGTTTAGCTTTACCCTTTTCTGGACCTCTGTAGATCTGCATCTTCCAATTTTATGATGTTTTATTGTCACATATTGCCCAGATTTTTATTCTGTATTTTCCAGGTTTTTAAGGTATATGTACTTGAAATGGGCAACACCATCTGAATGAGACTGCTTATCAACTGTCATAAATGAACCTGGAACATATTCATCTTGTAAATACTGATTTGAGATTTCACATACTTCCCTAATGAGTTCTAGGTTATCATTTATTTTGGGTCTTCTTTTTGCATGTAGATCAGCGATGCAATACTTGAATTTTTTGAAACCTTCTGTGGTTTATAATTTTGTTGAAGAGAGGGTAGCAATCTTTACTTTATAATTGTAAGATATTTTTAGTTTTAGATTTGTAGATACCAATTAGAATAAACAATCCAATGAATTTAAAAAATTTCTGTATTTCCTTCTAGTCACCTGCATTCAGCATTTGTCCACTTATGAGCTGTATCAAGTTGAATTTCAGCACACAAACATGAAGGATGAACAAATACTATCACATGTCCTTTTAGTAAAAGAGCACGGTTTGCATTCTTATAAAAATATTGTATGATGAAGTCCTTTGTGCTAAATGAGAATACTGTATTTCCTTTTAGTTTTTAGAAACACATAGATCACTGATTGTTGAGTTTGAGGAAATTTATCTTGGATGTCTCATTTGAAGACTCAGTTTGAGATTTCCCAATTCCTCTGTCATCATTAGAGTTTGAAGTGCTTGCTATCTGTCTTTGCTTTTGCCTTCAAGTTCATCTAATAATTATGAAATGTTTCCTCTGTCAATTTTCTTCTCTTCCATTATGGGTAAAAAATAAAAAGTTCTGAGTGAAAACTAGAAGCTGTTGGAGAGGATCAGGATATGGCACCCAAAATATAACACTTTGACATAATGATTATTTTGAGCAGAAGGCCATTGAGAATCAACAGATGCAGGAAGTGTTTTCTGCCCTCCTGTTACCTGCCTAAAGTAGGGCATAAATTTTCCTTTGTGGTGTTCCCTCCTCCTTACATACTAGGAGGGAAAGAGTGACTCATCAGCTGAGACTTGACACTGAGATGAGTTTGCATAAACAGATCTAACTAAAATAACCTTATTTTTAATTAGTTGCCCATATATTTCCTAGTTACTTTCCTGTGATCTATTGTCTCTTGCAGCCCAAATCCCCTTTCCTTTGTTAAAATGGTGTATAAGCTTCTTTGAGTTTTATTTCTTTTCTGTTAACTCCCATGTAAATATTAATGAAAATCGTGTGCTTTTTCTCCTCTTAATCTGTCTTTCATTAGTTTAAATCGTAGACCCCTAGCTATTACAATCTAAGAGGTAGAAGTTTTTTCTTCCTAACACAGACAAGAAAGATGATTGATTACTTCAGCCTTCTATTATCTTTTTGAAAGAGAATACAATATTTTGTGCAGGAACATTTTTAAAAAGAAAGGATAATGCATTAGTGATTATCCTTATAGGCAATTAAATCTTCTCTTTACTTACTACTTTCGATTTTTTAAAGCATATTTAAAAATAATTGAGCAGTGGTGAAAAAACATCTAGAATGATGGAATTAGCAAAATATTTCAAGGTGTAGGAAAAATGAAATCACTAAGATCCCATAATGTATCTTAGACTTATAGAAGGATTCTGCAGACTCACATAGTAATTATAAGATAGAATATACAGAATGAGTTTTATTCTGTATATAGATTTTCTCTTCGTTGTTTGAAGATCTTTGGGAAACAATAAAAGTCATAAAATGTCAATCTTTACCACTAGAACTACTCAAGAAAGAAAAAAACAAAAATTGTTTCTATGGACTCATGATATGCTGAAGATGAATGCCTAATTTGGACAGATAGAGTTCCACCCCTCTCCAACACATTAAACCTTTCTGCCACTCCTTGCATGATGATAGGTTTGTCAGTCTTTTGCATTACATCTCTGATGAATGCAGGTAGTACTTAGAAAGTTATTCCTTGAGGTTTCTATTCCAAAAGATTTTCATTGTTACTATTTTTTTCTTCTCTTTCTTCCAAATTTTACATTCAGAGATCCTCCATAGTAAAATATGATGAACTGAAACCCTATAGGATCAGGTTATAATATTTAGGCTTCTTGGTGAACTGAATTAAACCAAAAATATTTTTTATTTCAATTATTTTTATTGCAAATATTTTGGCTTTTCTGGTTTAGTATACCATGATCAACTATGTGATTTTTGGAATGACATATGCTTTGCTTCTTTGTATTTTTAAACACAGTACCTTATACTTAATAACTGCTTAAGAAATGCTTCTTAGTGTTGTGCTCATCACTTGGAATATTCTGAGTTTAAAATGATTACATTGTGTATGTCCAAAATTTTTGACTAGCAAGTATAGCCAGTATAATAATTTATCCCTCTTTTTAAATAAAAGCTTTGACTCAGTTTATTTAGTATTGCGATTCTTTAAGTGTATTCCTGACTGAAGTCTTAAGATGCTTTCAAAGGTTCTACAATCCTCTTTTTACCACCTACCTATCTCATGAGGTTGAATTTTCCTCACTTCAGCAGAACAATGTAGTACAATAGAGTGCAGAAGCAGATAAGAGAATCCATCTGTCTTTATTAAGACATTAATGAGATTTGTTAAAATGTAAAAATGCCTTTCTAAATTTTTTTGTTTTGGAAAAATAGTTATTTTTCATAAAAATACTTAATATTAAGTGCATCGGGTTATTATATTTCTCAAGTTGGGGTTTGTGGACTCAAGAGTGAAGATTCCATCCTTACATGTTAGTCAGCCACACTTTTTTTTTTTTTTTTTGCCAGGTTTGGGGTTTCTTCAACGTAACAACTGCCTGAATGCCTTTCACTTGAGGGCTATTAACCAAAGCAAAGATCATTCGTCTATGAAATAATTTGCTGCTTGCATATAGGCTCTACCCCTGTGTGCTCCTTAATTTGTGGGTAATTATTACCGTTGGCGAGTTTGAGAAGCAAATCCTTGAGTGGGTTGAGAGACTTTGAGAGAGGTCTGGGGATTTTAGGTATATCCTAATCCTATTTCCTGCTTTATTTACTTCACTTATTTATCATTCAGTTGGCTTTTTCTATTCAAGGGGTAAGATTATCTGTCAACTCTACAGGATTAGTAACTGCTGATAGAAAGGCCCTCATAAAGAAAATGCAACATGGAAATGGCTTTATTAAATTTCATGGGGAAAAATAATAGATCTCCCAATTTTATTGAATAGAAAAATGTAAAGAGTATTGGCAGTGCTTTTTTTGACACTGGATTGGTTAGGATTTGTGTTCACTTGAGAAGTTATAACACAGGAGATGTCTTTCTAGTCTTTTATTGCAGTGTTTTAGAGATTACAAACTTATTCACAGTTATATTTCACCCTTAAATACTTATTTGAGTTGAGTGATATTTCATCATACATACTTTGTAGAGGAAATTGAGTCTCAGAAAAAGTTCATTTCATTCATTGAAATACTGGGTGCCAGATTATGTTTAGTCATTTTGTAAATGTGGTGCCTTGATATTCCCACACTTCAGCCTCTCAGCCTTTCTATTTTGGAGTTATGTATGTTCTCTCTGATGGGCTACATAGCACAGGACTAGTCTTGTAGCCTGGCAGCACCAGCCACTGGTGGAAGCACCAGCTCCTAGAGCAAATCTTTACCTCACTGCATTCTGGAAACTGTTAACCCTAGGATAACCCAGCAATGCACAGATTGGTGGGGAGTTATTGAAGAGATTGGAATTGATAAGAGATTCAGTGAAAGCATTGTTTTAGGAAATTGCTAAATTGGTGGTTATGTATTGAGTGGATGAAAGCAGATCTAGACGTGGAAAGACTAGGTATAAAGTGAATCTTATAAAATAAATCTTATTACTACTACATATAGTTGTGAGGTAAGGGCCTGAACAAGTAAGTACTTTGTAAATGGAAAGGCAAGGGTGGTTGTGGGAAATGTTTTGAAAGAAGACTCTTTAAGATTGGGGGATTGAGAAGATATGATGAATAAAAGAGGGCAATCTTGAAAAATACTCAAAAGACACAAGATCAGAAGGATGGCAGTTTCATTTGTAGGAAAAGAGAAGTGCAAAGGTAGAACTAATTTTTATAAATTGAATTAAGATTAATATAAAATTCACTGCTTTAACCATTTTTAAGTGTACAATTTAGTGGCATTTAATACATTCACAATGTTGAGCAACCATCAACACTTACCTAATCCCAGATTATTTTCAACTTTTCAGAAGGAAACCCATTACTCATTAAGCAGTCTCTCCCTATTCTCCCCTTTCCTCAGCTTCTGGCAACTACTGATCTGCTTTCTGTTTCTGGATTTGCCTATTTCAGACATTTGCTATAAATAGAATCATACAATACGTGGTTGACTTCTTTCACTTAGCAAAGTGTTTTCAGGGTTCATCCATGTTGTAGCATATAGCAGTACTTCTGTTTTTAAAAATTGCTGAATAATATTTCATTATATGGATAGACCTTTTGTTTCTCCATTCATCAGTAGATGAATATTTGGCTTGTTTACACATTTTGGCTATTATAAATAATGCTGAAGAACTAATTTTTGTGGGGAAGTTGTTTTCACTTTTTGGAAATACTGGATTTGACATGAATTTAAGTTATCCATATAGCAGTTTTCAGCAATTAAAAGAGAAGTCATTGTTGGAGTTTAATGTTTTATAATTGTATAGGCTACTAGTGAGAACTGATAACTACAACTGTGGAATTTATTAGATCTGTCTTTTAGGGAATAATTTGTAGGGCTGAGGTCTAAACTTTATGGGAAACCTGATTTTACATTATCTAAGGAGGAAGGGAATATGGAGAATCTGAAGTTTCGAGGAGGAGGAAGTGGATAGAAAACCAATCTGTTGGCATACAGAAAAATTACTAAGGATATTTCAAGAAATTGGGTTAAAATAGATAAGGAAAATAAAAGGGTAATTTAATTATGAAGGTCATTGGGATCTTCAGATGGATACCTTCAACGGAATGCTATGCAGAAGAAAATGTAGCTGTGCCTGCTGCACTCAGCTTAGTTTTGACTGACAGAGTGGTATCCAGAGCAAATGGTCTGCAGCTGGATCAAGATCAGCAGGGGATTTTACTTGAAGTGGAGGTGGTATTAAGAGAGATTCCCTATGCCCTGTTTTGAAGAAGGATTCCTTTTATGTAGATACTTTTCATGACTATTTCGATTTAGACTGATTTGTAGTCTTATGCAGTCTACCGAAGCCAAGGCTTTTTTTTTTAATATGGAAATTATTCTGCTACATTTTATTCCATATCTTGTTACAAGGAAACAACAGTGACAACTAACAAACTGTTACATCTTTCATAATACAGATATTATAATTGGTAACAAATATACAACATGTATTATTCTGGTCTCCTTACCCTGTGTCATTTTGAAGAATAATTAATACAGAAGACTTTTAAAAATTATTTGGGTTCTCGTGTATTAAATTAACCTACCACTAGTTTATAGAAAGAAAGGTAACAATAAGTATCTGCGAAGGCTTTCTGCTATCTTTAAAATTTTTGTAGATCTTGCTAACATTGGGAATTCTGGGTTGAACCATTGAATAGATTTATTTATTAAAATGCAGCTTTTATTGTTTATTTAAAATTATCACCTATTACTTTTTCTTCAGGAATTTATCTGCTTTGAATAAACACGAATTTCATCCTTGGTGTTTTCAGCCCAACTGCTTTGTTCATTTTATTGTACTTGAAAGTTTCTAGAAAATGTTTGAGTATAGTAGGTTGATTACCAAAATATTTTATTGATAATTACAAAATAAAGTTTTATAATTCAGCATTTTCAATTAGGACAGTTTTTCTTTTTTAATGAAATAATAAAAGTTCTTTCAGTCTGGGCAGAAATTCACATGCTTGTGTTGGGTGGATATATTTACAAATTAGGTTTGGAAAGATCCTTAGGGATCTTGAAAGTGACCATTTTCAATTACATAATGCTTGAATTTTTTTTCGTCTATCTTGAGTTCATTTCATTTGCTGATATTTTAACTGCTAATTGTTTTGTTCTTATAGTAGGATGAAATCGGCTTCCTTGTAATTTTAGTCTTATTCCTGGTAGAGGCAAATAGTGTGTGGCTGAAATCTCTGACATTTGAAGTGCCTGGGTTTGGATTTTTTTTCTACCATTTAGTTGTGTTACTTAGTTTGTGTACTTAACTTATATGATTCAATTTCCACATCTATAAAGTAAGCATAATTTTAGGGTCAACTTCATAGATTTTTTTGAGGATGAGATGAAATAATATATGCATTTAATTAATATTACCTAATCGTAGCAATAATTGTTATTATAATTCATAATGTAATGAAGCTCAATACTAGGAATGAAGTTCTCTAATTTATTCAAAATAAATATTATTAGTATTGTTATTGTTGTTATCACTTGATCTACAAAGGACAAGTCACCCCCTTTTCTTTTTTCTTATGATAAACTTTAAAATATCTAAACAGCTTTTACTTCCACCACCCTTGCTCCACTGCTTCATGTTTCTGAGGTTATTTATATTTAGTCCTTTGACCTAAACAAAGCTTTAATTCTAATTTTTGTAGTAAACATCTGTTGTTTTTGCTACTCAACATCCATTCACTCTTGCATTGGTAACATGCTTTGATTTTCCTTTGAGGAACTGTCCCCCTCCTCTAGTTTTTAATAGTGGATTTTTTGTTTTGTTTTGTTTTTTTGTTTTTGTTTTATTTTTTAGTGGTTGGGTCTCTACCTCTGGTATCCTGTGATTGATCTAGGACTAAACCTATCACAGATTCTTAGAAGTAATGATTGGTTTAGTGAAGGGCATATGACTTTAGCAAAGCCAATCAATTTCAGCCAAAGCTGGTCCTCTTATTATTGTCCTGAACTTAAAATTTGGAAGGTGTTAGGTTAGAGCTATTACTGTCATTCACAATGGGAGACCCTTTCTGAGGATAGAATCAACATAGAGGAAGCAAAGCCAGGGGATAGAGAGAGAAAAATCCAGGTTTAAATACCATTGTTTAAATTGTGCCTATAGCTAGCTCTATAAATGAGCCAATAAATTCTCTGTTGCATAGCCCCTTTGAGTGGAGTTTTTCAGTTACATACAGTCCAAAGAATCATAATCACAGTATTCTAAGTAGGGCTTGAATTAGAATAGATTGTATAAAATCACCATCTCTTTGATTTTAGATTCAAATTCTCTTATTTTGAAACTATCACAAATCTGATCATATCAATTCCTGCTTAAAATTCCCTCAGTGGCTTTCCATTACTCTTGGGATAAGGACAAAATTCATAAACATGGTCTCTGAGGTGCTGCATTTTTTTTTTTTGATTCCTGTCTTACGTACTACCATATACCCCCATGCTTCTTTTCTCCAGTTACACTGTTTCTTTGCAGTCTCTTGTATTTGCTGTGCTATAGATCTTTTGCATGTGCTGTTTCTTCTATATCAGCAGTACCCAACCTTTTTGGCACCAGGGACCGTTGCTCCTTTGAGAATCTATTGCCTGATGATCTGAGGTGAAACTGAGGCAGTGATGCACTGGGGAATGGCTGTAAATACAGATGAAGCTTTGATCTCTCACTGCTGCTCACCTCCTGCTGTGCAGCCCCCATTCCTACAAGGCCACAGACTGGTATCTTTGGCCTGGGGTTGGGGACCCCTATTCTGTATGGAATGCTTTCTAACTTCTTTTTTCCTGGTTAATTCCAACTCATTCTTTAAATAACTACTTAATCATTACTTCCTTAACCCATTTCTCATTTAGGAAAAAAAGTGCAGCTCTCTGCCAGTGTTAATTTTACATAAACACACTCTTTGAGGCTGACACAAAATGACCGGTTTTTAATGTGAAGATAAAATATAAAAACTGATCTTGAAGTTATTTCTAAACAGAACTTGTCTCTAATCCTAATGTAACAAGTGTATACATAAATTGGATTCATAAAATGACTCTTTGGTTAACAACTGTTCGAGAATGATGTTAATATCACACATAAGAATGTTACGTTTTCTAGGATTTGACATTTTCAGTAATCGAAAATTACTACATTTTGTAAACGGATATACTCGAGAATTACTACATTTTGTAAATGGATATACCACTACTAAAAACAGAATGATATAAAAAGAATGATGTCATTTGTTTCCAAAGACTATTGACATACTAGAGTTATGCAAAAATAATAATAAAGACAAGATATTTCGTGGCAAACTTTAGGAGTAAGGCCAGGACTGTAATCTCTGAGTTATCTCAAGGTAAACACTGCAGCTGCAAGTACTGCCAAGCGAGTATTCTTGGGGCAAATAGAAATCTTCGAAAGCCTTGCTTGTTATTTAGCATGCATTATACTATTCATTAAAAATTTAATCTGCACAGTATAGTGTTATCTAAATTGTTGCTATGATTATTGCCCTTTGTTAACACATATAAGGCATATGAATGCCCTTTTTACCACTGAACCATACTTTAATTATATTCAGTCACTATTTTCCATTGCATCACACATCAAACTCTAATGAGCGTGATTGGGGATAGGGCAGAGGAGGGAATACTTTTTACCTCGTTTACTTTTGTATGTTTGAATCATTTTCAGTGAACATTTTTACTTAAAAAAAAAAACACTAACAAAAACATCTTTCCTTTAAGGATTAATATGTATGTTTCTTCCATGTGGGGGCATTTCCAAATTCCCCAGCTGGATGTAATTTTTTTTTTTCAATCCCCTAACCTAGAAATTCTTAGCAGTTTTGGTTCATAGACCCTTGTGAGAATTTGATGCTCCCTGAAAGTGTACTAGTTAGTGTTCACAAAATTTTGCACATTTCTTATTTCTATGGTTCCCCCTATACCTTATCAAGAACCTCTGCTATAACAGTTTTAATTTCTATTATTATAGCTACCATTCCATTTCGTATAATACTTATGTATTTATCATAATCTCCCTACTAGATACTTTCTTGAGGTAAGAACTTTTTTCATATCTATGTAGTGTTGAGGATTGTGCCTTGTGTTAGATTGAAAAAGATTAAGTGTATTATTTTTTAAAGTTTCGTTGTTTTTATTATGCAGTATATTGTCTTTAGAAAATCTGACTGAGCTTATTAACTTGTGGAATTGTTTTGTAATAGAGGAAAAAAAAATCCTTTATCCTCTTAGGTTAAATGCCTGGGACCTACAAATTAAACTTAAAAAAAGGGTAACAGGAGAAAAGGTACACAAATTTTATTTGATGTTAGTATTTTAACTTTTTTTGTTCATGATGGTCTCCATAGAAAGAAAATGAAGACGCAAAGAGGTGTTCAGACACTGACAGGGGCTTATGTTTACCATTTTAACAAAGGATGATAAATTTGTGGAGAAGTAGCAGGACAAAGGAAAAGGAGTTTAGTCTCCTAGGAGTGATAAGTTGAAGGATGGTAGATAAATATATAGAAGAAACTAATAAAAGGTAAGGGTTATTTTAGTAAGATTTGTTTGTGTAGACCCAACTTGGTACCAACTTTTTGTCTCCAATGATAATGGTAATTTTTATTTTTGGTATGGTAGAGGGGACGGGGGAAAACCTTCATAATAGGACAATTTTGTCTTGCTTTTAGACAGATAGGTAGAGGGCAGATAGCTCTTTGTTTTCTGTTTCTTTGTCTTCAGCTCAAAGCAGTGTTTATGCCAAAGTGATACATTTAAAGTGGCATATTCTGATCCCCTTCAGGTTTTAAGGACTCCATTTAGATTTCTCCTTATTTTGAGACTTTAAGTTAGAGGTGGACAGGAGAATCTAGCCTAATTGCTCTTTGAGCCTTGTTCTTAGAAATAGCTAGGGCAACCCCTTTTAGGACCTGGATTTTTTTTTTTTTAAATCCTAGTCCTGATCTAATTTGTAGTCCACTTTTTTCTAGACTGAGTTCCAACCCTTCCCCTTTTCTGTTTGCCTGTTAAGATTCCTGAATGTATAATCTTTTTTTAAAATATGGCATTTGAAGTTTTTGGTTTATTTAAAAAATAAAACTAAGTTTCCCTTTTTTAGGTCTCTTTCTACCTTTCTTGGAGTGACCATTTTCAGAAGGCAGTATTCTACCTGAAAAAATTAGATTCTTTCAGAAATTAAGTGAGATTTGATAACTTCTAAAGTTTCTATGATCCCTCAATATTCTGTCTAGTATTTTAGTTCCTAGTGATCTGATGTTTCTAATTGTGCATTTTGTGTGGTTAGAATGTGTTCTTTTCAAGAATATGTCTGTGACTATGTTTAAAGTAATTAAAATTAAATGACACGAGTGACATCTCAAATGCTCAAAGCCACACATGACTGGTGGCTACTGTATTGGACATACAGAATATTTCTACTGAAAAACACTGGTATAAAGAATCATTGCCATATTTAATTCTTGTTTTTAATAAACAAACGCTTTCATGGATTCCTTTAGCATCTCAGCCATTGTAGTATGACAAAACTATCACCATAAAAACCCTCAAAAATAACCACTTCAGAATTTTGGTGGTAAGGTATAGAATTCTATGAAGAATTACATCAGTTGATATTTGAAATGGAATATCCAGCAAAGATAAGAAGTGGGAATCTCAAAGCCCCAAAAGATCCCTGGCTTCTGCAGCTTAGACCTGGCTCCAAAATAGCTAGAAAAAGAGAACACTCTACTTCAGCTATTGACTCAGGTAGAAATTTCATGCCTGCCCATGTTTTGTACACCTATTTCTACATGAAAAAAAATTAATTCCAAGTGACTGACTTATCAAAGATGGTCCGGTCATTCACTTTTGGAAACTGCTAACATAATTATAATACCTATTTTATTATTTTTTGTTTCAGCTTTTATGTATCTAACATTAAACTATGTCTTAAATATTTTTTTTTATAAAATTTTTTTAAAAATGGACATGTGGGTCTAAATATTTAATTGTTTGAAAAATTTACTTTTACCCATTAATAGGTATCACCTGATGCAATGTCACTGTGTAATTAAAATTAAATGACACGAATGACATCTCAAATGCTCAAAGCCACACATGACTTAAACAATAAAGGCAATGCATTTGACCTAGCACATAGTACACCTATGCTCTAGTGTACATAGCATACTAGATATAGATCTATTTACTATCTGATAATGGAAAAGATTAAGCAATTTCACAAACCACAACTATAGAGTCTGCACATAAAAAAGAGCACTAGGCAAGTAGCCAGAAGAACTAAGTCATAGCTCCAGCACTGCCACAACTTTCAGTCAAGTCATCTTGCAATTCTGGGTCTAAGCTCTTAGTTCAACTGAATGATCTTTAAGATTTAATTCAACACTATACTTTATACTTTATTGTACATTATATACTGTAAACATTTATTAACTATAAACATTAAAACCTGGTAAAATGCCAAACTCAGTTTCTGACTCAACCACATATTAGCTATATGACCTTGGGCAAGTTAATCTCTGTGCTTCGCATTTCTCTCTCTCCCCTCCCCCTCCATCCCTTTCTCTATCTCTGTATATAGTATATCACAGAGTTATAATGAAGATAAATGAGATAATATACATGAAGCACATAGCTCAGTGCCTGGCACACAGAAATCACTCAATAAATCTTATCTATTTTTAACTCCTGGCTAAACCCCATTTTAAAGAGCAGATCACAATTTCTTTATAATGGAATTTACAAGCTATCAGCTGAGCATTTAGAAATCATTTTGTTATATAAGATCTTCATTTCAGCAGTATTTCTCATGATGAAATTTTAGATTTATAAGCCTTCTGGAATGTGGCATGGCCGTAGACCATGGACCATGGCTCCACTGGGGTGTGAACTCAGGACCTGCATGTAAAGCAGATGTGCTAACTGTTGCACTATGGAACCACGTCCTTTTCATCATTTTTTAAAAAAAGCATTTATAAACTAGAAAAAACACATAATATATAACTTTAAACCCTCATAAACAGAACACACATACCTACAATTTATCAACATGGTTAAATTATATACTATTAATCTCATAGAGTGAAACAAGTATGCAATTCAAAAATACCAACATACAAAAATTAACATTTGGATAAACTGTCTTAAAGGATTTTCATTAAAAAAAAAAAACAACTTTCATTTTACATACATCTTGTATTTTAATTTATTAAAAAATCCTTTTTAAAAATGAGTTGGCTATAAGTAGAATACAAAAGTGAATGTGAGGAATATGGTAAGTGGTAAGTTCTCCATCTTCCCAGACTCCAAAAGTTAGTTATTCAATAAATTAATCCAATAAACCACTATATAAAATGAATCTTTTTTTCTAATCATAAAAACAATGTTTTAATTGGAGGTTGCACTCCTAACCAAGAAGTTAGCAACACCAAAACCAAATATGATTAACTTAACATAAAAAGGAAAATACAAAACAAATTAATATAATCATTTCAAATAGTAAAATTTTATATTCAAAATAAGTATAACAGAAAAATAAAGTTCACCTAACTTATAAATTTAAGATTAACATGCTAGCTGTAAGAAACATTAAACCTTCAACAATGTTACTTATATACTTAGAAGAGGTTTTTTTTTTTTTTTTTTCTTCGAGTGGAGTGATTTGGATGACACAGGGTGATTGAAATATCATTCAGAAAAGTTTGGTCTGTTATTTTTTTCCTCTCACAAATTTCCCAAGAGATCAGACATTCATATCATTCCACTAACATTAAAGCTTTGGTTTATGTTCTATTTTATTTTATAAATAATTCTTTAGTCTTTGTTACTAGTGGCATATTGAAAAGGAGGTCTTTAATTTTAGAATTCCAATCCCAAGTGCATTGAGCTTTAAGGATTCAAAGTGGGTTCTTAACTATGAGTAATCTAATATTTCCAACTCTGGTTTTGTGAGTTCAAGAATTTCCAACTATCTCAAGGAGACACTAAAAATTAATTTTAATTTAATGTTTATTATCTTAACACACAGTCTTTGAAGACAAGTCATTTTTAATAACTCTAGTTTTATATCATTTTGGTATCAATCACCTCTTGATTTCATCATGGAAATTAATTGTAACATGATTCGAAAGCAGAGAACAATGATATCTACTTTGGCCTTATAAGACAAGTCACACATATAGATACCTACTTTGGAAGCAGTAAACCCATGTATAATTGAATGGGTTTAATTATAATTAATTAAAATGTGATAAAATTCAGGTATTTAAATATGAAATTTTACAAAGAAATTAACTTATTAAAATTTGTGTTTATGAACATTAAGCAGCTGTAGGCTGAAATTAATGGTTCTATTTGCATATGAAGATTTCCAACTTTTTAATGTGTTGGTGTTTTATGAATTTAGGTCCCTAAGTAGCTATTATAATCCTAAGGCTTTTGAAGTAGGTTATCTTAAAGTTACCTGTATAGCCACAGGCAGCAGATAGCTTGTTCATATAGACAGGTCATTTATTTGAAGTTAAAATAATATTTTTTCAGTTCTGTGGACAATTTCAGTTTAGACCAAATACCTTAGAAAATGAAAAGCAGGAAAACTTGTTTTTGTCAGCCTGAGGATAAAGAGGAATGTGAAGGTTGAATTAATTGTGTATCTTAATAGTTTAAGTTTCTGCCATATAATGTTTGAGTTTTTTTGCTTTATAACTAAACAATTTTACAAAAATTTGTGTATTTTGTAAAATTTATGCAATTGTGGGTGTGTGGAAATCCAGAAAACAAATTCTTATTTTAAAGCAATTCAAATGTGTTTTTTAATAATGTTTATTCTAATAGCATTTGTTTTTCAGCCCAAGGAATTATAGATATACTATCTGAAGGCAAGACTATAACTTGTTCATCTTTGATTTTTCTCTAGAACTTAGCATATTACCTTGTATACTGAAGACAATGAGTAGTATTTTTGAATGAATTATTCTGACAAATTTATCCAACTAATTTTCTTTTCCTTTTAAATTCATTGACAAAATCAGAAAAATATAAATTAAAATGTATTCTAATTGTTTTCTTATGAAGATAATTTCATTTATATCTGAAATATGAAGAATAGGTAACAGTAAAGATTAATATCATTTAGCATTTGAAAATTAGCTTACTTAAACAATACATTATGAGGTTACTAGTCATTTTTACAAAAGGATGCTTTTAAACAATTTATAATTTAATAATTTAGACTTATTCAAGTAGTAAGTGCTTACTGGAATCACCATTTTACTTAACTAAATTTGGGTTCATTCAGGAATGAACTGATTATGTAAAATATGTCAAACATATCAAACTTAAAAATTGAGCTTTTTAAAGGAAAAAAAAGATGAAATATACATTTAATTTAAAGAAATTCATTTTAATACTAGTTATCTTTACTTTATTGGAAGGAAAAAAGGTATAACTTGCTGTATTGTATGAATCACATGGGGAGTTTGAAGATCAAAATTAGATCCAACAATTTCTGAATTTTAAGTTTCATGTTTCAATATTTGGCATTACATAAAGCGAGTCATCAAATTTATAGATATAATATACCACTACTTAGGTGGCAATTTACAGAAAGTCAACTCCGCAACTTGATGGATGACATCCTTTCTCAGCCAAAAAGTAAATGTTCCTGCCAGGCTTTATGTAATGATAACTTTGCTTCAGGAGAAAAGAGGAAAGCAAGTCATATTTTCCGTTTGCCCCAAGAATACTCATTGGCTGTGCTTGTAGCTGCAGCGTTTACCCTGAGATAACTCATGGGTTAAGTGCTGGCCTTACTTCTAAAGTTTGCCACACAATACCTTGCCTTTATTATTACTTTTGCATCACTCTAGTATGTCAATAGTCTTTGGAAACAAATGACATCGTTCTATTTATAACATTCTGTTTTTAGTAGTGGTATTTCCATTTACAAAATGTAGTAATTGTCGATCACTGAAAATGTCAAATCCTAGAAAACATAGCATTCCTATGTGTGATATTAACATCATTCTCAAACAGTTGTTAGCCAAAGAGTCATTTGATGAATCCAATTTATGTATACATTTGTTACATTAAGATTAGAGACAAGTTCTGTTTAGAAATAACTCCAAGAACAGTTTTTATATTTTATCTTCACATTAAAAACTGGTTAGATTTGCTTCAGCCTCAAAGAGTGTTTATGTAAAATTAAATTAACATTAGCAGAGAGCTGCACTTCTTTCTAAACGAGAAATGTGTTAAAGATAAAAACACTTCAAATTGTTAAAGTAACAAATGCTCACATAAAAACTTTGAGATGAGTAAAGTAGAAATGAAATTTTTTCTCCCTACTCCCACTGATAACTACTATTAATTATCAGTTTGGTATACATAATCACATATGTTTCTTCTATGCATAGACAAAAAAATTATTTCTAAAAAAATCATAAAGCTATTATATATCTTTAATTTTTTTTTCAACAATATATACTGGATATACAGTAGGCCCTCCTTATCCGAGGATTGACTTTCTGTGTTTTCAGTTACCTGTAGTCAACCATGGTCTGAAAATATTAAATAGAAAATTCCAGAAAGAAACAATTCATTATTTTTAAATTGTGTACCTTTTTGAGTAGCATGATGAAATCTTGCTGTCCAGCTCCATCCCACCCTGTATGAGAATCATCCTTTTGTCCAGTGTGTCCATGCTGCATAATGCAACCTGTCCTTTAGTTAACTCACTTAAGTAGCTGTCTCAGTAGTCAGAACAACTGTTGAGGTATATCAGTGCTTGTGTTCAAGTCCCCTTATAGTAGCCTAACATTATGTCACAATGCCTGTCATTCACCTGACTTCATCTCATCACGTAGGCATTGTATCAACTCACATCATCATAAGAAGGGTGAGTACAGTACCATACGATATTTTGAGAAACCACATTTATATAACTTACTGTAATATATTATTATAATTGTTCTGTTTTATTATTAGTTATTGTTAATCTCTTACTGTGCCTAATTTATAAATTAAGCTTTATCATAGGTATGTATATATGTATAGGAAAAACAAAGTATACATAGGGTTTGGTGTCCACTGGGGGTCTTGGAACGTATCCTCCGTGGATAAAAGGGGACTACTGTATTGATAATGGCAGTGCCCTGTTAAAAGAATGAGGAAGACCTTTGTCTTCTGCATCAGCTTGTTAGGGCTGCCATAACAAAGTACCAAAGACTGAATAGCTTTAAACAACAGAAATTTATTTTTTTACAATTCTAGAGGCTAGAAGATCAAGGTGTTGGTGGGGTTGGTTCCTGTTGAGGGCCATGAGGGGTTAGGATCTGTTCCAGGCTTCTCTTCTGCTTCCTATGTCTTCAGTTGGTCTTACCTCCATGTATATATCTGTATCCTGATCTCCTTTTAAAGACAACATTCATACTGGATTAATGCTCACTGTTGTAACCTCTTTTTAACTTAATTACCTCTTAAAGTTCCTGTCTCCAAATATAGTGAGCTACTGGCATTGAAAACTTCAGCACATGAGTTTTGGAGAAATACGGTTGAGCCTGTAACATATACCACTAGAAATAAATGATAGCTTTTATATCAGTATATACCAATCCTTTGATTTACATGTTTTTTGTTTGTTTGTTTGTTTTTTACATAGTAAATACTTCTTCTCCCCCTCCGTTTATGTGAATTTTTCATGCCCGGTTTCCATATACCTGGTCTCATTTTACTCTGTTCTTTATTTTTCATTTCCATTACTGGTGATAACTCTTTCTAAAAAACAGTAGTTTAACTCAGCAACGTACAAAGAAATAATACTAATACACAATTATCACTGCAACATTTGAAAGTTGATTGTTGTGCTGTGGTCAGTAACAGTTGAAACTAACAAAATGTTAAATCACTAATTGATAGTTGTAAGATTGACACAACACACCAGTTGCTTCATAATTCAATTAAAGATACTAATAACACATGCATATTGCTTTGTGATTACATTACTAACACTTAAAGATAACACTTCTTAACTAAGTGTAACCAACCAATATTATACATGAGCTGTTTTTACTTATAACAGTTTTAAAGGGGACATATACTTATAAAAAAAGATTTTTCGAGAAAATTGAAAACCTGAAATTGCTGCTACATAAAGTACATATAGCCATGTGAGTATGTACTTACAAATATGAGTGATGAAGATAGTAACTTTGTGCCAATTAAAAAGAGAAGGTTGGTTGCGTTAGATTACAGCACAGACACAGCGAATAAAATTTATTTTGGTTATTCTGAATTTTTATTAGCATTTTTTGGTGAAAATATGTGAAATATTTTTATGACTTAAATTAGCCTATTTTTATATATCTTTTTTCATACTGGTGGACTCTTTTTACAAGTTTTCTTCCACATAAAAACACGTGTAGCAGATGATCCACGTAAATTGAGGGACGGGGGTACAATGAATTTCTCTAATTCTTTTAAAAATTAAGTATTGCCTGATTTTGCTTATTTAGTTTCCTACTCCATAGATTATTATATTCTGTGTGCCTCCTGCCTATCTGAAGTGTAAAGGGAAATATACTCTCAAGATGCTCAGTTTGGCCTTGGACATATAATATTTTTAAACATCTGACTTAAAGAACTCATATAATTAGTAAAGCAGAATAGTTTAGATAAGAAAGGAATCAGTTCATTATGTTCATGACATTTGGGAAAATAACGACAGTTTTTTAGTAGGTGGACTACTAAACATTTAAATAATGTTAGATCAAGAAATGATTTGTGATACAGTTTTATAGAAGGGAAAGATTTTTTTAAAATTTGTAGAAGATTGGCACCTAATTTGACAAAGTATTTCCTTTGTAGCCATCCCCAAAGCACTGTAGTCTTCTATGTCTTATTTCATTTTTCTAGTTTAGTACCACTTGTATCCATCTTTGTTGCTATTTCTTTAGTTTAGGTCCTTGGTATTGTCTTTCTTCCCTTCCTCTTCCTCATTCTTCTTTTTCTCACCTTACAGAAAAATGTGCACATAGTTTTAAGAGTCAAACAATCTGAAAAGGCTAGAAATGGCTTAACCACAGTTTCTTGTATGCCTGTGTACATATGTATGTGTGTTCTCTGTTGCATAATGTTTTAACCATTTCTAATATTGATGATTTTTGCTTTCTTACAGCTACCCCTTCCACTTATTCCTAATATAATATCTCAGTTTTTTTATTAAATCCATATTTGATGTTTTCATCATGATGACCATAATAAATAATGTTCACTGATGAGTGTAGTAATGTTATTAATATGCTGTTATACAGAGACTAGTATATGGGGGTTGCAGATCTTTTTTTCCCCTTTCTTTTGGTTTATCCAGTAAGTAATACTTTCATTTGCTAAGTTTTTAAAAAATTTGTAGTCAAGTCTTCCCATCCCTTCATTAGTTTCTCAATTCAATTTTTTTACACAGTAAAACTTGGCTGGTAGGTAATTGTAAATTTACATTTTAATCATTTTTTTCTTTGGTCTCTCAGACATTCCTTCTGAACTACAGTTCTATTGATCTAGCCTGGACTAGTGGTTCTCGGCCTATTGAACTTCCCTTGTCCTGGGACTTTGTGTTGAATGCCATGTTTCCTACATCTGTGTCTTCCTCTTTTTGATTAAGACTCATGTTTTGCTAAGAATTTTTAAAGTATTATTCTACTGTCTTCTAGCTACTGTTCTTACTCTTGATATTTTATGTGTGACCTATTTATGCCCCCACCCTCGCAGATCTGAGAATATTCTCTTTACTCTTTTGTTCTGAAATTTCATGATGTTATATCTTGATATAAATTTTTCTTGGTCATTGATCTGGTTATTTAGTGGGGCCTTTCAACACAGAGGTTTATGTCTTCTGATCTAGGAAATTTTCTTGCATTATTTCTTTGATTCCTTACCCTTACTTTTTCTCTGTTCTCTTTCTGTTAATTTTATTAGGTAAGTGTTGTACCTTTGAAATTACTTTTCTAATCTTGTATCTATTTAGTGTGATGTGTATGCCTGATTTCCTGTTTTTTTCTCTCAGTTCTACTCTAGGGAGATTTTCAATTTTTTAAAACCTGAGTTGAAAAATTTTTGCTATCATACTTTTAATCCTATTTTTTTGTTTTCTGAGTATTTTAATAACATTTTTTTCTTATAATAGCTCTAAAGATGCTAATTGTATTTTTTTCCCCTGCTCTTTGTATCACCACTTTTCCTTAGGATTCTTTTTCTGTTTTATTAATTTTGGTCTGAAAGACAGGAAGTTTTCCTAAAATTTCTGGTACTTACGGGTTGTCCATCCATATTTAAGAGCAAAGCAGAAAATGCTTTCTAGTAGCTCTGTCTTTGGTCAGGACATCTAGGGTGGAAATATTTACTGTATGTTCTTTAGTCTGTATCTTCAGGTGAGAAATATCTAATTTGCCCTGAATGAAATAAGCCTCATTTTGTTCCCTTATTTTAGTCTAGCACCTCATCTCTGCTTTGCTCTGTGCCTGGCATTTACTGAATTTGATTCACTTTTTCTAGTACATCTCCCACCAATTGCCTCTTATTTTTAGTTTATCTCTCATTTGTTCGTACTTTTTTTTTCAGATGATTAGGTGCAGTCTTTTTTGTAGGTATAATCCTATTCCAGGCATATGACTGAAACTCACTTTGACTGTTCCCAAATTTTCTATGCATTGTAATTAAGTACAGTCAACCATAATCTATTTATATCTCTTTATCTGTCTCTCTATCTAGTTATCTGTCATCTCTATCTTAGAGAATGAGCTCTGAATTTCTCACTGTTGCTACCATGTACTAACTACAGATATCAATTTAGAAATTGTTATTAGGGTTATTAAAGTAGATATTAAACATCATACTATGTGTTACAAAAATGTATTTTTCTTTTTGAAAATAAGATTTGCTTTCTTTTTGAAAATTAGATAATTCAAAAATGGCAGAACTCTTTATGGAATGTGAAGAAGAAGAGTTGGAACCATGGCAAAAGAAGGTGAAAGAGGTTGAGGATGATGATGATGATGAGCCAATCTTTGTTGGAGAGATATCAAGTTCAAAACCAGCAATTTCAAGTAAGCATTTGCTTTCAGTGAAGCCAAGTTTTAGAAGATACTGTTTCCAGTTGAAAAAATTATGAACTGTCTTATAGGACTTATGTCCTTGTTCTTCTCTAAGGAGTGGGGGATGAAAGAATGGGTGAGAGATGAGTAAAAATTTCAGAAATAGGGTTGAGATGTGATTGGGGTCTTGAGGAAGGAAGTAAGAGGTTAGAATATGAGATCTGAGAAAAAGATATGGACTAAGATTAGCTGGTGACATTGGAGATCTTTCGATACTGGAAATCATAATTTTAATGGAGCCAGCTAACCTATTTATCCGTACATAGGTACAAAATGTATAGGCAATGAATGATTGCACAGTCACTGGTTCGTATGCCAACAAGGGCTTCTGACTATTCATTTTTCAGCAATATACTCATATAAATGAGTATATTGATGGAAGAAAAGGTTACTGTCTACAGCCACTGTATTTGGATGACATAGCAGTTAGTATAAACTTAAATCGTAATGGCTTTCTAGCAGAACACCTCAATACCTTTGAGGATTATTAGATTTCAGTTAGAGTAATTGGATCTGACGTTATAATGCTAAAGCAAAGACCAATGACATCTGTTAAAAAGTCTACTCAAAAATATAGGGAAACACAGAGAGATAATGTACAAATTTTAGGTTTTCTTACCAAGGAAGTGTTTAAAAGTGTGGTTAAGAAACTACTTTAAAATTTTCTGAAAGCTGGTTCATTCTTTCATTACCCCTAAATGTATCTAAATGTATAATGACACTTTTATTCAGTTTTATTAGAAGTTAGAGTAACTTAAACAATTTAATTCTTTCAGGTGGAGTGCCACTTCGATTATAAATTGAATGATGCTTGTTGATGAGAGTGGAACATAATTATATATTCTTTTAATTATAGTTTCTAGTCATTGTGATTATTTTATACTGGAATGTTACCATATTGCAAAATTGTTATTGAAATCCTCTTATTGAAAACATGACAGCTAAGATTCAACTTGAATTTATACTGATTACAGATGATTTGATAGTGTTCAGCTAGAAGAATTTATATTAGTTTTAAAATAATTCTATCAAAAAGGAGATTGACCCCAGTACAATTTATTTTCTGAACTGTTAAGATACAGAATTTAAATGATTTTATTGTTGGTTATAAAATATTTTAACATAAGGATTATGGGTTGAGTGTTTATATAGAACTGCCCTAAGGAGGGTAAAATCTTGTGTTTTGTAAAATACAACCACCAAAAAGTACTTTAGCAATAGTTCTTTAATGGTATAGGAAAATACTTAATCTTGAATTTCTGAATGAAAATGATGTTAAGTAATTGGAGCAGATTTTTCTTTTATAAGACATCTGAAGTGTTTAAGTATAGAGTACTGCATTGCTGTTATCAGAATACAACCCTACTTTTTGTGTGGCCCTTTATAGAATTATTTTTTGGGATTGTGTTATTATCTACTATGAGGGAAGAGAAGGAAATTTCAATGATGTTTGGTGTGTGTTTGTGCTTTTACCTTTTTCTAACCAACAATTTTAGACAAATGCCTACTTTTCCAAATTTTAGTTTGATTATTGAGTAAACTGGAAGTCACAGAGTTCACATGCATACAAGAATTAGGAATTTGAAACTGTTCTGAAAGTCTTATTAGGCTCAGATTGACTTCTGGTATAGAGGTAGATTTGAAACCCCTTAGTTATAAGATATTCTGGAATACTGTAAGTTCATTTTAGTCTGCAGTCTCTGATAATTTCCCTTTTAGAACTCAAAAGAGTAATGGTGCAGATAATCCAGTGAGATCTCTCATAAGGACATCTCAAGGGTTTTAGGGATATAAGCGGGATATGGAGTTTGGACAAGGGTTTGAATTTGAGTAATAGGAACCTGAGTATTTTCAGTCCTGTCATCTTCAAAGAAAGTTGTACTTAAATTATAGGTTGTATATGAATGTATTTTTGGAAAATTTTTACTAATTATGTGGACTGTTTCTTTGCCTTGCAGAGGGAATAACTTAGTATTTAGTATTTAGTCTGATTTATCCATCTTTTACTTCTGGCTTTTGGATTTTAAGTGATAATTAAAAAGTGATAATTTAAGTGATAATTCTAATTCTGTGATACAAGACTGGTGATCTTATGTTGTTAGTAAAGATATATATGTTTAAAGTTAACTGTATTTATAAATCAGTGATAACATATACTCCTTCCAGGAATCTAATTATTTTCAATTCATGATTTCTGTTAATATATATTTTATTCAAATGATGAATTTTAAAATAAATATTTTTTATAGATATTTTGAATAGAGTAAACCCCAGTTCATACTCGAGGGGAATAAAGAATGGCGCACTCAGTCGAGGTACAGTATAATTTTACTATTCTAATTTTAAAGTGAAGTATTTTGATATCATTGATTATATAGAAATATATTCAATATATTGTGTAATTTTGAAATACAGGTATTACTGCTGCATTCAAGCCTACAAGTCAACACTACACGAACTCAACATCAAATCCAGTGGCTGCCTCACCAGTAAATTTTCATCCTGAATCTAGATCTTCAGATAGTTCTGTTATTGTTCAGCCTTTGTCTAAACCTGTAAGTGTTTCTGAAACTACATAGTCAGCTCAGGGATACATTGGATATTATTTACCAGTATCAACAATACCAGTTAAAATTCTGGACTATCATGGGTAGTCATCAAATAGAAGTATAATCAGCATCAGAAAATGTCACCATCTTTATCATAACTCAACCAGTTCCCAAAGTAGTAACTGCAGGAACTAACTACCCAGCCTGTTCCTAAATAAGGTAATATGCTTAAATTAAATAGGTACAATATTAAAAACTGTACCATCAAAATATGAATAAAATTACAGTCAGTGATGAATATTGTATAATACCAAACTATTTAAAGTGGTAAACTGGGTCAAGTGTTCTTACATCTTAATTGGGAAAATTGTTGAGAGGCTATCATAGTTTTTATTGGAAACATACCTACAAAGTTTAGTATAAAAAGTTCTTAACAAAAAGTAATAGTTACTTGTAATAGTTAATATTTATTGAACTCTTAATATGTGTCAGGCTTTGTGCTAAATGCTGTTCATAAATTAATCTAATTCAACCCTTAAACGTTCCTATGAAGTAGGCATTATTATTATCCCTGTTTTATAGTTGAGAAAACTGAGGCTCAGAGAGGTTAAGTAATTCACTCAGGGTCACACAGCAAATAATAGATTTGGGATTTTAATCCAGACTCACCTATAGTTCATATATATTTGCACACATACATACATATATGTTGTGTATAAATGTATATACTTTTAAAAAAATGAAAGTGTAGCCTTAGTGTGCCAGTTTTTAAAATGCAGTTTTCAGTCCCCTGGGGTTCTCCTGAGACTCTTCCATGGGTTTGGGTTTTGAGAGTCAACACTATTGTTATATAATACAGAGACACTATTTGCCTTTTTCACCATGTTAACATTTGCACTGATGGTGCAAATGTAATGGTGGGTAAACTGCTGGTGCCTTTAGTATGAATCAAGACAATGGTACCAAGCTGTACTAGTAGTTCTTGTATTAGTCACCACCATGCACTCAATAAATAATATTACAGTCTTACTCAATTTCTTTGATGAAGTATTAAAATGTTATTTATATTTTAACTCTACTTCTGAATATGTCTTTAAAAAACATTTTGTGTGATAAAATGAGTAATATTCATAAAGCACTCTGTCTGAAGTAATGGTTATCTTGAGGAAAAACATTTGTATGATTGAATTGTGAGCTGAACTACCAACTTTTAAAAATAAGAAGATCATTTCTACTTGAAAGAATGACTGACAGACCATGGTGTATTATTTATTTCTGCATATCAATGTTATCACACACATTTCTTATCTCACAGTTTTAGTGGGTTAGGAGTCAGTACGGGAGCCAGCCGGCCAGTTCCGGAGAGGGGGAGTGAGGATTCAGAAAAGAAAGAGATAGAGATAGAGATAGATAGAGAGAGAGAGAGAGAAAAGATAGAGTCGGGAGGGCTCACAGTGAATACTGTGGTGCCGAGTTTATTTAACACTGCATATTTATACCCTTGACAATGCATGAAAAACAATGCCTACACGCCTGTAAACAATTGCTTGACATTTGCATAACTTCTCTCACCTGTTTTCCATTAAGCCAAATTTCCTCCATCTGCACGGAGCCCGCCTGCTCTGCAAACTTCTAGTTTGCAGGCAACTTTAACCCGGTCTGTAGGGCATTCGGCAAGAATGGCTCCCAACAAGTCAGGTTATGGTATAGCTGGATCCTGTTTCAAGATTTCACGAGGCTTCATTCAAGGTGTGGGCTCTGAGGTTGCAGTCTCATCTGAAACTCACTAGGGAAGTATCTGATTCCAAATTCTCATGGTTATCGGCAATATTCGATTCTTTGTTATCAGATTTAATCTTGGTTTTTGGCAAACATTTCCTCAAAATTGAACAAAAGGCAGCTATCACTTAAAGGAAGACAACTGACAGTATTTCTTGTGATTGTAAAATTTGAGCTTTCACGTAAAAATTAGAGTTTTGAAAAACTTGGATCTGCCACCATGATCTTCATAGCTTCTCAGTACTTAAAGACTTTTCTCATGGGTGGTGGTATTAATAAATATGATTTTTTGATATTGTATAGTGAACTCTGTCACCATTTGGAAGATGTGCATAATTCAAAGATATCAGCATTTTTCAAATAACCAATGCATAATGTTACAAAATGACACATAAAAAGTCCATCAGAGTGTAAGATAGACCAATAGATTTTAATGTAACAAAGTACAAAAAGTTCAGTGATAAAGAGTAAGATTCCACATTGAAACAAAGTTTTAAGAAAATACCAACTGTTGAATTTTGGTGTAGTATCAAAGAAGTTTATCTACAGATATCCTAAATTGCTATTCAAATACTCCCTTTTTCAACTATATATCTTTACAAAGCCAGATTTTCTTTATATTTTCAACCAAAATAACGTGTCCTAAATGATTAAAAGCAGAACCAGATATGAGACGACAGCAGTTTTTGATTAAGCTAGACTTTAAAGAGATTCGGGGAAATGTAAAACAGTGCCATTTTTTTCACTAATTTTTGTGTTTGCAGCATAGTCATTTTTCATTAAAATGTTATTTATGTTTATTTGTAACGAGTTTATCATTGTTCTTTAAAATTTAATAAACATTTTTAAAAATTTCTCTGTTTTAATTTCTAATATGGTAAATATCAATAGGTATAATCTACCTAAATAAAAACTCTTTTGGGTCCTCAGTAATTTTTAATGTAAAGGGATCCTGAAACCAAGGAGTTAGATTACAACAAAAGTTACTCAAAATGTAAAAATTCCTTGCTATTGGTTGGAATCTAATTAACTCAGTGGTTTTTATTTTTTTCATTCTTATAAGCTATTTGAAATTGGCCTTAGAGAAATAATAAATTTTCTTTAAACTGTATTTTTGACAGTAAAGGAAATGACTACCAAAGCATCTATAAATTTTCTTGTAAATAATCGAGTTTAATACCAGAATTGAATTGAAATATTTTTAGTATGAATAATCCATTTTTTTCTATATTTCATATTACAATAAGGTAATCCACCTATCTGTTAGCACAAAAAAAAATTTGATATTTTGAGGTGATATCTTTCATGGAAGTTATTTTTAATTTACATAAAAATAAAAAGGTTACAGCCTTTCAAATCTATGGCTAAATATACTTAACTCCCACTTATATTTCGAAGATGTAATAAATCATTAAAAATAAGAATGTCTTTGGGAAAACACATTTCTCAACAAATCCCAAATCCTTTTCTGTGGTTTCAGCATTCTGAAATAATGATTAATACTGATATGAGCCCTGGACTTGTAGTTTAAAAAATTTCTATTGAAGCAAGAGACTTGAGTGCTGATTTTGCTTTGTTCTTAACCATTGTCAAAACCTCTCTGAGCCTCATTTTCTTCATTTCTAAAACTAAAGATTTTACCCAGATCACTGACTCTCAATCTTGGATTCTGAAGTTCCACAGGCTATATCATAATGTTTCAAAAGAGGGAAAGCTACCCAAAATACAAAGATTCTTTGCTATTAGTTGGAATCAAATTAAGGCAATGGTTTTTTAATGCTTTTCATAAGCTGTATGGCATTTGGAGGATAGAAAACCAGAAAAAGAAACACATATTTCATTCAGTTGGACAGAACAAAGTTTTTCCAACATTGGACTCAAAAAAATAAAGTGAGCAGTGATATCTTTAGTGTTATAAAAGTTAGAAACTATAGCTTTTTAAATTAGAATGTTTTATTTTTATGGGCATATTTTTTAAATCAAAGCACCTTGGTTGGTGGTTCTCATTCTTGGGGAGTTTTCAAAAGGTTAGATTTTGCCATTCTGGGTAGGTCCAGAAATGATACATTAAAAAAAAAATCAGAGTGATTCTTATGTGAAGCCAAAGTTAAGAATGACAGGTGTATTCAGGAATAAATTGAGAATTCTATTTAAAGGAATTTACTCTGAATTTTGGAAGCCACTGCTTTTAATAAATTATTGTTTTTCATTTTATGTCATTTTTTTGTGTGTATGTGTGTTTACTTTTTCATGAAATATCTCTATGCTTCAACATCCCTTTTAGTTCTCTATCAGGTAGCAGAAATATATTATCACTTTTAAAGACAGTATGGTGTAGTCTAAGGGCATAGGCTTTGTAATCAAACAGACCTAGTTTCTAATTACAGCTCCATCGATAAAAAGTGGGGCTGTACTGGAAACTTTACATAACCACACCTAATCTTAGTTTACCATTCTATAAAATGAAGTATAATATTTGGTCTTTGGTAGTACTGTTGTGACAACTATTTGATTTAATACGTACATATACCATGAAGTGCAGGTATATTTAAGTTTGAAAGGTTAATAACTTGAAGCTCAGAATGCCTTGCCCAAGTATTAGTTAAATAAATGTGCAGGTCTTCTGAATCCCAGTCTAGCACCTATTCTACACTTACTATTGTGTTTGATACATTTCTGAACTGTCTTAAAAGACATTAACATTTCCTATTGCAGAATTATTTTAACCAGTTATTTTTGGATAACATGTACCTGGTCTCTGAAATTGTGGTGCTTAATTAACCAGAGTTGTTTCCTAGAGAAGTGTTTATCGGTATTATGTTTATATTTCTGTTAAAGTATTATTTTAGCAAATACAAGTGAATATTTTTCATTTTTTGAAGTGCAAATATTTAGAGAAAATATTTATTTTGAAGTAAGATTGTACTTGGTTATAAATAAGTCATATTGCATTACTAATTTTTTAATACTATACATTAAGGCTCAAATGCAGGTATCTTCCTGGTAGCCTCAAATACTAGGGGAGTGATTTGGGTTACTTTAAAACCTGTTTTCATAGCTTCTTTTTAAAATTTTTTTCAGAAAATAGCAATCATTTAGTCATAAATCTGTAATTTGTATAGGGTGTGGTCAAGACTCATCTCTCTAATTGATTTTTTATTGAAACATAATTGACATACAATATTTATGAATTTCAGGTGTATAATATAATGATTTGAAATTTGTATATATTGCAAAATGATCATCACAATAAGTATAGTTAACATTTGTACCATACATGCAGGTTTTTCTTTCGATGAAAAATTTTAAAGTTTCTATTAGTAATACAAATATGCAATACAGTACTGTTAACTAATCAGCCATGCTGTACATTACATCTCCATGACTTATTTATAAAGTGGAATTTTGTACCTTTGACTCTCTTCACCTATTTTCATAATTTCTTAACAAACCCATGTCAATAGAATAGTAGCAAACCAAAATCCTTAAAAGTTAATTATCCCTTTTTTAAACACACCTCAGTTTATAAGCACAAAACAAAATCTTTTGTGTCTATTTTAAAATAATATGAATTTTGGAAGAAAAGTTTAGAAAGAAGAATACGTATTGTATTTTTGATTTTTTTCTTTACAGGCAGTATAGGGTATCAAATCTGGACCATACTCAATATATAGATATGTATTCCTCTTTTTTAACTGCATATTCTACTTTGAGTATGTATTTGGATTATTCTAAAAAAAAAAAAATGACAGTGGTTGCGTAATAGTCTATCATTTAATTTATTTAACCATTTTTCCATTGTTGGACATAGAGATTTTAATTATTTTTACTATTAAAAGTAATTCTTCTTTATATATTTTCATTTTCTAACCATAAACTTTTAAAGTGGAATAGTTGAACCAAAGGATATAAAGCCTTTGATAGTTACTGCCAAAATTTTCATGCAGGAAAGTTGTACCACAAGATAATCTTTACTTTGCCAAGAGTGAATGTTATCATTACTTTTTAATTATTTAATGTGAACTTTTTAAAACTAATTTTAGACTTACAGGAAAAATAGAGTGTTCCATATACCCCTAACCCAGTTTCCCCTAATGCTAAGATCTTATGAAAATCAGATACTGATACGATGTGATCAGGTACTGATTAACATTAACTAAACTGCAGACCTTATTTGAATTTTACCAGTTTTTCTATTAATGTAATTTTTTATTCCCAGAATCTTATTCAGGATCACACCTTGCAGTTAGTTACATCTTCATAGTCTCATATTTTTCTAGTTACTCATTCTTTGTCTTTCATGACCTTGATTCTATTAAGGGGAGTGGCCAATTATTTTGTTTCAGATACTATCTTTAAAACAATGCCAATTCAGTAGTATAAAAATTGTCTTTATTTGCATTTCTTGAGCAAGTTGAAAAGTTTTTTGTATGTATTAATCATGTATTTTGCTTTTGAAATGTCTCACTTTATGTCCTTTGCCCATTTTTCTCTTAAGTGACTTTTTCTCCTTTTGATTGTTAAACATGGTTAATCTTAAAACTTTTGCTTTTATATATTAAGATAAATAGAATGATCCAGAAGTCACTCTGAGAGCTTACTCTCCACATTGATAGTCTTTTATAAATAGCATTGGAATGTATTTTTATGTGTGTGTCATTATATTTGATAGTATGAGTATATATCCCTAAATTATATTGCCCATACTTTTCATACTTATACTAAAAATATGTGTATGCTAACATAAATTATACTACCTTATACTTGACCACATTTTGATTCATCTCATGCTGGTCTCTTCTTGAAATCTTTCTGCCAGCTGGGATGATCCTATGAAAGGGCTGAAACTTCCCTTGAACCATAAGACCTCCAGCTGGCCTAGATCATTCCTATAACAGATTCCAGTCTAACCCCGTCTGCCTGGCTTTCTTATTTGTTCACCCAAGCAGCTTTCATATTTGCCCTATGAGATGGGAGATTGCCTGCTCAGCATGGCTTTCTCTGGGATAATGGAAAGAATGGGGGGCTCATTCTTGACTCTCCGATTCTTGACTTATAAATTTTTCCAGTAAAGATGATTCTGAGAGTCATATGATGTGATATATTCATCCCTAACCCTGATGCATAATACTGCAAATTGATTTTCAGTTTGTGCCTTGATATTTTGTCTTTACAGAAGTATAGAGGCTTTTAAATTTGTAGTTATATCAGTACGTTTTTCCTTTTTTTTTTGCTTGCATTTACCCACAATTTGGCTTAGTTCTATTATTTGCTTTGATGGGAATACTGAATTTTTAGTAGCCCTCTAAAGTGTATCAATCTTGTTGATTTAAAATGTTTCTTTTGCCTTGAAGAAAAATCAGACTAGCTCTTGGTACTCGTTTTAATTAGCTAGTCTGGACTAAGCCAACTCTTAAATTTGCTTTCAGGTCTAATAGATGATCACTTGGCACATAGTAATAATTACTCTTGTGTTTTATAGAATTAGTAATTGAGTCATCAGAGGTTATCCTTATTTTATACACTTAAATTTTATAAAAGTTTATAAAACAAAATAATTATAACTTGAATAAATATAATATTCTTCCTTTGGAATATTTTAACAGGGTTATATAATGAACTCATCACGAGTTGCATCTAGTAATTCTTCAGAGTTACTGTTTGACTTGACCCAGGATACAGGATTATCACATTACCAAGGGGGGCCAACACTTTCTATAGCAGGTTGGTTTTACTACTTTTAGTGCCTTTCTATTTCATATGAGTTACATATGATAGTTAAATATAATTAATAGAGTGCTATTCTAAAATAGCTGCAATATACTCAGTGTCAATACTCAGAAAATGCTTATTGAAGGAATAATGAAATTTTCCTATTAAAGAAGAGTTTAAGTTCTTTGTATATTATATCTGAGTTTTTCATTAATATAAAATAAATTAGTGTGCTATAAAAGAATTTTACCTAATTGAACATTTCTGGTAATCAAGGCAGTTATGCTTTGTATTATTAGCAATTTTGATGTATTACAAATATTTGACTCAATAGAGATACACAAGACTTTTGAGGATTTTTAGATAATTTTCTAACAAATCAGTGTGAAGAATTTACCAAGCCCACTCCAGTTTTTTAATAGTAATATCAGTACCTAAAATGTTTGTTTATTTCAATAATATTTAGTTGAAATTCACTTATTTTGGTGTCACTTATACATTTGTAAAAATCTAGTTTTTAAAATAGGTAAGACCCAAAAGAAACAAGGAGAAAATGTAGTTGTCACAAGTCTGGTTTTATAAAACACATGGACTTTATACATAGAAAAAGTCAGAATTCTCGAAACTTCTTGGAGTAAGGGCAGTGACTCCTACTCTGTCTCTTAAGTTTTCTACTGCAGAGAGAGAGAGAGACTTCAGCCTGTGCGGTAAGTAGGATGATTTAGAAGATGCAAATTTTAACTGTTACTCTTAAGATTTTTGTAGTCTTTAGCAAGTCTTTACCTTTCAGTTTTCTCATATTATTAAAATAGAGATTCTTTTTTTTTTCCTTATGAATACATTCATTCTTCAGACCTGGAATTAGCCATTTGGAGATAAAATTTTAATTCTTGTTCTACTTTAGTCGGGGTGTTTCGAGTTCCATATAAGATAAAATGTGAAAATGCATTATGAGTTTAAAGGACTTGACAACAAACAGTTGTTGTGAATGTTCAGTAGCATGCTTCATTTACCACTGTCAAGTCATCACGGATGTTTGGAGATTAGATTTGAGCTTGATGTTGAGTAAGAATAGGATTTTTATTGGCAGGGATAGAGCTGTTCAGTGTTAAACAACACAAGCCAAACACAACAGAGATAGATAAATGGTCAGAATTTAAAATTCTTAAATGCAAAGTGATTTTATTTCTTATGTTTAAAAAGTTTTTACAGTAAGGCAGTTTATTTCTACTCTCCAGCCTGTTATGTTAAATAATAAGATGCTTAATCCAAAATACCAGCACTCATTGGTTTTTCAAGTAATCTGAGCATCTCACAAGAATGCTGTTGTGATTACGCAAAATCTTTCCCCAGTACCCAGTACCCATAGTATAGCCATCATAATCATGTGTTATGAAGATGGAGAAAAAAAATTGTTTTTATGTTATCTCAAAGGACAAAACAGAGGAGCCAACTAGTGTAATGCTCTTATTTTTCTGGCATGTTTCCCATATTAGAAAGTTGACAGGTTAATCCTTTAGAATAATTTATTTTTCTCTAAATTAAGATACAAATTTTTTTTTTAGTAATGATAATAGCTGTCATTTATTATCGAATGCTTTCTGTGTGTCAGATGTTGTGTTGCATACTTTAAATACACTATCTTGATCTTAAAACAGGTCTATAAAACCAGATATAGTAACTCTTGTTTTACAAAACAGGAAAGTGAAGCTTAGAGAAGTTAAGTAAGCAAGAATACATAGCTAGTCAGTGACAGAGCCTGGATTTCTACTGAATCCTGTCTGAATTAAAAGCCTGGAATATTTTTAATATATTTACTTTGTCAGTTCTACTTTTAATGTATAGTTGGAAATATTAAAACATAATGTGCAGGTTTAGAATTCTTATTACCAAGTATAGTTGCATGTTATTTCAAAAAGGATTTTTGCCTGGACTGATTATAGCCTAAATATTCCCATTTTTCTTGCTAATGTTTTGAATAAGACTGAAATCCTTTGGCCTTAAGGTGATGGTTTTCAGACTAAAAATTCTTTTTAGGAATGAAATCCCTTTATGCAATAGTCTAATAAATAAAATCTGTGAAAGGACAGTTTCTCTATCAGACATGCCCAATATATTCTGTAAGAGGAGCCAATGAATATCTGGAAACATAATTTGAAAACTGTTGTACCAATTCCTTTTATTATGGGCCCTTTCATTTCAATGAAGGAGATATTATTCAAGAGTAGTTGTTTTCACTTTGTACATTGGAATAAATGGATAATAGAACCTAAATCAATGAATAGACCACCTCTTCGTTAGGTAAGAAAAAGAACTAACTTTCCATTTAACATTTTAAGTTGTTAAATAAAAAGCTCCTAAAGGGTTTCTCTAAATTTTTAGAATACTTTTTTTATAACAAACTCTAATGCACTTAATCTTCTAAAGGTAATTCATTTGTAGGAACTTAGTTTGGTATATTCGCTATGCTTTAATTTTTTTTTTTGCTTGGGATATTTTGATCTACCTTCTTTCATAGTAGCTGTTTACATGTTTATTTATAACCATATTTAATATTTTCTTGCATAGAAATATTATTTTATGAAAAATTTGAATATATATAGTCCATAATAGATGTTTGTACAGTTTTTCTACATTGTCTAACTTAACATCAATTTTTATCATTATTTGTTGTCATTTTTATGATATAGTTCAATTATGTTACCTTTAATTTAGTTCCAAAGTATTTTATTTAGTTGTAAACAATATTTTAAAGTGTTTAAAAATAAATACTTTTTCCACAATTTACATTATTGTAGGTGTGAATGAAAGTTCATTTTTTTCAAAACGTCCTTCTTCTGAAGTAAACAGTATTAATCCAAAAAAACCTAAGCCCAGTGAAGGTGTTTCTGGAACAAATTCTTCAGCTGTATTTCCTTCAGTTAACTCTCTTTCAGTGACATCTCCCCAGGCAATGTCATCAAAAGGTAAATATGAAATGTGGCATATGAAAAAGAATTATGTTTTTATACATACATTTTAGAAATTATAGTAAATTTACAAACTATTATTAGTTATTTAAGGTTAAAAAGTGATGAATTTTGAATGATATGTTTTGAATTTATTTTAGGTATAACTTCCTCATCAAATCAATCTAAAAATGGAACACCTTTTCCAAGAGCTTGTCCAAAGTGCAATATTCATTTCAATCTTTTGGATCCTTTGAAAAATCACATGAAGGTAAAACTTTCAAAATGTAATTTTAAAAAGGTTTGCCAATCCCTGAAATTATTGATTGATTTATAGTAAATAAAGGTTTGTTCAGTGTTCAGGCATTTAGATAAGAAATCTCATATTGGTATTTTCTTTTTCTTTTTCTTTTTTTTGGAGTTTTTATGAGTTTATTTGCACCAAACTAAAGATTTTTGCCAGGGAGCCAGATCTCAAATGCTTCTCGTATTATTTCCAATAGCAGGTTAAAATTAATATTCAAAATATAAAATTTAAAAATTTCTTCTGAATCATCAAATTTAAAGAAGTTTTTATACATTATAATATATGCTTTTTCTAATTTTAAGTGCAAATAATTTATTAGAATATTTTATTTACTAGATTGTACCATACTTTAAATTTCTTAGGAAACAGGCATTTTATTATGTGTTTAATATTTCATGTAAGTTAACAATTTCTTCAGTTACCTTATTTTTGTGTCCATTCTAACATGTACATGTCACAATACACAATGAAAATCTGAGTTTTACATTTAATTTTCAACACTCAGACACTCCAAATGGTGGACTACTTTATATGAAAAAATTACTGTAACTCAATCCAGAATGTAGTTTGTGTAATTGTTATAAAATAATTCGAGTTTTTTATTGGTATAGGAAGCTCTTGAAATTATATTTGAAGAAATTTTCAAAGCACAAATGAAATATGGGGTTTAGGTAACACTTTACTTAGAATATTTTAGTAGATATTACAGTATTCTGCTATGTCTGCATAGGTAACCTGTATTTTCCTTCCATGCCCAGTATAAATGGCAGGAAGTGGGAGAAAGAGAAGAAAAAAGGTAGAGTGGATTATATGAAGAAAAGAAGGAAGAAGAAAGGTGCAATGGCAAAGAAATAACTAAGGAAGAGTTCTTACTATTTCAGACATTGACAAATTTTTACTGAAATTTAACATTTTACCAAAAAAAGTAGAAAAAACGGAACTATTTTAGAATTTTAAATATATTCTGTTCATGTACAAAACTGTATTTGGTCTATCATTACTACCAGTTCCAGAGTATGGTCCCTTATAACTGTACTTTGTGCTTTGTTCTTAGGTGAGAATCAACCCATACAAGTGCTTTCAATTTTCCTATCTATGTACTGTTTTGATGTTTTTTATTTTTTATATTTTGGATGGAAAGAAAAAAGTGCTAAATTCTTTGGTTATCTTTATTTAATTATTTGAGTACATAATACAGTCATATGATTTAAAAATAAAACAGTTTACAAAGACATACAAGTGAAAAATCTTACTTCTGTCTCTAATATACCTGGTTACCAGTATGACTCTCAAAGAAAATCATTAGTTTATTTTGTATCCTCCCGAATTTTCTTTCTGCATATACAGATAAATACAAATGTTTTTATTTTTCTATTTGCATTATGGATGAATCTCTTATAACTTTATTTGAATGTATTGTTTAGCATTTTTATAAAATGTCCTATTTTGTCTTCATTTTAATGCCTTTTAGGTTCATAACCCTTGTTTTCTTATGGTTTCCATTTGCCTGATATAGCCTTTGTTTGTCATTTTATTTTTAACCCTTCTGAATCACTTGTTTTAAACATCCCTCTTGCTTTCAGCAGATTTGTATTTTCCTTTGTGAGCCTGTATGAAAAACTCTGGTTTTAGTAGTTGAATTAAATTTATTTATATTCATTGATTTGATTGATTTATGTGGTCTTAGTTCTGTCACAATTTTTTGTTCTCCTATTTTTAAAAAATATCTTTTATTATGTGGTTGCTTTATATGTTATATAGTTTGGATTTTTAGGGAAGTCATATTTTCTCTCATTTATCATAATTTTAATGTTAATGTAATGTCAGTAGTCTGTTCCTTTGGCCATTCCCTACTATTAAAATTGTTTAAAGTAGCATTAAATTTTCTGTTTTTAACCCATTTATTCTTACCTTCTCCTCTCCTACTTGATTTTCCTCAATATTATTTATCTATACAACTTTATTTGGTAGCTCTAAATGATATTTCTTGATGTGCTGCTAGCATATTTGTGGCACTCTGAACTTTCTGACCTCATATTTATTGTCCTCTTAACTCCCAGTTTTTATTTGTTGGATGTAACATTTTTCCATTGTCAAGGCATATATCATTTGCATTCAATTTTTGTAACCTTATTTCCACATTTGTCTTAATCTTTTATCACAGTAAATATATTCAGTATTCATTACCAGTCTTTTTGTAATGGTTTCTTTGGTTATTTCTTGTTTGACTGAAGTTCATCCTCTAGTAATTTCCCCAAGAAGAGCCTGGAACAGCATTCTTTGAGTCTTTCCATATTCAGAACAGTTTGACTGTAATCCATTCTTGAAAACCAGTTTATTTACATATAAAGTAGGTTGGATCCCAATCTGAGAATCTTGGTAGTGCTTCAATTTTACAATTTTGAATGTTGCTATTGAGAAATCTAGGATAAACCTGAATTACTTTGCCATTTATAAGTGATTTGAAATCTTTGCCTGACAATCCACAGGATTTTTTATTTGGAAAGACTGATAATTTTACAGTGACATGACTTGGTGTGAAAATTTTTAATCAGTCTTCTCTGACATACAGCATGTTCTTGATTTGTATTTTTAAATATTTATTCCATGAAGTTATTTTGCTTTACTTTGGGGAAGGGGGGTTGTCCAGTATGCATTTGTTTGATGTCCTTTGTCATATCTATTATTATCTTTATGATTCTTTTAACTTTTTAAAGAATTTGTTTGCTTTTCTCCTTACTAGGCTCTGTGTATTTTGTTTATTTTATTTTATTTTTGATTATTTTCCAGTGTCTGTTCACCACTGTATTCCATTCTAATCTGTCATTATCTCTCTGATTTGATTTTTTTCCCTCAATTTTGTCACTCTTTTACGTCATCTTTTGTTTTGCTATCTCCTCTTGCTTTGTAATCTTCCAGATAGACACAATTGCTTTATTAGGTTTTTTTAAAAATTGTGCCAACAATTTTGGCCTATTACCTTCTGAATGGATCTGCTTCATGGTTTTTTGTCAGAATGTTACATTTTCTTCCTTTTTAGCTTAAAGTATTTTTCTATAGATATAAGTTTTTATCACATGAAACATATTGGATTTTGGAGGGCTAGCTTTTTTGTACAAGGCACCTTTCAGGAAACATAGGTCGCCAAGATAATCCCACAGTTTACTAGCTTATTCTTTGCTGGACAGATGGCTTCCTCCAAGTGTGACTTGAGTATCTGATTTTATATGTAGCATTATCTTTTCTGTTTCTTTGCACCAAATAAGATCTGAAGGACTTCTGCTATCCTTGCCCCAGCTTCTGTACCTGTTTTTGCAAACAAAGAATATAGCTTTGTACTTCAATTCAGTATGTAGCTTTCACTTTTGGAATGTATATTTTTGCTGATACTTTCTAAGATCTGTTACCATTGAGTCCTTTTGACTTCTCTATCTACTTCCAACTACGTGTTTTCTTTTTGATGTTGGCTTCTTTGGATAGCACTTTCATATGTTGTGGAGTCTTTGGATTTTTATCTGACTCATAGTTTCAATGAAAATAAAATCTTTAGAATTTGGTTGTTAGCTTCTGAGTGAATCCCAGGAGAAGGGGAAAATGTTGACTTAATGTAGGACAATCATATGGGAAGTTTTATTTTACTATTTAAAAATGGCACCCACCTTCTTTGCTCTGAAAATCCTACCTAAATTTTTAGATACTTAAAAAGCAGCAGAATATGATCTGTCTGCTGTGAGGACTGAAGATAAAAATGGTGTTTGGATGGTATCTCTTCTTTATCAAATTACAATATATGGTATTTAATATTGCAGAATGGCCAACCCAGGAAATAAGGGATGTCCTAGGGGTTATAGTGAAGAGCTAAATCCAAGAGGGTAGTACAGCTAAATGAAAAATGACCAGTTGATTTTGGACCATAGCTCAGCCATGCCGTCAGTAACATACCCTGTGCTCCTATAAAATCTTAAATCTGAGCCTAGTTCTCATTTTTCTTCTTTTTTTATTATTTATTATTATTTATGCCTACAGCACCTGGTCTTGCTAGGTGGTCTCCCATCCAAATACTAACCAGGCCTGAGCCTACTTAGCTTCCAAGATCAGACATTGGGCTTGTTCAGAGTGGCATGGCCATAGACCATGGACCATGGGCTTCACTGGGGCACAAACCTAGGACCTTCTGTATGTAAAGCAGACATGCTAATCGCTACACTATGGAACCACCTCCTAGTTCTTATTTCTTAAGTTGCTTTTTTGTCTTTTAGATATTTTCTTTAGGATACTTTGCTGTCCTCTCAGTTATTAAATCCCCAGTCTAGTTCAGTGCACCTTATTGTCCACTCTTGTTTGTTAGTGGTTTATTATTTTGCCATTTTGTAGAATACTGTGAATGAATGTTTATTTTAAAAAATTGATTCTTTTTCTGTAAAATAAAATGGAAGAACAACAGGCAGTTGATCATCTGTTATTGATATTTAAGGTAACTTTAACTTCAATAGATGTACCAAATTAGACATTTTTAAAGAGTATAAACTTCATAATACACTCTATTATATATTACATAGGTTAGTTTGTAGATTTGCAGAAAAGATACAAGTCTCAAATATTACTCAGAATAACTTCTATAGTCTGAAAGCCAGATTTAATGTTTGAGATATAAGATGATCCACATTTCTAATTAGAGAAACTATTCTGCATTACATCATATTTATATATTATAATTTTTCCCATTGAGATCGTATCTATAGTAAAACTACAGTAGAAAGAGAAGTTTGTCTGTTAAACTGATTCGACTGACAACATCATTTGTAGTAAAATATATATTTTGAGTTTTTCTTACAGTGCTAGTGGATTTACTCTGAGCCACCTTTTTCTCCATTTGTCTTTAATGTCAAAAACGTTTTTTATAGGAAACTTAGCCTGGTAAAAGTTCTTGGATATAGTCTGACTTTCTTGAGTTTGAGCTCTTATATATTTTTTATGTTGCAAGAAGAATCTGGAAACATACATAGAAAAATTGTTCTCATTTTCTTTTGTTGTGGTTTCATTTCAACTGTATTTATTCTGAGAGATAGACTACAGAGGATCATACTATATTAGAGAACTAATTTATTTATCCCAATTTAGTTTATGGTTTCAATTTTAACTCCTAAACACAAATTTTGACACGTTTTGTGGGTCCATTTTATTCAGTATTCTCCTCCCCTCCCCGCCCCCTGGACCTATTTTAGATTATGCAAGGGGTATTTTTTGGTGTTTTTTCCTTTATAGGTTTCAAAATTGATAAGTGAACAAAATAAGTACAACTGAAAGAAATGTTAATGGTTTAACATTTTAGCATGCCAGGACAAGAAGTGGATGTTGTTCTTTTAGAAATGGAATAAAACTGTGTTTAGATTTTCAAATTTTCTTATGTTACTAATAATTTACCAAATAACACATTTAGGAAGAGTTTACATATGTTGGTTTATGCTGTAAAAGAATTACCTGGGTGGCTTGTTAAAAACTGTAGATTTCTCATTCCTGCCTCTAGACATTGTGGTTTATTGGTCTGAAGTGTGCCTAAGAATTAGCATTTGAACAGCACTTCTTATTTTTCTAATCCAAGTTTTTCTTAGATTGCCCTCTGAGAAAAACTGCCCTAGAGAGATTCTACAACTGAAAATTATGTAAATAAAGGAAATAGTCATATCTTATTGGGGGAAAAATATCTCATGTATGAAAATTTTCCACATTAAAACCAGTTTAAGTAACATCTTGATTTTACTAATGAGGAACTAAATATTCGCTTCAAATATTCAAGCATTCTGGATGTCAAGGTGTAAGTGTTAAAGTTTTTAGGAAATAATTGATACTTCTTTCTTTTTTTTCTCCCATACCTTTTTTAGCACCTTGAATCTGGGGAATGGCAAATTAGCTGTGCTCAATGTCCATTTCCAACAAAATATTATGAAATTCACTGTGTCACTTGATAAACATATACATTATAGCACTTAAAATTATATTTTCTTTCTATGCTTTATCCTGACACAGATATGAAATGATGATATTTAATTTGGTTAAATTAAGTATTTAAATTATGATTAAAAATTTATATCTGAAAAGGTAAATTGCAAGGAAAAAACTATTAGACCAATAGCCAAGCCCTAGTTTTAAGGTTTTATTCTTTTAAATTTTTTTGTTTGTTTAATAAGATAATAGATATTTATTGTTTGCATTTTTTAGACTATAATTATGCATCACAAACTTTTGGTGAATATTTTTTCAGATATATTACCAAGCATAGTATATATGGCCTTAGATATAAACACAGAATCATTTTTTGGTATCTGTTTTTTCGAAGGATAAATAAGGCTTCTATTTTTTTTCTCTTTCAGTACTGTTGTCCAGACATGATAAATAACTTTTTGGGATTGACTAAAACAGAATTTTCAAGTACAGCAAATAAAAATCAGACTATTGATTCAGAGAAAGGAAAATTGATCATGTTAGTTAATGACTTTTATTATGGAAAACATGAAGGAGATGTTCAGGAAGAACAGAAGACTCACACAACCTTTAAATGCTTCAGTTGCTTGAAAATTCTTAAAAATAATATTAGGTATGTAAGTACTTATTCTTATTTCTATTTGAGAATTGGAATGCTGCAGTTATAAATGTTTTGTCTTTATCTTGCATTTTTCTGTGTCATTCTAGATTTTAACACTTTCTACTAAGAACAAAGGCAGCTTCTCTTGTTGAAAAGCTTTTGTCCTTTCCTGTATTTTGTAGTTGACTGTGAGATCCATTTGTTATATCTCTTTAAGATAAGAAAGGATGAACATTATTTCACATAGAGCAAAATTAACTCCTTTTCCCTGTATTATCAATGATGTAGGAATTTATGTGAGATTTTTTTTAGTTACTTTTGAATTGGATTTTTTTTTTTTACATCACAGGAAGAACCACTTCTTTATGTTTTGTCCAGTTTCACCTCCTCCAAAGTATTCTTATGCTCAAATCTTTCTATTGATCTTTATAATTTTTAGAACCTTGCAGAAAAAGTGATCTTCAGAGAAGTACCAGTTTTAGGAAGCATGTCTGCTTTGTTTTGAAATTTAACCTCTTTAAAATTAGAGACTTAATTTCCAGTGAAATTTGAAGATTTTATACATGTATGTTTTAAATTTTAGGAACTTATACCTTATAATCTTTGAGTTACATGGTAAACTAGTAGCTGTCATTTTATAAATGAGTTAGTAGCAAGAACAAAGTGACAAGAGGTGATGTTTTCCATTGGTTATATAGCTTTACATTTATATTAGATACAGTTGTTTTTCCAAAATTTTATTATAAAAAGTTTTTAAGCATTCAGCAGAATTTTAAAAATTTTACAGTGAACACCTGTTTACTTATCACTTTGATTTAACATTTTACTGTATTTGCTTTATCATATATCTATTTATCATTCCTTCAACCTATTTTTTGTGTGTGTGTATTTCAAAGTAAGTTGCAACATCAGTTTACTTCCCTTAGTTGAGGGGGCATGTGTGTGTGTCTGTATGTGTATGCACAAACATATACATGTCTTTTCTTTCATGTTTACCCTTGATAACTATTTGTAATTAGCATTCTTAGACATTAATAGGTTATTTCTGGACCCAGAATTTATTATGTGACTTCTTGGGTTCAAAATTAAGCTTATAGAAAACCCCTGAAATACACTGTGATGTACTTCTGTAGCATTTATTAATACTTTTTTTACAGTAGTGTTTTATAGTTTTAAAAATTCTTTCACATATATTATGAGTTTTCACATTTACTTCCTTTTACCAAACTTTAACAAGGGATATTGTATTTTGAGATACAACACTGAAATAATATTACAGTTGAACTCTGTCACCTATTTCCATATTTTTATCATTTTAATAGAAAAATGAATAAAAAAATGTTAGTATATATGTTAAATTACATAGAAATATGGTTCACTTAGTTCCTTGTTATACCTAAGTATTATGTATATGACATTAGAAGTTATTTTAACAACAGTTTTTTGGCTTTTTATTTTAAGATTAGCCTATAAGCATATGAAAAATTTTTTTTTGTTATTTAGAAGACTAGTTAAATATTTCTAGAGTATCAGAATATATAAATATTTCAAACAACAGCATTTGATGACATCCAGGAATTGATCATTTTTTTGAAATTCTGATTGTTTAGTAAATGTAACATTAATGGAACACTTCGTAATCAACAAAGTTATATATGTTAAATAATATTTACCTTAACAGTAGAAACTGGAAAGGCAAATTAATGTTTGTAGAGAATGGTGAGAAACTGATAGATCTAGGTTTCTACTCTCTGCCCTGTCAACATATTGTAACATGGTCTTTTTTTTCCCTCTACATTGAGTGTCACCAAAAACATACTTAGGTTTATTTTATTCTATGCACATCCTTGCAAGAGGATCGGTTTTGTTTCCCTCATTTTCATCCGTTGGTTTAAGTAGTGTTAGCTCCTGATGGGGTCCCATATAATACCAGAGAAAGCTTGCTAGTTAAGAGATTATTTTATATAGATAAACTTAAATTGCTTAAAGTTGTGAGCTGAAAGTTTAATGGCTCATGACTTTTTCTCTCTATGTAAATATTTAGCCAAGACTAAGATTTTTTATAGATGTTTGTAGAGCTGAAGTTAAAACTAAAGGAGGACTGAAAGGTATTTCAAAGCATGCCATACCTGTTTTAAACAGAAGTTGTGTTCTGTAGGTGTGAAAAGAGATAATGTTATGACCTTTATAATGATTGCTATCCAGATTGATGACATTATCACTTCATTTCAAGATTATTTCCTTAAAGGACTCAAAGTGAAAAATTGTTAATAGTTGCCCCAGTCTAAAAATTGTTATTTTGATTGAATAACTTTACTTTCAAATTCAGCAAAAAGCTTCAGTAAGCTCTTTTAAATAGGTATTCCCATTTATATTGCATTCTCTGTTGTTAAAGGTCATAGTTCCTGCTCATAAGAAGCATTGTAAAGAAGCTGAAATAGCAGAATGTAAAACTGAAAAATGGACATTGCCTACAAAGGGCACAGTCTGCAAGTTAAAATGAATAGTCTGTGCTAACAGTAAACCAGTATCATTAAATAACACAAAAGGTTCTTGTGATTGTAGGCATTAAAATTGCTATTACATGAATTTAGAAACCAAGATACAAGTAAAAATACCAGTAATTTGTCTTTTAAGCAGCTGAAATCTAGTATATATCTTCATAGCCTTGAAAGATTACTCTCGTGACTCTGTAGCTGCTTTTGCTGGTAAGGTTTCCTTCCTTTCAGTATTTTATTTAAAAATATAAATAGTATTTCATGTATGGAGAATAAGCCTGCTGTTTTATCTTAAGAAAACATTTCAATCTGAAATCATTGTTAGAGCAAGTTAGTGATGTTTGAGATCAATTACATTAATGAATTTTTTTAACAAAGATGAAAAGATGTTTACTTAGCCACTTAATGAAAGTGATATTTAATGTACACTCTTTCCTAGAGGACTTTATGGCTTTTGAGATTTTATATCTCAAAATATATTATTTTGAATAATATATCTATATTTTAAGATTCAGGTTCAGATATTTGTGAGATTTTTGTTTGTAAATCTGAATTTTTGCACCTGTTGGCAATCATTTGTAGGTTTATGAACCACATGAAACACCATTTAGAACTTGAGAAGCAGAGCAGTGAGAGCTGGGAAAACCACACCACCTGCCAGCATTGCTACCGTCAGTTTCCCACACCATTTCAACTGCAGTGTCACATTGAAAGTACACACACTCCCCATGAATTTTCTAGTAAGTTATAATTTCATTCAAGAATTGAATATTATCGATTTTAATACTATTCTGAGAAAACCTTAAGAAGCCTGTTAGAAAAATAAAAATAAGACTTTGGAATTTGAGGGGAAAATTGAAAAAGTTACATTTTAAACTAATATAAACTTTTAAATAAAATTAATTACAAAAATTAAAGTTCCTCTTGTAAATAATTTATTAAGGTAAATGTGGGGGACTAAATTAGAAGCATCTGATCATAGTCTTCAAATATGAAATCAGTGCCTTTTATTTAAACTTGAATAAGAAAAGTAACTACAGTGACAGTTAAAATCATAGATTTTGGAGCTACACAACTTGGATTCGAAACCCAGCTGTGCTTTTAAAACAGCTATGTAATCTCGGAAATTAAGATTTAAATAATGGAGACAGTAGAAATACCTGCTTCATTATGTTATGGGAATTAAGTAAGTTAATGAAAGTAGAGTGCTTAGAACACAGTTAATTTTATAACTGTTTACTGCTGTTATCACCAGTTCTCTTATTGTTGTTGATATAGATGCATAAAATGAGTTATATATATATATATTTATATACGTATGTATATACGTCATTGTCTGCCTCAAGAGGATACTTTTTTTAAAAAATTGAAGTATAATGGACATTAATTGCAAGTATACAATATGATTTAATATTTGTGTGTGCGTATACTTATATCTTGAAATGGTGTAATATCCTTTTTCTCCTACTTTTAGCCATTTGCAAAATCTGTGAATTATCATTTGAAACAGAACATATTCTTCTGCAACATATGAAGGACAATCATAAACCCGGTGAAATGCCATACATTTGCCAGGTATACATGTGTTTTATTGTGTACTTACTGTTTGTTTTGTTTGTTTTCTGTTGTTTTGGTCATAAGATTTAAAGCTGTTAGGCCAGAAGTCAGCAAGTTATTTCTGTAAATACTCCGATAGTAAATATTCAGGCTTTGAGGGTCATACAGTGTCTGTTGCAATTAATCAACTCTATCATTGTAGCACAAGGCATAGGCGATAAGTAAATGAATGGACATGGCTGTTTCATTAAAGCTTTATTTATAGACACTGAAATTTGAATTCCATATAATTTTCATGTGTCATGAAATATATTCTTTTACTTTTTAACCATTTAAGTAAAATTGGTTACTAAATTAAAATTTCTCTTGTAAATAATTTATTAGTAGAAAGTCCTGTGACATAATTCATGTATTTTATGTGGGGTGAATGGAGAGTTGAAACTGGCCTGTAGGTCATTGTTTGCCCATCTCTGTACTTGACAAAAGAAAACTCTAAGGAAGAAAGATAAGCATATGAACTTATCTTACCCTATAGGGAAGAAGGTGGGCATACAAGGGAAATAGGAAATGCTTTAGTATACAGAGAACCCTACCAAATGTTTTGGGGCTAGTATTTTTCCAGAATTTGAAGGAATGGGAAAGCAAAATAAAAATAAATTATCATTGCAGTAGCCTGGAAGCCATTTATAATCTAAAGGAAGATGCTGTTTTATGTAGAGAAAAAACTTTATAGGACAAGAGGTGTCAGAGCTTGAAAATTCAAGTTAGACTAGGGGGTGATAGATAAAAAGATATAGTAAAAAGAAGGAAATATTATATTTGGGGAAGTATTCTTAAACTTTGAAAGATAAGTTTTTTGTCTCAAAGATTATCTTTTGGTGCGTGTGTTAATGGGGTTCTTGGTTGGGTAGGAATCAGAGCTGAGTTAGTAGCACCTAACTTTCTTCTAAACCAATGATTTAGCATTGTTACTTTGTAACTGTATATTATTATAAATTTTCAAGTCAAACTAAACCTTCTTTTTATTTGTAGGTTTGCAATTATAGGTCATCATCATTTTCTGATGTAGAAACTCATTTTAGAGCATCCCATGAAAACACTAAGAACTTGCTATGTCCATTTTGCCTCAAAGTTATTAAAATAGCAACTCCCTATATGCATCATTACATGAAGCATCAGGTGAGATTACCGGTTCTTATTTGTTCTTATTTTAGCAAAAAGATAGAATATGACTTAGAACAGTTGGTTAGTTTTGTTCTGTAAGGGAAGCAGTGTCGTTCCAAATAACACAATTAATTTGCAGTTTGTGCTGAATGACTTGTGAAACTTCCACTTCTTTTCCTTGCTTCCTTTCTGGTGATGTTTTAGGTCATAAATGAAAATTATGAACGATAGCTAGAAATAGGAAACCTACGATTAAAGGGGAAAAGGGAAGGTAAGTGGAATATCCAAAAGATCAGATGTTTCAGGGTCAAAGAGTGGGTATGGAAATGATTTGGAAGGTAGTTAATAGGAGCAGGGGAAAGATAACTTTGAACTGTGAAATAAAAGATTGAGGAATCATAATCTTATTGTCTTCTTTCTCTTCCAACTTTGTTTCTACTTTCTAGTCCCCTTATTATGAGAAGACATGTTGTCATCATTGACCAGGAATTATCTTTTATAGCTGCCAGTGATAAAAAAAAAACAGTAATGACACTTATTGCTAGGTATATCAGCTCTACCAAAGAACTATATAGGTCATAACTTCAAAGTTTTGTAGATAACTTCTCAGTATTAGTGCTTATACCCTTCTCTTGAATTTTGTTGTTTTATTTACTGGTTCTTTTCCCAAAGCAATTAAACTATCCTCTGATTGGAAACTTATGTAGCAGTAATTCTGTTCTTTAGTGCTTGAAAGAGCAACAGTGCCTTTGCCAAACCTAGAAGTCAATGGATTTATTGAACCTGATCATGTAATCAAGTTTTGACACCTTACTAATCAGCTCATTACAATCGTTATTGATTAAATTGGCATACATTTAGTCAGCATTGGTTGCTCCCTTTGCAGTTTTATTCATTAAATAATCATGAAATGACTTGTGGCTTTTAAATCGGAAAGATCATAAAAGTAGAATTTCCAAATGAATTTGGGATCATCCATGTTGTGACTGGGATGCTCCCTATCTTGAAAAGTTCTGGCAAGATCTTTCTATTATAGATTTTCTTAACAGTGTTCCATTAGGTGTTAATAGATGTTTTCCCCAAAATTGTTACTGGTAAATAAATTTGGTAAATGTCTAGATTTATAAAACTAAATGGTTTTGTTTGTCTGTTTTTAAAACAGGACATCTCAGAGCTTTTAAAATGCTAATACATTATAAATCTCCAAGAAGGGAATATAGTATGTGTTTTTCCCCAAACCTATTTTGCCCTTAAACCCTTTATTTGCAGAATACTGATTAATATTTTCTGAGGAACAGAGTTTGGGAAACATTATTCTTGGTACTTTGTATTTCATCTAAGTTTGAAAGAGAAAATGAGGTATAAGACTATAGTTCTATTTCATTATGGGGCTTTTCGCATAATTTTTCCCATATGGTTTACTAAGCTCCAGAGTAAGAGGTAGATGTGGGAAGAATGATAATTATGATAAAGATGTGTGGGCTTACTATTTGGGCTATGTGATTTCTAGTCAGTTTTTATATACTATGTTTTATGTCTTGCCATGGGTGCCAGTTTTCTATTTTGTTTGTTTGGAGTACCTAAGCGGTACATAGCCAGCAGTAAAGAGGGAAAAATTTACTAATAGGAAGGATCATTAGGCAGCATTAAAGGTTATTTACAATTTGTATAACTATTTACAAAAGACTGGAAAACCTTAGCTGAGCAGGATTATAAACTTGTAAGTGAGATGACACATTATTAGTGCAATATTAGGCAATAAGAATTATTGACTCTGGTTTTTTTTTTTTTTTTGTCTTTGAAGATCTTAGTTGTAACTTTTAAAGAAGAGGTTACATAATTAAGTCTTGGGTTATTTTTAGAGCTAACAACCCAGTTTGCACGACTTTTAAGACAGTGAAAGTGACTTCGGGTGTGTTAAGTATGCTCATTACATCTTTAATAAAAACAATAAGCAGTTGAGTTATACAGTCACTTATGGCATCTGCAGGTGCTTTACATGTATTATTTTGTTTAATCCTGACAAGCACCTTATGTATTGTTATTTCTAACTTATAGATAAGGAAATAAAATTTTAGCAAAAGTAACTTGCCCAGTGTCACATTACTTAATGAAAAGCAAAAGTAAAATTTGACTTCAGAGTCCAACTTTTTATTGCTCTACTACAGTCAGATTCCATATTGGTATTAGGTCTAAGGACAAAAATTACATTTAGTCAGAATTACCCTTGAATCCTCAAGTGTCCCCAACACTGTAGTATGTTTTTCAAATAGGTCAGTATAAACAATTCTTTCTCTAACCCTCAGATAGATCACTATTTCTTTTGTTGAACATCACATTATTAAAAAATGTACTCTATCTTTATCACCCTTAGCACACTGAAATGCATACATACACGGAGATGTTCAAGATTTGAGTCTGAGAAAATAGTAGATTAATGTATTCTATCTCAGGACTCTTGACCAATGTTCCTTGAATGAAATGGCACTAGACATTTGGAATTAGTTAAATTGTACCTGCTACTCATATGCACTTTCTCTATCAGTCTCTTACTTTCTGCCTCAATATCCATTTATTTAATATTTATTGGTTGCCTTACTATATGCTAGGGTGTGTTTTAGGTATTATATAGCAGTGAACAAAACAAAGATTATACCCTCTTGAATTTCTATTATAGTGGAGGAAGATAATAAATATATGTGTTTATATTTGAATATATATTCATGTTAGCTGGTGATAGGTACTGTGAAAGGAAATGTGGAGGATAGGGAGTGCCAAGGATTGGGAAGGTGTTGGGAATGGAGGAATGATTGCTGTTTTGTATATAAAGTGGCCAGAAGGGTTTCTTTGAAGGAAATAAAGGAATAAGCCAGTGGAAATCTGGGAGAAGTAACATTAGATAGGAAGTGAAGTGAGTGTATACCAGAGACACTCAAAGAACAGCAAAGATGCCAGTTGTTACTAAAGCAGAGTAAACTATTAAGAGGAACAGTAGGAGATAAAGTTGTATTAGCAATAGAATATAGGTCAGTTCATGTAGAACCTTATAAATCAGAATCAGGACCTTAGAAAGCCATCAGAGCATTTTAAGCATGTGAAAGATCTGCTGTGCTTTAAGGTCATTGGTAGCTATGGGAAGAATAGACCATAGGGAGGAAAGAACATGACAAGGAGAAGATAGGAAGTTATTATGATAGCCCAAGTGAGTGGCTTTGACCAGTATGGTATCAGTGGTTGGAGGTAATGAGAAGTGGGAAGATGGTGAAAATTTTCGAAAGTGAAGCCAGCAGGTTTTGTTAATGGGTTGGATATGGTATATGAAAGAGTGACCAAATTTTTGTCCTAAGCACTTGCAAGAAAGAGTTTTCATATACTGTCTATAGGGAAGACTGAGGAAAGAACAGATTGTCGGGGGAGGGCAGAGATGTAGGGAGGAAATCCAGAATTCAATTTTTTTCATGTTGATTTGAGTTATGTATTAGACATCAAGTAATGATGTCAAGTAAGCAGTTGGATAAATGGTATTTAAAGCCACGAAACTGGGTGAGGTAACCTAAGGAGGAAGTATAGCTAGAGAAGCGATTTCTGAGAACTGGATCCTGGAGAACATGCTTTCTGTCATTTTGTCTTGATAATCTGTGTCTCAGCCAAGTTTTCTTTTTTTCATCTTCTTCCTTGAGCCAGTGTAAGTGAACTTGTTTAAGTTGCTTGTGCCTATGACATAACTCAATGTACCACACTTCTAAAAGTCTTAAGATGCAACTGGAATTGTAATAACAACACATTATATTTGTATATTGCTTTGTATTTTGTAAGGAACTTATGAAATGCCTGCTGTGTGTCAGTAACTATGTTAGATACTTCCCAGTATCTAACATTTTAAAACTCAAATACTGGTGCAGTGTTTTAAAAAATGAAATAATACTTTGCTAATATTTATGATGAGAGATAAAATACTATTTTAAATATTATTTGAACATCATTAAAATTAAATCATAGCGGTTTTAAGACTCAAGATTTGTGGTTGTAGGAATTATTTTTTCTTTTTTCTGTTTTCTAAACAGAAAAAAGGAATACATCGTTGTACAAAATGCAGACTGCAATTTTTGACATGCAAAGAGAAAATGGATCACAAGACTCAGCATCATCGAACATTTATAAAACCTAAACAACTAGAAGGATTGCCTCCTGGAACAAAAGTGAGTTCAGATATGTTGTATTTTAACATTTTGTATGATAATAGAAATTAATACCTGCCTGGCTTTATCTATTGAATGTAATACTTTAAAGTTTATTTTTTATTTTTATTGACTCTAATTTTAGATTTTATCATTCTTATATTTAGGAAAAAACCCTCTAACCATTGTTTCTTGGTCAGTGGTATGCGCTCTGCTAGAGTGGTATTCCTTTGTAAAATGTGCAGCCATATTAACTGTTCCCTAAATTAGTGGGTTGTGTCAATATTACATAGCCTATTTTTGAGCTGTTGCAGTTGGCAGCTCATATATTGGTTTTATCTGCTAAACTTTTGAGATCAGGAATCATATTTTATTTATCTTTATTTCCTCATCATCTGTATAGTACCTTGAATGCCATAGGTTCTTAGATGTTTATTGAAGTTGTTATTACTGAGTTTACTTTCAGAGAAGCAAGTTCTCCTGCTGGATAGCATTATGTTTTAAGTGGGCAAACACATGTCTGACTGCATACTGATGATTGTAATTTACTTTTCCCTTTTTGCCTTATATTCCTCTGTTTTTTTTTGACTTCTTTATATACAGTCAGCTCTTGAATATTTGCTCCAGTGGAGGGAAACAGAGGCTTGGATAATCCAAAGTGAAATAATCCCCAAAACATTTATATTTGGCTTTGGGTACTTACCTTTGAATATGGGTATGTCTGTTACTTGAATTAACTAAAACAATATAAAGCCATGCTCTGAAGACCTAGAGCAAGAGAAGCTATCCAGCATCCTTCCCTGCAATCCATTCATTCCCTGCTGGGACTAGACATGCACAACACTAATGTAAGCAGTGCAGTCCTCTCTCATATTTTCCCTTATTCATGATAATAGCAATAATAATATTAATAATAATGATACTAAATGTTCTATAGCACCTTACTTAGAATTAGGCTTTTAGTATGCTTTTTTATAGATTCTGTTATTACAGCCATCTGGTGAGGTAGGCAAGGCAGGTATTGCACCATACTATAGATAAAGAAGCTTAGAGAGGATAAGTTATTATTCATGGCCACATGGCTAGGAAGGAGTAGTATGAGATTTAACCTCAAGTTATTGATTCCTAGTCCAGTGCTTTTGTATGATACCAAAGCACATGTTTACATAGGACTTCTCATAGGCTGTTCCTGATACAGCTAGGTGGTGAATAGTCAAATGATAGATATCATGTTTTCCATTGTCAATTAATTAATATAATTTCTGAATGCTAAGTTATAAGCTTTATATTAGTTCTCTTTTAAGAAATTCTAAATATTAGTAAATTCCATGAATATATTGAATTGATATAACCCCTCCCATAACCTTTGTAAACATAAATTCTGCCCAATGAGCCCCTGGAAAAAGGAAGTCACATTTGCTGTGGGTGATGCAGAGTAAAGGGTTATGCAGGCCTTTCTAGAGTTATTTTTCAGGCTATGAGATTTAAATTTTGACTTCTGTGTTTGTGAATTTTTTTAGTTATAGCAGAGCATAAAAATAGATATGGTATATGTTCTTTGAGTATTCGTATATTTGCATTAACTTCTAATTATCCATTAATAACTGTTAACATATAACTGATATCAATAAAAATTGTACTATTACAAGTAAATAAATATTAAATTTAATTTTATTTAAACATTTAAAATAAATGAAAGACTTATCTGATTATAGTTTATACTTAACTCTTTTCAAACTACCCGATGTTTAACTTTCTGTTACACGGTGATATTTTAATACTAATGCAAGGATTAATTTTCTAAAGTAAATATTATGTTCATTTTTGTAGGTTACTATTCGAGCTTCAGTTGGACCTCTTCAATCAGGATCTTCAACTGTGCCTTCCATTAGTGCAAATACTTCTACCCTTCAGCTCTCACCTCCGAGGACAAAAAATATAACTGCTAAAAATCCCACGAAATCTAACACAAGTAAACCTAATACAACTAAATCCAATGCAAGTAAACCTAATGCAAGTAAACCTAATGCAAGTAAACCTAATGCAAGTAAACCTAATGCAAGTAAGCCTAATGCAAGTAAGCCTAATGGAAGTAAATCTAAATTCCAATCAAAAGTCTCTAATATGCAAAAAAAACAAAACACTTTGGCTAATAGCAATAAAAAAAGTAAAGTCAATACAGCATTGAGGAACTTAAGGTAATCTTTTATTCTTGATATACAATATTAATTTAATCTTAAATATAAAAGTAAAAACTAATATAAACGTACCCTATTACATAACTCTCATACATTTGGTATCACTTGTAGCATAAAGGTTCAGCAAATAATAAAAAAGTATTTTTTACAACTGTTGAACAATACTTAATTACTATGGTTTTTCTGTTATATTCATCTATTCTACTGGTATTACATGTTTTACTTATATCTTGTGATGTTGAATTGGTTGATTTAATCCCTTTTATTCCAGTGACAAGCATTAACTGATGTTAAATTGTTTACACTTATTCTAGCTGTTGTTCTAATGCATATTTTCAAATTATAAGTCTGTTAAAATGTTCATTAAAATAACTTGGCTTTAATTAATAGAAAATTAATATTTTCCTTGTTATTTTATTTTAAAATATATTTTTAACAATTTTTTTTTATCTCTATAAGGTATCGTCGGGGAGTTCACAAGTGCATTGAGTGTTGTTCTGAAATCAAAGATTTTGCAAACCACTTTCCTACATATGTCCATTGCAGTTCTTGCAGATATAACACTAGCTGTAGCAAAGCCTATGTAAATCATATGATGAGGTAAGATGAGTTAAACATCTATAGTTAGCAATTAAATTATGATTGGTTTTTGAAAACGATTATCCTATTAGAAGCCAGTTTTTCTCCTTAAGGAACTAAAAACATCCATTAATAAGATACTTCTAGGATAATACCTGGTGCTATTTAAAATTGTGAGAATATTTAGACTAATGAAACTAAGATAGGTTTATTAGGGAAAAAGATATTCTATGGGAATTTTTTTCCCTATAGGATTTTAAAAAATGGTTATTTTCAAAGATAAAAAATATAAAAGTTTTAAATATATTTACCAAGCAAATATATATAACCTCATGAGTATTATTCTCTTCAAAGCAGTCACTTTGAGAGACTCCAGATTTTCAGAGATGCTAGGAACTTTATTAGGTGTCTCTTTCCCTCCCTCACTCCCTCCCTCCCCTTCCCCTTTCTCTCTCTTTCTCAAGCCATCTATTTTGGATTCAGTCAGTGGAATGAGATACTATTCTGGTCATGCATGATGCCACTGTCGCAATTTTTTTTACTAATTCATTCCACTTAGATTATTTGAATACCTAATATTTATGCAGAGAAAGCCTCTATAACCCATATCACTTTTGTTTGATTCTTAGTAGGGGTCATCCTTCAGGGTGTATTTTATATTTTTTTAAAAATAATCAAAACTTGTTAGGATATAAACCAGTTATGTTGATTTTTCTAAGTGAGGTTTCACTTTTTTAAGTTAGAATTAAAGTTTAACTTATAAAAGTGTTTTTCTTATAGATCATAACATGACCTCTATGTTACTTTCTTGTCATTATCAGCTACTCTTTTCAAGGATTCTTGTACCTTTCTCAATGGCTTCAGTACCTCTCTCACAGTTCTTCCCCACCGTGATGATTAGCCTGACCTTGTGATACTGTATCTTCTTTAGCACCAGCATTTCACATCAAATCTTAATGTATTGTACCCCCTTTCTTACCATGTAGCATTTTAATCTCATCACGTACACTGTTTATTTCTTTTGAATTCCTGTTACTTCATCACTTTCAAGGGCTTTGACCCCTTTTTCCAAAGTCCAGTAGCCATCTAACTTTATTTTCAACTTCACCCTTAGAATCATTTGTTGTGATTGCTGCTTTGTTCTTGTTCTAGAATCCTTTACAATTTTAGACATGCTCACGTGACACAAAGGCTAAGATGAAACTTGAATGCCTTCCTCTTCTGCACTTTATGCTCAGCCCTAGACTACCAAAGGCACTTGATTCCATCAGCTCTAACTCTGCCTTCATGATCTTTAATGGGGTCCTGTCTTTTTATATACTTCTTTATTTTTAGATACAATGTCTTCTTAAACCTTTTTCGGATGCTAAAGATTTTATTGTAGTATGTTAGTTGTTAACCTGGCCTACTAATTACTCAGTTGGAGGTCATCCTTTTAAGCAATGTTTTCAACATCACTTTTTTTTCCTGCTAGGTTCATCCAGACATTGATCTCAGAAATCAGTGATGTTCTGCTTCAAAGATAACCCTGCCCCTTAACTCCTCTAGTTTTTCCACAACCTTCTTCAGTTATTTTTGCTATTTCATCTCTTCTTTCAACTAGGTACTTTTTCTTACAAACATTTTCAGGTATTTTTTCTTTTTTTTTTTAAGGTGAGAGAGATTTGTTCCTACTGCCTACTTTGCTTATTTCTTGTCTTTCTCTTACCATTTTAAATCTTTTTTAAAAAAAGTATTACGAGCTTATTTGTGATTTATTTCTTTCCCCTTAAATTTGAGCGTTATTTCTACCTTCCAGCTAACCCTGTTCATTTTTATCTGTCATGTACTTATTACCACATTTATTCACTTTTTAAAATTTTTACTACATTACTTCAGAGTTTTTGACATTGTTGTCACTCATTTTTGAAACTATTCTTCTCAGCTCCTGTTAAACTGTTAACCACTATTTTCCTTTTCTGGCTACTTCTCTATTTCATTGCTTTTTCTTCCTTCAGCCTTTCTTACCTCTTTACATCTCCTTTCTTATTAACTTAACCACTGTTACTTTTTCCTTCAAACTTTAAATCTTCCAGTCTCAATCCTTAATTTTCCTGAGATTCAACTCTATATATCTAATTATTTTATAGATATTTTTACCATCGATTCACTGGTATCTAAAAATGAGACGATCATTATAATCTGTAGAATTCACACACCCACCACTCACGTACTCTTCCAGGGCATCATTTGTGTGACAGAGGAACACCAGGTGGAAATAATTCACTGCCCCAAGTTCTTTAAGCTCATGAACTTCACTTAATCTGCCACTGTGCATCATGGCCTTCTGCATTCTGCCACTCTGCTTCTCAACTACTACAGTGGTCTACATCTGTATTATACCTGCTCTAAATCAGGCATCAGGCATTCCTTCCCCCAGTATACTTCTATGTAGAGTATGTCTTACTGACAAATACGTGACTACCCAAAATGGGCCTTTAATTCTTCCCTTAATTTATAGGGGATCAAACTGGAAAATATTTTGTATTTTCTTTACCCTTCCCTCTCCTATTTATCATAGGTTTTCCACCTGTCCTATAGAACCTCCAAATCCATTCTATATCAAAATGTTTCCACTTAGCCTGACTCTGTCTTTATACTTTTCTCAATTCCCAGTGAGTCCCAACCCTGCATTTTATTGTCATTATGAAGACTCCCATCCCCATAAATTGACTACTCTCCGGAGTAAAGTTTCTGTCTGTACTCATTTTTGACGATGGCTTTTGTTTATTCTTTCTTGGTCCCTGGAATGCCTCTGTCCTTTTTGTCAGTTTACCTTCTTTGCAGGGTCTGATTACCACCACCACCCACAGGGATCATTCTTCACTTTGAGTTGTGTATCATTTATCTGTTCTGCCTTTATTATATTTGTGTGTATATATCTCTTTTAAGAAGAAGGGCTCTTTGTATTCACCGTGTTACCTACTGCATTACAAACAACAAGTGATAGTCATTATCTGTTGTAATTATAAAAGGTTCTGAATAAAATCTGGAAGATATGCAAAAATCTGGATGCAGTTGGAGATTTTTGGAATAAGACTTTCAAAGAAGAACATCATTAAACATGTAATTTTTAAGTTATTGTTTTATTGCAGCTTATTTGCTTATAGTTTTTAGGTAACAATAGAAGTCACCTAAAAAATCCAAATAAATTGCTGTGTAATATTGGTATTATTCCTCATCAGGATGTACAAGAAGGCTTTTTCTCTATATATAGTAGAATTAAGTTAACAGGCATATTTTAATATCCGATTTTCTAGTAGAGTTTGCTATTCGCTAAGAAGTATAACAAGCTGGCGGTGAAGAATCAGACAATCTGTATTTGAATCCATTTGAATCCATCTATATTTGTAACTTTGGGCAGGTTACTGAACCCGACTCGCAGTTTCCTTTTCTTGAAAAGAAAGTTACTGTGATTATTAAAGAAAATGTACTTTAAAGTGCTTTATAACATGATTTGCATTTCTGAGATATTCAAGTCATTGTAACTATTATTTTTTCTAAGTTGTCAGTATTAGGTATTGTGGCTAAAGTCTTTTCCTTTATTTTTTACAATTTAGTAGGAGAGATATATTTACCTAGCTTAATGTGATAAATGGCTATGAAAGCAGATAAGATAAGAACAATTTCTTTAAAGAAGAAATAAGGAAAGATGTTCTATAAATGATGTTTCACTTAGGCTTGGAAGGAAGATTTAAAAATTTTCCAAGGATAAAGGAAGTTGGTATAACAATTCATTCCTATACGGTGGGTAAGGCAGGATATTGAACTTTTATAAGATATGCTTGAGTTTATTATATATTTTATGTAGATTTATTGGCACTAATAGTCATAGAAGAGTAGTTAGATTATTGTGATAGAATCAAAGCTAGTTTCCTGTCTACAGTCCCCATCTACCTTCCTTTTTCCATCCCTTTCTTCTGTTGTTAGAGTAGGCCTATCTGGTCAGGTCATTTTTTTTGGCCTAATATCCTTTGCCTTCTTAACACTAATAGGATAATGTTGACTTTGAAGAATATAAGACCTTTCAGTATCTAATTCCTAACTACTTTTTCATTTTCTTCAAATCTTATTTTCTTGAAAATTCCTCTGTCTTGCTCATAGCTTTGTGTGAAGCAAGGCAGTTAGGGACTTTTTTAACTAATTAAGGCAGTTAGGGACTTTCTTAACAAAGTAACTAATTAGTAGGTGGCTTGTACTCCAGCTACTGGAAACCATAAAACTTTTTATGTATTAATATTGATGTTTATCCTATGGTAATTATTTATGAATATGTATTCACTTGTTTAACAAATATTGTTGGGTATTTATTCTGTGCCAACTGCTGTTTGACTCACCCTAACCCCACCTGCTACCTAGAACTCTATGGCAATTTGCCTTTTTTCTATACTGAATTATACTGAATTAAGAAAATATAGTCAAAGGAAAATTTTTTCCCTCCAGTCTTGAGGTACAGTTTGTATATATACAATGAAATTCACCTATTTTTAGAGACTAACTTAATGAGTTTTGATAATTATGTAGTCATATAACAAGTAGTGAGTTTTTAAAATCTAGATTTTAACATTATGCATTTACTATATTGTAATAAAAATCAATATTTTTTTGCCTCTTAAATTTATTTCTATATTTTTATTAACATTATGTAGCTCTGATTGGAAGAGGAAAACTTTTTTTATTTTGTTAGCCTAGAAATCCACTTTTTTATTCCTATAATACACAAAACTGTAAGTGTAAAATTTGTGTATTAAATACAAATAAAAAGGCAGTATGTCTTTTTTATAGATAGGGAACTTAAAGCTGCATTCAGACAACTAAAATTTTAAAAATGCCAACATTTTAATAAGGTACAAATTATAGACAGAAATGGAAGACATCAATAATGCCTTACAAGTTTTTTCTTCTCTTACCAAATAAATACATAAACCAAAATAGTTTGTTTGAGGAGAAAGAAGATATCATTGTTGTTGTTTTTTAATAACTTGTTCTGGTTCACATTCCTTGGCAATCAGATAAAATTTTGGACTCATTCCTCAGAAATTTTTGTATATAATTTCAGTATTTCCTAACACCATAATATTTTCTTCTAAAAAAAAACTAATTATCTTTGTGATGTTGTCTTGAATTTGTAAACTCTATAATAGTATCCCCGATTGAAGAAATGAATGACTATTAGAAATCTTCAGAGGATATTTTCTGAGTTTTATAGCTAGTCAGAATATTTCTTTTCTCATAGATACATGCTGTGCTGGTGAAAGTTACCTTGTATCTGAGATTGACCTGGATACCTTATATCCATTGACCTGGATAGTTGGCTACTTTGGATCTGTTAGTGCAAGTTAGGACTAAAATTTGTCTCAAATTTTAGTTTGCATAAGAATTACTAAAAAGTTTATTAAAACACATTCCTGGTCCCTACTGCCAAAGATTAATGAGCTCTCAGGTGATGCCGTCATTTAGTCTGTGACTCCACTTTTACTAATATTATTTTAAAGTAATCCTGTCTTTCTAGTTAGTATAGGGAAGCTTTCCTTACTAGATTTAAAAGGGTATATAAAAGATATTATTGGTGTTAAAGTTTTGTTAGTGGTTTTCTGTTCTGTCATGTGCTGTGGGGAAGCATTGTTTTAGCTCATGAGTTCTGCTTTAATTTTTTTTAAAAAAAACTTCTACTAGTGATTCCAAAGTACTCTCTGATCTTACAAATGGCAAACTGTAGTGTTTAGCTTGAATACTGTTTACTTCCAGGATCCTTTGGATTCTATCTCCCTTCCCTGACATAAGCATGTTAGAATTAGAAAAATGATTTTTTAAAAAATAATGATTATTATTGATAACCATACTATAGCAAAATGTCATTAGCAAAAATTTTAAATTGTTTTTAGTTCTTAATAGAAAACAATTTAATTTTGCTTTACTTTTTGTGTAATTTTTACTTTTTGTTTAATTTTTACTTTTTGTGTAATGATGAATTTTATGACTGACAAATTATAAATTATATCACTGATTATATAAGAATATGATCATATAAATTATAAATTATATGATCGATCATGTAAGAATATACTTAGAGAAGTTCATGTCATCAGAAAAAAATAGATGAAATAGAATATAAGATAAAACGTTGAATTAATTAAAGCAAGGATGACAAATATTTTATTATTTATATCATGGCCTTTTACTCAAAACAAGAAACTTAAGTATAGATGCGAATATAGCTATAAATTAATATGACTACTTTAGAATAAAATTCTTAAAATCTTTTTTGTCTCTCCAGCTTTCACAGTAACCGTCCAAGTAAAAGGTTTTGTATTTTTAAGAAGCATTCAGAAGATCTCAGGTAACTAGTTAATTTATTTTTTTATTTTTTCTATTGAAAAATTGTATGACAAATTTTTTATAAAACATCTTTATTGAGCTATAGTTCATATAATTTATATTTTATATTTTTTACATATACCATACAATTTATATTTAAATTTTACAATTTAATATTTTTAGTATATTTACAGAGTTGTGCAGGCATCACCACAATTTTATTTCATTTTCATCAGTCCAAAAAGAACTCTGTACCCATTATGGTCATTCCATTTTCTTCCAGCTCTCCATCCCTAAGTAACCACTAATCTTCTGTCTATTCGTATAGATTCGCCTATTCTGGACATTTCATATAAATAGAATGATACAATATGTTATCCTTTGTGATTGGCTTCTTCCATTTAGTATGTTTTCAAGGTTCATCTGTGTTGTAGCATATACCAGTACTTTATTTTTTATTGCTCAATAAATATTCCATTGTATGGATATACCATAGTTTGTTTATCCATTTAGGTTATTTTAACCTCAAAGTAATTATAAATAATGCTACTATAAACTTTTATGTATGAGTTTTTGTCTGGACATGTCTTTTAATTTCTCTCTAATATGTATCTGAGGTAGGAATTACTGGGTTATATGGTAACTGTTGAGCCTTTGAGGCATACTGTTGTACAAAGTACCTCCACTTTTGTACATTCCCACCAGTAGTATAGGAAGGTTCCAGTTTCTCCACATCTTTGCTTACATTTGTCATTATCTCTTTTTGATTATAGCCACCCTAGTGGGCTTGAAGTGGTATGTCATTGGGATTTGTTATAACTTTTTTTAACCTGCTCTTGAGATGTCCACTTAGATTTGGCAATCTCAGTGATCGCTGCTAGATATTCCAAAGATCCATTCATATTATTAGACTAGAGGTATGATTAGTCTATATTCTCTTGCTAAATTTGTTTAAGTGGTAACAAGTGGTGTCAAGATGAAATCTTTATGCATTTGCATCACAAAATGAGAACAAAATTTTTAATGTATCTTTGCCCTGTACTTCATCCCAGCACTCCTTATTTTTTTTGTTTACTTCACTTTTCTCAAGATCACTTTTCATCATCTTATTTACTATAGACTTTATGTTTTTTATTTTCTGTGTCCTCTTACTAGAATGGATGTGGTTTTGATTTTTGTCAGTGCAAGGCATTGATTAGTGCCTGGCACATAGTGGGTGTTCAGTAATTATTTTTTGAATAAATTAAAGTGTATGTTGAAAATTAACTTATGTGGAGAGCAGGACCCATCTATGATGTTGGACCAGTAGCTCACAGAGAGAAAAAAATTGATTCAGTTTAAAAAGTATTTTAGCACTAATTTTAAAACATTTACTGAATTCAAGGATTAGACTAAGCCATATTAGATGTTGCCTTTACTGAAAATTTTTATAAGAATGACAAGAGTTTTACTGCGTTCAGAAGATGAGATTTTAGTTTAATTTTTATCTCACTGTTGTCAAACTTAGTTCTGTGTTCAATTTTTAAGAAATGGTATCATTTTTAGAAGCTATGATTCTTTTTTTCTCAACTTGAGTAGGTATCAAATTGAAAATTGGTCAGTTTCTGTGAATGGACTATAACCTACTTATATAGAACAGTAATTTTTGTAATTACTCTTATCGGAATGGAATAATCATTCTTTAGCTATTTATTATGCCTCTATAAAGATGAAAGTGATGAAGTCTTAGAACCAACCTTCAGGGAATGTATAGTTTATTGGGTGGAAAATATGGGTGAATGTAAATAATTACAATATAATTTCAATACCCTATGAAAGAGGCATTTAGCTACTAACCATTGAGACCACTTTTAGTGTCAGCAAGGATAGTTGGTTAATAGATAAGATTATAGTCATTAAAGTTTAGTATTTAAATCTTACCTTTCCTTAAGCTTTTAAATTTAACTTAAAGATATTCCATTTAAAAATCAAGTACCTTTTAATAATCATTTTCAAGAAGACCTTATTTAATTAAAGTTCATTAAGTTGAACAGACTAAATTTTTTCAGATAGTCTTATTTACAATTCAGGTTCCTTTAACTTAACATTTATATATTTAATTTATTATTATTTTTTAAACAGCACTTCAGATGCTTGACCCAGCACACTCCCAAATTCTTAACTCTTATATTAAACATATGGTTGCTTTCTTAGTTCTCTGAAACATTTACATACTTTTGTAGGCTTAATAATATTTATAAATACCTTTCAACTAAAAATCTAAATTTTAAACATTTGTTACTAGAATCTTAGGCCAGTGGTCATGTACTATAATATGCCAGTTATGTTTAAATATTTTGAATAGCAAATGCTTCATAGTTTGATATAATGAGTATAAAAACTATTCCTGAATTCAATAAAAAAATATAGATACTATGGGAATTGTTTCCCAGCCTTTTTTAAAATTTATAATCTTTACATATTTTTTTTAAGAACTATAACACTCAGTGAAGTTTTATTAAGGAAAGAAGTAGTTTAGGCCCCAGCAAGTGGGCTAGTTCACAGTGGTAGGATTCTGAACAACTCAAGCTTTGGACTCCAATAATGAATTAACTACTTTAATTAATTCAATGTTAAATTAGATTAATACCAACCTTAGATGATTACAATGAGAGTCAAATGAAATAATATATGGAAAAATCTTTAACACATAGTACATACATGATGACAGCTACAACATGATCCATATTTAAAGCTTTCACATTTCTCTTTCCTCACCTAAATAATTACACTAGATTGTAATCTTTGTTAGAGCACAGACTGTATTTTCATTTATTTTCACAGTACAATAGTACAATATGTATAAAGACAACCTTAATAGGTATACATTAAGTGAATGAACACTATACCTTTGCATTGTAGATAGGCAGAGGTACACGTAGATTGTGGCTTGTTGAAGTGACACAAGTTGTTCGTGGAGCCAGTCTAGGCTGTAGGTCTCTTAACTCCCAGCTTTTAGCAACTAGTTTGAGAGGTAAAAGTTTATAAAGAAAAATAGTTTCTGTAAATTAATGATAGTGTAATTTGCATACGGCTGTGCCATTTTCTAGAGAATCATTTCCATTTTACTGAGTTTATATGACAAAAAAAATGGGAGAGACAATTAGGACACAAAAAGCAAATTATGGAAAATAATCATTGAACTTGTATGGATTTTTATAAAAGATAAAAAAACTTTTTCTTTTTTGCTATTTGCTCTTTTTTCTTTTTTAAATAGGGGCATTACTCTGGTGTGCCTTAATTGTGATTTCCTAGCTGATGTTACTGGCTTAGATAACATGGCTACACACTTAAGTCAACATGAAACTCATGCTTGCCAAGTTGTAGTAGAGAGAGGTACGTGTATTTATAATTGTGTTACTTTGGATTTTTGATATTTATTTCAGTATTTTTGTTGAGCCACAATATGGGCTCTTTATGAAATCATTATTATCACTCATCATATTTCATATGCTATTTTAAATATAAAACTTTTCTTCTAATTTCAGTTTCTGTTTGTATTCCAACTTCTGAGCATCTTTCTGAGTAAGTTTAACTTTTATTCAATGAATTTTACTTTGATGGATTTTAGCACTATTGTATTTTTAAATGCATCATTAATAGAAATGAAAAATATTAAAGTATTTTGTTTTTGTTTTGTTTTTGTTTTTTTTAAAGCTGCTTGTTGAAATAGGTTCCTGCTCTATGGAGCTCGTGACCTGGTGCAAGACAAGTTGGAATTTCCTAAGTTCAAAGTTCTGAGATGTTTTCTTACACAAGGCAGTTAAGCAGCCAAGTTCATAACACTAGCTCTCATTATTCAGCTTTTTTCAGCTTCAAATGGGACTAGATTCTTATTCCACCTTATCTTTGTGTCAGGTTGACATATCTTAACATGTTTTTTCCAGTTGGCTCTCTCCAAAATAACTTTTGTTGCTATAGTCATTTCTTACTTTGCTTAAAATAATTTGTGTTTTTCTCTGCTGTACTTGCCTTCAGAATAATACATTCCAAATGACATGGCTGTTTGTCTTTTTGTCTGTTTTGTCTGCTTTCTTAATTTCTTATAAGTCTTAAGTGTTTAGGCCCGATGATTGTCTTTTTCCTCATTCGTTGTCTGTCATTGTGCTATTTTTCTTATTTTTCAGATGCAGAAGCAGCCCAGAGATTTCAAAAAATGTCCAGGGTACACCTGGACAGTGTCCCCCTTCGATGGACACAACTGATGCCTGTTCTCTCTTTCCAAGGAATATGAATAATTTGACTGTAGGACCTGCTCTAGGTTGTGGTCAAGAAATCAGATCTTGGGGAGACTCCCTTACTTCATGGCTGGCCTCCCATAAGGTTGATGCTAATCGAGCCAGAGATGGTCTCAAAGCCCACCAGACTGAGCACAAATTTCCATTGGGGACTTTGGCTCTTAATCTTAAGCTTGTGGGTCACTTCTGGCCAAGAAAAGCCCATCAGATTAGTGCTTCAACATCTGAGTTGAAGTTTAGTCATTTGGCTACTGCCCTTTAATCTTCCTCTAGCATGAATGTAATACAAGGAATATAAAAACTCTGGTTATTAGGAAACCATGGTTATTTTCATGTCCTTGGAACAACAGATCTCTACAATTATGTTCTATGCAGTTATTTTTGCTATGATTTCAATATATTTCCCAATACTAACTCTAGTTTACAATAATACTAATTCTTACATTTTTTATTTTTAATAAATTAATTTAATTTTATAGCTTTATGTTCTCCAGATTTATTGATTTTATGTCTATTTTTATATTCTTTCTTTAAAAATGTTGTTTAGTGTTTGCTTTGTTTTGTTAAGACTGTCAAGAGATTCCCTAGAATTCTCTACAGATTTCCTATCACTGCCTACTCACAGCTTTTTAATTTGGCTGTTGTTCAGACCATTAGACATTATGATAGCCTCTGACTTATTTGAGGATTATTATTAACATTATCTTAATAATTGTAGTTCTAAAGTAAAAATAAACCTCATTGCAGACCTTAAAACAAGTTTTAAAGTTACATATTTGTACAGCTAACATCTACTTAGCCATTAATATAGTTCCTTTTGGGTAAAGATAACATTAAAAATTTGGGGGGCCAATAATGCACTGTTTCTTTCATATATATTTTTTTCACATATACATGTATATTTTTTAAATATGACATTTTTAAATTTTAGTTATGTTGCATATAGATCTACTAAACAGTTTTGATGCTGTTTTCTTAATTAAAAATTGTATAATTTAAATGCCTCAGGAATTATTTACTAATAAATCATTTTATATGAAAGCTATAGGTTTTATCATATAAATAGGTACATATTGCTTTAATGTTTTAGGGAAGGCTTATTATTTGACCTGCTGACTAAAAACTATACTTAGTGCATCTTACATTTTTTCCTGCAGCTCAAGTGAAAGGTCACTGCTTATACTATACCAATTCTTTGAATTGAGGACGAGCAAAATGCCTTTTGTGATCTTAGTTGCCATAAGGATAGGCAGATTCTAAAAGTATGACTCAGTTGTGTTTTTTACTCTAAAATTAGAATTGTTTTACTTTGAAACAGATTCAAAGCCAGTTTAGATGACTACTTATTATGTAATGTGTTTCTTGTAATTAATAATCAAAAAGAGTTAATACATTAGTTTTAAACTTTCAAACTAATTTCTACTGTAAATTAATGATTTTCCAAAAGCTCTCAAAGTGGCTTGTAGGTGGACTTGGTGATATACTAGTGTTTATCTGTCTTCTCTGTCTCTAGGAAAGTTTTGTCATTCACCTTCTTTCTACACAATTAAAAAAAATATTTTTAAATTTTGCCCAGAAACAGCATCTTTTCATTGTTAACATAAGTTCTTTATTTGTTTACAGATATTTGTTCTAGTTTGATTATAGTTCAAAAATAGGATAAACTACATTCTTGATAATAACAGTGTAGGAGTACTATTTTGTATTCTTCCATGAGACTTTAGACAGTTGAAGTTTAATTTGGTGCCAGTGAGTTTTAGCTTGAATCCAATTAAGTTCTAAATAATTTATTCACCTGATCAGAAATTGATATTTTATGCATGTGTGCTTTTGGTTACCACTGAATAAAATGTGAGATTGGATCAGTTTGAGTGCATCACCATTCTCAGAAAAAAAAATGGCTCCTAAATTGCAGGGACAAATATTCTTACCCTGTTTTGTCACATTTTGTTAGACCAGCTCGCTTCATTTATTTATTCTGTGTGTATTTCTTGAGCATCTTCTTTGTGCCTGGCATTGTTTTAGGTTCTAGAAAAATTTACTGAAATCTCTGTCCTCATGAAGCTTATGTTGTAGTGGTGAAAGAATAAAAAGTAAATAAAAGACATACTATATTCAATGGTGGTCAATACTGTGGAGAAAAATGAAGTTAGAGAAAGAGGATAAGGAGTATGGGGTGAGAGAGTTTGTAGGCTGCCATTTAAAATTTGGTGGTCAAGGAAGGCCTCACTGAGAGATGATATTCAAATAAAGACCTGAAGGAGGAACTGCAAGGAGACTAGTTTGGCTGCACTTGAATGAGCAAGAGGGTGGAGATGAGGCCTGCAAAGTAATGTGGACCATGTTATATATGACTTATAGGCCATTGTAGAGCATTTGGCTCTGAGACAAGAAGCTATTAAAGATTTTTGTGTTTATACTCAGTAAAAACCATAATTGACAACAACAAAAATACATACAGAAGAGTGTATGTATTACTGTAGGTGCTGCCTTGAGAATAACTGTGGAAGACCAAGGACAGAATCAGGAAGAGTAGTTAGGGGGCAGTTGTAGTAATTTAGGTAGGAGATGGTGGGGGCTTGGGCTAAGTTGCTAGCAGTGTATGTGACACAAACTTTGATTTTGGATATATTTTGAATTTGTTGATGATTTAGATGTGGAGTGTGAGAGAAAGAAAGTGTTGAGGGTGATTCCACAGTTATTTGTATGAGTAGCTGTAAAAATGACATCAATATTAACTGAGATGGGAAAGACTAAGAGGAATAGCTTTGCGAGAAAGAGAAGGACTTTGATCTGTGACATGTTTTAGTTTGAGATACTATTAGATATCCAAGTGGAGTCACTGTTATTTACCTCTATGAGTTTAGGGGAATGTACCAGGCTGTAAATATCATTTAACATTTTAAAATGCCATGGGAATGAATAGAAGTAAAACTGGGGAAATTTGAATTAGATTGGTATATTGAATCACTCAATTTCCTGGTTATGATTTTGTACTATAATTTTGTAAAATATTATTGGGGAAACTGGACAAGGGTACATGGAATCTCTCTATATTAGTTCTTAAAATGCATATGAATATACAGTTGTCCCAAGATGAAAATTTCTGGAAAATAAAGTCATGGAACTATATAAGATCACCAAGGGATACAGTTGAGATAGAGAAAGGGCAGATCTACTGACTCATCTCTAGTGAGTCTGACAATAAAAGATTTAGGAGACAAGGAGGAATTGACAAAGGAAACAAAAAGAATGGCCAGTGATGTGAGAGGAAAGGCAAGTGTGTAGTGGTGTCCTGGGAACCTTGATTCCCTGTTTGTAAATGTTGAATGCTTGCTTCTTCTAAAGTTCTAAGATTTTGTTATTCAATATTGGTTATACTTCATGTCATAAGTTGTTCTTTTGAGAAGACAAATTCAGAATGCCACATATCCCTTTTCCCAGCTTCAGAAATAAGGACTCTTTTTGACCTTAAGAAGATGAAATTGTTCATATTACTTTTCAGCTCGTTTAACACTCTCTATATATTCATAAAAGCAATTCTCTTATATTTCTATAAAAGGAGGTAACTAGGTCAGTGTTTCCCAAACTCTGTGCTGTAGAACTAACGTCCATAATTTATAAATTTTCTGGGGGAAAAAAGTTTCCATGGTCAAATAAATTTAGGAAATGCAAGTTAAAGTTGAATAGTTTCTTTAATATGGGATTTTTTTGGCCTGTGAATATCTAAGAGAATATTTATTTGATGTTGGAGTTTTTTTCCTTCATTACTTACTAACTTCTTGACATTAACTTCCATAGTTTGTAGAATGCTGATCTAGAGTAATCATTCTTTAGATTTTTGAATTGGGAAATAAAAAGCAGTTGTGTAGGGTGTTGACAATAAGTTGGACTCTTAGAGATTTTCTTCATGTTTATGGATTATTTGAAGGTGAAATTTAGAACTAACTTTATGCTAGCAATGTATCATTTTTATACTTTTATAAGTATAAAAGTAAAAATTTTATAGAAATTTTATCAAAAAAATCCTCATTATTATGTTTATAAAATCTAAGAAATACATAATAGGGACAGACTGGTTTTTAGCTTATTGTGCCTCTGATTGTAACAGCAAGGGAAATTTTTGTTAGAAGGTATGGTTACATGATTTCATACTAAGAAGCTTATGCATCTAATAATTATTTCTGGATTTCCTCTGTAACTCTTTATATGCTTAGGATATCAATCCACTTAGCTACTTTTCTTGAGACTGTATTTCTAGCCTTTATTATATGTTAAGGAGTTTCTTATGTAATGTCTTACTTCCTGCTTGAACATCATCAGGTGGTCTTCTTTGATTAAGATCAGGAGATTTGATACCCAGCTCCACATTAAACCCTGGCAGACCCTTAAAGGGACAATGCAGTATAGTGAGTGGTTAAAGAGCATAAGCTCCGAAGTTCATTGCCTAGTTTGGAGTTCTGCCCTGCTGTTTACTAGATATGTGTGATTTTGTATAGGTTATCAGACTTCTGTGTCCCATTCCTTATTTGTAAAATGCATTTAACAATAGTACCTACTCATAAGGTGTTGAGGTAATTAAATGAGTTAGTATATATATATAGTACTTAAGAAGTGATTGGCATGTAGGAAGCACTATACAAGTGTTAAAGATATCATTGTCACTATTATTATATTACTACTGTTCATGATTTTATTTCTGCCTGCATTTTGTTCACATAGAATTACTCTAATCTTTAGCCTATTTTTCATTCTAACCTTCTCATATCACTTTTACAGGTCATTTGTGTAAACTTTCTTTAACTAATCCAGTATATCTTTCTTTAGAGTTATTGTTGAATCACATTCTTAGTCATACCATTAGATTTCTGGTATCTAAAGCTCACTAAACCTAAATTGTTAGAGAATGTCTGTGAATGCTCCTAGGTTCATTTTAGTCATAACTGTTTTTCATAAATAGTATAAATAGTATTTTTCCCTAAATTATACTGCCTTATACTGATCATACTGTGGTACTTTCAACCCACCTCTCTGATTTTAAAGACCTGTAGCCTTACTGTAATTGCTTCGTTTTTGACCACATGGCAGAGTTTACTCTCATCCCTGTAGCCTTGGAGAGGCTACAGTGCATATCCATTTCTATATCATTTACTGAAATATAGGAACCTATATTTAATAGGTTAAAACATTTTTTTTAATCCTCTCCACTGAAAAATATCTTTATCCATATCATTGTGTGAAGTATGGTATTTGAAAGGAATGCTCTTTTGAAATAAAACAGTGAGGTTTAAATCCTAGTTGTATGTCCAACCAGCTCTATAGCCTTGAGAAAATTACTTAACCTTGCTGAGCCTCATCTTCCTCATCAATGAAAGGTATGTAATATTTTTTTACAGAGTGGCTGTAAGAAATAGAGATAATAGAAATGAAATTATTAATTTAAATAACATTAGTTAAATAATTAGGATTATGTAAATAATTAACTAAAATCACTTAACACTGACAAAACTTTTTGACGAGCCTGACAAAAAGTAGTCACTCAATGAATGCATGCTTTTTTTTTTCATCATTGCTGCTCCAGCTGCTTCTGGTGTTGGTAATGCTACTACTGTTCTTGTTCCTGCTGCTGCTCCAGCTGTTATTGCTGTTACTACTAGTATTACTGCTATTCTTGATTACTGGAGATCTTGGATACTATTATCAGTGGAATCCTCTCATCACTGAGAGTTTTAGTGACAGTCTATCTGCACTGTGGTTATTTGTAATTCTGGTTTATGATTCACATGTTTTGCAATACATTCCTCTAAACCGCTGGGTGGATGTCATATTATTGCAGTGCTTCAATTTCATCTCATATAGTTCTCTAATGTCAGAATTGCACATTCTGACTTTTCATATCTAATGACTATGAATGAACAACCTTGTTGAAAACTAGGTCGTATTCCTCTCTGTTTAGGAGGAAAACATTCCTTTTGAGGTTACAGAATTCCTTCTTTAAAGGAAACTTTTTATTGCCATGCATTCATTTCTAATAATCTTGGCTACTTTTCCAATACTAAGTTTATGAAAATGTATAATTGTTCTAGTTAACAATAGTAAAGTAGCTGTTTTTTTAAAAAGACCTTTGAATTGATTTTTAAAAATCTGCTTTTCTCAGAAGTTAAGAGAGATCGCAGTTCAGTCATGGAATTGCTCTTTTCTATCTGTTTCTTCCTTAACTATATTTTCCCCTTCTATCTTCTTCAGTATATCTACCTGAATAGATTAATTATAATGTAGAATAAAAATTAAGTTGTAAGTTTTCATGGTTCATTTTCTTAACAAAAATTTGAGAATAGAAAGGTATTTCCCTCTAGCATATCTTCAGAGCATAAACATCAGTTGTAAATCCATAGTAACTCAAGCTTGGAAAACTAGGCTACTTAACGAGTTGCCTGTTTTATTGATTGAAGCAAATGTCCTGAAAGTCACAGTTTGAAAGTGATTTCAGAAGTTGACTTCCAAGTTTGTTCTAAGCAAAGTACAATGGAAAGACACTGAAGTCAGAATATTAGAGTTCAGGACTCTGTTCTCACTCATTTTATGGTCAGGTTACTTCAACTTCATCTGTGAAATGAGATTGAAAATAATATTTGTATTATGTTAAAGATTTAAAAGATGTAAAATATATTTACAGATAAAAATTTATATGTTTTATAGTTTATTAAATTCCCCTAATTTAGAGAGTACTAGGAATAAATGAAATGGAAAAATGACTTTCCTTGGAACTGAGTTTCTCTCAAGTATTTCAGAATGACTACTGGGTTTTTTACTTATCACCAGTAGTAACTACATGGCTCTTTCGTAGTCTTTCTATATGTTCACTGACACGGAACATTAATTCTTTACTCTCTGTGTGCAAGACTCTGTTTCAAGTGCTGGAAAGAGAAACATGGATAAGACATATAGCTCATGCCCCCAAGGTATTTACAGAATAAAGCAGTCAGAAATGTAGACACCTAATCCACATCTTCATAAGGCCACACAGTAAACTGATTTCATAATCAGTTAAACCGCCAACACCATGTATATATTACATTATGTAAGTAAATCTTTAGTGACTGTAAAACCATTTTTCCTTTGCAAAGTGGATGCAATATATTTGCCTCTGGTATGTAATTGAAAATTAGTAAGTAAGATCTGTGTGTCAAAATATGCTGGTTTCTGGCAGGTTGGACGTCTGCCTTTGATATCTGGTGAGCAGAAACCCTTGGGAAACCCGGTAAAATGGAAGAATAAATAATTAGTGTATTCCTTCGCTTAGGGCAAACTACCAATTTCTACTAGTGATTCTGAGGTTATTACAATTTTCTTCGGTTTCCTGGTCCTGGTAGTTGCTTGAAGAATATAAATAAGTATCCAGGGCTTAATTCAATTCAAATTTTTAAATAAAATAGAGCCTTAGTCTGGTTTTAAAGTCTTCTGCCTCTATTGATGGTCTGACTTTTTGCTTCACAATTTTGTAGACAAATACTTTGTTTCCTTGATTCCTTTTCTCTATCTTCACTTAGTTCCTCTATAATGATTTATTTTGCTCTGTCTTCCCTAATTTTAGATGACCAAATGTGTGTCTGGTATTTTCACCATAAACTTCTTTGCTGTAGACATGTTTGTCACAAGAATTTTTGCACAACTAAATGGCTTTAAGGCAGTTTTGCCATAAAAAAAGATAAAAGAACTAGTTGACAGTTGTTTGTTTGGTTTCAACTAGTTGACTGGTTTCATTTCTCTATTGATGCAATACTCCCATTTTTATATTATATAAATATTAGCCCTCAAATCATCTATATAGTGAGGAATAGGGCAGTCTTAAAATAGTATATGACAATACATATATTGACTTGATAGAAAATACGGTGATAAAACTTAATGGAAGTGTAAAATAAGAGACTGTCAAGCCAGATTGCATACTATACTAGAAAATGGTAAAATTATCAGTTTGCAAATCTTTCGGTGAACAAGTCATTTCTTCCACCTGTTAAAACTGAAAGTTCACCAAGCTATGGCTTAATGGTTTATTAGTTTAGCATAAAAGAGGCAGTAGTAATTCATATTCTTCAATAGCATTAATTACTGATTCTTCAGTTAATTTAGATACAACAGCTTGTTATCCGAAGCCATCTTTACCAAATTTATTATGCTCCTCCTAGCTCTCCAAAAAAGAAATGGTTATATGATTCCCGATGAGTATAAGTTGATTTTACTTTATTTTTTTACAGCAAAATTACCTTATGGCCAGTTAGTTATGCAGCAAAATGTTTGCCCAAAAATTTTACAGCAGACATGTCAATGACAAAGATGTTTATGGCAAAAGTAACTAGAATTGATCAAATCATGCCAGGTGTTCAGAAATGGGTAGATCATTTTATACTAGAGCAAGTAGGGCTTGTCCTAACAGTAGACCAGCAATGAAAATAAATGTCTAATGTATTGTGTTTGAGGGTGGGGAGAAGTATGGCAGGCAAAAATCTCAAAACATTGAAAATGAGTTCTAGACAGTAAGATTAATTCCCAATTCTACCCATGACAATCAATAGCTAACATTTATTGAGCATGTACAATGTACCAGACACTTTTCTGTTTTAGCAACCCATTTAATTCTCACAAACTAATGAATGAGGTATGCACTGTTGTTGTGCCAATTTTATGGATGAAACAACTGAAGTATGGATAAATAGTTTACCAAGGTCACATAGCTGTTAAGTGAAGAGCCTTAATTTAAATTATGGAAGTCTGTCTTCACAGACTAAAGGTACTATATTCCTTCTCTGGTTGTACTTGTGATTCCAAATGTAATTTCTGTGTTGTTTATAAGTGGCTGAGGAACTAAATGGGACTGAGCTTCAATGTGAAGACCCTGTGTTTTTAATGAAGGATAGGCAGCAACTGACACAGTTATACTACTAGGACCAGAACCTAGCCTTTTAAATCTTAATAGCAGTATTACTACGATATATGGGTAATAGAACATTTCAGTAAACAATGGCATAAATTGGTCTGTTAGTAAGGTTAATTCGGCAATGATACTTAGCATGTTTTAGAGTGAAAAACATCTAGAGGCAGAGAGATCAGTTAAACTTTTGTACTTACCTGACGTGATTATTAGGGAGCCTGATTCACAGAAGAACTAGCTGTGAAGAAGTACATTGGAAATTTGAAGTAGAATTATAATCTTGGTGCTGTTGCTTAGTGTGTTTATTACTTTAGCATTTTTAGGCCTTATATTTTCTCATCTACAAGATGGAGAAAATTAGATAATCTCTTGGAACTTAGAAGTCTAATCTAATACACTATAATAGTTCTGAATTGAATTATTGATTGAAAAATAATAAATTATAATAAAAATGGAGAGGTCATGCTATAGATGATGATTTTGGGGTTACCTATATTCAAGTTGGCATTGTGCCTAAGGATGATATAGATATACAAGACTGAGCGGGTCTGAGTGGTAACTATTTCCATATAAGGCAGACAAAATCAGTATGTCCAAAACTGAATTCATTTTTTCTGCAAAATATATTTTTTCTCTCCTTGTAAATCCCTCTTAGTTAATGGCATTGTCGTTCCCTTGCTACTCAAGGTAGACATTTTTGGGGAGGAGGAGTCTTATTTGCTCTCCTCATATACATTTATCTAGTTGGTATTTATATTCCACTATATATTTTATCATCTGCCTAAACTTCCTCTTCTCCTTGACAGTGCTACTGTTTTACTTGAGACAAGTCATTAACTGTCTCTTTTCTGGACTCCCTTACTAGAGCTTATCCTCCTCTAATATTGCCTTTTTCTTTCTGATGCTCAAATCTGATCATACTTTCCCATTAGCCTTAGAATAAAGTTCTTAGCATTAAACACTTTAACCTAGAAATCAAGATTTTTCCTGAAGTGTCTTTTGCTATCTCTTTAGCTGCATCTTTAAGTTATTTTTTGTTCCCTACATACCAGTCATATGAGACACCTCGGTATCATATCACTGCCATCTGGTTTTATACTTCTTGCTTTATACTGCTTTGAATCCCCTTCCCGTGCTTAGCTGACTCTTGACTCAAACCAAGTTCACTATAGTATCTTCACTGTGTCCTTGCCTCTTTCACCTTCATAGTGGCTTAGTCGTTTATACAGCCACTGAGTCATTCACTGTATCATTTCTAAACACTTTGCACAATGCTGTAAACATTTGCTTCAATGTGTGTTTCTTTAACAGTGAACTTCTTGAAAGGAGGGCGTGTGTCGTAACTTTGGATGCAGCTCTCAGCATAGTAACTGATGTATGTGCAACCCGATGAATGTTTAGCTCAATTACCCTTTCCATACATAATACCTATTAACACTTCTCAGAACAAATAATTAGAAATGGCGCACTAGATATTTTACTATTATTAGTATAATTAGTATCTTAAATTTAATCCTGAATGTCTAAGTGGGGAGTGTTGAGAATTGGATGATTTTACTACTGGCTTGTTGTACAACCTCTTTTCAGGTTTTTTAGTATTCTTACAAATATTCTTAAATTGAAGATTACATTTTCAAATCCAGCATTGAAATTTTGGCTTTTAAATGTTTTTGGAAAGAAAGAATGTGGCTTTTTAAGTCGTTTCGAAAGCCTAGTTTTCAGAGACTGAGTTCATGGGCTTAAACTTTTGCATGAGATATTTGTTAAATATGAAGAATTTTCTAACATGGAGAATTATAAAAGATAAAAATGGCTTGCCTTTAGAGATTATAACATTTCTGTCTTTGAAATGATATAAAATGGTAGAAGCTGCCCTTGGCCTGCAGTGGTTTAGACATGTAGTCTTGAATTGGTCATCTGACCTGTAGAAAAATGGAAGTGGGGACATGTTGCAGTGTGAACTTTAGAGGGAAAGGATTGTCCTCGAGAAATATACCAGAAGGATCTATTTCAGCAAGTTTAAATACAGGAAAAAAAATGATTTGTGGACAGTCTTGATCTCTAATGATTTGTTGTTGAAATTGATCACCAGTCAATCCTGTTCTCTTTAACACTGAAATCTTAAATAGTGTTTGTTTTAAATGCTATACTACATTTTTCTATAAAAAATTATTGCAACATTCACAGGTGAAAAGTCTATCTAATGACAGGTCATTAGCTCAGAACTTTGAGTTTAGCAAATTGCACTGTCTTCTACCAAGCAATTGAATATCTCAAATGATGGCTATTTCAGCAGGTATCTTTAATAAATAAGAATTACAGGTAAGAACATTTTTTTCTTTTCCAAAAGGGTTAATGATATAGTAGTCATTGTGTATTATAATTTTTTAATCTTAAGTTTGCTTTTGTGGTTATAAAAATGTAGTGTACATTTTAGTGATGAATGTATAACTCTGAAATTTTATATAGTGTGCTTTGCTAATTTTTTTTTAGACTTGTTTTTCTAAATGTTTTCACTGGTGATTATAATTCTGTTTCTTAAACAATACCAGTACAGTTAAAGCCCAAATGAAATTGGGACGATAGGCCTCTTAATGCTATTATCCCAATAACTTATTCTTTTCTCACTTACCAATGTCTTAGCCAGGAAAATGAAGAATAATAAAAACTTATGTCATCGATTCCCCTGGCAGTGATATTATAAGGACTAAATTTGACCAATTGAAATTCAATAATAGTAACATATGCTTAATAACTTTTATTTTAATTGCTGCATAAAATTAATTTATTAGAATAGTCATGTGAAAATGGTTAGCATGACAATATTTCTTTTGTAAGAATATAAGGTCTTTGATTTATAAGGTCTTACATTTTCAATGATAGGCTGAAAAGGAAAATCCTTTTATAAAATATTTTTAGACTACTTTATGACCAGTTTGTTTCAGTTTTTCAATTTTTGAGTTTAAGATTATTAAATGCTTAAAAATAAAAATAAAAACATTCAATATCTGCTTTTCATATCAGACTAATTTTTATGTTTTCTTACTACTATATACATGTTGCTCTTAAAACTATTATTTTCCCATATAAAATCATTAAAGCAGTGAAGTTGTGCTGTACATTTGCTATTTTATCTTTATTAATACTATTGTTCACTATTAAATACTTGAGAGACTTACAAATTCTTTAACTCCCAAATGCTTGACATTTGTGCATTTTGTTAATTTTTTGTGCAAGTTTTATTCGTTTAAATTTTAGTAAATTCTAATTATTGTAGAGCTTCTACAAAAAAAGACATGATCTATTTTTGTTTGCAATTTCATGAATAACTAAAATATAGATAAATAATTTTACACAGTTAAATTATTATTATCTAGAAAGGCATTAGCATTTGGTAGTCCTAATTTTTTAAAGTTACCCTTAGAGAATGGATAAATAAGAAGTCTGTTTCCAGATTCTATATTTCAAATACTAACCATGAGAGTAGGTTTTAGCATGGTTAATATTTCTATACTACTAAATGCCTTCATTTATGTCCACGAAATTACGTTCATATAGTTGTTGCTTATGTTGAATGTTTTAATATTTAAGTTTAGCTATTAAACTTTCATAAAGTTGTAAAGCACTTAACTCTGTATTAGTGTCATTTTGATCAGATAACCATCCTAATTATGCAGATAAAAATTGAGATTAACATATAATATCAGGAAATAATATTTAGTCATCAACAGTTTCTACAACAAAATCTTTTGGAAAAGCGAGCTTTTATATTGATTATTTAAAGAATTTTTTAGATGGCATGTGCCTTCATTAATGTAATAAGTTACAATTAGTATATTTTTACAAATAAATTTAAAAGATTCATAGTTAATATTTGAGCTAAGCTTATAAAGGTTTTTAAGAGAATATATCCTCCAAAATTCTAAGTTATATGTGATTTTATTACCTCTGGAGTAAGTTAATTGTAATATATATTGAAATAACATTATCATTGAATTTCACAACAGACAAAATATCTTCTCTCATTTTTTAAGTCCTATAATATTCAATGCTGATGTATATTACATATATTAACCATATAGCCTTCTTTTATATTTTAAATAATAATTCTTTTTTTGAAACTTTTAATATGTTATAGCTTTTACTTTAAATTGTGCTCAGCATAGAGAACATTTAACAATTCCCCTAATTGCTCTTTCTCTCCTCTGGCTCTCCACCTAGCCATTACATTAATGCTTAACTTCACCCTTTCTCACAGCTCCCCAAACCCCTTCCTCTCTTGCCTATCTTGAGTGCTCTCATTTTTTAGAAAACGAAATACATGTCTATTCATTTATTTTGCATATTCATTGAATCTGCTTTTTTCATGTATTTTATGTTTTTCTTAAAATATTTACAGAGCTCATTTACTATTATGGTATAAAATGTACATAAGTTTAGATTTACATTTTAATTATTTTAAGCATGCAAAACGAACTGTCAGATTTTTCCATTTTAATTATAAAATAAAATATTCAATACTTATTTTGTTTTTAAGATTAAAAAGTGAAGCTTCTGCTAAAGAACAAGAACCTGTGTCTGAGGTAAATTTTGTTTTGTTTTATAACTTAAAAGGTTATACATTGGAAATTATTGTTGGCGTAGTTTTTAAAACATTTTAATTCAATGTTTGTACATAAGTAACAATTTTGGCATGTTATCAGGAAGAAAGAATTGAGATTTTGTTTTTATTAAATAACAAAAATATCTAACCCTAAGTAAAATTGTAAGGTGTTTTTTTTTTTTGACAAAGACATCATGTACTTCATTGCCCGTTATTTTAGTTTAATAAAAATAAGTTTATGATTTAAAAATTGTGAAATGAGTAGAACTTCAAACATTTGGTACATTGGAAAATTACTCTTTCTAGATTTTTTAATTTTCTGGGGATTTAGACTATCAAAAGAGTTAACTAATTTTTAAAATGGAAATATTTTGGATATATAGTAAGTATATTTTCACTGTCTTAAACAGGCACTGTAAATATAACACTCAAGGTTATCAAATAAATGTTACTTACTGGACAGTCTAATAGATGAGAAATTTCTAATTTCAAAAGTTAGAAATAATTTTGCTCAAGTACTTTCTTGATGTCAGTTTTTAATATATTAATATTGCTTATTTCTGAGTATGATTGAGGCAAGTTCAACATTTATATTTCAAATAGCATTTCTGTCATATACAGTGAATAAGTGAATCCTAGGCAGAAATAGTAGCCTTCTTCTAAGCAGCTTTCTGTTATATCAGAGAAAGTTTTTTTTTGTTTGAAAGGTTTTTAACTACAAATACATTTCTTTAATAGACATACGATATTTTCGTTAGTATTTTATTCTTGAGTGAGGTGGAGTAGTTTGTGGTTTTTGAAAAATTGGTACATTTTATCTGAGATGTTGAATTTGTCTACATAGAGCTGTAGTATTTTTTTATTCTTTTAAATGTCTGTGGGTTCTGCTGTGATACCCCTCTTTCATTCCTGATATTGATAGTTTTGGGGGGTTTTTCTATTTTTATATTTTACTTTTACATAGGTTATAATGATACAATACAGTGTTAGTGTTCTTGCTTTAGTCATTTATTTTTTAGAGCAATTAAAAAGTTTTTAAAATAATTTTATTTACCTTCATTACTACCATTTCCCAGCATTATTTATGTACCTTTTCTTTTCTGTCTAGTATCGCATTCCTTTGGCCTAAATAACTTCCTTTGATATATCTTTTTATACATTACTGATCATTAACTCTTCTATGCTGTTTTCATTAAAAAAAATTTTTTTTCATTTTTGGAAGGTATTTTTTGTTGATTGACAGTTTTGTTGATTTCTTTCAGCAGTTTAAAAAAGTCATTTCATTGTCTCTTGGCATGCATATTTTCTGACAAGATGTCTTAACTAATTTTTATCTTCGTTTCTATGTATAAATATAATATGTCATGTTTTTTGGTTGCCCTCAAAATTTAATCTTTATTTTGTCTGTAGTCCTCATTAGTTTGAACATCATATGTCTTAAGTCTGATTTGTTCATTCATTTATTTATATATTTATCTCTTTGTGTATTCTTTTATTGCACTTAAGCTGATTGGTGTTCTCTGAGCTATTCTGTATCTTTTATTACTGAGGTTCCAATTTCACATGTGTTATATCACTTGTTAGTCCCTATTCTTAGATGCTATGTTATACTCTCACCACATACTCTTTGTGTTTCAATTTGGGTAATTTCTGTTGACCTATTAATCTATCTTTCAGTTTTACTGATTTATTTTTCAGTTGTGACAGATCTACTGATGCGCCCATCAAAGGCATTTTTCATCTCTGTGATTATGGTTTGTTTGTTTGCTTGTTTGTTTGTTTGTTTGTTTTTCTAGCATTTGCATTGATTCTTACAGATTCTGACCCTCTGCCAAAATTTCCATTCTGGTCATGCATGTTGTCCTTTTTTTTCTACCAAAGCATTTAACATATTAATCATAGTAATTTAAAAATTTTCTATCTGATGGTTCCAATAACTGAGTCATATTTGAGTCTGGTTCTGCAGATTGCTTTTTCTCCTGATAGTGCATATTTCCCCCTCGTTTTTCTGTGCGTTGTATATGTTTATTTGAAAGTGAGACATTATATGTAGGACTGAAATAAAAGTATTTCTATCTGAAAATAGATAATGCCTTTTTTTATGTTAGATCATTAGTTCGTTTCACATTGTACTGAGTTGACCTAGATTTTTATTTTCTTGTTGCTATGGTTACCCTCAGTGTACCACCAGGTTCTAATTTCTTAAGTATTAATTAGTGCTTGGGGTGGGAGTTATATTGCTAGAGGTTTTTTTCTTAATGTCATTGCTTCACACTCAGCTTTATTCTTTCCCTATGAGGCTGAGTTTCAGAAGGTGTCTTTTACTCTCTCTCTCTCCCCCTCTCTCTCTCATTCTCCACTCCCCCACTTTTCTCCTCTCCCCCTCTTTCTATATCTCCATTCTTGCCTTTTTCCTAGCAGTTGTGCTGTTACTTGTTATTTGATGTTTTCTAGCCTGGTGGTGGGTTGTGGGGAGTAGGACGATACTCTTTGTTGTCTTGGCTTAGCTTCACTCAGGATGGCTCAGTGTCCCTGGGTTTTGAAAATAGGATTTTTTTCTTCTACCCCCCAGCCATAGTCAGTTCCTGTGCCTTGGAGGTGGCAGAGTTTGCCTCTCTTTTTTCCAAATATGAAAAGCCATGAATATGAAGAAAATGTATGAATCCATAATTTTTTTACATCATCCATTGATTGATTACCTGAGGCATTTATACTTGACTAGAATAAATCATCAAGCTATTACTTTCCATTTATTGCCCTGTTTGGTCTGTGTCAACATTTCATACATAAACCAAATTTCTTTATTTTTTGTTGAAAGAAAAACAGCTTGTGCTAAAAATTTAGCAGTACATAACTAGAGTTAAAGGAAGCCATATTGAATGGGAAAGACATATTGAACATTCTTGGTCCAGGTATTTCTTTCAAATATATATGTGATGTTAATAGTCCCTTGAGTAGACACAGGTATTTAAGTATACGTGTGTTAAGGTAGATAGCTTGAGTTAATCTTCAAGATTTTTATGAGATGCATTGTGGTGGAATGAATGTTGTCCTGCTCCAGTAAAATTTTATTGTTATCATTTTTTCATTTGTATAGTTTTATATTTCCTTTTTGGAAATTAATTCATTTCATTATTATACAGTGGCTTCTAAAATTTCCTCTTTTCTGTTACTATGTATATTTTATACACTGTAACAGTACACTTTTTTTATTTCCTAACTCTGTATACCACAATTCTTCTTTAACCAGTCTGATGATTAGTTATTTCATTATAATTAAGTAGGAGATAAGAGGAAGGAGATAGGTACAGGTGCCTTTCTCTTTCCTTGCTTCCTTCCTTAGCTATTAGGGAACATTTGGTAGCATGTCCTAGGAATCTTTGTATTGGGAAACAAAGATTAGTAAAATTATTTCCCTATTCTCAAGGTGGTCAGAATTTAGTAGAGCAATTAGACATGAAAAAATTGTAATCCAGTAAGAATAACTACTATATTCCAAGTATATCAGGTATAGTAGGTATGCACAGGAGTCCCTTCAAGATGACTCTATGATGTTTTTGTATTTTTTTCTTAATATTTATCTCTCAATTCAAACATCAACAATACATATCCATATTAGAGGTTCCCTGTTATTTCATTAATGAAATGGCAAATTAGCTCTAGTTTATATTTCTTTAGGACTGCATGGGCTTGATTCTCCATAAACAATTTCTAAGATGTTTGTTTGTTTATTTTTTGCTTTTGCTTTATAACTTTTTCAGACAATTGAAAGTCTCAGTATTGGTAAAATTAATTTTTATTTTTTATCAAATTAAGAAGTTAAAAAGTTGTGCTAGAATGTTTATCATAAAAGCAGTTGTTCATCTGCCCTGCCCTTTTCCATTAAACTGTTAAGAGGTAGCCATTTAATTTGATCTAATGTTTATCTTTGTATTTCTAAATAATAGAACCATATTTTATTTTATTGATTTTTCATTTTTTTTATACCATGACTGACTTATTATAATTAAGAATTTTTTCTAGACCACCATCCCTGTTTTCCTTTGTTCCCCACCAACGTCCCAGCCAGGAAAGGAATTAGAGTGGGGCAAGTGAGGCACACATCTCTGGTACAAAATATATGGGAGCCCCAAAAATTTAGCAATCAGATAAATAATATTTTTTCACTATTTTAAACAATCAAAATTAATGCAAAATAATCTATGATGAACACAATATCAAAATTTTAATTAAAGACAAGATCCAACTCTGTGCTTTTATGACCCAGAGAGTCATACACGTGGTGGTTGCAGGTACAACCAGGTAAATCTCTCAGTTGCCATTTCTTCTGACAGTCCTTGTTCAATCGCGAGGGAAGTTTACAAGTTGTTTTCATTGTCTATAGCTGCAATCCATAGTACTGCTTAGTAAAAGAGAAAGTTTTATTTAATTACATATACATGTTTATGTGATTTTTATAATATGAAGAACAGTAAGGTAAGTAATATGAATTTTTAATTAATATATTATTTTTTCGCATGAAATTTGACCAAATATCAAAATTTTCTGATAAAATAATTTTTACCAGGAAATTTTATACTTTCTTCACTTGAAACAATTGTAGTTTACTATTTTCCTTCTTTTATACTGATATGTAATTTTCTGTTGTTTGTAATCATTGGTTTTTGTATTTTTCAATCAAATGTTTATCTCATTGATAAATATTGTATTTTTCAACCAAATGTACATCTCATTGATAAATATTGTAATTTATACAAATTTTGTTAACTCATAATTTAATGTTATATTTAACTGAATGTATTAATTGAAATATATTTGAAATTTATATTAAAAATTTTTAAAAACAAATATGGCACCTAAGAAGCCAAGTGGTGCATTGTTCAGACGAAAAGCACATGTAGAAATTGATCGAATTATATAGGACAGTAACACATTTGGCTAGAAAAAAGTAATATTCCAGCTACTTAACATGATGAAGTTTCCATCTGATACCACTAGAATACATTATCATAAAATTCTTGAGTTAAATAATTTTCTTCTAATTGAGAGAAAACAATGAAAACTAAATTAGAATTTAAAAACTTTGGAAGCTACTAAACTTAAATGTGAGCAAGAAAATAAGATGCCATTTGAAGTAAATTTTAATAATTTTTTTATTATGGCCAGCTACTTCTGATAAACTAAAAATGATTTTAATGGAAAATGGGCCCATCCAAGGACAAGAGATAGATTTTAGAGTATCTGTTTCAAATAATGGGCAAAGTTCTTCAAAAGATTGGTCATTTTAAAAATGATCTAATGGTGAGTTGATTTATTGTAACTAGCTCATTTATCCCAAAGAATCCTCATCTTTATTTTGTTCACCATCCATACTTTTAAGCAATAATACAACAGAGTCAAATATTTGCAACTCATAAAATGGTTTCAAATATTGGAAAAATTTGAACAGAAGTTATCATCACAAAATTCTGTATTTCATCATGATGCTTTTTAAAAATTGAAGTATTTTAAAAGTCAAAATCAATATACAAAAATATTGCATTTCTGTAGACTAATAAGAAACTATCAGAAAAAGAAATTAAGAAAACCATCCCATTTACAATTGCATCAAAAAGAATAAAATACCTAGGAGTAAATTTAACCAAAGAGATGAAAGATTTGTACACTGAAAATTAGAAGACATTAATGAAAGAAATTGAAGCAGACACGAATGAGTAAATGGAAAGTCAGCCCATGCTTATGAATTGGAAAAATTGAAATTGCTAAAAATTTAATTACATACACATACAATATAAATTATAATATAAAAATAAGCATTATATTTGGGTCTTTTTAAACTGGTGAACAAAGTAGTATTAAGGATTTTAAGATAATACCAGGCACAGTAGCATCCTATAAAATACGTTTCAGTAAGCTGAAGTTAATTTAAAATTATTAAAACTGAAAATAAAAAGAATTAGATTTTGAAATATTATTGATGTTTGATTTTATTAAAACCAGTAAAGTGATAATAAATTTTGGTTTTAGGAGAAATAAAATATTTAAACATAAACTACTGTTGCGAGTTCAGTACACCAACTTTTCAATTTTTCATATACTTTCTGGGTAGTATCCTTTTCCTAGGATTCTAGGGAAATGGCAGAGTAGAAAGCACCAGAAATCTGTCTCCTCACCTAGACAACAGTTGTACCAGCAAAATCTGTCTGATGTTACTATTTTGGAATTCTATAGACTCTGCTGAAGGCTTACAACTTCCAGGGAAAGATTTAGGCAGTAAATTACAGTTAATTTTAGTCAATCTAAGCACTTATCGCAATAGCAGCTACCCATCACCCACCCCCTAGCCACGTGGCAGGAAGCTGTGCACATGTTTCTGGAACATCTTTCCCACTGCTTATGGGAGCTAAGGTGGTCAAAAAGGACATGCCCTCCAAATATTGGGGTCCCGTGCTCTTATCACTGATTGTTGCTTCTGCTCACAGAGTTACAAACAAAGAGTTGGAGTGACTTCCAGGGGATTTCAAAAGACAGTGTTCCTCACTCCTTTCTTTTATTTTTTGCTTCTTCCCTTTTCTGAAGCCAGACATTAAAGATTAGGACATTAAAAAACAACTGTATATATGGGTAAAATTAGAAAGTGATCACGTATACTCAGGGAAAGACTCAGAAAAAACCTTATAAGATCTTAAGTTTACAGCTTTGAATAGAGACAGCCTATAACAATAGGAAAAATGAATAAACAATAACAACAGCAAACACTTGGGAAAAAGAATCCAATTCTCAGAGTTACTATATTATTAAATTCAAATGTCCAGTATTCAACAAAAAATCGCAAGGCATACAAACAGTCAAGTATGGCCCATTCATTCAGAGGGGAAATAATCAGCATGAACTGTTGCTGAAAAAGACCTAATGATGGATATACTAGACAAAGATATTAAAACAACTGTCTTAAACATGCCTAAAGAACTGAAGGAATATGTGGGGAAAGTCAAGAAAACAGTTTGTGAACAAAATGGAAGCCAGAAGAAAGAGAAATCCTAAAAAGAAACCAAAAAGAAATTCTGTAGTTGAAAAATACAATAACTGAAAATGAAAACTTTACTCGAAGGATTCAAAGGCAAATTTGAGCAGACAAAAGAAAGAAAGAATCAACAAACTTAAAGATAGGAGAGTGGAAAAATATTGAGTTTTAATAACAGAAAGAAAACATTAAAGAACTATGAACAGCCTAAGAGAGCTGTGGGGCACCATCAAGCAGACCAATTTTCACATCCTGGAAGGCCCAGAACTTGGAGAGAGAGAAATGGGCAGAGAGGATATTCGAAGAAATGACTGAAAACTTCCCAAAATTTGATGAAAGAAATGAAAATAAACATCCAGGAAACATAATGAACTTCAGGTAAGATGACATCAAAAAGACCCATACTAAGACACATTATAATCAGACTTTCAAAAGGTAAAGAAAGTATCTTGAAAGCAGCGATAGAGAAGTGAATTATCACATACAAGAGATCCTAAATAAGACTTTCAGATTTCTTATCAGAAACTTTGGAGGTCTGAAGGCAGTGAGCCAGTATATTCAGAGTGGTTTAAAAAAAAAAAACAACAACTAAGAATCCTATATCTGGCAGTCCTGTACTTCAAAAGTGGAGGAGAAATTAAGGTCTCAACATAAGCAAAACCTGAAGAAGTTTGTGCTCACTAGACCTGCTCTGCGAGAAGTACTCAAGGAAGAAATTGCAAGTTGAAATGAAAGGACACTACATGCTAACTCAAAATTGGTTGGAGAAAGAAATAAAGATCTCAAAAAAGCTAAGTGCATGGGCAGTTATGAAAAGCTGGTACTGTTGTAACAATGGTTTGTAGCTGTACTTTTTGTTTTCTATGTGAGTTAAGATATGAATACATTTAAAGAAAAAAAATTATTAGTGTAAAAGCTAGTTTTACTGTAATTTTGGTTTGTGACTCCAGATCTTGTTTTCTACCTAATTTAGGAAACTTGCATGTTAAAAAATTATTAGTCTATGCTTTGAGGCACACAGTGTATAAAGCTGTAATTTTGTGACATCAACAATTGAAAGGGGTGGGGACGGAGTTGTAACGAAGCAGTTTTTTGTTATTGAAGTTAGGCTGGTACAAATTCAAATTAGAGTGTTATAACTTTAGGATGTTCAGTGTATTCCCCATGGTTACTGTGAAGAAAATAGCTATAGAATATACAGAAAGACAAATGAGAAAGGAATTTAAATATTTCACTACAAAAAGAAATCAGCTAAATATGAAAGAAGTCACTAATCCAAGAAATAAGGGTCAAAATAGCTCAAAGGCATATAGGAAACAAATAGCACAATGACAGAAGTTAAGTCCCTTTTTATCAGTAATTAACTTAAATGTAATAGATTAAATTTGATCAAAAGACAGATTGATAAAATGGATAAAAACACATAATCCAACAACATGCTATCTATAGGAGACTCATTTGAGATCCAAAGGCAAGCTGAAAGTGAAAGAGAAAAAGATATTCTATACAAATAGTAACCAAAATAGGGCGACTTTACTAATATCAGACCAAATATACATTAAATTAAAGTTTATAAGAGAAAAATAAAAGGACATTTTATAATGATAAAAGTTTCTGTACAGTAAGAAAATATAACATATAAACACTCCAGCACCTAATGACAGACCACCAATATATATGAAGGAAAAACTGACAGAAAATATATTACTCTACAGTAAATATTGCAGACTTCAGTACCCAACTAATAATAATGGGTAGAACAATCAGACAAAAGGTAAGTAAGGAAATAGACTTAACATAATAAACCAACTAGATCCAACAGACATAGAACACTCTATCCAGCCACAGCAGAATACACATTCCTTTCAAGTTCATGTGGGACATTTTCTAGGCTACACCATATGTTAAACCACAAATTAAGTCTCAGTAGATTTAAAAAGATCATGTGCAGACTCTTTCACCACCTTGGGATGAAATTCAAGATCAACAACAAAAGGAAAATTAGAAAATTCACAAGACTGTGGGACTTAAAAACACATTTTAAAACAACCAATGGATCAAAGAAGGAATCACAAAGAAAATTAGAAAATACTTGGATAAGAATGAAAATAAAACAAACATACTAAATGTTTGGGATGTGTTTTGCAGAAATAGAAAAATTCATTCTAACATTTATATGGAAACTCAAAGGACCTTAAATAACCAAAACAATTTTGAAAAAGAACAAAGCTGCAGTACTCACACTTTCTGATTTCTGAACTTAATACAAAGCTATAGTAGTCAAAACAGTGTGATATTGGGATAAACAGACACATAGACCAATGGAATAGAACAGAGAGCCCAGAAATAAACTCTTACATATATGGTCAAAATGGTTTTTGACAAGGGGGCCAAGACCAACTTTTCAACAAATGATGCTGGGAAAACTGGATATTCCCATGCAAAAGAATGAATTTGGACCCTTACTTGATACCAGGTATAAACATTAACTCAAAATAGATCAAAGACCTCAACTAATAAAACACTTAGAAGAAGACAGAAAAAAACTTCATAACATTGGATTTGGTTAATTTCTTGCATATCACACCAAAGGCATGATAACAAAAGAAAAATAGACAAATTGAACTTAATGAAAATTTTAAATTTTTATACATCAAAACACACTATCCTCAGAATAAAAGGGCAACTCACAGAATGAGAGAAAATATTTACAAGTTATATATCTGCTACGGGGTTAATATCTAGTATGTGTAGAGAACTCCTGAAACTCAACAACAAAACCTGATTCAAAACTGGGCAAAAGACTTGAATAGAATTTCTCTAGGGAAGATATACAAATGGCCAATAAGCACATGAAAAGATGTGTAACATCTCTAATTATTAGGGAAATGCAAATGAAAACTATAATGGATGTACCTCACCAATTAGGCTACTATAAAAAAAAAAAGTCTTGAAGATGTAGAGAACCTGGAACCCTAGTGTACTGTTGATAGAAATGTAAAATGGGACAGCCACTGTGGCAGTTTAAAGAACATGGCAGTCAAAAACTTATATGATCCAATAATTCCGCTTCTGTATATATACCCAAAGAAATTTAAAGGAAGGACTCAAAAGAAATATTTGTACACCCATTTTTATAGCAGCTATTTTCACAATAGCTAAAACATGGAAGTAACCTAAGTGTTCATGAATGGATAAATGGATAAGCAAATGTAGTAAATACATAAAATGGAATATTATTCACCCTTAAAGAGGAAGGAAATTTGCAATATGCTACAGCATGGATGAACCTTCAGGACATTATGCTAAGTGAAATAAACCAGTCATAGAAAGACAGATACTGTATGATCCCACTTATATGAGATATCAGAGTATTCAGAATCATAAAGACAAAGTATAGTCCAGGGGCTATGGTGAGGGGAGAATAGGGGGTTGTTATTTGATGAGTACAGAGTTTTACAGGATGAAAAATGTTATGGGAATGGTCGGCTTGATGGTGATACAACATTGTGAATGTGTTGAATAACACTGAACTGTGCAGTTAAAAATGGTTAAGCTGATAAATTTTATATGTATTTTATCACAACAAAAAAAATATTGAAAAACTTGTGTATAAGGGTGCACAATTTTCCTTTACTTCAGGGTCCAATATGGCTTGGTATAGCACTAATTTCAGTATAGTTACATCACAATTTTTGAGACTATTCTGAGCCAGGAAGTATATTATGATTTTCTTTATCTCATTTTATATTTCTGGAGTTATATATCTTTTTATTCATTTGTTTAGTTTTATGTGCACCTAATGCTTTTATTTTTAATGTTGGGCTTTGTCTGTTTTGTAAGTATTCTTTACAAATGTTCATACACTCAAAAAAATTGTTGGAGGGTCTGGAGAGCTCTTCTCAGACTTGCTTCAGTTTATTTGTTTATTAAATTTTTGGGGGTGATATTAGTTAAATTATATAGGTTTCAACTGTACACTTCCATAATACATCATCTGTATATTGCATGTGTGTTCACCACCCATAGTCAAATATCCTGAGACCCTCTTTACCCTAATCTACCTTTGTCTCTTTCTCTCTGGTAACCACTATACTATTGTCTCTCTGAGTTTTTGTTCGTTTGTCTTGTTTGTTGCTTTCAGTTTTATTTATCGCATGTAAGTGAAATGGTATGATTCTTAAAATTTTCTGTGACTTATTTTACTTAGCATGATAATCTTATTATCCATCCATGTTGTCACAAATAGCAGTTACTTCATCTTATGGCTGAGTAATATTCCATCGTATATATATGTAACATATCTTTTTTATCCAATCATCTTATCAAAGGACCCTTCAGTCGTTTCATGTCTTGGTCACCGTGAATCATGCTACAGTGAACACTGGGGTGCATATATTTTTATGGATAATGGTTTTCAAATTTGGGCAGTAGATAACTGCTTCAATTTAAATTAGTCGCTAACAAAGCCTTTTTGTTGTATCAGGATTTTCCTTTGTCACTTCCTTGTTGGATGTCCTGATTTCTGAACCATGAGTTCTTTTTCCTTGATTTACTTTTTTATTTTGATGAAACGTGCATTTCCAAAGGAGTACATCTTTTTTCATTCCTTGTATATCTAAAACTATATTTACTTGAATGATAGTTCAGCTGAAATATATTGAAAACAATATTCAATGCAGTTTTGAAAGTATTGTTTTTGGTAACTGATGCCATTCTTGCTCCAGTTTCTTTGTGTTTAGGTTATTTTGTTCTTTCTGGCAATTTAATGATTATCTCTTCTGTTTTGAAATATTCACAGTGATATATTCACCTGTTGTCCTTTTTTCATTCATTATGGTAGGCATTAGACAAGCCTTTGTAATTGGGATATTTCTGTTTGGGAGAAGTTTTGTTGTATTCTTTGGTAAATTGTCAGTGTCATTTTCTCTGTTCTCATTTTGGAAACTCCAGCTGATCTGACATTATACTTCCTGCATCAGCTCCTCTAATTGTATGATATTTTCTTTTTGTCTTCTAGTTTTTTGGCTTTTTAGTTTAATATTTTAAAAAATATTTCCTAAACAATTATTTTAGTTGCCATATATTTAATTTTGAAGAGTTCTTTAATTTTATTTGTTCTTGTTCTGTTTTTACAGTTTTCGTTCTTGTTTAGTGGATATAATAACATCTCATACTTCTCTGGGGACATTAAATTTGTATTAATTGTATATTTTTTCTTTTGTTTCCAGAAATGTCTCCAATGTCCCCAAGCTCCCTGTTTTATTTCTTTTTGTTGCTTTTGATCTTTCTGATCTGAAAAGGTGTCTTTCAGTTGTGTGCTTGGTGATCTTTGGCTGTTCATAAGTAGTAAAGAATGAAGCACTAATAGGTTTACTGAAAACCGTATGGTTTTGAGTGGGGATAGGGTTGTTTTACATAGCCAAACAGATTGTGCACTGCAGAACTCCAGAGGGCAATGTTTACACATACCCCTTAGTACTCTAAAAAGTTATTGATATTTACCATATTAGAAATTAAAATTGTGAAATTTTTAAACTATTGTTACTTATGTTAACATAAAGAACATTTTTTCTGAAAAATAATTATTTACAGAACAAACTTAGAAAAATGGCATTATTTTTCACTTTTTCATATCACTTTAATGTCTAATTAAATAGAAAACTGGATTCTTATGTTTCTACATTCAGTCATTTGCGATACATTATTTTGGTTGAAATATATAAAGAATGTGAAGCCTCATACAGTCTTTTAATAATATTTTCAGACAATTCTAATTATTCTCCTTTGGTATTACATCAAAAGTAGACAAATGGAAGTTTGGTTGCAGTGTGGAATCACTGATCTTTTTGTACTTCATACATTAAAGTCCATTATTCTCTTTTACTTTGATTGAACCTTTTATCCATGGATGATTTTATGTCAGGCCTTGATCACTTTTAAAATATTGGATCACTGAATTACTTAAATCTTACAACTGTTGACATGTTCCATTATATAATATTAAGGTTATCATTAATTTCATCAATGATAAATACAATTTTTTCTAAAATTTAATTTTTGCTTGAATTTTACTACTGGCAACAAGTACTGTCAGTTGTTTGACAAAGGCTCACTTTGTCAATTTTCACGAAAACATCTACTAAATAACCAAGTCTAAATGCCCATAGTTTTACAGTCATTCTTTAAAATAAAAGTGATGTTAAATGAAAAAAAGTGTTGCTAAGTTCAGCTCACAACTCAGAGACCCCAGTGTTTTCAATATACAATTTTCAATATGCTGTATGTATACATCATATTTTGTCACATAGAATGTTAAAAGGACATGAACTCATGGATTGATATATAATAAAGTAAATTTTACTATTAGTGTATGCTGATGAAGAATATAATGATTATAGTACTATTTTGGTTTGGTGCCACTCCCTTGATTTAAGATACGGGGTTTGTATCCACCACCACTTTTGTTTTAAACTCATGTGCCTGCTGAAAGTGTCTTGGAGCTCCCAAGTGTCTGTGAACCACACTTGAAGAACTGCTGGCATGAATTATAATGTGAAAATTGCCTCCTGAATTAGTGCACTCTACAACCTACACAGACTACATGAGAGTTGCTTAGACTTCAACTTAGGAAAATCAGGTGCTCAGCTGACTGATTTTTTGGTGGGGAGGATTCTCTCAAAGTCATTATGGGAAATCTTTTCTTTGGGGCTGATCATTTTCTCTAAAGAGGAACTCTTCTAGATTCCAGTTGGAGTGTTGGGATGAAAACTGATTCCTCTGGTTGCCAGCATTCTGAGATCCAGACAGGAAGAGGGACTGTGGATCTCTTTACTCAGTTATGGATTTTTACTGAAATATTTTGTTTTCTCTCAGTACCTCATGCCTTCCCTTTGTTGTTTCTGGTGTTCACAAGTTTAGATTGTCTCCAGTTCAGAGTTAAACCTTTAGCCTCTGTGGTAGGGTAAAGGATAAGTACCTGTTGTGTGAGTTGTAGAAAGAACATTTAGATTTCCTAGCAGTGCTCATGCTTCATTTTTACTTTTATGTACTGTATGTTGTTCTGAATTCCACCAAATAGCGGATCTGTTAAGTTCCTTGGGCAAATTGATTCTCTTCTTGCACTCCCCACTCAGAGATTTCATTGTAACTTCCTCCATACTGTGAAGTCAATTTCCACTCCTCCAGCCACTTTCTTTCTAAAAATTTGTTGAAATCTCTTTGACAGTCTGCAGTGGTGGTTTCTTGGTCTTTATGAATGAAAATGTTTTATTTCTTTGCGTTTATTTTAGCGCCATTTTGGGAAAATGAGAAAAATATGTGTGATTAATACCATTATCAATTTTTCAGACTTGAGTCAATCACTATAATAGTTAAGAGCTAGACTTAGATTTAAATCTTCACCACTTATTGTTGTATTGCTTTGGGTTCTCTACTTAACCCATGTGGTCTTATTTCTCACTTAAAAAAAAAAAAGTGGGTTTATGATATCTAATATAAGAATTAAGTGAGATAGTGAATGTAAAGTTCTTAACATACTACATGCATCATATGTACTCAATAGTTGGCAATTATAATAATTGCAATTATAATAAACTGGCCTCTAGCTTACCAAGGTTTTACTATATTCTTTCCTATGCATAAATGATTTGAAATAAGGGAAATATTTGTCTATCATTCAGTATTATTTAGTTTGACAGCAGAAGGGTTACCATGACTTCATACATGATATGTCCATTTCAGAAATGTTTTTAAGTGTCTGTACTTAATATGTTCCCATAAAATACTGTTCAGATTTAAGTTGTGTTTTACGGGTTTTCAATTCAAGTACACTTGACCTTTGAACAACATGGTGGTTAAGGGCTTTGAACTCCATACAGGTGAAAATTCACGTGTAACTTTTGACTTCCCAAAAACCTAACTGCAGCACAGTTGCCTCTAGGTATTTGCAGGGGATTGGTTCTAGGACCCCACTCACATGGATACCAGACTTCATGGATACCCAAGTTTCCTATATAAAATGGCGTAGAATAATGCATACAGTTGGCCTTCAGCATCGATAGCTTCCCAACTTCAGGTTGAAAATATTGTTTTCAATCCAAGGTCAGTTGAATCCTTGGATGCAAAACCCAGGGGCACAGAGAGCCAACTGTATATTTATTGACAAAAATCTGTGTTTAAGCAGACCTGCACAGTTCACAACCCATGTTGTTCAAGGGTCAGCTGTGATTGTAGTTAAGACCCCTATTTGAAACAGTTTAAGGAAAGCAGGTGTGTTATAACTGGATAACTGTTTTTGTGACCTTGATTCAGAAACTTTTAGTATAAAGAACTTCTTGTAAGTTTCTTTAAAAAGAATTTTTTAAATCATATGTTTGATTATGAGAATTATTCTAGTATATACTTTAAGAAATTGTTTTTCTAGTTCTTTGCTTTATAAAATTGCACATTTAAATTCCTTTTATCCAGAAAGTTTAATATAGTAAAAAATAGTTGGCTTTAAGCTTATCCATGGATATAAAAGAAGAATATTATTAATCATTTCAGGAACTTGTAAGACCTAATATGGCTGAAGAAGAAACAGAAACATCAAATTCTGAAAGGTAAATATGAGGAAAAACTGAATCTCTTGAAATGCAAGTATATAGAGTGACACTTGAGTTGTATTATTTCAATCAATTCGTAAAGGGCTATTTAAACTTATGTATGTAATGTTGCTTTTAGTAATGGCTTTTAATTAAAATAAAATTTTGAAATTTTAAAGTACTTACCAGTAAGTAAAATGTTAACATATTTTAATTGCCCCTATTAATTGAGAACAATTTCAAGATGCTACAAGTTACAACATGGAGACAATTATTGCAAATAGGTAATTTTAAAATTTATTTTCAAGTATTTTCAAAAAGCTTTAAAGCAATTTCTGTGGTGGCATTTCAACCTAAAAGTTTCAGAATTTAAGGATTGGTTTTTAAAAATTTAGTTCTCAAGTAGAACACTAAAGAACATAAGACATTTTACAACCTTTATTGATAAAAGAGACTTCAACATTCTAAGTAGAACTTTTTTCCAGATAATTTTATTTTTTCTTTTAAATTAAATGATTTCCCCATTTCTATCTTGATGTTGTCTGTTTTTTAGTAGGTTGCTTGTTAATCTGATGAGATTAATTAATACATTGCCCCTAAAAAGCAAATTATGGAATAAGGCCTTGTGAAAGTGTTCCTTTCTGTTTCCTGACAAATTATCTAGACTTCACTGGAAAATTATCTAATACTTTCTTCACCTAGCATTTTTCCTAGAACACTGAAGGGAGCATTAACTAAAATTTAAGGATTTAAAAAAAACAGACTTGTCACTTTTGTATTATTTAACATTTTCTGTAAATTGTAGTTAGTTCAAGAAGAGCTGAACAAAATAATAATTATACAAATTTAAATGAGGAAAATGTTATTTTTTGCAGATGATGTAATTGATCTATAAGATCCAAGAAAATGAGCTAAGACTTTATACCAGTAATAAATATGTGATTGATTACAAATTTATGGACAATATTATTTACAATATTATGGACAAAAGAGTTAATTCACAACAATAAAAAAATTAGAAATGTATAGCATCTAAATGAAAAAATTTTACTGAGATAGAAAATATATTAATAACTTGCATGATAGGCTATTTTCCAAATTAATTTATGGGTTTAATGAACACTTAGTTGAAAATTCCAATGGGATTTGGTTTGGAAACTGACAAAGTTCAAGATTCATACTTTTCTCTTAATACTGTAATTTAATTATTGTTCTGTTGTTAGATAATAGGTTATTTCTGCATGCATTATTTAAACATTAATTAAATGAGCATCCTTGTACAAATACCTTTTACATTTTTAAAGGATTAAATGTAGGGAGTAAGTAGTCCAGGCAGTTTGCTCTATTAGATAATAAAGTACGTTGTAAATCTTTAATTGTTAAGATTGGTACTGGCCCAAGAATTGTCTGAAGACAAATCAAAACAAATTACGAAGCAGAGAAACATTATAGATATGTGAATATAATTTAGTAAATTACAACTATTTGATAATATTGCTTTAATATTTGGGCAGTTCATTAGGAAAAAGTCTAAATTTCAGGTGGCTTAATGTAAGAAATAACATATATGTAATTATTAAATTTACTTTTGATAAAATAAGCATTTAGGTAGGGGGCCGAAGATCTCCTTAGAAATTTTCTGTTCTAACGTTTTATTATTCACAAAATAGTTTCTGATAATACACCAGGGTAAGAGTAAACACACATACACACTTATGTACAAACATGCACACCTATGTAGGTATGCATGTTGTATATTTACATGTATTTTTTATGTTTTTTTAAGTTAGGCTATCAAAAATTAGGGAAATGTTTGTAAATACCTGATTTTGCATAAAGAAAGACACACTAACCATAAGAGGATATATAAATTGTAACGGTAAAATAGGTTTTCCATATATATTCATTCCTTATTTAAAACACTCTCAGAAATTAACAAGAATGCTTAAATTTTAACTAAAAATAGGCAAGGCTGTAAACAGGTGAAAATGATAACCAGGACTAAAACCATTTGATAGACTCCCCAGGTCTACTAGTAAATATGTGACTCTGTAGTTTTTCACTCTCTTGCTTAGGAAAATGGCTGCTTCCTAAATCATAATATCATGGTAAGGTCCATGGACCTGGATTTTTGGATTTATTTTTCCTTTTTGGTGGGCAAGTCTGTCTTGACTTTTTTTTTTTTTTTTTGCCTTGACCTTGAAAAAAATTTTTAGAGTATACATTTTAGAGTATGTATTTTGTTCAAAAACATTGTATTATGAAGGAACTGATAATAAATGGCTTTATTTTTTTCAGTAAACAAGATAAAGCTTCAGAGGAAGAGAAAATTGGATGTGATGCAAATTCATTTGAAGACTCATCAGCAAATAAAAGTGAAGAAAGTATAATAGTTTTTCATAAGGAAAATGAAGATAAGAAAACTGAAATTGAAGATAAGAAAACTGACTCAAATAATATCTTCAGTTATGGTTCAAATATTGATGAAGATAAAGTGGAAAAGGAAAAACAAGTAGAACACATTTGTCAGGAAACAGAATTGAAGATGTGCCAAAGTTCAGAAAACATAATTTCATGTGATGAGATTAAAGATCACAACTCCAGTGAAGCTAGGTTTTCTTCAAAGAATATTAAGGATTTACGGTTAACATCTGGTGATGTTAGAATTGATCAGTTTTTGAGAAAAAGAGATGAACCTGAATCTGTTAGTTCTGACGTTAGTGAGCAAGGCAGTATTCATCTGGAACCTTTAACTCCATCAGAGGTACTTGAGTATGAAGCCACAGAGATTCTTCAGAAAGGCAGTGGTGATTCTTCAGCCAAGACTGATGAAGTAGTGTCTGATCAAAGAGATGATGTTTCTGGAGGAAATAGCCCTAGCGCAACAGAGACAACAGTAGACCTGGCAGATGAAAAAGAAAGAAGTTGAAATTAGTTAAGTCATTCTAAGTTTTAGTGTACCAACGATAAGAGCATTTGGAACAGTGCTATCAGGTGAGCTCAGTGATGCTGTTGTAGATAGAGTTCAGAAATAGAAAAATGTGAGGGAGGCCATTCATACACTTTACCTGTATGTTCAACCTAAGTTATTAAAGAAATCAATTCACCAATAATAGCATGATTAGAATGGATTTCCAGGAGGTTTTAAAACATGAGTAGGATTTTAATGAAAGTAAAGTTCACAATGGAAAAGGCTTCATTTAACAGTCCTTAAAGAACTTGGTTTCCAATACGAATTGATTATTAGAATATTACTTATATTTATAAAGCATTAAAAATTCCATCAATCCTAAGCTAAAAATCCATATTACCTATATAGCCTTCTTAATTAACTTAAAAGAGATTTGGAAACCACATAACTTTTGGGAGTAATTGACTTAAAATAATATCTAATTGGCATTGTTAATAAAAGCTTTATTTTAAGTATGATGTTGGTAAATGGAGCATGCTTAGAGTGCTAACTAATTAACGAGAATTTGGATGAACATAAAGTTAATTTTGGATTTAATATAACATTCCAGACTGTCAGAAGCATGTAAACAGAATATTTGAATCTGGTACCTCCATACAAGTGTTGGCCTGCCAGGCTGTAAGCTTACCTTAATTAAACTTTCAGTGAAAGTGAAATTATTAAAATATAAATTTATATTTGTGCTATTTGTCAGTGTGTAAGCTGTGCAGAAATCCCTTGATGTATTAGTTGTACAAAGTAGAAAACCATTGTTGAAACTCCTGTAGCTATTATGCTTTTAATACTGTTTTAATGATCTTTAGAAATAGACCCATAAAAATGGTCTGGAAACCAAACCAAAGTATGGCATAATGTAGATACTGTAAAGCAGTAAACTGAAAACATGTCCTGGCATGAATTCAGCGATGTTTAAGTGACTTTTTCTTTAATTGTAAAATAGAAACTTCAAATGGGACCTAAAGCAGTGATGAAAAAATTGGTTTGGGATATTTAGTCTAATTTATCCATAAGATGGCTGCTAAATTGATTTTTCAATTGTTTTTTATTATCTAGAAAATAATAGATCTAGAAGTGAATAATATGAATAACAGTAGTTTGCTTTGAAATACTAATAAACTTTTATTTAAATCGCTACATTTTTACTTCTTAAAATGTGCTTTGAATTCTTAAATTTTATTTCACTGAATGTTAAGTGTTTTAAATGGCTATTAAAATTCCGCTGTATATAGTAGTTTTTGAGTAAATATTTGCAATAAAAATCTGTCCCTGAACAATTTTATTTTTCAGAAAACTGCTTGAGTCGGATTACCTTTGGCGCCTTTAGAAATTATTCTTGTTCAAGGAAATTTCATTTTAAAGTTAGTGGTAGGATTTCATTCTGTATTCTTTAATTGATGCATGATTTATTTTAAATTAGTAAAAGTACAGGGAAAATACTGCTAGTATTTACAGAGAATAGATTTGCTTTATAAAGTCTTTCATTTCAAGAGAAATATAATATAGTTTTTTATCTGCTCAGTAAATTAAAGAGGCTAAATGGGCAAAATATATTATTGACTTATTTTCTTGAATATTTGGGGGTGGGGGTGCAAATATTTTTATCTTTCCTGTTCCCGAGAAAAGATAGGGAGAGAAGGACCTATTATTAGCTGTCTTCTTTCACCTTGTTGAAACATAAATTGATAGCAGAGAAAATTTTAGGAGTAATTTAAATCTTAGAAGAGCAGAGAGTAGGAAAAAAATCTTTGTAAGGACCACTTTCTGAATCTCATTCAATTGCCAAGCCTATGCTACAAAACCCTAGAGCACTGTTCCAAAATAAGTCTCCAAGTGACACTATAATCCCTTTTGAGCTTTGGGTTGCCCTTTCTTTTGTCCCTGTATACCTTTAGAGTACTGTCATTCCAGATAGCTAATCAATGAACTGTTTATACCTTTCACTATGAGAAGAGGAACCTCCACCAGACTATAAGTTTTTCATTGAGAAAGTCTGGCAATGAAAACAAAAAAAGTAGTTGAAATAAACATTGTACTTGGTGACAATTGGTTTATGTTCTCACGTGATATCCTTATGTCATATCTGATCAGGAACAAACAATTCAGGAAACCAAACCTTTGCATTAGCAATGCTTTAGAACAGTGGTCTGCAAGCTTAGAAATTTCTGTTTGGGGCCAGATACTATACTAATTGTGGGCTATGTGGTCACAATTACTCAAGTCTTCCATGTAGCATGAAAGCAGCTATAGGTAATATGTAAATAATAGCCCGTTTGTGTTTTGGTAAAACTTTATTTACAAAAACAACGTTGGCTGAATTTGGCCCATGGACTACTGTAGTTTGCCTACTCCTGCTTTCGAGTATTTAGACTCCCTAGATATGACTATGAAAGCCAGTGACGTACTTTAGTGACTGTTTTGCCAAACAACTACTAAGGTGCCTTAACTGTATTAGAGTTCCCTATTACCTAGCAATAGAATTATGGATTAAAAGTACAGTCAGTGACATTAAGAAGCATATTGATTTTGTGGGATGCACTTCTAATTTACATTGGCAATCTAAATGCCATATTTATTTGTGTTTCTTTCCCTTTGCATCTCTCCAATGTTTTAGGAGGAAATTGGAATTGTTTCACGTTATAAAGTTTTCAAGAGCTAAACATTTTTTTTTTTAAAGGAATTGACAAGATATGAGTTACCTTGTTTTGGCTGTAAGTAAAAGATGAGGAAATCAAATACCTGGACAATTATTTACCTAAGGTTACAAAGCCAAGATTTTAATTCAATTTGATCTGTTTCTAAAATTATTGTTTTCTGCCATACCTATAGTTCTCAGCATTTATATTGAATGTTGCTTTTTAAATATTTTTTGCAATTAACCCTCCCATTGATAGTAAAATTATAGTTTGTTTTATTATTTCTACAGTGATTATATATGTGGAATGGAGGACTTCTTAACCTAAAGAAAAGGACCCAATGATCTTTTTATAAACAGGAATTGAGGAATTTTACCTCATGAGGAGGGGTTAGCTAATCATTTTATTAGTTAGATAGCATGTAATTTAAAGATACACTTTATATAAGTATAGAAGTTTTAACATCATTACATTTTTATAACTTTTCATAATGTCTTTTTTTTTACTTCATGGTTGACACAATCATTTTTGTTTAATCAAAATTGTTACTCCGAGACCAATCACTCCTGTCTTCAGTGAAATAGGACTTTTGTAAGTCCTATGTATTTACATACATACTTTTGTATGTATGTAAAAGCAGTAAAAAAAGATTGTCAGTATTTCATTTTTACTAGATTACTATAACACTGACTTGTTTTTTCAGCAAAGGAGTTGCTGAAACAATTTATCTATTTCTAAGATTTAATATAGAAAAACAATTATTTTGTGTTTTCTTTTAAATGATGCAGATCCATGTAGACAAAATGAATAATTAAATAGATTTCTAAAAGTCATAGCAATGTTTAATTTTCAGCTTAGCTATAAATTCAGAGATGCTTCATTTAGATCATCTTATAAGGAAATAAAACATCTGTAGCAAAAACTATAACATCAGGGGATGAGGTATCCTGGGTGAAATTACTTTTATAGTTAACTAAAGGTAACTTTTAACTGCTTGTTAAAAATATTATAAAATCACCTTCATTATTTAAAAGAAGATAATAAGCATAATTTAGTCTTCTTTGATTACATAGGGTATCATCATTATGAAGATTATTGGATCAAGCTATAAATGAAGCTGTAGCTGCAGATGTTAATAGCCTGAATAACTGCTGATCACAGAAGTTACTTTGGATTTTGGTTTCCAGAAAATGCCCCAGGTACATCTGGGGTCATTTGACTTTTCCATATAACAGAATAACTGACTATGTTATGAATTCAACCTTTTTTTTTTTAACTGAGGTATAATTGACATATTAGTTTCAGGTATACAGTGTAATGATTTGATATTTGTATATGTTTGCAAAATGATCACAATTAAGTCTAATTAGCATCCAGCACCATTCCAACGTCATACATAGTTACAGTTTTTTTCTTAAAAAAATTTTCAAGATCCACTCTTCTGGCCACCTTCAAATATGTACTATAGTATTATCAACTTTAGTCACCATGCTGTACATTACATCCCTCTCACTAATTTATTTTATAATTGGAAATGTGTACCTTTTGACCCCATCACCTATTTCACTCACCTACAGCCCTCACATCAGGCAACCACCAATCAGTCCTCTATATCCATGAGCTCAGGAATTCGTTTTTTTAGATTCCACATAAAATGCGGTCATGTGGTATTTATCTTTCTCTGTCTGACGTATTTCACTTAGCACAATGCCATGAAGGTCTACCTATGTTGCAAATGGCAAGCTTTCACTCTTTTTAATGAATGAATAATATCCCACTGTATGTGTGTGTATATATATCACATTTTCCTTAGTTATTCATCCATACTATTTTCCGAAGTGGCTGTACTAATGTACAGTACCACCAACAGTACACAAGGGTTCCCTTTTCTTCGTATCCTTGACAACACCTGTTATTTTTTGTGTTTTTGATGATAGCCATTCTAACAGGTGTAAGGTGATATTGTAGTTTGCTTTGCATTTCCACGATTCTTAGTGATGTTGAACATCTTTTCATGTACCTGTTTGTCTTCTTTGGAAAATGTCTTCAGATTCTCTCCCCTTGTTTTAATTGGAATATTTGGGGCGAGGTGTTGTTTGCCTTTTGCAATTGAGTTGTATGAGTTCTTTATATATTTCAGGTATTAAGCCCTTATTAGATATATGGTTTGCAAATATTTTCTCCCATTCAGTAGATTGCCTTTTCATTTTTTAATGATTTTCTTTGCTGTGCAGAAATTCTTTAGTTTGATGTAGTTCCACTTGTTAATATTTGGTTTTGTTTCCTTTTTTTTTTTTTTTTTTTTTTTTTTTTTTTTTTTTTTTTTTTTTTTTTTTTTTTTTTTTTTTTTTTTTTTTTTTTTTTTTTTTTGGTCTGTTCAGGTCCATCAGCCATTTTTTTAAAAAATGGTTCCCCTCCTAAATATTAAAGTAAAATATGCCATTCATGGAGAATTTGAGAACTATAAACTATAGTTTTAAACTTTCAAAATATTTTATTTTACCCACTGTCTTAAAAGTATGATATTAATTGCTCTATATCAGAGAATAACAAACTGTGACCCACAGCTGGCCACCTTTTTCTAAACAAAATTTTATTAGAAAAGAGCTGTGTCATTTGTTTATATATTATCTGGTCTAGCTTTTGCACGACAACAGCACAGTTGTACACAACAGAGAACATGTAGCCCTTAAGTCTAAAGAAAAAGTTTGCCAGCCCCTGCCCTTTATTTTTATATGAGTCTATCATAATTATATAACTGTCCTTTTATTTTCATTATTATAAAGACTGCAGTGAAACTCCTAGTGCATAAATTTTGGTCTACATTTTTTATTACCTGTACTAGAATTCTAAGTGTACAATTGATCAGATTGAAGAGTATTCAGTTTTTAAGTTGAAAAATAAATACCTATACTTATTTTAATTCTCTTACCCATAATACTTAGGGAATGCTTCTTGTCCCAATATAAACTTTTAAGAGTTGTGTTTATTTTTCTAGATTTTTTCTTTTCATAAACAACTTTTTTTTTAACTGAATGTGATTTTTTTCTTATGCTAATCACCAAATATTTCTAGTGTGAAACCCTATGGTTTATTCCCAGCCAGTGAGTTGTGAATACAAATAAATGACTTCTGGTTTGGAGCATTTAATTGTTGATATGAGACTTCAGAATCCCCATTTCCCTCTGGCATGGTGACTCTTTACATGTGAGATTATAATTGATCCAATAGGCTGGGTTCCTGACAGAATATGCCTCCCTTTTTATACACTTGGACATGTACCATGAGGGAGAAATAAGCATTTGTTTTAATCTACTGCTGTTAGGGAATTTTTGTTTCTACAGCATAATCTAGTCTATCCTGACTGATAAAGGAATTAGCCCTGAAAGTGGAGTGCTGCCATAAAAAACAACAACAACAACAACAACAGCAACAAAAATAAATTAAACTGTATTGCACTGGCTTAGGAAACAAGTGGTGAGGCTGCATGAGGTGATCTACATTCTGTGGTGAAAGATTTGGTAAACTTGTTATACTTGGAGGACAAATAATATATTTAATAAAATTGTATCTTTATTGGAAGAGTTTGGATAACAAAATAATAATGCATGTTTTGTTTACTGTATTAGCTGCATTTGACAAGCTGTTTCAAGAAAGAAGTGAACTCAGATGAGAAATTGCAGAATAGCAAATGGGGACAAAAGAGAATAGAAGGGATCCAGATACTTGCAGGGTTAGAAGAGGCAACAACTTCTCATCTCTAACCAGTAAAAGAAGAAGGCCTTTAAGCAACACAGCTTTATTAAATCAAGAATACAGACATCACACTAATTATTTAAACTTCTAATTAGGTTAAGAGGAGGCCCCATAGTTTCTATGTGGAAATGCCTTCACAGGAATTTCTTGAGAAATTTATATATTTGTCCAAAACTCAAAAAGTTGGTGAAACAGAAAAAATTATTATAACTCTCCTGTAAGAATTAAAGCTTAGTAATCAATTTAGAGCCATTACTTGTTTGAAGCACTACTCTGACGTCAAACCCAAAAGAAAGCAGAGAATGCTAACATGAGAAATCAGGAGTAAGGTCAACATTTCCAGGAACTGGAATGGAAGCAAGTAAGAGGGAACTGGTCACAATCTAATCACTCAGTTTTATCTGTAGCTATTGCCATGCTGCAAGTATGTGTTCATGCACCTGTCTGCATGAACAGTGAGTTATTTTTGTAAGTAAAATAAATATTAGAAGGTCTATATGCATAGTATACTTTATATAAATTCTAGTAATGGTATTTTAAGGAAACAATACATCGTGGAAGCAAAATAATTTCTTAAATGGCAATTTTGACTTGTGATTCTGTGTGATGTTGTTACCTTTGATAGGAGATCCAAATGTAACATTATACATTTCCCCCTTATCTGCAGTTTAAGTTACCTGCAGTCACCTGTAGTCCAAAAATATTACATGGAAAATTCCAGAAATAATTTATAAGTTTTAAATTGTGTGCTCTTCTGAATAGCATAATGAAATTTAATGCCATCCTGCTCCATTCCACATGGAACATGAATCATCCCTTTGTCCAGAATATCCATCTTGTATACATACACTACTTGCCTGCAAAGTACTACTTAGTGACCATTTCAGTTTTCAGATCAACTATTGCAGTATCCTAATGCTTGAGTTTAAAGTAGCCCTTATTTTACTTAATAACGGCCCCAAGGCACAAGTGTGTGATGTTGGTGATTTGGATACCCCAAAGAGAAGCCATAAATGCTTCCTTTAAATGAAAAGTTTTGTGTATAGGAAGAAATATTGTACCATGCATAATATACAGAGTTTGGAGCTATCTGAGGCTTCAGGCATCTGCTGAAGATTTGTAATGGATCTCAGATAAGGGTGGGGGGTGCGGGGGAAGGAGATGGGCTGCTGTATTCAAATACTATCAAATTTGTTGGCATTTCCAGTATCTGATTATTTGCCAGAGGCTACTACTTTTCTTTGCAAATATTTTAACAAGAAAGGCAAAGAAAAGTAAATGTTGTGGAACATTCTGAAATGAAATTAGAAACTGACCTAAACTTTAATTAGCAAAAGCAATATCAGTTTCAACTCCAAGACCAAAATCAGGGCAAACAGACAAAATAGTTTCATCATCAAAAAGGAACAGTTTCTGTCAAGCCAACTGTAACCTAATGCAAACTTGAAGATGTTTTTTGATAGTCCTTAGTATTAAACCAATAATACAAAAATGGAAGAATTTTCTATGTCTGAAATATTTGTTATAAAATAAAAAGACTGTTGGATAGGGCAATGAATACAATGTGTGTTTTAAATTTCATTTTAAGAATAACTTAAACATATTTGTGGTATTTCCAATTCTTAAAATGATTTTTATTTAGCATTTATAGTAATGTCCCTTCATTTAACGTCTGTTATCAGATATCTATCAGGTAGTAATAGTGATATTGAAATATATAATCTTGTCACAATACATTGGTTCATGCTAATAAACCATATATTTATTATTATCTTTTTAACAGAAAATTTCTGAAACACTATAACTATCACAGAAAAACGATTAGGTATTTATTATGGTCATTCACAACTATTTAAAAATACATTAAGTATAGTGTTATTATTTTGACAGTACAGAATGATAATTCTGTATAATTTGGGGATTCCTGAGAATTCCCAGAAATTTTGATTCCTCATTCCCACAACCTAAATATTAATATTTGTCAGGAATTGGAAATGCCAATGACAAAATGGCTTAGGAAACAGGTACTAAAGTGTCAAGTCTTTTTTCTACCAATGCCTGGTGGGCTAAAGGTACTCCAATTAGGTATGGGAAGGAGCTAGGGGAACATGACTTTCAAACTGTGGGTGTGACTGTTGGCTGACTGGACTTACATAAATAAGGAATATAAATTTTGATAGAGCTATACTGTCACACCATGAGCCTGGACTAAAAGTTTGACAGCTCAATATATAAAATTTCCTACATTAGATAGCAGATTGAGAAAGTTGATTGGTCCCCAAATAGAACAAATTTCCTAATGTCCACCTTAGATGTGGTCAGAAAGAATATCCTAGATTGTGGGGTCAATAACCTTGGACAGCAATTGATTAGGGATTGCTTCCCAGTGAGCAGAATCAGATTCTAATCAAGGAATTTTTGTACTACCAGAGTAGAGGGTCTTTGTAGCAGATAATTGTTTTTGGCCAGTGACTACTTGTGTGCATCCATCTTTCTGTTTCTGAATAAGAGTGGTTATTAGTTTTCTTTCTGTGTCAACCAATATGTGTAGGGGACAGACAGTTTTTTAAGTCAACAGATCAAGGGGAGACTAGTACATATCATGCCCTGATTTAGAGACTAGTGTGAGATATTGAACACTGAGCTTGATGCCATTGATATAATGGGACTTCTGAGTTATCTCCTTAGAGAAAAAGTGCATTTTGACTGTAAAAAGGAGAGCTCATCAAATAACTATTGACCAGAAGAGTGGTCTGTGATTGTCATTAGATCTATTCACCTTACAACTACTGGTTCTCTCCAGATAACTAGATAGCTAACAGAATTATACTTTTCTTACAGTTGTGATGGGGCCATTTGTCTGGGTCTGGCCTGTAAATTGAGAAATATACGTGTCACTTCTGAACTGGAGCACTGAATTGTCAATTTCAGACCTTCTAGCCTCTTCCTCCTAATTAGTTTATTGGCAACATTTGAGATAGTGTTATAACAATGATAAGCAGAAGAATCACTAATTTACAATGGACTTAAAAAATGAGTTAGAAATAAGTCTTTGTTGCTTTCATTGGGGTGGTTACTACGTTGTAATTCTCACCTTTCCTGGCTGATAATAACATCATGAAAATCTTTTCATGCCAGTGCCTGAGGACCTATCAGAATTTTCTAATCTTTTTAGATCTATCTCAGCATTTCCTGTCTTTTACAATACAAGCTATCATCTTGCATAGTAATTTTATATTAGTCCTCAAGCAATTTTAAGAATTGTTTTATTGCATAGTTTAAAAAATAGTTGTGAGACTTTCACTTCTGGCCTATTTGGAAAGACTGGATTTACCTCCTCCCACCCCCAACCCCAAACAAAAAGCAGTATGTAACAATGGATTTTAAGACAATGACATCAGGAATGGAAGACAGTGATCCCTGAAAGACAGAAAACAAATTAGGTGAGCTCTATGATTGCCTCCACTTACCGCCTTGAGAGTTTTTAAACCGTAGTACAGATTGGGAATTGAGGCAAAAACTGGGAGATTCCCTGAGTTGAGAATATAGAGCTAAGAGTTTGGAGAAACCCAGACACTTAGAGGTTATAGTATCAAACCCAGAGAGGAGAGAGCTGCACAGAGATTTGCAATATTCTGCAGAGTATTATTTTGTGTGTAAAACAATCTAGGAATAGGGACAAAACAATTTGAAAGGTTTATGAGAAATAGTGTCTGGTACTTTAAACAGGGCCAGAAACAGTGTATATTCCTATCAGCTAGAATGCATAAAGCATAATTCATGGGACACTGGATAGAGAACTCAGGAAGGTCTTGCCAGAGTGTTGTGGCGCAGGTGAGAACAGAGACCCACAGAGCCGAATTAGAGAGAATTGTGAGCCTTTATTAGCCGACTGACTCTCTACCATGCAGGGTTAGAGGAGATCAGCCCCGAGCTTCCAGAGGAGGCAGTTTATAAAGCTTAAAACCATATCCTGGTGGTCTTTCAAGCAAGCAAGCAGATTACAGGAAGCAGCAGATTATAGAAAGCAGTGATTAGCTGCAAATGTCCCATCAAAGGCAAATGTCCTCAGGGAACTCCTAGATCAAATAGGGAGTAGCAGGCAGTTTCCCCATCTGCATCCCAGTGGTGGTCAATGCCCTCCTGGGGGGCGGGAGCCTGGAGATATCACTTCTCTGTGACTGATTTACTGGAAAGTTTCTTACTTCTATAAGAGAACAAATCCTAGACTGATACTGCTCTGTATTCAACTAAAAAATCATCAAAGCAAGACCTGAAAGAGTTAAGTGTCCCAGAAAAAAACTCAAGATATATAGGAATACAAAAATATCAAATACCCACAAAGGTAAAATTTACAATGTCTGGTCTCCAATAAATGATTACCAGATATATGAAGAAGCAGAAAAGCATGACCATGGTGATGAAAATAGCCAAAGTTATCCAGAACTGACACAGGTGTCAGAATTAGGACATTAAAACAGTTATATAACTATCTTCAAAAAGTTAGGAAGATGTTAAAAAGACCCAGATTGAACTTTAGATGTAAAATTTGTGACATCTGGGATAATAATTAGTCTGATGGGATTAATGACAGATGGACATACATGAAAAGACCTTTGAATTTGAAGACAGCAATAGAAACTATCCAGTGAGCTGTGGGACAATGTCATAAGGCCTAATATTTTCCAAACTTGAAAACTATAAACTCATAGATCCAGGAAGCTCAACAACCTCCAACATATGAAGAAAACTTACAAAGACAATATAATCAAATTACTCAAAACCAGTAATAAAGAGAAAATTTTCAGCAGCTAGATAAAAAAGACATATTACATACAAAGGAACAAAGAAGGATGACATAAGATTTCCTTAAAAGTACTGAAAGAAAAACCTACACCTGAGATCAAATTACTTAACTGTATTGTTCAAATCTTCTGTATCCTTAGTGGTTTTTTCCTTTATTTATTAATTAGAGAGATATTTTTAAATCTCTGGCCCTAATAATGGATTTGTCTATAGCTGTAATTTTATCAATTTATGTTTTAATTTGAGATTATATGTACAAGTTTAACTTATTTTTCTTGTGAATTGAGCTTTATTATGTAGTGACCCTCTTTATCTCTAGTATTGCTTAAAATTCATTTTGTTTGATACAGCTGTACAAACTTTCAGCTTTTCTGAAAATCCAGTCAGACCATCTTTGTCTTTTTATAATAGTATGTAGTCCACTATATTTATGGTAATGATCAGTTTTGTACATTCTATTGTCTTCTTTTTAAACATATTTTTTCTCATCTTTTTTTTATATTACTGGTTTAAAAGACCTGAAAGAAAAAGTTGTTACCCTAAATTATATTCCCAGCAAAAATGCTTGTCAAAAACAAAGGCAAAGACTTTTTCTGAATTTGTCACCAAGGGATTTGTAATACAAGAAATGCTGATCTTTTCAGATTCATCCTGACATTTAAAAAAAATCTTTTTAGTAGGTACCCCAGGAATTATACAATGTATCCTTTAGTTTATTCAAGTCTAAAATGAATTCTATTTACCTTTTTCCTAAACGAGGACTAAAAGCACTTAAATTCCATTTGAGACCACATACTCCTTCCTAAAAGTGGCCTCTGCTACTCAGTTCTAGTCCACGGCTGCCAATTAGACATGGAAGTTCAGAGTGGGATATGAAATCTATTGATTTTTAAGCATTGGCCAAAAACGTGTGAAGAAAACAAAAACATGTTGACAGTTCAGCAGTTATAGGCCTCTGCTTGGGCCTAAGAAAGAAGTTTTATCATGGCTTTATTTAGTAGTGGTTGTAACCTTTTTCACACAGATACCTCTGCCATATGTGTAGTGCTTTCTTCCCTGTTACATCAGAAAAGTAAAAACTTCTAGTAACCTCTGCTTGCCACTCCAGAAATTATATCAAATAAATTATGTTTAACCTAATCCCAAATAAGGATGTAAAAACACTTCAATTTCTGTGGAAGAGTACTCCCCCTTTGTGAGGTGGCAGCTGTGAATAAGTTGCAGTCCTCAACTGAAACTAGGAACAAAGGCCAGACGTTTCAGTTCTTAGGTTTTTTTTTGTTTTGTGTTTGTATGTTTGTTTGTTTTTTTTTTGTCTTTGCCAATATGTTGTTGGCCAAACAAACAATTTGCAAACCAGAAATGGCCAACGAGCCAAAGTTTAGCTTCTGCTAGAAACTAATAAAGAGCTAATTTTACTATTCATTCGTTCATACATTCATTCACTAAATGTTTATCGGGCCCTGTGATGATTAATTAAAATTACGTGTCAACTTGACTGAGCAAAAAGATGCCCAGATAGCTAGTAAAACAGTTATTTCTGGGTGTGTCTGTCAGGATGAATATGGAAAAGATTAGCATTTGAATTGATCAACTGAGTAAAGCAGATGGCCTTCCTCACTGTGGGTGGGCATCATCCAATTCCTTGAGAACCCAAGTAGAACAAAAAGACAGAGAAAGCTGAATTTGTTCTTAAGCTGAGACATTCCTCTTCTGGTGGATGCTCCTAGTTCTCGGAATTTCTGACTCATACCTGGACTCATACCACCAGATCGCAGATTCTCAGGCCTTGGGACTTAACCAAATTATATTACCAGCTTTCCTGTTTCTCCAGCATGCTTACAACAGATCATGGGACTTCTCTCTCTCTCTCTCTCCCTCTCTCTCTCTCTGTCTCTCTCTCTCTCTCTCTCTCTCTCTCTCTCTCTCTCTCTCTCTCTCTCTCACACACACACACACACACACACACACACACACACACACTTCTCTGGAGCAACATAATACAGGCCCCTACAATTGTAATGTGTGTTAATCTTTTGTTTTAACCACTTGATGAGTAGTACCTCTAAGTGTTTGATAGAGCTAATTCTCATTAGAGGACCCCCACTTCATTCCAGAGTTCTAAGAATTTCTCTTAAGGAAATGAACATACCAGTCCGGCTCACTTAGATTTACCATCATAATTACCAGTTTCATCTTTATTTCTCCTTGTATTTCAAACTTCTATCTCAATTCACTTTCCTTCTGCCTTAAGTACATCTTTCATAATGCTTTTCAGTAGGGGGTTTTCAGATTGCAGAGTTTCAGTTTTTGCTTGATCACAATGTCTTTATTTTAATCCTCATTATGGAAAGTAATTTTCTAAGTGCAGAATTATAAATTGGATAGTAATTTTCGTTTAGATATTTAAAAAAATTTATTTTTTTATGACTTCTGTTTGTTGCTAAATGTCAGCTGTCCATCTAATTGTTTCTCTCTGGCTGATTTTAAGATCTTTTAGTCTTTTGTGCTCTATTGGTTCATATAGATTTAATAAACAGGTATAGATTTCTGTTTATTATCTTAATTGATTTATAAAAGTTTTTGAATCTATGAATTGTTGATTTATGAAACATTCTCAGACACTTCAAATGTTGTTTCTGCTCTATTCATTCTAAAACTCAGATTAAGTTCCTGTTAGACTTTTTTACTACATCCTCCTCTTAACCTTATGTTTTACTTCATATTCACTCTGGGCTGTAATCTGCGTAACTTATTCAGTTCTTCTACATTATCTTTAGCTCTGTCCAACCTGCTGTTAACCACATTCATTAAATTTTTAAAATTTCAATTATTATTTTTTATCATGGACATTCTCTTTGATTCTTTCTTACTCTGCTTGTGATTCACTCATTTTCAAGCTCCTCTTTTATGTATTGAACTATGTAATTCTGATGTCCGAAGTTTTTTCAGGTCTGATTTTGCTTTCTAGTGTTTCTGTTTGTTCTCACATGTGGTGTCTTATGTCTCTAATGTTTAGTCATTTTTTATTGTTATTTCATGTATTAATTTTCCTTACATGGTACTTTTTAGAGGCCTGGAATAAAGGAAGTTTCCTCCAAAGAGGATTAGATTGTGTCAAGCATCTGGAGGCACTACTAGTTCATCACTACTTTAATTCATGACTTGAGGTGGACTACCAAAATAACATAAATTCAGGCTGCAAACCTGCTGGAAGGTCAGCTCATGAATATAAATTCTCAGGAGAAATCTTACCTACTCTGAACATGCCACAGTTTAAGACATATTTTTCTTGCAGTCCAGTGGTTGAGGAAGCTGTGTGGGTGTCTCTAATTCACCCTTACACTGAGGAGTAGACCTTTGTGGGCTCAGTTTTGTAAGACAGTCTCCTATTAGACATATACTTCATTTTCCCTCTTCAGAGACAAGACTGTAAAAATTGATGCTCAGGTTTATCCAGTTCAGCAAATATACTCAAAACAGAATTCAACTTTGATGTTCAAATTCTTTGGGTTTCTTTCTGCATTCAGTAAGTTTTTCTCCTGAGTTTTCTTTCTTGCTCACTCAATTATGGATGCATTTAAGAAGATTTTTTAAATTTTGTCCAGATTTTTTGCTTATTTTCAGTGAATTCTTTTCTTGGCTATATTTCATCTGCAGATTCATTTCCAGTGGGAGTATTTTCTCCATTGCTTCTTTCTATGTTAATTCTTCCCAGTTTGGCTACTTTCTGGTTTTCTCCCTCTAGTTATTCAGGACCCTAGTCCAAAACTAGGCCTCTGTAGTTCTTTTTATCTTCCATTTATTTGCTGAGACTTTATATCTTTCCATTCATTTTAAGTATATTTGCCCTTACTTCCTGAAATACTTTTGTAATAGCTTCTTTAATGCTTTGCTAGATAATCTAAAACATCAGTGTCAAATCAGCATTGGTATATGTAGATTATCTTTTTCTCATGTGAGTTCAGATCTGTCTAGCTCTTAATAAACTGAGTAATTCTGGCCTGTATCCTGGAGGACTTAAATACTATGTTTAAATCCAATGGCAACTGTTGTTGATATTTTTGTTTTAGCAGGCAATTAACCTTGTTGGGTTCAGGCTGCAAGTTCTAACCAGTCGTCTGTGGGTTGTGGTTTCAATGTCAGTTTTATTTTTGAAGTCTTCACAGTTTTATTCAAATATGTCTCGTGTATGCTGCTCAGTGGCTAGTCTGAATCCTGGGTAAGTGGTCTCTCTCTTAGTTCACATCTCAGTCTTCAGTATGTTGTTATCAGAACCACACATACCTTCCTCAAAAGTGATACTAGGAGTTCATAAACAATTTTATCAGGTAATTGTCCAAAACCTCTCCTTCTAAGTACTGTCCTCAGTGCTTACCAATTCCCTAGGGCTCCTTTTTGATCCTCTGTCTATAATGCGGGGGCTTTGTTTACTTCATTCTGCTAAATATTTACGTATTTACCATAACTGCCCACTATGTCAGGGCTGAGTAGAGGGAGGTCCATGAGACTTTACAAAGCAATGGAAATCACTTCACTTTCTTGATACTACAACTCCTATGATTTGAAATCTTTTTTCCTTTAGAGTTTTTGGTGCTTATGTGTCTTATAGCTACTACAAGATCCCCTAGTTTGGTCTTTGAGCCTGAGCTAGAAGACTTCTTTGCAATTTCTTCTTGGCCACACCAATGCCCATTTCCTCATTTTGGGCTGCCTTAAATCCAGGTTGAGAGATACTGGCAGTTGGAAATAGTTTACTCACCACTGATTAGGTGGTACTTTGAATTCTGTCCTCCTCCAATTTATAGAATCCTTATAGAAATTTTGTAACTAAAATAGCAAGAGAGACTGTTTATTCATAAAAATAAATAAAAAATTAAACAAATTTGACATGTAAGCAGTTACAATACCATCCTAAAGTTTTCTTAACACTTTCCGTAGAAATTTAAGGAAAATTTTAGGTTGTAGCCACCTTTAAAATTTCACCAAACCAAAAGCAGGTCAGAAATGCCTGTTGCATTAGCTTTCTAGCTACATACTACAGAAAAGCTACTCTGGTTGATTTAAAATGAAAAATGCTTACAAAACAGGTATTATATGAAGACAAAAATATCCAAGTCAGAAATGAAAGTCAGGACATTACTACCAACCTTAAAGAAATAAAAAGGACTACAAGAGAATACCATGAACAACTGTATGCCAAAAGTTAAATAACCTAGATAATATAGACAAATTCCTAGAAGTACACAAATTATCAAAATTGAACCAAGGAGAGATAGAAAATCTGAATAGAGCTATATAACAAGTAAAGAGATTGAATCAGTAATAAAAGCCCTCCCAACAACACCAAAAGAAGTTCAGGGCCAGAAGGCTTCTCTGGTGAATTCTACCAAACATTTAAAAAAGAATCAGTACCAAGCCTTCTCAAACTCTTTCAAAAAATGGAACCTCATTTTGTGAGGTTAGCGTTACCTTGATAGCAAAGTCATATAAAAATATCACAAGAAAACTATACATCAATATTCTTTATGAAAAAAGATGCAAAAATTCTCAACAAAATGTTAATAAGTCAAATCCAAAAGCGTATTCATTGATTAAACCCTTAGCCAAATGGGATTTATCCTGGGAATGCAAGGGTGATTCAACATAAGAAAATGAATCACAATAATAGTATGAAGGAAAAATACCATACCATCATCTCACTGGATGCAGAAAAAAAATTGACAAAATTCCGCACCTTTTATGATAAAACTTAAGAAAACTAAGAATGGAATAAAATTCCCTCAATATGAAAAAGGATAGTTATAAAAAATGCACAACAAAAATCATACTCAATGGTGAAAGACTGAAAGCTTTTTCCCTAGGAATAGAAACAAGACACAGATGCCTGCTTTCACAACTGCTATTCAACATTGTACTGGAAGTTCTAGCCAGAGCAATTAGGCAAGAAAAGTAAATAGACAGCATTAGATTGGAAAGAAAGAAGTAAAACTATCTCTATTCATAGATGACATGATCTCAAGTATAAAAAATACCAAATAATCCACAAGAAAGCTACTAGAGCTAATTTAAAAAATTAGCAAATTTGCAGAGTGCAAGATCAATGCTCAAAAATTAGTTGTGTTTCTATACATTACCAATGAACAATCTAAAAAGGAAAGTAAGAAGACAATTTTATTTATAATAACATTCAAAAGAATGAAATATCTAGGAATAAATTAAACCAAGAAGGTGAAAGACTTGTACACTTAAAGCTACAAAATGTTGTTGAAAGAAATTAAAGAGGACCTAAATAAATGGAAAGACATCCTATCATTATGGATTAGAAGACAATATCATTCAGATGGCAATACTACCCAAAGTGACATACAGATTAAATGCAATCCCTAGAAAGTTCCAGAGGCCTTTTTTTTTTTTTTCAGAATTGGAAAAGCTAATTCTCAAATTCATATGTAATTGCAAGGGGCCCCAAATAGCCCACGGAATCTTAAAAATCAACAAAGGTGGAAGACTCAAAATTCCAGTTCTCAAAACTTGCTACAAAGCTAAATAATCACAACAATGTGGTAGTAACATAAAGACAAACATGTAGATCATTTGAGAGAATTGAAAGTCCAGAAATAATCCATACATCTGTGATGAATGAATTTTTTTTTATTTTCTTATTGTGGCATACTACATAAAAGTTACCATCAACTATTTTTAAGTTCAGTGATATTAACTACATTCATATTGTTGAATAACTATGACCACCATTCATCTCCAGCACTCTCTTCATCTTATAAAATTGAAATTCTATTAATAACAATAACTCATTACTCTCCCTTCCCTCCAGCCCGCATCAACTACCATTTTACTTTCTGTCTCTTGATTTTGACTACTCTCAAGTACCTCATATAAATGTAATTATACAGTATTTGTCTTTTTGCAATTAGCTTATTTCATTTAGCTTAAATATCCGCAAGGTTCATCCATGGTGTTGCATGTATTCAAATTTCATTCATTTTAAAGGTTGAATAATATTTTATCATATGTATATGCTACACTTTGTTTATCCATTCATCCATAGATGGATACTTGAGTTGCCTCCATGTTTTATCTATTATGAATTATTCTGCTATGAACATAGGTACAAATATCTCTTCAGGACCCTGCTTTCAATTCTTGCAGATAAGAACCAGTCAAAATTCATAAGAAACACTATACTCAGGCTATACTCGACAGAGAAATTACTGTGACTAGGAGCCATGTACCACAATTAAAAACCTTTATAGTTAATTTATATGTATTCAAAGTTGAAAACTACTGGCTTAGAGCATCATAGCACATAATAGGCATCCAATAAAGAGTCGAATGATTGACTAATTCTTGCCTTGAGCAAGATAATAAGGGCACCTTGAAAGTATCAGCTTGGTGATAAATGTGTGGCTTTCAGAAGCATAGTTACTGATGCAAAATTGTTATGGATAGATTGGGACAGGTTTAAAACCTGATTCTGGAGGGTACTTAATGATATGGGCAGGGAATAATCAGTTCTTTCCTAGGACAGAGAATGAGAACCTTCCTATTATCAGCAGTTAAGCAACCCACCAAAATTTTATTGCCAAAATGATGAGTGTGCCTTTAAAGCTACTTTCAGATTTAAAAAGCCAATAAGTAAAAGATAAAAACCTATAAATCTTTGGATTAGGCCCAGAGATTAAACTTTTGTGGCCAAACATGTTGTGTCCAGTAGTCGTTTCTACCCTACATACCAAAAATGCCTTTAGGATAAGGAAGATTTGATCTCTCCTCAAAATGTCTGTATTACTGCACATCCACCAAGCTTTGAGGGCTGGCAGTTTACTCTCAGCTAGCCTTCCTTTGGTTTCCCGTGAACTTTTCACCTGGAAATGTAGTAGAACACACTAGATTCTAATGGAAAATTAATTGTTTACAACTAATGAATTTATTTAAGCAGTCAGCTGTCCCTGTGAATCTCTTCTTAAAATTTGTTTCACTATATATAAGCTTGAAGACTTGCAAGAAGTGTTTAACCATTAGCTGTTGAATCAACTATTGCTGATTGCCTAACTTTCAGAAGCATGTGTACCAGAATGAGGTGGTTGTTGTTTGGCTGACTTTTGAAGAGTCTATCATTGATTGGCTGATTACTGATGTGAAGTTATTAATGGATTAGAACATGATTAAAACTGGTTCTGGGTGTTGTTAGGTCCAATAACTGGCTGTTTTCTAGAAGAATAAGAACTTTTTTATTTTAGTACTTTGTTATTTATTTTACTCATAAGTAGAGTTCTCTGGAAGATAAATAAGGTTCATTACAGCTAGGTTAAGCAAAGATAGACAAGTTTCACTATTGCAGAAGTTTTCGGAATACTAATATTTACAGCATGAATTTACAATTGGGTATTTGGTTTTATATAAAGTTATTTGACTTTTTATTCTTGAGAAAGATTTTGTGAAGCGGAGTTCCTCAAAGTGCATTTTGATAAGTATTATTCTGGATGACCATTTAGGTTAGGAGTTGACAAAGTATGGTCCAAAATGACCAAATTGGTCTTACTGCCTGTTTCTGTACAGCCTGTGAGCTAAGAATGGTTTTTGCCTTTTTAATAGTTGAAAAAAATTAAAGGATAATATTGTGTAATACCTGAAAATTATTTAAAATTTAAATTTCAGTGGCCTTGAATAAAGTTTTATTGGAACACAACCACACTCATTTGCTTACAACAGAATTGAGAAGTTGCAACAGAGATCATATGTAGAACTCATCACTGCATACTGCTGCTTAGTGTCACTATAAATCACAATGTTGCAATTATAACTAAACAGTGTTTCGGGTTCATGTGTACTGCCATAGTGCAACATTTTATTTTATTTTTTTATTACCAGTACATTCTCATTATGTCAAAACAAGTAAGGAAGGTAAAAGTGTACTTAAAATGTCATGTTTTTAAGGCCCAGTGGAGTGTGGAATGCTTTGTTATTTAATTAGATGGAAAATTATTTTATTTATTATGTAATGGCATTATAGCTGTGCTATAATGCACCCTAAGGTGATACTGTAGATCAGAAGAGAGAGAGAGAGCCCCATTCAAATGGGAAAATGTGAACCTGACCTTACTTCACATCATACATAAAAACAATTCCAGGTGGATTATAAATCTAAGTGAACTAAAAATTTCAGAGATAATGTAGTAGAAAGTTTTCGTAAACAGAATTAAAAAAGCATTAACCATAATGGAAGATTTATAAATCTGAGTACATTATAATTAAGATGTGTTTATTAATAATATACCACAGAAAAAATAGGTAAAAGATAAAGACCTATAAAAATTTAAATGGCCAATATCATGACAACAAAGAGTTAATCAAATGATCCTTGTGTCAAGTTCCATTTCAATCACAGAGCTCAAAGCAGAAAAGAGCCAATAATCTAACCTTTCCTAGTTTCATAATGTATAATAAGTTTATAATATTCATTCTCACATATAAAAGTTAATTTATCAAATGAATGATAAATGACTTAGTGATATTAATATTATTAAGCAATAGTTTGAAAAGAACACAGTAGATGGTATTAGAGCTAATATCTTCAAACATTTTACTAATAAATTATTTGTTTTTCATTCATATTATACCAACCACAACATTTGTAAGGCATTAGTTCTTTTAGATACAGAATGAAACCTGACTAAATTGAAAAGGAAACACATTACAATGCAATTATCCATGTGGTTGTCATTTAGAACCCTGGCTCTACTGAAATAATCATTATACTAGTAAATAAACCTTGACAAAACCAGTACATTACTTAATGTTAGTAGATACATTAGCTTTATTGTAGCTGGTGGGCAAAGACAATTTGATGAAACTCCTGGAGGATTACACATTTCACAGTGAAATGTTTTTCCATCCTTTGCTTCATCTGGTAAATATAGGAACCATTAGCAACTTAAAGTGGCTAGTTTATGTCAATAAAAACTATGAATACAAAATTTTAAAGTTATTAAACTCAGAAACAGAATCTAACTAATGGTAATGTGATCTCAATCAAATGATTCTGTGGTTTTCAACTACCAAAAACAGTCATCTAAGGGGTAGCATATTAGTCATCTAAAAATTTTTTGTGTAACCCAATTCTTCATGGTAAGAAAAGCTTTTTAAAATGTTTTTCAGCAGGAGGTAGTATATAGGAAATCTCTGTGCTTTCCCCTCAATTATGCCATGAACCTAAAACTGCTGTAAAAAAATACATAATTTTAAAAAAAAGACAACAAAAAAACACTCCCCTTTTAGTGACATTCACTTCTTACAGTTCATTGCCTACAGTTTGGTCATGTGGCTGTACATAGCTATATTAGGGGCCAGGAAATGTAATTTTGATCTCAGCTGACATGTGCCTACTAGAAAGAAGAGATATTGCTGGGAATAATTAACACCACTATGCCAGCTAATAACTTCGGTCAAGTAACTTGAACTCTGTATCCTCCATATACAAGAGAGTGCCTGGATATAGCAGAGGTAATAAGAAGGATGAATACATAGGAAAATGAAAGATAAAGTTCTTCTCGCAATGCAATGTTGGAATCTAGCCCATCATTTTTACCTTATTCTATATATTTTGTACCTAATACTTAATTCATTGTAATTTTAATAAATAGATTATTATTTGGAATGATTACAAGACAAATTTTTTTTCAGATATTGGAAAATAGAAGACTTTTATGATATTCACAATCTATTTATTATGTGCCAAGCACTGTACTAAATATTGTATATTCATAATCTATCACAATTTTATTTGGAAGTACAGGTATTATAATCATTTAGAGATGAGGAAATTAAGGCTTAGATAAGTTAAATAACTCAAAACAGCTGAAGCTATGGTTCAAAATGAATGTTCTTTTATAGGCAATTAAAACCAACGTCTAAATTGAGAAATATTTGGCGACCTATTAGGGAAGACATGTCATATGTCCCAGTCCCTCAACCTCTCTCCCCTCTAGCTGTCACCAGAATGTTCTTTGTATTAGTGAACTTTTTTTGTTTAGTTTGTTCTTTTTATTCCTTAAATTTCACATATAAGGGCAATCATATGGTATTTATCTTTCTATGTCTGATTTACTTCACTCAACATAATAACCTCTAGGTCCATCCATGTTGTTGCAAATGGTAAAATTTAATATTTTTATGGCTGAATACTATTCCATTGTATATTAAAGACACTATGCTAAGTGAAATAAGCCAGTCTCAAAAAGACAAATATTGTATAATTCTATTATATGAGCTACTTAGTCAAAATCATAGAGACAGAAAGTAAAATGCTTGCGAGGGGTTCAGGAAATGGGATAATGAGGAGTTATTGTTTAATGGGTATACAGTTTTAATTTTGCAAGATGAAAAACATTCTGGAGATGGGTTCAACAACGTGAATGTACATAACACTATTGCACTACTGATCTGTGTACTTACAAATAGTAAAGATGGTAAATTTTGTGATGTGTACTTCACCATAATTTTTTAAAAGTCAATAAGGTAGTTATCTTTGGTGAAGTAGGAAGGAGCTTGGATGAGAAAGGGTATACTCATTAACTGTCATTTAACCCCATTAATATAATTTTAATGGAATTTTGAGAGTTAGGCAAATCATAAATTTAAATTGCTGTATAAATTAGTAAAAAGAGACTTGAGGAGCTTTGATAACATTCTCAAAGTTAGCTATTTTATTCAGAATAAGAAAATAGAGTTCAGAACTCAGGTGGTCTAAACCTGTTCTGAGGTGATTTTCTGACTTCCCAGGGGTGATGAGCTCTGAGTTTAGCTCTGAGTTTGGTTATAATCCCAAGGAAGTCAGCAATCAGCCTTTGAATGAGATAAGAATACATCACTGAATTTTCTAATCTCCTTGTGTACCTTTTTCCAGTTGCTGTGACAAAGGTGCTTCACTAAGTAGAGAACAGGTCCACACTTTGCCAGTAGGAAACAGAATTCACACTCAACAGTTTGCCTTTGATGCCTAAATATGTTACCAGAGGATAAAAAGATTTAAATTCTGTACTTTGAAATTTGCAGCTATAGAATAAAATATCACACATTCAGTGCTGATTATGTTTAGATGTTAAGTCTTTTCTTGCTGCCAAATGACAAAACAAAATAGTGATGATCATTGAATTTGCACCATTGAAGTCTTTGTGCTTATTTATTCATGAATGCTACACTGATTTTTCCCCCCAACTCATAAAAGGTTAATAAGAATACAAGAGGGAACATATTAAAAATTTTTAAATATTTAGTAATTAAATGGCAAGTTTTCAAATTATGCTGGAAAATTAAAGTCATCTTTCTTGTTCAATGCAACAAACCCTGCATTAGAATTTTGAAGTAGTTCATTGCTTAAAAGGTTCAAAATTCCTGTTTACATGTTTAGAATTTCCTTTCCTTTTATGCGTATATGGAGAAAAGTGAATACATATCTAGACCTTTGTTAGAATATCATTTCCTCCAATTTCCTCATCTTAAACTGACCTATTCAGTCATTCTCTAATCTTATATTCCCACTTCTTATGAGAAGCACCTGACCATTGAGATGACTTTTAACTCTGTGGAGACAGCTGCAGGTTTTAATTTCATTCTTTCCAGTACCCAGAGCAGTGGTCCTCAACCTTGGTTACAAGTAAGAACCAATTGTGATGGTTAATTTTATGTGTCATCTTGACTGGGCCATGGTGCCCAGATAGTAGGTTAATCATTATTCCTGGGTGTGTCTGCGAGGATGTTTCTAGTTGAGATTATCTTTTGATCGGTAAATTGAGTAAAGCAGATTGCTCTCCCCAATCTGGGTGGGCCTCATCCAATCTGTTGAAGGTCTGGATGTAATAAAAGGCTAAGTAAGAAAGAAATTTTTCTCTCTGCCTGTCTCAGAAATTGTACATTGGTCATCTCCTTCCTTCAGACTTGGATTCAAACTACAACTTACACTATTGGCTATCTTGGGTCTCCAACTTGCTGGCTGCAGATCTTGGGCTTCTCAGCCTTCATAATTGCATGAGCCAATTCCTTATGGTCTTGGTCGGTCTCTCTCTCTCACTCTCTCATCTATCTTATTGGTTCTGTTTATATGGAGAATGCAGACTAATACAGAGATTCTATATAAATGATACAACATCCTTGTTTATTAATGGGAAGACATAACATTGTAAAGATGACAGTACTGCCCAAAGTGATCTACAGATTCAATGCAATCCCTAGAAAGTTTTAAAGGCCTTTTTTTTTGCAGAATTGGAAAAGCCAATTTTCAAATTCACATGGAATTTCAAGGAGCCCCATATGGCCAAAATAACTTCTAAAAAGAATAAAATCGAGGACTCATGCTTTCTGATTTCAAAACTTAATACGAAGCTATATAATCACAACAATATGGTATGGCATAAAGATATATAGATCATTGGATAGAATTGAGAGTCCAGAAATAAACCATATAATAATTCTTTTTCAAAAGTTTTATTGTAGTAAAATATGTATAACATTAAATTATTCACCTTAACTATTTAGGTGAATAATTTGAACTATTTAGTTCAAAGGTATTAAGTATATTCATATTATTGTATAACCATCATCACCACTCATATCCAGAACTCTTTCATATCATAAAATTAAAAGTCTGTACCCATTAAACAATGCCTCCTCATTATTTCATCTACCTAAATTGCTGGCAACCACCATCTACTTTCTGTATCTATGATTTTGACTAAGTACCGCATATAAGTGGAATCATCCATTTTTCTTTTTTGAAGCTAGCTTATTTCACTTAGCATAATGTCTTCATCCATGTTTTAGCATGTGTGAGAGTTCTATTATTTTTTAAGGGTGAATAATATCCCATTGTATGTATACCATATTTTGCTTATGCATTGATCTATCAATGAACACTTGGACTGCTTCCACCTTTTGGCTAGTATGATTAAAGCTACTGTGAATATCTGTGTACAGATATCTTTTCAAGATTCTGCTTTCAATTATCTTGGATATATGCTCACACATGAAATTGCTGTATTATTTGGTAATTCTATTTTTAACTTTTTAAGAAAGCACCAAACACTTTTCCACAGTGATTGTATCTTTTTATATTCCCACCAACAGTGCATGAGGGTTCCAGTTTCTCCACCGCCTTGCCAATACTTGTTATTTTCTGTTTGTTTGCTTGTTTGACAAGAGGTATCCTAATAGATGTCAGGTGTTATGTCATTATGGTTTTAAGTTGCATTTTTCTAAAGTTTAGTGATGTTGATCATCTTTTTGTGTGTTTCTTGACTATTTAAAACTTCTTTGGAGAAATGTTTATTCAAGTCCTTTGCCTATTTTTGAGTCAGGTTGTTTATTTTTTGTTGCTGAGTTGTGGAAGTTCTTTATTTACATACTCTTGATAGTTGCCCTTTTTTCAGATATATGATTTGCAAATATTACACTCTGTGAGTTGCCTTTTTATTGTGTTGTTAGCATTTTTTTAATGAACAAAATTTTAAAATTATGTTGTAATCTGACTTTTCTATTTTTTTATTTTGTCCAAGTTTGAGCTTTTGATGTCAGTCAAGAAAACATCGTCAAAACCAACATCATGAAGATTTCCCCTATTTTTTTTCTAAGAGTTTTATAATTTTAGCTTTTACATTTAGATGTTTGATCACATTTGAGTTAATTTTTGTATATGGTGTAAAGTAAGCTTCTACCTTTATTATTTTGCATGTGGATATCCAGTTATCCCAACACCATTCATTGAAAAGGCTGTCCTTCCCCATTTACTGGTCTGAATATCCTTGTTGAAAATCATTTGACAATATGTGCGAAGTTTTATTTTTGGACCTCCTCCTCTAGCCCATTGATTTAGATTTCTCTTTTTATGCCAATACCACATTATTTTGATTACTGTAGTTTTGTAATAAGTTTGAAATCAGGAGTGTGATACCTTCAACTTTGTTCTTCTTTTCAAGATTGTTGTGGCTGTTTTGGATCCTTCAATATTCCATGTGAATTTTAGAATGGAATTTTCTATTTCTGCAAAAATGCCATTAAAATTTTTGTAGAGATTGCATTGAATCTAGATTGCATAGGGTGTAGTATTGACAACGTAACAATATTAAGTCTTACAACCCATGAATACCGGATGTCCTTCCATTTATTTGTGTCTTCTTTACTTTATTTCAACAATGTTTTATTTTCAGTGAACAAGTCTTTTGCCTTTTTGATTAAGTTTATTCCCAAGTATTTGCTCTTTTTTGTGTAAATGGAATTGTTTTCTTAATTCTTTTTTACAGTTGTTCACTGTTAGTATATATAAATGCAACTGATTTTTATGTGTTGATTTTGCATCCTGAAACTTTGCTGAATTTCTTCATTAATTCTAACACGTGTGTGTGTGTGTGTGTGTGTGTGTGTGTGTGTGTGCATGCGCATGCACACAAATGCACACATGCATCGCTTTAGGATCTCCTGGGCTGACTTATGGTAATAATGACCCTTGTTTTTTTTATACTTGACCTCGTAAAACATATATCTCTAAACACTATAATTTAGTTTTGTCTGGTTTTATACTTCACATGCATTGAATCATATCAAATGTATTATTTTGAGTCTGGCTTCTGTTATTCAACATTATATTAGCTTATCCATGTTGTATCTGAATCGTGTCTGTAGTTTATTTCTTTTCATTAGTGTGATTATTTCCTTGTGTAATAAATGTGTTTTATATTCTATAGTTAAGAGATAGAATTTCTATGTTTTTTAGTAATGGATATTTGGATATTTTCCAGTTGGTTTTTTTTTTTGCTACTATAATAATATTATGAATAGCAGTTTCTCAGCTTCAGTGAACATCCTGGTATGTGTCTCTTCATTTATATACATATGTACTTCAATAGAGAATAAATATACATAGCAATGAAATTGCTGGATCATGAGGTGTATATATATTAAAAGTTAGTGGATAGCATCAAACTATATTCTGAAACGATTGTACCAATTTTGCTCCCCTGACAAGCGAATGATAGTTTCTGTTCTTGCATAGCCTTGCCAACTCTTGGTTTTGTTAGTCTCAAATTCTAGCTATTCTGGTGGGTAATCAGTTATGGTTTTAGTTTGCATTTTCCTGAAGACTGTTAAGTTGAGCACCTATCCAAGTTTTTGTTCATTTTTCTACTGATTTATCTTTTTTCTTACTGCTTTGTAGGAATTCTTCAAAATGGATTGTGTTGCTGCTGTCAAGTGCTTTAATAAACGCACCAGCATCTCAAATTAGCATACTACAATCCCAAGATATGAGAGATTCTAGGTTACAGAAGACCTGTGGTTAAGTCCTAAATTCTAAGTTTTCCACACTAGCTTTTTAAAACTATTTCAAGCTCTGTTTCACAGAATACCCAACTGGCAACAGAAATGCTTTTGGTAATTCTGCAGAGCTAGGTGGAGGCTAGTGTTTAAAATGTTTATTTGTGAGTGCCATTGAGATTAACAGTTATAAAATGGAGGAGAGAGAAACAAGATTGAGTAGAAGTAAAAAGTCAAGCTGTGATGCAGGCCCAATAACAACTGAGTTGGAATGGCCCATTTGTGTAGTCCAGCTACTTTCCTGGAATCAACAAATGCCCCTGAGCTAAAGCAAATTTCTGAATTGTTATTCTCTCTAGATTTAACTCCAGTATTTTCTCAGTATCCTTTTTTGATGCTTTAAAGAATATGATGGTTCTATTCTAACACTTTATTAGTTAATATGATGGTTCTATTATAGCACTTTATTAGTTGTCTTCTATAGGATGATTGGTCTAAACTACATAGTCCATGATTATCAGAAGGGAAAATCCTAATCAAGTTTAATAGCTAAGGATTGTGTTTTAATGTCTTTATGGAGACTTGGCTAACTTTGAGATGCCACCTTAAGTCGATGAAAGAAGTAATAGCAATCACAATGATAAATAATCCACTGGGTGAAAAGAGAGGCAAAATTTAAAAAGAATCAAGTAAACTTTATAAATTAACCTAGTCGTTACAGTCATTGGAATTTAAAACTCATTAAATATTTAAATATTAAAAAAAAGAATTGGTGACCTAGAAGGTAGATCTCTAGATATTATACAGAATGCAGATTAAAGATATGGAAAACACAAAAGAGAGTCTGTAAGATATGAGGGGTATAATTATAGCAGGTCAAACATACACCTTGAAGCAGTTCTACAGGAAAAGAATAGAGGAGCATTAATATTTAAAGAGAAAATGGCTGAAAATCTGTTGGAATTAAAGAAATCTCATGGTAAAAAAAAAAAAAAGAAAGAAAAAAAGAAAAGAAAAGACACAAATCTTCAGACTAAAGGTACACCAAATCCCTTCTTGGATAAATCAAATGAAATGCAGAAGTAGACACGTTGTCATCAAAGTACAGAATACCAAATATAGAAAAATTTAGAAGACAACAAAAAAGAAAAGACAGTGTATTTACAATTTAAAAAAAGCCAACTGACTGACTGTAGGCTTGTTATGTTGACAATCACAAGATGAAAGAATAATAATTTCAAAAGTTGAGGAAAAATACCTCTCAGTTTATAAATCTATATCCAGATGTATTGTCTTCCAAAGTTAGAAAAACATTAAAAATCTTGTAAACAAACAAAAAAAGAAAATTGATTTCACTCAGATCTCAAATTAAAGAATTATAAAAGTATTTACTTTAAGAAATTTAAACCAGAATAAGATGTGAGTTGTAAGAATAATATGAGCAAACAAGTGTGGATAAATAAAATTAATAGTCAATTATATAAAGAAAGAATTACTGTTATGGAATTGGAAAAAATAAGGTGAAGCTTAAAAATGATCTTAATGAACATGGAAGAGAGTGGGTGGTGTGAATTTGGTATGATCAGAGTCCTTACATTTTAAGGAGGAAGAGATATTGACTGATTTTATATTTTCAGTCAAGTGTAGTCAGTAACTTGCAAATCAGTAAAGAAAGGAAAAGTGAGTAAAGAAACCTCAATCAACCAAATAAGTAAATAAAAAAGCAGAATAGGAGGAAGAACAAATAAAAAGCACAAAAACATAGAAAACAATACAGTATGGTTGGAATAAATCTAAGTATACGAGTGATCATGATAAATGAAACAGATTAAACCGGTCTTTTGAAACCCAAAGTTTGTCAAATAGGGTTTCAAAATACAGTATGTATTCTTCAAAGAACTCATGTGAAATATTATGACACAAAAAGGATGTGAGCTTACCACTGTTACTGTGACCCCATTTGTACCCAGGCAGAGGAGCTATGGAACACTCACTCTACTCTTAACAATCTGCTGGATATGTAAACAAATGATGATTCATGTTTATTGACCCTGTTATTAAAAAAGATTTGTTCTCCAGTCTTCCAATTTTAACATATTTATTTAGAAGAGAAGCATTATTAATTCTTCAGTATTTGAAGAAATGACTATAGACAAAGGGCACCTTCTGGGTTTTCAAATGCCAATCTGGAAATGGTGCTAAGGTTCATTTACTACGTGCACTCTTCTACAGTCTAATTCAGAATGTGCAGGCTCATTCTAGCTCAGTCCTAATGAACTAGAGCTGCAATGCAATCAGAAAATCACTGCGGCACTAAACATAATTACCAACATCTTTTGGAGGAGATTACACAAAGGTTTTGTTATGTTAGTGGTCTGTACATTCATTCACTAATGCTAAAATATTGAAATTTTTCTAGTATCCTATTTCATTATGCTTTGAGTTATTATTTTGATCTAATATAAATATAACACTCAGTAATAGTTATTAAATAGTGTGTTTAAAAGACTGTTACTTTGGGTTTATTAAAATACTAAATTGAGCAATTACTTATTATCTTTCTCATGATAAGATGTATATAGAAGATAGCTGCACACTTATTTCTCAGCACAAGATTGTGAATATCATCAATAGTTAAAATATTACATATGGCTAGAAAGACTAATGGAATAGATTACAATCCATAAAGTCCACTAGATATGGGTATTTAGTATATCATAAAGGTGGCATTAGTGGGAAAAAGCAAGATTCCTCAAATAAGTCATAAGACAACTTATACCAAAATAAATTCTGCATAAAGCAAAATTTGATAATAAAATCTACTCTATGAGGTACTAGAAGAAAACACTTATTATATATAATCTTGCAGTAAGGATGCCATCTTGTAGTATGGTGTAAACCAGAATTTTAAAGGAAAAGAACAAGTAAATTTTATTATATAAAATTAGTAACAATTTTATGAAAACTATATAGTGAAGTTAAAAACAACATATTGGCAAAAACATATGAATATAAGTTACAAAATGCTGTTATAAAACCTACACTTAGATTTTACAGTTCACTAGAAGATGAATACCACTGATAGAAATATGGGAAATGATATGAAAAGTCATTTCATATATAAACATAGTAAAAATAAAAATAAATGCTCATCTAGCACATATTTTAAAAGATGAAAGTTAAAAAAAGCAATGAGAAACTATTTTTTACTAATAATTTTAACAGAAGTTAAAAAATTTGTTTAATATTAACCCCATTGGCAGGATGTAGAGGTATAGGTACTCCAATAACATGGGAATGCAAAGTTAAATTAGTTGTAATTGATGTAGCAAAACTTGGCTACATAAATAATTTTTGTCAGATCTACTGAGGTAAAATTTACATACAATAAAATTTATTCTTTTAAGTTTAAGATTTGATGAGTTTTGACAAACACAGTTATATAATCATCTGTACAATCAAAATTTTCATTTTGATTGAAAGTTTTTTCCTGCCTCTTTGAAAGTAAATCTCTTTCCTTCAGCCCCAGCCCTTGGCAACCATATTTTTCTGGCCTTATTAAATTTGCCTTTTTAAAAATCATTTTATAATTGGCTTCTTTCATCTAATATAATTCTTTTAATTGTTGTGTGTATCAGTAGTTCATTCTTTTTTATTGCTGAGTAGTATATATGCAACAGCCTGGATAAATCTCCAGAGAATTATTCTGAGTGAAAAAAGCCACTTCTCAAAGGTTACATACTGTATGATTCAATTTGTATGATGTCCTTGAAATGAACCCTAGAAATGGAGAACTAATTAATGTTTTGTTAAGGCGGGAGGTTCGGGAGGGAAGTGGATGTAGCTACATAAAGACAACATGAGGAATTTTTGTGGTGATAGAAACATTCTGTATTTAGTTTTATTATTGTTAATATCTTGATTTTGATAGTATAGTAAAGTTTTGCAAGATGTTACGATTGAGGGAAACTGGATAAAGGGTACACAGGATCTCTGTATTATTTTCAATTGTCTCAAGAAGTCTATCTTAAGAAAAAGTTAAATATACACCTACCATATGATCCAGCCTTTTCACTCCTAAGAGAAATGAAAGCATTAGTCATACAAAGACATACATGACTATTTATAGCAGCCTTATTTGTAATATCCTAACACTGGAAACAATGCAAATGTCCTTCAACAGGTAAATGGATAAACATATTAAGGTCTGAACAATAGAATACTATTCAGCCATAAAAATAATTGAACTTTTGATAAATGGAATGATGTGAATGAATCTCATTATAATTAGAGTGAGTCAAATTGTCAAAACAAATATAAAATTCTAGAAATTCACATTAATCTATAGTCACAGAAAAGAGATCAGATAGCTTCATTTGCAATGCTTATCAAATTGTACACTTTAAATATGTGTGGCTTATTGCATGTCAAATAATGACATGCAATAATATTGTAAAAAATAATCATTCTCTCTTTTCCTACAGTTTTGTTTTAAACTTGTTACACTGTGAGCGTTGGAATTAGAAGGCCTTGGATGGAGTCTCATTTTCATCATTTATTAGCTATGTGACTTTAGAAAAGTTAAAAATCAGTTTGTATTATCTATAAAATGATTGTAACAAAAGTACCTATCACAAAATTTTACTCAGAGGACTGAATTTGTAATAATGCAGAAATTGACACACTGTCTATCAACAGGTAAGTGCTCAAAAATGCCCATTACTATTATCACTTATATAGTGACTTAAAAGGAGGGAGCGACCATGTCTTATCCATCCTTATATTCCCACTTTCTAACTGTTGAACCAAGTATTCTCTCAATCTTTAGCAAATTGAATTGGATAAGATGTCTTATTACTATAATACACCAAAGTATATTCCTCAGCATTTGAACATTTTGGCCATTTCCAGGTTGGGTTTTATTTTGTTATTTTGTTTTTAATGTACACCGCTATGATATAATAGCACAGTAATCACACATACCTTCCCCCACTCCTGTGTCAAATAGTTTTGAGGATATATTCTCAGGAATAATATAATCACAGCAAAGGACATGATTAAAATATTGGATTGTAATGACTTTTGTCTATGACATTTTCCCATCCTCTGTCATCTGGTACCATAAGAAGGAGGAGAATAGTCTGGAAAGCATGATCATTCATGGTGTCCACTTTTACTGGCAGCTCTGTCATTGTCTCATCTTCCTCTGAGCAGTGATTCTGTTGGTAGGAAGGCATGCAGTCCAAGTCTGTCCAATAAGTGCCCAAGCTGGAGAGGGAAAGATAGTTCTCTCTTTCTTTTGCATCTTAAGGTGCATGATGTAGGCCTTGGATGGTCAACTGCACCATCTTCAATAATGTTAGTAACTCTAAGGCTCCAAAGTTAGAGAAGAATATTTATTTCATTCAGCTTACAGTCCTAAAAGCTGACGCTTTTGTAGTGTCACTAGAAATGTATGGGCTAACCCACATCCCCACTGCCCACCCACACATGGTTTTAGAGGTTTTTTTAAATTACTTTTACTAACTTAATGGGTTTAAGAGTTGTTTCGGGTTCTGGACCTGCAGCCTATCTTGTCACAGATTGCTCTTCTCAGACTCCTGAGAAATGCAACACAGAATTCAGGAGCCCAGCATGTGGTCTACCTCTTAACTAAGGCTTCTGATTCCACCTTTGTTATTACCCTGGTGAACTGACCTGGCAGTAAACGCAATGATCTGCTTCCTGTTTTTCACTGAAATCCAGGAACCAATGCCGGTGTAAACTGGAGTCTGGCCATGGCTCTCCTCAGCATTCCAGAGCCACCTCGACCCCTTGCTCTACTACTTACTGCAGTGGGAAAATATGAGGAGGACAGAAGGCAAGCAAAAAATAGAGCAGAAGTTTTTCCTTGTTTCTTTACTCTTCCCACCAAAGGTTTTATCTCCTGGTCCTGAGATAGGGATGAACAAAACATTATTATTATATAGCTACCATTTATCTAGTTCCAGGTCTTATATTTAAAACAGTCATTTTAATCCTTTTAACAATTCTTTGAGGGTGGTGTTGCTACCCAGTGAAAATTATCTAAATTCATAAGTTAATAAGGGACAGAGCCAAGTTATGACTTCCCCCCAATCCCCACTGCGTCCAGACACTTGACCTCCCTGATGTGGGTGGAGCATGCTGCCTTTCAGAGGAGGCACCATTTTGAACATATAATGTTTGCAGTGGCCCTCTCTCCTATGGCAGGTACAAAGAGACAGAAATTCTTTTTTTTTTTTTTTTGTAAGTGCTATTAAGAAAACACTATTGTCATAAAATAAATTTTGAACACAGCTTCAGGGTCAAGGGAACCATCTTGCACATCTTTTCTTGCTGTAGGGAAATTGGTCAAAAGAAGAGGAAGGCATGGGTGTACATGATCTCAAAGGATTTAAAATGCTCCCTGGTCCACCAAATGCTACCAAAATGCCTCTAAATTCTAACATGACTGCTGAAATTAATTTTTTTTGTAATCAATTTAAAATGTTAGTTATAATTACATTCTTCATATGTGTAATTTTTATGTTGTGATTTTCTGTATGAGCAATATGTTTATAGAAATATCTTTGAGTCTCAGAGAATAAGTTTTCTGTTTTAAGATACAGTGGAGGGTTATAGCTATATACACATATTGTCAAGAATACTAAATCTTAATCTTAAACCTGTTTCACAGTGAAAATATTCACACTGTGTTAAAATTTTTAATATCTCATTGTAGAGCAATGCCCCAATTTCTCCTTTTTAGGTGCTCCCTGATACCTTCCTGATATAACAACAAAAGTGGTAAATTTAAAAATAGCAACCTTCATTTTATACTTTATAACAAATAGCTATTTTTTTTATTCTTATCCAGCTGAAGATACTTAATGCCTACAATATGTTAAGTATAGTTAAGTAAACAACAAAAATTCAATGGTTTGTAATTACTGTGCAACAACTTTGATTAGTTTTTCTATCAAAGCTAAGTGGCATATATATATATATATATATATATATATATATATATGTATATATATGTATGTATATGTATATGTAGCCATGATATTCTCTTTTTTTGCTTCTACCATTTTACTTGGAATTTTTAGAGCATTTTTACTGTCAGAGCCCCATGCCATTTTAAAGACCTTTCAGTTCCTGAATCTTGTGTCAAAAAGTCTCTGGGTGTGACTCCCATTTCTATTAATAATGAAGAATTCTGGTGGCTTTCTTTCTCTGCTTGTTAGTATTCAGCTCTCACTAACTTCTCTCTGTCAAAAAGAGTTAATAACAAGTTGGCTTTTATACACTTTAAGTGAGCCATGCATGTGAAAAGAGTATTAAAATGTATGACATATAAATTCAAAAGTAGAAACAATTATACATGAAAAGCAAGAATACTGCTATTAATATCACTATACCCTCTGTGAATAAACAGGAAAGCCAAAGCAGAGATTCACTGGCTTTGCTGACTCTAACAGCAGTGAGGTCAGGAGAAGAGCTGATACTTCAGTAATAATATCCTTGGGGGCCTTCCATATGCCAGTTTGCAAATAATTAACACTCAAGTTACAGAGCCACTTGGCCCAACCTGCACAATATCAGTTCATGTGACATTTAATAACAGTGTAATTATGCAGCCTTTTAACCTTTTCAAATGCAGCTTCAGTTTGAGATAAGAAAAATGATCAATCTACATATTTTTCTTCTATGAAATTTGCATAAAGCTAAAGAGTTATATCTGCCATGAATTAATATTTATAATGAGAGAACGAAATATTTCATTAGGAACAAGACTGACTGCGAGTTTTACTGAGTCACTGTATCCATGTCATTACTTATTTGCTTTTGTAATTTTTCACTTCATTTTAAACTACACATCAAATTTATTCATTGATTCTGAGATCAGTTAGTTTTCTCTTCTGAAAAGTGAAAGGAGAATAAAATAGATAATTTGTATTCAATTTTTTTTTAAAGCTGAACCTCAATATTTTGTAAAGTTGGGACTAGGGCTGTTATGGGTGACATTAGGCTAGGGAGGGACTTTTCTCTCAGGGAAAACCCTGAGTCTGCTTCCCCTTTAACATGCAAGAACTTTAGGAAATCTAGTAAAAAAAAAAAACACTTACTGGAATTAAGAGGTGAGGCCACATTATACAAGGTCAGTATAGCAATCCAATAATAAAATTAAGAAAATATTACCATTCATAATAGCATGCAAAAGAATAAAATTCTTAGGAATAAAGTTAATAAAAGAGCAAGACCTATATGCTGAAAACTATAAAACATGGCTGAAAGAAATTAAAGGTCTAAATAAAAAACAAAACAACATAGTTGATAGTGTTTAGGTCTGATTTATGGGATTATGAAGTATAACATGTTTTCCTTTTTGCTCACTGGTATTTTTAAATTTTTTATTAGAATTATTGGGGTGACATTGGTTAATAAAATTAAATAGGTTTCAAGTGTACAATTCAATAATATGTCATATGTATATTGCATTGTGTGTTCACCACCCAAAGTTAAATTTTGTTCTGCCACCAAATATTTGACCCCCTTACTCCTATCTACCCCCCTACCCCCCTAATTTTTGCATATTTGACAATAAAACATTTTAAAGAGGAGGAAAACTAACATTAAACATTTTTTAATCTTCTTTTTCCCAAAATGACTTAATTGAAAGGTAACTAATTAGTTAAAAGTGGAAGTAGTAGATGTAACAAAACATAAGTATGCAGTTTGAACTAGTTTTACTTTTGTAAAGGAAGATGAGAAACGACTCCCAGAAACAAAAGTATTCTTTAGCTGTAAATGTGCCTTTGACTGTGGTCATCTCTTTCATTCTATGAAAGACAGTTTTCCACAAATATCTAAGAAGATTAAAATAGGGAATGAGAGTGACTGTGACAAGCTAAGATGGTTTTTAGGATAATTGAAGTTCCAGAGAAGAATTAAATAAAATGACCCAGTAAAGAAGTTAGAGGAATACCCTGTCAAGAAGAGCCTTAACATCTGAAAACACAAGTGTTCGGGTGGATCTGATGGGAATGACACTCACGGGGTGCTCCTGGGGAAGGACTCAGGTCAGAGAAGAGGAGTCTGGACTAGGAAAGCCGGGGCATTTTCCTGTAAGGAGAACTCGGGAGGATTCTGGCTGAACTGATAACAAAGGTAATCTCCAGTATAGCTGGTGGAGAAGCAAAGATTGTGCTCCTGGAATTCGGAGCATTAGGTGCAAAGGAATGTGGGCGAAGGAGGAAAATCAGTAGTCTCCAAAGCTGAGGCTTAGAAGATGAATATCTGGAGTGAAAAAATATCAAAACATTGTGAAATTGTACTTACCATTTGCCTCCACTATATCACTCTATGAAGCACACATCTCCAGATTTCCTTCTGCTACAGTGTACCCTGCTGGGAAAAGAAGCCCTGGTGAAGACTAGGCAGTCAGAAAAGGAAGGGAACTAACAGAGGAAGTGCTGCTTCACAAAATTTGGCTAAGGATGTTACGCATGCACTTTTTTTTTAAAGTTCACAAGAAATTTGTACAGTCAAAATTTTTATTCCTGTTTTACAGATGTGAGGAGAAGGAGTTTGGTAAATTGTGGCCACACTGATCAGTCAGCTTTAGTCAGCTATGGGCCCAGGCCCTCATTGACCATGTCCACAAGCACCCTCTGACTTGGAAGTGGAAAATTCAATTTAGATGAGTCAAGATAAATAATTCAAGTGGGAAGATTAATCTGTTTGGCATTGTTATTACTAAAAAGTATTAGTATATTGCTTAATTTCCCAAAGATTCCAAAGAGACACTTATCCCTTAAGATACAAAAAAAAAAAAGCAGAAACATTCCATTCTTCAAATAAAAAAATTACAAGTAGTATTTTTTAAATGCAACATCATTCTATTAGTGGTGCTTATGTAACTCAGTTACATAAGCAGATCAGCCATGTCCAAAAGGTCTGAGAGGTTGAGGAAATCGAATATTACTAAATGTGATTTAGAGATGTACAAAGTTATCTCTCAGAGAGAAAGCCATTAGCAGATTTATACCATATCTAAATTTTTCTTTTCTATTTTTCTATTACAGTATTACAAAGCTGTATTACAAAGTTGCTGATAATCAAGAAAGATTGCCTGTTTCCAGAACAAAGGGGAAAAAAGCAACCAATTACACTATATCAGAAGTATCATTTTGGGGGTGAAAATAACTGATAGGAGTGATGAATGATTTAATTCAAGTTCCAACAAAGGATTTTAATGAGAACATTTTTACTTCGCATTCATTCATTCATTCATTCATTCATTTTTCATTCTTTCCTTCTAATGCCAGTCCCTGTTCAGTGTGAGAGAAACAATAATGAGTAGGACATGGTCTTTCCCTCACAGAACTTGCAGTCCAGTGAGGGTGAGCAATACACACAAGTTAACTACTCTGAAGTGATGGGCTCTACATATGGGCATGATGAGCAAAGGGTTATGGGAGCCAGGAGCGGGTGGTAGGCATCTACTGCACCAAGGACCAGTGTGACTGTTAAAACACCCCAGGGCCTTAGGCCAGCCCTAGTTTCTGGAATGGCTGCCAACCTAGCAGCTAAAGAGCCAAGGTTACACTGTCCTAACAATATTCAGAGAGAGAGATGAAGCCAGGACCAGCAGCCCCAGTGTTGTGGTTAACAGATATTAAAGCAAGTATGAAGAAAATGTAAGACCAAGCCATAGCTGGGGTTTGAAAGGTAAGTGCTGTATTAAATATATAAAGAAATAACATGAGCAGGCAATGTTGGTACTTCACTGAAGTTTCAATTCATCTTCAACTTATCAAGATCCCAAGACTTTTCCTATGATTTTTCTAAGCCTTTATAGCTGGTGGAGAAGCAAAGATAGTGCTCTGATTTGGCTCTGATTTGAAAAGTATGGAAGTGTTGAAAGTTAAATATTCGGAAGTGAAAAATGAGCCTCTGTAAGAAAGTGGCTAGAGTTTTCATTAGCACCTTGTTTGGAACTTTCTCACCTAATTCTTTATGTTCTTTTTTTCACCCCTTAAAAGTTGCAATTCATCATTCTTCATTCGTCCATTAAACATATATCAAGTGCATACTGTGGGCTAACATTGAGGATACATAGATGATCAAATGCCATCACTGCTCTCTGGGAGTTCAATCTTGATAGAGGGCAACATGCAAACAATTCCAGTACCAGGCAATAAATGTGTAAGACTTACACTGGAAACACAGTGGAGGAACTGACTGATCTATCAGAGAAAGATGTCACAAGAGATGACACCTTTGAGCTCAGTTCTAAAAGATGGGCAGAAGTTTTCAAATGCAGATGTGGCAAAGATCTTTCCAAGGAGAGCAAACAGCTTACGCCGACATATGAAGGCACTGAATTGCATGAAATGTCTATGAAAGATGACTTGCTTTAGGTAAAGATTAGAGTGGCAGGAGATGAGCTGGAAAGGTAGGTTGGGACTACTATACAGAAAAGAAGAAATAATTGCATTGAAAGCTTTAGAACCTCTGAACTTATGGGTTCAGAGCTAATGGTTTTGCCTCTGGTTGACCTTGTTTGGCTTCCACCTATTGTCTACTAACCCAGTCATTGCCAAGACAAAGTTTTAAAGCAGGCAAAGTGCATACAGAATGTCTGTCTGCTCCCCCTGCCCCCAGTTTCATTGAGAAATAATTGACATATATCACTGTATAAGTTTAAGGTATTCAGCATGATGTTTTGATTTACATATATTGTGAAATAATAACATAATAGGTTTGGTTAGCGCCTGTCATCTCATATACATACAATGAAAAGAAAAAAAACTTTTCCTTGTGATGAGAACTTTTAGGATCTACTCTCTTAACTTTCCTATGTAACATATAGCAGTGTTAGCTATAGTCATCATGTACGTTATATCCCCAGGACTTATTCATCTTATCCCTAGAAGCTTGTACCTTTTGACCACTTTCCTCCAATTTCTCCTTCTCCTACTCCCACCGCTGGTAGCCAGAAAACCAATCTCTTTTTCTATAAATTTGGTGAGGTTTTTTGTTTGCTGTTTTAGATTCTATATATAAATTAGATCATATAGTATTTGTCTTTCTCTGACTGACTTATTTTACTTCTTATATGCCTTCAAGGTTGACCCATGTTATTGCAAATAGAATTTCCTCATTTTTTATGACTGAATAATATTCCATTATGTTTGTGTGTGCATGTGTCTATGTGTGTGTATATCTCACAACTTCCTTATCTATCATTCACTGATGGACACTTGGGTTGTTTCTATGCCTTGGCTATTGTAAATAACGGTTTTATGAACACAGGGGTGCTAACATCTTTTTGAGTCAGTGTTCCCATTTCCTTTGGACATAGCCCCAGCAGTGGAATTCCTGGATCATATGGTAGTTCTATTTTTAATTTTTTGAGAAACCTCCATACTCTTTTCTGTAATGACTGCACCAATTTACATTCTTACCAACAACTCACGAAGGTCCCCTTTTCTCTATATGCTCACCAGCATTTGTTATCTCATGTCTTTTTGACGATGGCCATTTTAACCTCTGTCTCCCTTCTGCTTCCCCTCCATTCTTCCAATAATAACTTCTGTCTCTAGACTTCTTTCTAGCTTCTTTTATTCTGCTAATCTAACAAAGTCTGTTGGCAAGAGACTCCCTATGGCTTTGCTGCAGGTCCAAATGAAATTGATAAACACATTTAAAAACATGCTACTTCTCAAAACAATACACCTGACTCTTAGCAGAAGTGTTTAAAGTTTTACACAAATTAATTTTTGGATTTGGTAGCTATATGCATGCATGTTTGTGGTTTTGAGAAGATCTTTTGGGAGAAGGGGAAGAGTACTTTTGGGGCTGTTGAAGTCATTACCTGGATTCACACTTCACTGAGATTGAGGAGCTGGTCACATCTAACCAATTACCATCTCATTCCCCGGGGGTAGTTGTGGTCTTATCATTTGTAGTCTGGTGGTGGGCAGCTATGCTTGACTGGAGCTTCAGTGTACAAGAGTCATGTGTTAAAATATTTATAATCATTACCAGTTAAGATATAGTAAATTATTTACACTGCAAAACCACCATCACAACAGATTTTATTCGTAGATTAAAATAACAGATTTTATTTCATGATGAATCTGTAGGTTTCCTGCTTTAAGAATAATTGGTGTTTAATACGATGCTTTGAACAAATTAAAGAGAGCAAAGACAAACAGACAAGGCTATAAGTCATATGATGGCTTTGTTACCAGAAATGATCAATCACTTACCAGCAGAAGCCTCAGGATTCTGTGAAACTGAAGATACTTCCTGGACCTTACTGTTCTGTCTTTCACACAGAGACCATTATAGGAGATAAAAATTTCTAATATGTTCTCCATGTTCTATGTGGTGGTTCTAAAAGATATTGAGATGAAGAGAGTGTTTAATATTATCAGTATGGCTAGGGGAATATAAGTCTTTCAGTGTAAGCAAAAACCTGCATTGTGGTAGTTAAGAAAGAGTCATTCACCTTGCAGAGTGTATGGTCTAAGCCTTTTACAATCTCTGGTGGCAGCACTGGGAGACAGAAATAAGAGATGATACTAATAAGCTCCTATCTTGCAAATGCAGAATGATGGGCCAAGAACTGACTATAAAAGGCTTTGCCAACTGGGGATTAGGGGTGGCACTCAAATTAAAATGCGAGAGCTTTTCTTTTTCCCTTTCTGGGAACACTTCTTTCCTCCCTACAGAGAAACAGAGGCCTATGGCAATCTTTTTTAAATTCTACTGAGGCTCTTTAATTTCATGAGCAAAGAGAGACAGAGTTTTCCTTTTAAACTAACATCTTAAGCAGGTCAGCTGGGAACTCTTCCATACCTCCTGGGAAAGGCAAAAACAGTAAAATGCTCCCAACCCGCAAGGGGATAATGTCACAAAGCAGGGTGGATATGCGGTGTCGGCCTTCACTACCCTCACTACAATATAGGCTTGGGCTGCGAGGGAATATTTGAAACCACTTGTTGCTAAAGGTGATGAGCTACCTCTGTGCAGTCATGAGAAACAATTGTTGGAGATTAGTGAAGTAGAGTCTGGAGAATTTTGAACATTGTCTCTTCTCCTGAGCTGAATTCTTCTTTCATTCCAGAGTTGCTATGTACAAGGCAGGTTACCCCATCACCTTGAATAAAGGAAAGCCAAACTGAGGGGCCACAGAAGCATTATCCAACTGCCACTTGGGCAGGCCTTTTGCTTATTAGTACAGGGCTCGATGAGCATCAAGAGGGTTGTTTGGGCTTGGCTTATGTTTGCTGTGTTTCAAAACTAAGGTGAAATCTGGCTTCAGATCCCTGAGGTCTGAACTCAGTAATGAACTCAGACAGCTTGATAGGCGATATTTCCACCCAATTCCCAGACTATTCTGTCCTGCAGAGATATTTTCTAAGTTGAAAATGGGGTAAATGTAATGGACCACACTCAAAAATGACAAACCTCCTTGTAAAATCAATAAATGAATAGAGCTGGTGATGCCTTAAAATATTCCTCTATTCTTAAAGTTATATTCAAGAGTTTTATTGTCAATAAAATATGATAGGTTTATTAAATACCCTATAGAATAATGTACTTGAAGTGCATGCCTTATCTTATGCAATTTTTATATCTAATCTGAGTTCTATGTATGCTACTGCAGCTTCAAAACATCTGGGCACAGCAATTTTTTTCATTCCTGCACCTGCAAGGGTAAGTACACACATAAACAAAAAAGAAATTAAATCTTCCACAGAGCTGGGGAAAAAAAGAACCCAACCAGCCATGAAGCTCAAGGGAGCCGTATGACAAGTGCGGAGCTGTAAACAAGCTTGAGAGGGATTTAATTCTTATGACAAGTGCCAGTGGTGGCATCTCACATGGACTCAGCATATGTACACGTTTCAGAGAGGAGCCACACAGGATTTAACGCAAATAGAAAAGAAGAAAAAAAGAAAAAGCTCTCAGTGCATCAGCTTCTCCTCATCTATAAATAGCCAAGCAAATCAGGATGAGCTAGTGTTGTAATTATCTTGATTTTCAGAATTTTTGCCACTCAGAAGAGATTTTAAAAGTCTCCTCCCTGCTCTTTATAATTATAGCTGCTGTTCCAACCTCTGCCAAGGGTTGGTGGTTGCAGTGTGATATTCGCCAGGTGGCTGCTCTGCAGCAGAGTAAATTACCAAGTTTCCTTGGTTGGTCCGGTTTTGTCACTTAGGATCCAAGTCAAAACTTCCGAGGGCAGCTATTCATCATCTTGTGACAGCCACTTCTTCACTTTTGCTTGTAACTTCTTGACTCTGGCGCTGTGGGGCCTGCCTACACTTGAGTAAATGACACAACTAAGGAACCAGAGTAGCTGTGTTCCACATTGCATAGAATCACAGCCACCTATGCCAGGAGAGGATTAGAAACTGAATCTTGTGACAGCACAGAGGCTGGGCCCCGTCCAAATGTGAAATGCCAGGTTTGATGATCCCTACTCTCTTGGTATGTTCAAGAACTAGAATAGAGGACAGGGAAGAGGAGTGGGGAGTGATTCTTAAAAACAGATGGGGGACATTATTAATAATTAATGCATTGGTTTAGATGCCTTTGCCATGCCTTAGTAACCTTGGGTTGCCTGTGTCATGTGCTGTACATGCCATGGCATTGAAATACAATTGCTGCACTCAGATTTTTCTTTAATATCAAGCTCCATTTGGTTATTTTAATGAGACATTTTTATTTTCAGTACACCTAAGTTTTGACATTTTCCCATCATTTCTTTTTGTACTATTAAAGCCATCTTGATGACGATTTTTGTTCATGCTAAAATGACTAGAGAATAATAAATAGACTTTTTGTTAGTTTGGAATTTGTACTTGAATGTCTAGCATCATTAGCTCTCGTGATCTGGTTAGAAGTCCTAATGCCACAGGCCAAAACACAGCTCTTGGATGGCAGTGGTGATATGGCATCCAAAGGCCATGTTTCTACTTTTGTGGAACTTCAGTCATAGCTTATGTTTATGTGATTCTGTAATATCTCTCTGTACAGTTAGTATTATAATGAAAAGATGAAGAATCTGAACTAGAAGGTAGGTTTAAGCCATTTACTAGGTCCTTTATAAGTGGCCTAAATGGTATTCCCATTGAATTAACACTCGCCACAAGTATATAAGCTATTTTAATTATGCTTTGCATAAAATTGCCAAAACAGAATAATGTGTATATAATGGTATAAGACCTTGAAAAAAATCTATATATTGTTTTTTATCTGTGAATGGGAAAGCCATTTTAGTGGGTGACTGCCATTCTAAGACTCCATTGGATATATACATGAATGTTGCATTGCAGAGTACAATATGCATATTATTGTTTGTGATTGCATCTGGCAATGAAATGTTTCTTTGATATTAAAAAAAGACATCTGCTATGTAGATTTGAAATAAATTTTGCATTTTCTTAAAAAATAAAACCAGACAGGTGGGATGGGAAACCCTGCTAGTTGCCTACCTAATATCTTTCTCCTACATCAAGGGTAGGCAAATAATGGTATGCTGGCTAAATTTAGTCTGCTGCCTGTTTTTTATAAATAAAGTGTCTTTGGAACCCAGCCCCACTGTGTAATGCCTATGGCTGCTTTCATGCTACAAAGGCAGAACTGAGCAGTTGCAACAGACGCCTCTGGCCTACCAAGCTAACATATTTACTTTATGGCCCTTTATAGAAAAAGTTTGCTGGTCCTTGTCTTATATAGCAGAACCCCATTTTGATTGTGGCAGCCATGCGCCAGATTTTTAAAACACTTCATCCTTGAAGCTAGGGGTGACCATATGGTCCAGTTTGGCCTAATGAGATGCAAGGGAAAGTGAACTGAGTGGAGCCTTCAGGAAAGCTATTTGTCTAGATTTTAAGAATACTCTCCTGAATCTCTTTCTGAAAAGTCTTCTACCTTTGTGGTATCTACCTTTAGGGTACCTCCCTAAATATATTAGCCAAGTCCAGTGGTCAGCAGTAGCATTTGTGATGGTGGTAGCTCTCTGGCTTAGCAGGTTAACATGATAGAATTTAGGATGTGAGCCCAGGTGGAACCAGGTGGAATACTCTCCAGTTCTGTATTTGAAGACTTTCTTTTTATTCCATTTATGAGGAAGTAAAACCATTTCTGAGTGATTTCTATAGCACTCTCCACAGTACTTCTCTCCCTTTTTCATGCTCTCCTCTTTCTTCTCGCTCCTGCAGTTTCTATGCTTGATGTTGCAGGGAACGGGGTAGTGAGAGGTTAGGAAAGTGAGAGGAATGGAGAATTCAAAAAATAATCAATTTCTTCCCCCCACTTCATCATATCTGATTAATCTAAATCCCTAAATGTAATCATCACAGTAACAAAATCAGTCCATACCAAAATGGTAGCTTCAGTGAGGACACTGCTGCTAAAACCACCTCAGCTTCCTTACCTGGCAAAGATACCAAAAGAAAACCTTGAGTAGACATTGAACTTCCTAGTCTTTTCTCATAAAATCAGAACAAAATCCAAACAGAATATACAGTCTAAGGTTTTTATGGAAGATAATGTCTAATACATTTCTCCTTACAGTCCTAAAGTCTGTAATCAACTATAATCCTATCTTGTGCAAGACTCATGTTGATTTTTGATGTAAAAACTGTAAAGTTCTGGAGTTGAATTCCTGTAAGCATTTACTGTTAGGAATTTTTCTTCATTTTTAAATGAAAAAAATCTTTAAAAAGAGTCTAATGTGGCCATTTGCATAAATGCTTTCCTTCTCACAGACATCATTCAGGGAAGCATAAAAATGCTTTTATTTTTGGTGTTATGTTTAAACATTATTTGGTCTATTAATGCTATTTTGATTTTGGTTGTAAATAGTCTATTAGTTTAACTCTTCATAGGCGTCTACAAGTTATTGTAGACTCTGGCAATCATGCTTGTGAAGTTTTGGAATCAAGCAAAAAAAAAAAACAACTGATCATACTCTATAAGTTATACTTGGTGCTTTGAATAATCATTTCCCCCACTGTTCTCTCCTTTCTTCTTTTGTGCATGACATCACATTCAGCACACTCATCAGAAGTGGCTCTAAACGTGATCATAGCCACTGACACCCCAGCCTCCTCAACCTGCATCTCTGAAAATACAATGGCAATATTCCCAAATTAAAACAAAGCACTCTAGAATTTAAAGATTCTAAGTCAGGATGACAAATGCAAACAGACTGTTTATTTGGGAAAAAAATTATGAACTTTGAAGAGCACTAGGATTTGCACCGCTATGAAGGCAAAATTCTAGTGACCCTCAAGATTCCTGCCTCCTGAAACACATCCCCTAAACATCCCTTTAAGTATAAGTAGAATCTGTGAATATGGGTTATCACATATCAAGTTACTATTACACTGACTTTTAGTTAATAAAAAGGGATATTATGTGGGTGGACCTGGGAGATTGGACCTCTGAGAGGGCTTATGGAAGTAGCCCTGTAGCTAAACCTGAGGGCAGGCAGCCTCAAAGAGTTGAGAATAACCCCTGGCTGACAGCCAGCAAGAAACCGGACCCTCAGGCCTACAGCTGCAAGGAAATGAACTCTGTCAACAACCAGAATGAGACTGGAAGAGGCCCCCAACCCTCCAGATGAGACCCCAGCCCCAACCAACATTTTGATTTCAGTTCGGTGAGATCCTGAGCTCAGAACCCAGTTTACCCATGCCTGGACTCCTAGCCCATGTGAGATAATACATTTTTGTTGCTTTAATCTGCTAAATTGGTGATAATCTGTTATTGCAATAGAAAATGAATATAATCAGAACTGTAGAACCCACCTCTGATAATCGTTACAGCTATGGGAATTCATATTTTGTCGTGAGGAAGAAATGTCTCTCTTTAGAACTCTACTGCTGAACTTTCCTGCTAAGTTGGCTAGATGTTGTACTTGGCAAGGATCACACAAAAGTTCATAATAATGGCTTGACCAACAGTAAAATTAATTCATCAATTTATTCATTCATAAAATATTTGAGTGCCTATAATATGCCAGATGTGCTTCTAGGCATTGTTTTATATAATGGTACTTTTTTTTTTTTTTTTTTTACTATTTTCTCCTCTAGATATTATCTTCACCCTTCTCCCTTCATCCTTATTTTGGGAGGCTGAATTTTACAAAATTCTCTATAGGGTTGTTGTGTACATTGGATTCAGCTAATGGAAAAAACCAGCAAGAAGATGAAAGTGTAGCAAGAGAGTGCAGACAGGAGGAGACTTATTCCTTGGATTTTTTGAGTTAGCTGCAGCCCTTCTCTCTTGTTGATGTTCCTCTCCTAAGTTACTCTCTCTTCAAGGAGCCCTCTCCCCTTGCCCCAGCCACAGGATAAGAGCTCCCCACCATTGCTAGCCCGGGCATAATGCACTCTCCCTGTTTGAATACCTAAACTCTGGCCATACTGTCACTGCTGGGGTGGGGTGAAAGCTGGTGTCACCCCAATGGCAGGGAGAAGGAGGTAGTGGTTAGTGGACAATGGCATTGTCCTCAGTTCCTCAGTTCTCGCCAGCAGACACAGTAAAGAATTACAGGTTGACGAGATTTAGAAAAAGTAAGATTTATTGAAAATACATTTAGAAGGAGATGGGCTGTGCTAAGGAAGCCTGCAGCTGTGGGGAATTTAGGAGGGGCGGGTTTCCAGCCAGAAACACTGTGACATTGCAGAAATGGGAAGGTCTATTTATATCTGGGCCGTAATAGGAGGTCCAAGATGATCTGTATGTGAGGTCACCTTGACTGACACCCGGCTGCTATATAACTTTGCCTACTGTGCATATGTTTACCCAGAATTCAGTCTGTTATAATTAGCTTCATGAACTTCGAGGCATAGTCATGAGATTATAATGGTGGTATAATGAGGCTGAAGTTAGGGGCAGTACTTTCTGCGCAAGTGTTTGTAGCTGGTTTAGTCAGCAGCTTTTATGGCTTTTTTTGCTCTAGGATTTGGGGAATTTATAACCCTAAAGGGAGGTATTTCTGGGAGGTGCTTAAGGAGGGTCTTCAAGGGAAATTTCTATGGTTACAGAGCTGGGCCTTGGCTCCTGTCACTCATGCCTGACTACCTAACAACACCCTTGAAAACAGTCTCCTAATCAAACTCTCTTCATTTCCTTGATGTTTGACTGTGCTCTTTCCTACCAGGACCTTGAGGATAAAGCACTAATAACACTTCTATTCCCCAAAACTTGGTATTTGGAACCACTGGGTCAGGGCACTTGGATTCTAATCTCAGTTTAACTTCTACCTAACTACAGGAACATGGTCTTTCAGGGACACTGTTTTTTTTTGTTTGTTTGTTTGTTTTGTTTTTTGTTTGTTTGTTTGTTTTTATATGTAAAATGAGAGAAAAGGTTTAAGGTATATCTGATGTCTCCAGGTCTCATAATCCATATATTGGTAGGTGGTTTGTAAAATCCACTCACACTATGTGATGTTCAGAGGAAATGTAATTTCTTTATCTATGACTAATCTGGATTTCCTCATGAATCTCAACCCTATGATATTGAAGAAATTATATTCAGGCCAACCTAATGAAATATTAGAACAATTCGTTTAGATAATATCCAGTCTCTCTAGGTAAAAATACTCAGCCTCTTGAATTTCTTAGTTCAGTCTTTAGTCTTTTTCTAGCTTCTTTCCAGGATAGCTTCTGGATACATGATGGGAGAGGACTGGCTTATGTTATGTGACCTTGTGACTAAGGGAAGTTCAGGTCCTTGAATTTTCTTGGTAACTTCTGGCTCCTCTGATATCTAAGGCACTGTCTCTTGTTTGCCTCAGTGGCAAACTTTTTTCATTAAGGACCAGGTAGTAAATATTTTAGGCATTGTGGATTCTACACTCTCTGTTGCAATTACGCAACTCTGAAATTCAAAAGCAGCTATTGACAACATGTAAATGAAAGGGCATTTACTTTATTTACAAAATAAAATAGGTCGCCTGGTAGATTTTGGCCCATGGATCCTAGTCTTCACTCTTTTTATCTGCCTTTTGGAACCACCACCACCAGTAAACACACACAAACACAAAAAGACTAGGGGAAAAGTCTTGCACTCAGGGAAGCAAATGAAAAAAACACTTTAATATTTTTTCTAAATTCTACCCCTGTTAAATAGAAGCAAAATGAGGTAGCTGTACAAGACCTACCAGGAAAGCAGCCTCATTCCTAAATGATTATTTTATTTTTTATTCAAATCAGGATTGATGGCACACCTTACTTAGCCGATGGGGCTCTGAAGGACTCTAGGATGTTTACTATCCAGTATACTCTCAAAGGATAAAGCTTCCTACCCAGGAATGTCAGAAACATGTGCTGGGCTTACAGAACCACATTATCACCTCTGCTTTGCCCCACCATTGCTATGAAATCATGGTATAGTTCTTTACCATTTCTGAGTCTCATGTTCCTTATATCCAAAGTTAGCTTTGTTATACGTAATGTAAATACTGTCTAGAATAGGGCCTGATATGTATATAGTACCTGCTCAATAAATGGACTTCGATAGCTAAAGCTATTATCAGTAGAAGTTTAAAATGTCTTTAATTCAGTCAAACTAGTGGTTACAATTCTGTTTTGTAAACTGTGTTTTTGCAAAGGGTTTTTAGTAAGTCAAATTGAACTTGGATTGAATCTGACAGTGACTTTGTAAATGTCTGCTACCTTAGACTGTGTTTCTTCAGTCTGTACAGGTGACCTTCAACAGAGGAATGCAGTGATAGGTTGATTGGTACTGGATATAGAGTACAATTTGTAATAAGAATGGCATATAGTTGTTCTTTCTTTAAAAAAATTTTTTTGCCTTTTAAGTATTTGAATCCTAATTCTTGCTAGGCAAAGAATAAACACATCAGCAGAACTTACCACTTTAATTGATCAAACTGATATTTAGACCCTGCAGCTCATGTCAAGAAAGGAGTGGGTTTCAGGAATGTATAAGCAATTCCATAGTTTTAAGGATTATTCCCATTCGTTCCTTTTGCAACAAACAGATAGGAAAATCTTGCACGCCACCGTCCCCTGCCCGCCCCCACACACATACTCTATTTTTTGTCTTTATTCTCAATAATACTTACTACGAAATGCATTGGTAAATGGGGTCAAATAATAAATAGGTTTAGGTTCAGAACTAAACCTGTTTAAAAGTAATACCAATTGTTGCATTTCCCACAACAAAATCACACCAGAAAATAATTAGATTCAGTACCAAGCTCGCGGATGCTGAGTCTTACTCTACTGATTTATATTCTCAGTGGGGAGGCAGACTCAATATTATTGCCTGAAGATTGTTTGATGGATTTTAGTTTCTTAATTTCATGAGAGATTTCAAATGGCCACAGCTGCTAGGCTTATCAAAGTGTAGCTGCAGACATCTGCATTGTGTTTCCTAATGTTTTTGATATTCCTTATTTTTATTAAAGAATAATGTTACTGACCTTCAGCTCAATTGGTTTAACTTTACATTGAGAGTTTATTGGGGATAGTGGAGGAGGAGAACAGTGAGTTTCATGATGAAAACTCATGTGCAGAGGTAAAAGATGTCTTAGGAGAGAACCTTTGTCTATGAGGGTGAGCATGTAGAGCCAAGAGAAGAAAACGTATACCTGCAAAGGCTGCCCAGGTAAGAATTCCATAATAATAATGAAAGAAGTGTAGGAAACAGGAAATAAATTTGAGAAATGTATTATACATCCTTGGTCCATCCTATGTCCATTTTCTCTTTCCTTTAATGCTCTCTGCGCTCTCCTAGATGCTTGTATCTGGTCCAGGGACACCCCTAACCTCCCCTTCCTGTCATTAGGATGTACTTCTGGATCCCTGGCTCAGGTAACGGGTTGCTAGATGTGATGCTCTGATAATAGGTATAAATATGTTGGTGTCTGCAAGGTACTGTCTTTAAAGTCTATGATGAGGGTTTGTGCACCCTGGGACTTGCCTGACTCTAATGGAGAAAAACCAACCATGGAAGCAGGACAGCTAGGGAAGATCATTGTGGGCAGGGAGCTGCACTGAAATAGAGCCCCTCAAGCCTCCCTGGTTAATCTAAGTGACAAGCCAGCCAAGATCATGCAAGGTCATGCAATATCAGGTTTAAGTTTGACGAGGTTAAAGTTGCAAGACTGAGAGAAACTGGCAGCTTGGGAGGGCACAGAGATAATGGCATTCATAGCAGAAGTCCACTAAGAGAAAATCAAGTGGTCAGTGATACTAAGGAAATGTAGCTTCTCACAGGTGCCTGCTGCTATTTCTAGAGTAGTAAAGATGGAATTCCACAAAAAGGAGAGGAAGTGGCAGGACCATTGACACAGGCTGGAACTTCCCTATGTCTTTAGCTTCACAATTCCCCTCTCACTACTCCAACTTCCATAACCCTACACACTGATGTTTTCCCAACACTTCTTCAAGAGGTTCTCTGGGCCTAAAGATAGACACCCATTTAAAATATCTACAAATTCCCACAACTGAGCATGCATTCGTTTATTCAATTAATAGAATAGGAAGCTTGTGTATTCTAGGCATGTCCTAAGAGCGCCAAGATATGACAGAAGCATGTCCCAAGTTGCTCATGATCTAGTCCAAGAGAAAGATATGTAAACAAGTAATTGCAATGTTGTGTGATGCATGCCCTGATAGATACATGTATGGGGGGAAGAGCAGGTGAAGGGGTGAAAGTTCAAGGAAAGTATTCACACAGGGGGCCATGTTTAATTTGTCAGTTGGACAAATAAAGAAAAAACATCACAGTGGGAGTAGCAGGTGCAAAGACCCAGAGTAATGAAACAGTCCAGTGCCTCTTTAGAGAAAAAGTTTAATTAGGTTGAAGGGAACACGGGTCAGATGAAAAGTTTTGAAAGTATTGCTGAAGAGCTTGGGTATTATCTAATAGGTGATGGGGAGGTTGAGAAATCCTGATCCCTTTCTGCTATGAAGCAATAGAGATCCATCTCAGTCGGGTTAATGCTGTGCACTGTCTTTCCTTCTGTCTGTGGGCCTACTTCCTCTCAGATGCCAAGAGCTGAGCTACTTTTGGTTCATGAAAACCTGTTGACATGGGTCTATACAAAGCCCTCATTTATTTCATTATATTTTAATTTTATTTCATTTCCCCTTCATCCATGATCCCCACATCCCTTCCTTCCTCCTCACAGAGGCATCCACTCTGATGGATTTGGCAGACATCCTTAGATATTCATGTATCCTTGAAACTGTGCTGTTTTGTATGTGTATGTGTTTTTAATTGACACAAACAGTATTATGATGTAACTTTTTTTTATTCAAAACTGTGTTTTATGATCTATCTTGTGGCTCTATGTATATTTAATTTATTGCTTCCTACTTGTGCATTATAGCCCACAGAATCTATTTACATTTTGATCTTTTTCCCTTAAGTTGAACAAGGGGTGCACTGCTCTTAGAACAATGCAGCAATAAACATCCTCATATATATCCTATTATGAATCTGAGTAGGAATTTATTTAGGATTATACAATAAAGACTGGGATTGCAGGTATGAGCTTTATGAATCTTTGGTTTACCGATTAATGGCAGATAGCTCTCCAAAACAGCTATGCTAGTTTCCATTCCCACTAATAATAAGTGAGAGTACTATGTTCCTTCATCCTCACCAACATAGAGTATTTTCTGACTTTGTAATTTTTACTAACCTTATGTATGTCCAGGCATTTCATTGTAACATATATTTCTCTGACTGCTAATGAGATTGAACATCTTTTCAATGATTTGGTAACTGTTCAGATCGCCTTTTATGTGAATTTTTTGTTTATATTCTTTATTTTTCTGCTGGGCTTTTTTTTTCCTTATTTATTTGTGGATATTCCTTTTATATTTAGATGTTAATCCCTTGGCTCTTTTAATCATTACAAACATATTTTCCTAGGGTGTCACTTGTTAGTTTTGTCCATAGTGTTCTTTACTGAACAGAAATACTAAATTTTGCTAAAGTCAAATCCATCAGGATTTTTTCCTAACCTTATAATATATACTTTTTAGGACTTATTTAAGAAGTTCTCTCTAACCTCCAACTGGACAAAGACACTCTTTTACATTTTCTTCTTTTGGCTCTATAGTTTTAATCTTTTATTGACCCGATGTTCACATTTGTGTATAGGATAAGGTAGGAATCTAGATTTGATTTTCTTCAAGTAGAGAAAGTTACCTGTTGGTTCGCAAACTGGCCTCTGAAAACAGAGGGCAAGGGGAGACTGAAGAAAGGAGCGGACCACTCCAGATTGGTAGGTGGAAGTTTTAATAAGCAAGGGAGCTTACAATAGAGGCTTGTCTTGGGTCACCACAAGATAGATCTCTACCTCCTCTTACCAGAATCTTTTTTATATATATAGTTTATATAGGGGCCTTATCTGGGTTCAGTCACATATTCAGTCCAGATGGTCTCAACAACATGTTACTCTCTCGAGGCTACATCCTTGAAATAGTTCCTAGTGTGGGAATGGCAGGCAGATCATATATTCCAAGGACAAGGATGGGGTGAGGAGCCTCTGACTGCCCGGGTCCAGCTCTCTAGTCAACTGGCAGTCATGTCCTCTCGATGACCTCTAACATTCCCCCAACTCCTTCTACTAAATAATCCATTTCTTTTCACTTATATGAGGTGTCATCTTTTTCATTTATCAAATACCCATATACCTAGGGGCCTATTTTGTTTCATGGTTCTATGTGTTTATTTCTATGGCATTACCACAATGTTTTACGATAGCTCTTATTTCTGATAGGGTAAATGTCCCCCAACTCCATCCTTTGTTTTCAAAATTGATGTTATCCTGTGGACTTGTATTCTTCCATATAAATTTTGGAATGTTTGTCAAACTTCTCAAAAATTGCTGCTGAAATTTAAATTGAGATTCTTTTGCATTTATTAATTATTCCTTTGGATTAATTTGGGGAGAACTGATATTCTAAAACATGTAAGTCATTTCATTTATTAACAGGAAAAATCTTGACATTATTCAGATTGTTTTTTATACTCTTTAAAAGTCTTAGATTTTTTCCATGGAGGTCTTATGCACGGTTTATTTCATTCTTAGTTATTATGTAGCTGTTTTTATTATTGTGAATGATGTCACTATAAAAATTATATATTTTTTTAGTTGTTGTTAGTGTAATGAAAACACAGGCTCTTTTATTCTGACACACTGTTGAGTCTAAGAATTTTCCATGTAGGTGATTATGTTATCAGCACAAAATAATACAATAAAATTTGCTTCCCTTTCAATTCTTTTACTTCTTATTCTTTTTCTCTCTTATTGCACTGGCCAGGACTTCCAAAATTATGCTGAACGATAAAGGTGATACCTATTCGCTTGCCTTGTTCTTGATTATAAAATGGTTGCATTATAGTTTTTCTAGAAAGAATAGGTTTACTGCATGTGGCAATATAGAGCCTTAACAAATTCCAGAAATTTACTTCTATGCCTAGCTATCTGAGAGTTTATATTTTTTCATTACAAATAGTTGTTACATTTTAAAAATGCTTTTTAGGGTTCTATAAGATAATTGTGTAATTTTTTCCTTTTTTAGTTCATTAATATGATGATTTACATGGACAGTTTTTATGTTACAAAATTTTTCTTCATTCTGAGGATAAATCCTATTTTTTATTAATATATTATTTTAAAAATGCTGCTAGATTCAGTTCACTATATATTTTTTTAGGATTTTACACCCATTTTCACATATGAAATGGGTATGTTTTCTTTTACTACCATTATTTTGTATCGGAATCCAGGTTTTATGGACTTCGTAAAGTGAGTTGAGAAACTTTCATTCTTTTTCTCCTTTCTGGAACAACTTGTATATGGTAAGAATTGTATATTCCTAAAAAATTTGGCATGATTTACTTGTGTAACAGTCTGGGGCTGAAGGAATTTTATTCTTTCATTATTTTTCCAATTTCATTAGTGGTTTTATCTATTCATATTTTATATTTTATCTTGCATCAATTTTGACATTTGTTTACTTTTATAGACATTTAATAATTTTGTCTAGGTTTTCAAATATATTAGTATGTGTATACATGTGTGTGTATAATTTTATTTGATTTGATTTTCAATTATAGTTAACATACCATATTATACTTGTTTCAGGTGTACAGCACTGTGATTAGTGTTTATGTCACTTACAAAGTGATCACCCCAATAAATCTTGTGCCCCTCTGACACCATACATACTTATTTCAATCCAACTAACTACATTTCCCATGCTACACTCTACATAACCATGGCTATTTTTTAACTACCAATTTGTACTTCTTAATCCTCTCCCCGCTTTTACCACTTCTCCCAACCCCATCCTCCAATCCAGTGACCATCAAAATGTTCTCTGTATCTATGACCTTGTTTCTATTTTGTCTGTTTATCCTGTTCTCTAGATTCCACATATAAGTAAAATCGTATATTAGTTTTTCTCTGTATGACTGTGTATGTATAATTTAAAATTTTTCTTTTTGTAATTTGTTTATTTCCAATTTCTCTCTTACTCTTTTCCCTTTATAATTGTTGCCAGAAGCTTGTCTAGTTTATTGCTTTAAAAAAAAAAAAATTCAGGTCTTGCTTTAACTAAATTTGTCTATTTTTTGGTGTTGCTGTTGTTCAGTATTTTATTGACTTGTCATCTTATATTTATTATTTCCTTCCTACATTTTTGTTTGGGCTTTCTCAGTTCATTTTCCAACTTCCTGAGGTAAGAACTTACCTCATTAGTTTTAAATCTTTCTTTCTTTTAAAATAAATATAAATTTATTAAATCTATAAATTTTCTTCTAAGTAGTGATTTAGTGTGTTCTACAAATCTTGACCTGTATATTTTTAATACCATTTAATTTTAAGTTTTCTCTTTAACCAAATGGTTTTGGTACGTATTTTAGTTTTCAGACATGTATATTTTAAATTTCCTTTTCTTGTTATTGATACTTTGTTGCACGTTATGTAGTTTTTTTTTTTTACTTTATTGTGGCCTCTACCATGTCTTATTACATAGTTGATTTTTATGAATATTTCATATGTGTTTGATAAAGGAGTGTACCTCTCTTAATGATGATAGATACGTGATAGATAGTGTATCTATGTTCAAGTAGAGGGTAGGTAGTGTAGATAGATTCAAATTCTTAATTTTGTCACTTAAATATGCTTTATATTTGATTTTCAAAAATATAAACAAAAGCTGACCATACAGACTTAAAATCTCCAAATCCAGGATTTAGTGAGTGTCAGCGAAACAATATTGGGGGAAGGAATTCTTTTTTTTACTCTCTGTATCCAGTTTGAGTGGACTGTGCTGATAATTTATTCATACAGAAGCATGTTGTTTATTTGTAGTTGTAAGAAGAGTGCAATTTGAGAATGAAGGAAAAATATGAATGAGATTCTCACAGTGGAAGGAGATTTAAAGAAAGTTGTACCACTTTAGGCCCTGTGGATCGCTTATAGCCTGGAAAAAGGTAACGTGTATATGTATATATGAGTGTGAATGTATGTGGGTACCTTTCACTTGGGAACCAAACTGCTTTGTGTGGTGAGGAAAAACCCTGGACAAAATGAAAAATCTCTGGTTGGCAGGAATAGGTAATTACATCAGAACCACTTCTTTTTTCTTTTTTTTTTTTCATAATTCTTGCCTTGTGTGAACAAATCTTAAACTTGGCAGGCACGTAGTTGGGGGTTATACATTAATGGGGTCTTTGGGCCTGAGACTAATTTTTTTTAAGCACGTGAACTCCCCTGGGGCTCTAAGAAATAGTTTTGGAAAGTGGCCTTTGTAGAAGACTGGATAAAAGCAGAGGAGGTCAAGGCCGTTGTACTTTGGTCATTAAGTGTTAATATGACAATTTGTATTCACAGGATGCTTTGATATACTGGTTTATATTTGCGTGTGTGTGTATTACCATATTGTCTTTTGAAAAATATATGTTGCATGCATATAACTTTTTTGTAAACAACATACAGCTTTGTTAACCTGCTTCATCATTTAACACTGCAGCATTGATATAGTGTCATAGTCAATAAAAATATTACTAGTTAATACATTTGAAAACTTTAGGTATCCACCCACTACTAGCTTGTCTGATTAGGACCAGTTTACTTAGCAGGGAAGCATCCAAACATTTAAATATGCAAATGTATAAAGCCAAATGAGACATCATTTAATTCCTTTATTGTCTTAGGCGAAAGACTGCAAATGAGCAAGTTGATGGCTTTATGCCAATTATTTTTAGTACAATCTCTTTTATGCTAAGGTATAGCTGAAGGCAAGCCCTCAAATTCTAGCATGAACATGCAGCAGCAATAAGTGAATATTTTAGGGGCTATAAGATTATTTTCATGGGTTATGATTGGAAATAAAAAATTTAAGTTGCAACTGCTTTGGCAAATAAATATGTTATAAACGACTGAGTCTAAGTGTAAGAATGTGTGTGTATGGCCTCAATCCCAGACATTGCTTCTAAAAGACCTAAGTGCTAGGGTCCAAGATTCTACACCGTGTGCTTGTCTTCTTCCTATTTTTCTAGATTAATCTTTTATCACTCGCCTTACTTAATTCAAGGTCCACACCTCCCTCCAGTTACACAAGCTTACTTGAACAGGACAAACATTTTCATGTTCAAGGAACATGGCCTAGGGACTATCATCAGACACCAGGGCCAGCAAATTTGGCAGTACGATGGCAGCAACACCTCAAAGCTCAGAAGGGTGGAGACTGTCGGGCAAGCCGGTAAGAGCCCAGGGCTAAAAAAGGCTGAGGTCATGACCCCCAGCAGGACAGCTATACTTCTTTAACATCAGACTGCCTGTTTAACTTCACCTAGCCCTCTGCAGGTTGGTTCCGTTAGTCAAAACTGTGACCACAGCAGGGCCCACAGAAAAACCCCCTTTCTTCAGCAAACCATAAAGTCCTGTCCTGATGACAATTCATTGGGAACATACACACAGATTGAAAGGAAACATTATTCATCTTGAAGAGAACGAACCCATCAGGGTACTTAACCTATTTGTTTAAGGGTGGTTTTCCCACTTCCAGGGGGAAAAAAGTACACTATTTCTGTGTTTAAGGAACATCAAGAATTAATGAACCTCATTCTCTTTTTCTTACCCAAGGCACATCGCTGCTTAAAACCACAAAGTGCTGACCTAGCCAGTGATTCCAGAACCTGGGGCTTCAGCACCGCATTTTAAAGACTCATCCTCATAATAAATTACTATTTTAATGATAGTCCTGGTAACATATGGTGAATGGAAAACACTTTCTGTAGATTAAGCAGTATAGTTCCCATTAATGGTTTACTATACTTGAAACCTAAAAGAGATTTAACTAACTGTTCATTTGGTACAGTTTCTGCTGAATTATTTAAAACACCTCCTTACTGCTTTAACTTTGAATTTGCATTCGGAAGTATAATGCCAATTAAGATTCCTCCATAGCCTCAAAAGCTCTAAAAATAAATATAAGCTAAATCCCAACCGTAAGTACATTTATCTCTTTATACTACGACCTTTCTGTTATCTTAAGCTTTAACAAAATAAACAACAAGAACAAAAAATGTGCAGAAGGAGAGAGCCAGGTTAGGAAATTATTAAGGTAACAAAAAAATCTAGTCTTTTTGGAAGTGCTGAAGACACACAGTTCAGGGTTCTATGTTTAGGTAGAAAACTCAGAGTTTACGTTTGACTGGTCCAATGCCACCATCTCCAGAATTACATAATGTAAAATATAAATGTAGGTATTTATGTAAACCCCCAAATTAAAGATATTGGCTTAGTTGGCTGCTTTGAATTTCATTTATTGTAATAAATAATCAAAAGTGGAAAGCGGATGCAAGGCATAACTTTGACCATGTTTTACTTGTTTGTTTGCTTTTGTAAAAGTGAATGTTTCTCTTGCTCTCCCCAGGCACTCCTGCCTACCCCTCCACCTTTTTCTCATTATATAAAATGTAGCTACTGACTTTAAGCCTGCATCAGGTTCCTTTCTCAAAGTAGACCCAAACTCTTTCATAGTACTTATATGCACTTCTCTGGCTCCCAAAGAAACCTTTCTGCAAGGCCACTTCCCCTACCTGAAATGTCTCTTTCTTGCTGCCTCCTGTCCCTTCTACTCCATTCAAAGAACTCCACTTAAGGAGCTCTTCCATGAAAGAGTTCTCAACCAATCCCATCTGTTCCAGGCATTGTGATCACTCTATTATGATTGTGCCCTGTATCCTAATACATGTCAACTTTCCTAAAATAGTTTCATAAAATATGATTTTTGAGTTACTTATGTGTTGCACACATTTTCACTTGGGTACAGCTGATTAGTACAGTGTCTTCCTCACAGTCAGGACTCAGTAAATGTTACTGCTTGACAACTGGAAGCTGGGAATATCGATTTGAAACAGAGTGCCATCTACTGGTACAAATGCTACAATATCATCAACATGATTACATTCTGCCTAATTAATATGCATATTCAGTACATGTACACACACACAAGTTCTCACAGTCAATACTTTTCTCTCACCTTTAGTAAGATCTGTGTTTTCAAAAAAATGTCAATGAAATAAGAAAAGATTCCAATTTGGATCTTCTAAATGAAACCATCATCTCCAAAAAAATGGGTGTGAATTCTCGGATGTGTTCCCTGGATGTTTTGTAAGCCTTTCTATTTATTAAAAAAAAAAATCATATATGAAATAAGGAACTAAAACAATATACAGTAAAATATCTGGCTGCCATTAAGTTCCTGTGGAAATGGCACTGTTTTATGAGGAAGACTAGTTTTTGTTCTTTATTCGAATAACTTAGTCCTTCTGTCATGTGATCCATACCGACAGTTGACAATATCTTTTAGTCATAAACTTCTCAGTGACCATGATTTCTCAGCCCAAAGTGGAGGGATGTATAAAAGAACAATGCGAAAAATATTTAGTCCCCGTTTATCAGGCTAACATTTTAGCCTATTAAATAATTTTTCAAACCCTTTAATAACTCTAATCTTTCTAATCACTGTAAAGCAAATCACATTGCAAGTAAATGTAAACTGCACAGTTTAAATGGGCCTGTAAATTAAAAGAAAACTTTTCTTTCCTTGCACAGAGGCTGATTTAGGTAGCATGAGATCATTAGTGACCAAGCAGATGCCCCAATCTATAACCCAGAGACAGCTCTCAGCTGTACAGAGAGGGGAACTCAAAACTTGTCACTGATTTTTGCACCCTCTTAATCTTCCTGTTTATTCTGTGCTTCATTAAAGTCAATCTCCACAGGGTAGACTGTCATCTGAGCTCGGCCTGTCCTGCTGTCTGCTCTCTCCAGAGAGCATCTTTCATCCTGATAAACGGGCTGTGAGCTGAGCACGTGACTGAGCTCCTTAAGGTAAATGGATTACAGAAAGCTGCTCCTTCCACACTCCCTCAGCAGAATCTGATAAGCAGGATCCTTTGACAAGGAAACAATGCTTCTCTACAAGGTGGGGATTCAGATTTACTGTTGCAAAATTAGATAGAGGATATTTATTTTTATCATTGTGTCATATCATACCTTTAAGGCTGTATTAGCTAGTGTCATTCATCTGCCTGGTGTCTTCCACAGGGTTCAGCATCATTTATAGGATGCTTTCTGAGTACCAGGCTCTTTGATAGGCACTGGAGACATAAAGATACACATAGGGATGGAACAAAGTGAAGCCCGTGGGAAGCCAGAAAGCATGCCACCATTATAAAAGCAGCCTGTGTGGTGAGTTTAGTGTGCACCTGTTTGCAGACCATGGCATCCCAGAGTAATTGTTATGTCTGGATGAAGCAATATTGGGGCCCAAGACTGGTTCCTAGGCAGCTCTTTCCCTACGCTCTCTCCCGTTGAAAGATAAGGCAGCACGCTTACCCCCAAGGGTACGTGACTTTCCTATCTAGTTAACCAGACATGAACCAGAATCTGCAGAAGAGGAGTCTCCTTTCTCAGCAAAGAAATTAGAGGCATCTTGGATGCCTGAGCTGAAGACAGTTGGGTTCCTGTGACCACCAGCTAAGCATTGGAGTAACTTCCAATACTTAAGATGGTGGGAACTATGAAAAAGACTCTCCATGGATCTTGGCCAGGGTAAGAAGTTGGAAGCTTCCAACCTGGATGATCAGGGCAAGGTCTATGTGGAAGTGTCACAGTGAAGCTCATTCCTGCTTAGCTGCGCAGTAAGATGAGGTCAAGGAAGACCCCCAGCCACCCCACCCCAGTTTTCCAAGGTCTGAGTTGCAGAAATCTAAGAAGAGTCCTGCTGGTTGGCCTTTCTCGACAATTGCAACTTCTGCCTGGGAGTCTTGAAGATCAACATGAGGACAGGATAGCCAAGGAGATAGTATCCTACTCTGTGAGGGCCTGCCCTAGGCTCCTGACTTGCCTCTAGTTTACTTAGCGGTAATAGCAGCAGTGAAGAGCTCCACTGGCAGGGCATCAAAGTCAAGGGCTGCAATGTTTTTGAGGCTGCCAACCCATGTGAGTTTACCCATTCTCAAAGCTTGGTTCAGCTAACTGCTTTTCCTTTTATTCCTCTAGGCTCTTGCTAGACCACATGCATCTCTCCCTCCTCTGAGTTCCTCTTACAATGTACTGTTCAGCATTTCATTATATTAGGTCTCATAATCTACTTGTTCCTTATATGTTGTGATACAAGATTATATTGTCTTTTACTTCTTTGAAATGACACTTTGTATTAGACATTCAGCAGGTGTCAATATTAATCTAAATTAGGAATCAGAATGTAAGAGCTTGTAGAAACCTTCCTCTTCTCATAGAATAGAAAACAGATTCATAGAATTGCGGCCTTATTCATTCCACAAGTGTCTACTGAAACTTTCAAGTCACTGTGCTGGGTGCCTGTGGAAGAGACAGAGTCATCCAGAGGTGGTCCCAGCTCTCCTTTCAGTGAGGCACAAAAAACAAAATGTATGTCCCAGTCACCAAACATAGAAACCCATAAGGAAAGTAAAAATAAGTTTGCGGAATCTCAGGTGAGGGAGATAAAGGGTCAACTGAGCAGCTAAAGGGTGGTTTTATGAAGAGAGTGGCACCTGAACTTGATTTTGAAGGATTTGCCATGTGGGAATGGGGGAATAGTATTCAAGTGTGAATGCATTTTGGACTTCACCAAGCTTTACATTCATCTCAAAATGAGACCACAGGGACCAGTTGGCTACCATCTATGGTGAGCCTCTTGAGGGTTTGCAGAAGGCGGACCTCCTCCCATCCACCAGAATCAGAGCTTTTCCATGTGGCCATCCACAGCTCCCCACGCAGAGGGGGCTGTCTCTCTCTCTCTCCCCTTGTTCCTCAGCTTAACTTGCCCCCAGGGAAGTTGGTGGTTCCACTTGCCTTTGGCGGCAGACTGGCTTAGACGGGCCCTGACCCTATCTATCTGGTTTGTCCCGGCCCCAGCACGCTAGACCAAGGCCCACCTGTGGGCCCAGCCCCTCACTGCCCACACGTGGGGTGTGTTTACACACCTGCTTCAGCCCGGCCCTGGTTATTACAGGATTCAAATTGTGCCCATGGAGATGAAACAGAGTGCTCTCTCAGTTCTGCCTGCATTCTGGCTCTGGTGGTTTGCACCTTCCATGGAGAGAAGCTAGGCTGATTGAGGTGACACAGGCAAGGAGCATCTGTGCCCTCGGTCCTCAGGCCCTTTACTCCTCCTCAGGTTGGCTCTCCACAACCTTCCTGCCTCCACAGAAGGGTCCTTTGCCCAAATCAGACACTCCAAGTCATTCTTCCTGACTCTGCCTGGTACTCGGTTCTACTCCGCCCCACCCCCAGGAGTAGCAGCTTCAGCCTGTTTTCTCTTCTGCTGACCTGGCTCATCCTCTTCTGGGCATCTCCCGTGGCCTAAGCAATCTCCACCCTCCACCTCTGCTTACTATTTTTTTTTTTGTCTCCTCTTCCTTATTCTCTTTCTATTTCAGGGGAGAGAGAAATTATCAGGATGCCAGGACAGCAGCTTGTGGTTAGGGGTGGGGAACAGAGAGATGCTGGATAATGTACCTCTCCACACAACTTAGAAGCCTGCCCCCACAATTCGCTTCTGTAGACCTGGGTCTTCAGCCTCCTGCCCTCAACTTCACTGGAAGCTGGTGACAGCCACATCAACAGGAGTTCTGAAAGTGGCATCATCTGGATGAAAAGGGGGCCTCCTGGGCACTCCGGCAGTTGGTGAGTTACCCCTGCATCCTGGTGTTTCAGGCTTTTGTCTGGTGGTGCCCTGAGGCTTTTCCCTTAGGCCTGGGCAAGCTCTAATGTGCTATTGCTTTATTTTATTTTTATTTTACTTTATTTTTTTCGCTGTTTTAGAGTGGATACCCTTTTTAATCTTTTAAGTTCCTGTATCCAAAAATTTAGTTCAAACATTTATATATGGCAAAAATATATGATCCAGCTCTAACCCTTTGGTAGATGTACAGTTTCACATTGTTTGAAGCCGCCTTGTCTGAGGTAGGGCAATGAAACAGCTGTACCCATTTTGCTTTTGCCCACCTTCCCGCCTACTCCTTACTCTTACCAGTTGCCATGGATGGGAGGCTTGGCTTTAGCAGTCCGCCTGTCAGCTCTGGCGGGGCTGACGGGGGCCAGATGAGCTCACATGCTGCCCCTGAACTGACAGGTACTTTTAAACTCTTGCTTAGGACTTCCTGTGGATTTGGACCAAGTGAAAAGGCTTAAGGGATGACCTCTGTGTTATAATTGGCCCCAGAGGCCTGGCCTTTGAAAGCGTAGGTAGCAAGCTCCAGACTCCTGGCCTGATTCTGTGACAGTACTAACTGGTGGTCACAGACTGAGTGGGCGCAGTGGTCACTGGAGTAGGGTCCCACCTGATCTTTCTCTACTTCCGCCCTGCAACATCCATGAGGAGTTGTTCAGTGTCTTAGGTTGGCTCACAGTTAAAATTCAGGAGCTATTCACTGGCAGGAAATGACATGAAATGCACAGACATTAAGTACTTAATGTTTATTTCATCAAAAGAAGTTGAACACTAGTAAAAACTGAAAAACTTCAAATAGTTTTCATTTTTGAAATTGTCCTGTGGAAGCATCTGAATGTGTTGTAAAGTATCCTTCTCAATTTACTAAGCAAATGTTTTGGAATCCACAAACCTAAGGCCATCCGAGCCAGAAAGCTTTCTTTCCAGACTGCAGGCCTTGGCTCCCTCTAGTGTCTCTGGCTCAGCCTTTATTTCAGGCTTAAAATGCCTAGGACTTAAGAACTCTATTTAAATAGAGGTTCAAAGCCCAATTCAACTAACTTTCTCTTAACTCTCCATGATGACTCTTGACCACGTGTATCTCCTCCCTCTATGACCTCCTTTGTTGTTTTCTGTTGCTTTAACTTTTTATTACAATCAGTTTATGAGATAATTGTTTCATGTCGCATCCTCCCCATCTAAATCACAACTGTGCCTTTTACTTTGAAGTGGGAAAGACGTAATATTGGGTGTGCATTATGTGTCTAATACTTTCTTTAAATGTGGAAATCAGAATAATAGAGTCGGAAGGAGACCTAATATAGCTTCCTTTCACAAAATGGAAAATAGATCCACAGAATTGCTGCTTTTTTCATTCCATAATGTCTAATGAAACTTTCAAGTCACAGCACTGGGTGCTGTGGAGGAGACGGAGACTAATAGACATGGGCCCAGCTCTCCTGGACCTTTCAGTGAGGCATGAAAAAAAGGATGTGTGTCCCAGTCATCAAAGGTGGGAAACCATAAGGAAGGTTACAATAAGTCTGAAGGGTCTCAGGTGAGGGAGATGATGAGTCCCATAGCTGACCCAGTGTGGTTTTATGGAAAAGGTGGTGCTTAAACCCAATCTTGAAAGATTTGATATGGAGAAATAGGAAAGCAAAGTTGTGTGAAAGCACATTTGCAGAAGGAAATGTGAAGGAGATTATTAGAAACTAAGAATGGAACACCTTAGGGTCAAGTTACAGCAGACCTTGAATGCCAGCCAGGAAGCTTACACTCTAACTGGTAAGCAGAAAGCACTATAAAGGAAGAACTTATAATAACTTCTAGCCTCTTGAACATGTATTGAACTCTTTTGAAAAGAGTGAATTTTCCCTCCTTGGATGGTTAATTGCTGCCTGGATGTGCTTTTATCCAGCTACCCCCTTAGGATTTATAGAGATTTATAAAGGGGGTTCAGCTGTGGACTAGATAACCACTAAAGTTACTTCTGATTGAGATTATGCAATCAAGATTTTGAACCAGAAAGTGACTCTCTATAGGGAAAATTGTTGTATTTCTTTTTGTTCTAGTGGGTACTAAATTGATGCCTTCTAAATGAATGACATGAACAGAGTTGTGCTTTAAGAAAAGGAATTTGGCAGCAAACTAGATTAACAAGAAAGGACAGAGTGAGCACAGGGAGACTGGTTAAAACACTCCGTTTTCAAGGCCTAGATAAGATTAGTGGGAATGGGAATGGAAAGTAGATTGATGTGGATGTAGAATCAAGATGACTGTTGTAATTATTTGTGAGCCCCCTCCTCAAGGGACTAAACATTCCATGAGAGCAAGAAGTGCATTGTATTTGACTTTCTATCTCCACTGCCTAACAATGAGTAACATGTATGCTGACAGGCTTTATGAGCACTCAAATTCACACTCTTTAGCCTGGCCTCCAGGGTCTTCATAATCTGACCCTTTCATACTACTCGAGCCCCTTTATCTTTCTCTCCTTTATTTGCTGTGTTCCTGCTACACCTCGATTTTGCTGTTTGAGAAATATACCCTTTGCCTTGGGTGCCCTCTGCCTCAGTCTTCACTTGGCTTGGTGCTTACCATTCAGACTTTCCTCATGTTAGTCTTAAGGAAAGTCTTCAAGGACCTAGCCTCTCAAAGCTTAAAATGGTCACCACTCGTCCTTCCAGGAGACCTCAATCTTAACCTTGCTTTATTCTCTTCTTAGCTCTTATTATCTGACATTATACTATTTGTGTTTATTTCTGTCTCCCCCCAGTGGAAGGCAGGGACCTTCTATTTTAATACTAGATCTCTAGTAGGTGGTAGATTCTCAACTATCTGTTGAATGAAGTGTTAAATCCGGAGTTGAAATGCAAACCGATAAGTGAAGCAGACTGTACTACCAAGAAGTCATCATGAGGCAGATGAATAATCTCAGCACAAGGCATGATTAATTAAAGACGCCATTAAAGGTGTTTTAGGACTGTGTCTGGTTTGGCCGCTGGGCAGGTTCTGTCTGCCCTAAACTTTTCTTCATCTCATCATAGTGTCTGAAACTCTTCCATTGGCAACTGAGATTCATGCTACTATGTTAAAAGATTTTCACCTCTCTTGAATTCTCTGCTGAAATTCAAATACCCGCAAAACGTGTCTGTTGGCTAAAAATAGATTAGGGAAGAAAGACCAAGAGCAGAGGGGACTAAGCACAGAGGGAGGGCAGATGATTGTTATACTAAGTTTTCTTCATCATGTCTTTGCCAGAGCCCTTTGAGAAAATCAGTCTTGTAGAAAGCTGGATGGCTATAGGCCTTAACGAAAAAACTTTCCGTGTGTATTCCATGGAGACTAGCAACCTCCTAATTTCTCACTCTCCTATGTACCTTCAATATATTCCCCAATCCCCATTGTAATATTCTGTGTATGGAAACATGACGATTTGGTAATCTATCTCCAACACTCTTCTCCCTCCTGATTGTTTTTCTATCACAGTTAATCAACCAGTCCTACCTATGTCCAGAGGAAAGTAGTTCTATAGCAGCTGATTTTAAAATACCAAAACTGTATTATATTAAATGCTGATTAAGAACATCATTTCTCATTATAGGGTAACAGTTATATTTAATAACATGTTAGAAACAAAAACTTCGATTTCCCTAGTATTCCAATCTGCATTTCCTGAGACTCAGACAGAAGAGCATGCAGGGTGTGCATTAGGAAATACCCCGAGGATCAACATTTGTAGAAAGGAAGGAGGTAGAATGGAGCAGAGGGAAAAGCTGCTCTCAAAGGGATCTCAGCAAAGACCTCAGTCCCCCTACCTGGGGGGCTCTTCCTAAGAGCTGGGGTGGCCCTGTAGAGTTGACTCCCCTTGCGGTGAGGCTGGGCTTTCACACTCCCATGTGAATCAGGCATTGGATGCAAGCTGATTCTGGGTGAGAGGGTGTTCTGTAGCCATGGGCAATTTCTGAAGAGGGCTGACAGCTGAGGACTGTTTTAGCACTGCCAGCAGCTAGGGAAATAAGTACTTACACCTGAAGACAGACCTGGACAACACAGCATCCATTACATCTAGCGTTTTCATGTTCATGTTTCTTTTGGGTTGCTAACATTCTGAGCATCTGATGCAAGGCAGTTGGATAAATTATACACTAAGAGTCTCCACTGAGTTGGCTTTACTACTGAGGAATTTTTTCTTGTTAATGCTGTGCTTCTGAAATACTTTTGACTTTTGACTTTTCTATTGATAATGTGCTATGTTGTTTTTTGATGTTGTTGTCATTCTTAACATCTTGTGAAAGCGTTCACAAGATGCACCAGGCTCCTGGAACTGTTTCTTAGTCATCTGCAGTAGCCAGTCTGGTTGATTAGAAAGATAAGATTCCGCTCTCATTAATCCTGCAGACTCATTTGAATACAAGTCCCAGAAGTTTTCCTTAAAATAAACAAAATAAATAAATCCTTCAGCCTAGGCAATGTCAGAGGAACTAATTATTCAGACTTCCCGTTATAGTTTTGTGTATACAAGGACTGCAGATCAGGGCCCTTAGTAAGCATAATTGAGAATTAATGTGTTCTGTGGCTCAGAGGTGGGAAATAAAATTGAGATGGCCCACATGAGGGGGGGAAAATGATTCTTATTGTGTAAATAAGTCAGTAAGGACCCACAATTCTAGGCTTTATTGCTCAGGCCTAGCCAGTGGACAAAACCAAAAGGACCTTTTTTCTGCTATAGTTTTTCACCCTGGCCAATTTAGTCTCTGAAATAAGACTAAATTACACCTTGTTCATTTTTACAGAAAACATGGACGTGAAAGAGCAAGGAAGTTATATTTAGCAAACTCTACATATGTTTGAGCAAGCATTAGCAAATACTAGATGATTAGAGATGACTTGTCTGGAATTCTGGTTTTGTGGTTGAGACGAGGCGTTGGTACCAGGTTCTTCTTGGGCCCAAATCCTTCTCCCTGTACTACCTCCAGCATCTGAACAGGATGAGAGAGGTTCATCTGCTCGCTTGCAGCTTTAGTTTTTGCTAAGGATGCTCTACTGTTTTGTTTGGATGGCAGTATGGTCCAGTGGCAGGGCATGGGACTCCTAAAGCCTGGCTTCATTACTTAGTAGTTGCACTATCTTAGGCATCCAAATTATCTGCTCCGGTTCTTAGTTTCTTCCTCTCTAAATTAATGATGACCATAATGCCTACTCCTAGAGGTATTAAAATGATTAAATTAGGTATGAAGTGCTGATGGCACATAGCAAAACCAGTAAATGTTGGGTCTTATTTTCTTTGAATGAGTTCATAGGTATAAGATTAGGTTAAGAATCATATGGACAATTCCTGGGACAAAGAGGCAGTTAACCTTTATTAAGATGATTTTTTGAATACATACAATTAAGTAAATAAAATGGCAATAATGAATACTTTCTATGTAGAGTTAAAACCAATGAGATAATCTACCTCTAAATTTAGGTATAAATGTGGGAGCTGGATTAGACAATTTATTGGTAGCAAAGGTGCTATAGTAAGTCTTCACTATAATTGATAGGTTCTGCAACTTTAAGTGAAATGATATGTAATGAAACCAATTTACCGCAGGCTAATTGATGTACACAAGAGTTAAGTTCCTATAGCATCTCATCAATGTTATAACAAAACAACATTATTTGACAACTGTTGTATTAAATGTTAGGAGTGACTATTGCTGTCAATGGAAGTCCTAGAATTCATTTCTGTCAAGCACAAAAGATACAAATCAGTCAAGGAATTACTTTTCTATACCAAAGAGCCTTCCCTAGCTGAGCAGAACAAGATGTGCACTCCCCAGACTCAACAACCTGCTTTTCTCAAAGTATTAGATAAGTAATAATTTACTTATTTGTCAAACTCAACAGAATTTAAAATTTGATCTTGTAGCCAACTTAGGTTCTGTTCCACTAAGTTATTAACTGGACAGGAGGAATGGGTTTCTGTGAAACCTAATACATTTCTAGTACTCCTGCACATTGTAGGTATTTTAATTGGAAACTTTAAACTACTATGTTAGAATCCTTGTTGATTTTAATGCTTTAGAGATGTTTTGAACACATCATATTGCTTTTTCTGCTCCAAGTATGTACTGAATGCTCACTATGAATCAGTTGTATATAATAGGTAGTTGTTCTGAGAGGAGCTAAAAGGAAGATTATGAAAAAGGTTAACAGTCATATCTTTTAAAAATCTATCAAATATGCCTCTTTAGAATTGGGACAGCATTTCTGTGGTGCTTTTTAAAAACTTCCATTATTTCTGACATGGTATCACACATTGACTTGATACGTTTATTAATTGATACTGAAGATTGTTGTCAGTAGTGGAGTCAATGACCCCAAGAGCAATGGGATCACCTGGAAAATAATTTCCTTTATTTGAAGAAAGTTAGTTACAGATATAAACTCAGCCTGAATAAATGATACAATTTGTGAATTTTTCCCCAGACGTCAAGCTTCAAGAAAGTTTGAGGAGTTTGTTTCGTTTTTTTAAAAAATAAAGTTTAAGTCGAGATGCAATAGAGAGAAGGAGGTCAGAGAAAAGGGAAGTTAAAATGAAAATTATTACCTCTGAAATTATAACTATGTTTATATAGGCTTTGATATCCTGACTTACTACAAGTGAGAACAATTTCTAAAATATAAATGTTTTACTGAAGACATCAGGGAAGATGAGCATCCAGTAGTAGTTGAAAATAATCAAGTTTTAGTTACGTATTTTATTTACATTTTATTCTGTTGGCTGCTTCCAGCCTACTTCCTTTTACTCAAAAGAATCTTTATTTTAGCTTTTACTCAGAAGGCTGTGAGAGAAATGTCAGGGCTCCACAACTGACCTCTCCTGAACCAGACTATCTGGCAAGTGGGGTTCATTTGTCTGCATATTTTTAAAAAAATTTGTTAAACGTAATATGAAATTTACCATCTTAACTTTTTTAAGTGTACAGTTAATTGGCATCAGCATATTCACATTTTTTTGTGCAACTGTCACCTCCATCCATTTCCAGAACTCTTTTCATCTTGCAAAACTGAAAGTCTGTGTGCATTAAACAATAACCTCCCACTCCCTTCCCTTACCCTAGCCCCTGGCAACCACCATTCTACTTTGTCTTTATGAATTTGATAATTCTAGTTATCATACAAGTGGAATCATACAGTATTTATCTTTTTGTGACTGGCTTATTTCATTTAGGATAATATCTTCAAGGTTTATCCATGTTGTAGCATATGTCAGAATCTCCTTTCTTTTTAAGGCTGAATGATATTCCATTATATATAGTCCATATATACCATATTTTGTTCATTCATTCATCCATTGATGGCATGGATTGCTTCCACCTTTTGGCTATTATAACTAATGCTGCTCTGAACTTCTGTATACAGATCTCTCCAAGACCTTTCTTTCAGTTATTGTGGGTATATGCTCAGACATGGAATTGCTGGATCATATGGTAATTCTATTTTTAATTTTTTAAGAAAGCACCAAACTTTTCCACAGTGGCTGCACCATTTTACATTCCTACCAACAGTGTACAAGGATACTGATTTCTCCACACCTTTTGCCAACCATTGTTTTCTGGTTCTGGTTTTATTTATTTTTTTAACAGTAGTTCTATGAGGTGTGACATCACATCTCATGGTTTGGGGTTGCATTTCCCTAAGGATTTATGATTAGCAATGTTGAGAATCTTCACATTCTTGTTGACCATTTGTACCTCTTCTTTGAAGAAGTGTGTATTCAAATCCTTTGCCCATTTTTAAAATTTGTTGTTGTTGTTGAGTTGTAAGAATTCTCTATATATTCTGGATATTAACCCCTTATCAGATATATGATTTGCAAATGTTTTCTCCCATTCTCTAGGATGCTTTTTCACTCTGTCGATTGTGTTCTTTGATGCTCAAAAGTTTATTTCAATGTAGTCCAATTTATCTATTTAGCTCTTTTGTTGCCTAGGCTTTCAGTGTTAATAGTTGTAATTTCTGGGTGATGAAAACATAGTGTTCTGGCCTTATTCAGTCATCTATTAATTATTTCTATAATATACATATACCACTTTTGTGATGATAAAAGCAAAAACATACTTAAGAAGTGAGATGTCAAACATAAGTCAGTGATGCTCCTATTCTATTTATAATTTTATAATTTGATTGTAGGTTCTATTTAGTTCAATAAGTGAAGGAAAAAATTTAATAGTACTAAGTAGAGGAAAGAAAAGAAAAAAATGTTCCTACATAGGTAGGAAGATATCATAAAGGCATTGGTTTCTCTTCAAATTGACCCATAGATTCAATGGAATTCTAATAGAATTTTCAACAGTTTATTTTTCTTTTCATGAAAACTATCAAGGAAAATCTAAATTTATATAGAAGAATAAAGAGCAAAAAAATAACCAAAAAATTTTTAAAGAACAATAAATTAGATAAAGCCTTGCTGTACTAGGTAGCAAGTATTATTATAGATGTGTAGTAATTAAAACTGAAATTGTGCATTACATATCAATAGGGAAAGATAGTGGTATGGGACAGTAATTACTCGTATGGATAAAAGCATGTAAACCCCATGTGAAATATAGATGGATCATGAAAAGCTTTACAGCTCACATTGTTAAAGGATTGTTTAAATAAGGCAAAAAAAAAAAAACCCACATAAGAAATACAGGAAATAATTGATAAATTTAGCTACATTAGAGTTTTAATTTTTGTACATTGAAAAGCATTTTAGAGAAAGAAAAAATATAAACCATAGCTTGGGGAAAACAAAATATATATATGTAAGTTGGAGTGATCTCATAAACATAATGTGGAATTAAAAACAGTTTGCAGAAGTATAGCTCAGTTTTATCATTAAAGCATGCAAGATAATATTACATATTTTTTGGAGGTTGGCTTATGGTATTAAAAGCATAAAGACATGCATGGGAATTATAAACACTACAGGATAGTGTTATCTGTAGGGAAAGAAATGAGACAGGAAGATGTAAACCAGTGCACAAAAACAGCTTCCGCAGTGTTTCTTATGTTGAGTGTGGAAACTGGGTGTCCATATTATTCTCCATACCTTTCTGTATGTTGCAAATACTACCAGTGCACGTGGACATGACACAAAAGTAAAAACAAGATATCAAAAATCAAAGTTCCATAAATGTGGGATTAATTTTTAAAATCTAAACTACATAGGAACTATTATCATTTCTGCTAATAATTCAATGTTTACCCAAAGTAAAGGCAAGGTAAAGAAATGCAGAAGACAAAGAGGAATGAAAAAACATAATGGAATTAGATGAAGTAGGTGTGGAGACAGCTAAAGTCCGTGGCCTCAGGTGTCTGAGCACTTCAGAAACTGGTAAAGAATTTCATAAAAATACTGTCATTTTATAAAACTTGTAGAGTGCTTGCTGAGGTTCTGAGTCCTAGAAAAAAGGCCATCACAATGACTAATTTTTTTAATGAAAAGAATGGCTTTAGTATTATGTCTATCAAGTCAAAATCCTTTCCCAGAAAGCTATTGAACCCTTTGTGAAAGCATTAATTTGCAAATCTTAAAAATGACAATGGACTTAAAAACAACATGAGTTGTTGAAGATTAAAATCTGTCAGTTGAACCTAATTTTCTTTTGTGATGGGTCTGTTAAAGGGCAGCGACTGTGTAATTAATTGCTTGAGGCTCAGAAACCCAATTAATCTTTAAGTTGACTTTTATTTCATAGAATGTTAGTGCTAGATGAGGCCTCAAGGATTATCTAGCCCACCTCTGCATTTTATAGGCAAGGAAACAAATGTCAGGGAGGTTAAATGATGTGTTCAAGGTCAAAAATACTGTCTGCATTTTTGTGAATAGGTTGAGTATCGCTTCCTTAAAGCCTCTGAGTTTCTTTGCATCTGAGCATGAAATATTGTTTGAACCTAGGTTTTTCTTGTGTTATAGCCTTTCACAGAATACCTGGAAATTCATCTCATGAATGTCTCCTTGCAAGGGGTCCCAAGCCTCGTTTTTTAAAATGTGAGGCCTGTTTCATAAAGTTTATGCAGCAGAGGGGGAGTGGGAGGGCACTGTTCTAGTCCTCCCACTCAACAGAATTCTGGAAACGGGAGCAGACCGCTATGGACTTGTGGACAAACGGGTCCCAGAGGTTGACAGTGTGAGTTACACCTAATCCTCATGGTAACTTGCAGGCCAAGCTATCCCGTAAGGGTTCTTTGTGCCTGCTTCCAAGATGCAAGCAGAAAAGAGCTGACACATGGAGTATTTTTAGAGAAGATATCAGGCAATAATGATAACAAAGATGAGAAGATGAAAGGAAATGAGATGGTCATTGTAAAAATGGGAAGTGTGGTGGCAAGCCATGTGTCAGTGTGGCAGCCGTGGAGGTGCTCTGCTCAAATCTCCTAATTTTAAGGGAACCTGCTGCACAAAACTGGTTGTCAGAAACCTCCAGTTGCTGCACATTTGGATCATGCGGAGGCCACATTCTCACAAAGCTGCTCCCAGCTAATGCCTAAGCATGATGGGTTTTAGGACTTTTTGGCTCTGATCTCTCGTAAGAAGTCTTTGCTTGGCCTGGCACAGACTATCTCAGTTTTGCTGCTTTTCAAAGCTCCTGCTTTCTCTTTTTCTCTCTCCTTTTAAAGGTTTCAGAATTGCATCAGTTCTGAAAGCTCTCCCTGGCTACCTCTACTTGCCCCTCCCGCTTTATCCTTTATAGGTCTTTTCTCAGATAAGACAATTGACTGAACAATTGTCTTGGCATCTACATCTCAGAAGACCCAAGCTGATGCAAAGTACAGCAATTACCCTGGTTGATGCTAATGAGGAATCAAAAAATGACTTGAGAAAGAATTAGTGTCCTACTTTGCTGATAGGAGATTGATAGTAATAGTTTCTGTTTGGTGGTTGTAGTTGCCATTATTGTATTTCCTAATTGTGCTTCTTCATGATGGCATGGCCTTAGGAAACATGTACTATTGTAGTAAAATTTACTTCCAGTGGAAAAAATGTTTCATAGATTTTAAGATATAATTTTTTTTGCTCTTTAACTAGGATGGGTCTGAAAATAGATGATGTAACAATTTAATTGGCAGTTTTTTATTCTTGACTGATGAATAATATTTGTGTATCCTACCATTGATGGTATAATAGATTCACTAAAGTACATTAGCTCAATTCAGGTCACCAGGTACCAGGTACTATAATAGATTCTGAAGAACTAAGGGGCTGAATTAGCCTTTGTGGGTTATTATTCCACTATTTTGGTATGTCTACTAGGAAAGGAAAAGAAAACCCTAGGGAGTAGAATTATATGATGGAGAAGTATACAGTAGATAACTATTGCTATGGATATATTAGTCTACAAATAACTAAAGATCTAATGAAGCATTAAAAATAATAGAAAACCAAAAAAAAAAAAAAAGGCTCTTTCGCTTCTGAATCTATTCACTCTTTCACTTTTTTTTCTTTGCTACTTTTATGACATGTTTCTTTATAGACTATAGTCATTTTATAGTTCTGGTTATTCTTTCATATTTCCAGCAGTATCTTGTATAATGAGACATATGACAAGGTATTCACTGTGTTGAACCCTGTGTTGATACGTGGCCAGAAGGACCAAGCAAATTCAGTAAGCTTATCAACTGTCTCCAGGGAGATGGGTGGTATGGAAGGATCTGTCCCCTGAATTCCCTAGAAATATATCTGCTTATCTAAAATTGGATTCCTTGGCAATGACTACTTCTAAAATTAGGATTAAAATCTTTGCTTCCTTTCTCTCCAGACACAGCCTTTATGCCTTGATCAGTTTCCATTGGCTTTCCCTGTGTTTCCAAAATGGGAAAAATCTCTGCCTCCAAAAAAACGTGATTGTTATTCCTTATCTGGACACAAATCAACCAGTACTGTATATGATATATATACAATTAGTATATTACATTGTACATAAATAAATTATTACACAATCTATGCTATATTGTTAACATGATAAATCTTATTATAGTAATCTATTATAATATTGTAACAAAATGAAAGTTGGGTTTGCCTAAGAAAGAATACATAGAAATCGCTTTCTTATACTATGCCATAATCATTGGAAGGATTGGTATAGTTTGTAAAAAAATACTTTAAACACATCTGATTCAGCAGTTATTTGAAAAAATAATTTTGCATGGAGTGATGCCCTAGTGATTCAATATATACATACATTCGTTATTCCTGCTTATCACTTATCAAAATTTTCACTAAACTATACCTAGCTTACTAGATTTGATAAACTCTAATATTTTCAGGGCTATTTTTACTTAAATACTATTTGTGATTTATAGTTTGAAAGATGCTGAACTCGTGAAAAGAGCATAAGCTGGGGAGACAGACTTGGTACAAAACTATCCCAGTACTGGCCCTTTTCATGAACTTGGAAAGTTACTTTTTTGGAATCTTGTTCTCTTCATATGTAAAATGAACTGGGTCGTTTTAATTATGACAATTTTATGTGAAGTGACTGGCATGTAGTAGGTGCTCAGTAAATGATGAGGTAGCAGGATAATGCTTTCTAATATATTAAAACCAAATATTTGCATCTCCTTATACATGGTTATTATCTATTACCTCAAAGTAAGGTTGTTATAGAATTTCTGGGCTATTCTTGTTTGTTAGCTTTATAAATTGATACAGCCTCTCTTTCTCTCTCACCTCTCCCACACACACCTTCTTTTCTGTCAATGGAGTGAGCAGAGCTTGGTATAAGACACCAGTACTCTTCTGCCTGTCTCCAAGTGCACACAGCAAACTTGGGCTCTTTGGCTTTGCCTTCTTCATCTGCGATTCCTCCTGGAGAGTTATTGTGTCCCTCTTTCTCCCTAAGACCTTAGAGTTACTGCTTGGGTACTCAGTGCCCAGACAGTCTTTTTTCCTCTGAGGCTGCTCAGGCTCCCCACAAATCATTTCCCCTGGCCTGTCCCTTTGGCCTTCCATAGATGTCCACGTTTTTTCTAGGTACATAGCTGATGTGCTATCATTACTTAATCATTTCCTTACTATTACATATTTGGATTGCCATTTAGTTTTTGCTAAATAAGAAGATTCTACAGCAAATAAAATAGTGGTTTAAAATTTTGGTCTCATTAGTTTTTCTTTAGAAAAAAAAATTACCATAAATGTGCCACAATTGATCAAATTAGGTACTTTTTCTAAAGTTAAATTAAAAAAAAATCTTCCTACAGGTATTTACATACATAATAACATGAATACAAATACTTTTTAAAATAAGTGCTTTATAATTTAGAAGGGAACTTCTCTACTCTTCACAATGAATTAGATTTGGCAATCTTTGCTTTTCCACTAACCAAATTAGTTTCTGTGTCCCACATGACATCCCTTAGCATGGGTTATTTGACATCACTAGTTCCCTACCTTGTTCTGTCTCCACTCTGTTTTCCTCCTATGCTTAGAAAGTGACTTTTAATGTGCAAAAACAGAAATCAAGACAATTTTTTGGATGAAAGTCTTTTTTTCAATTATGTAGTTTTTTAAATAAGAGTTTTTTGTTTTTCTTTTTTTAATAAATTACCCAGATAGAATTTTAATTCATATCCACAATAAATAAACATCCTTTCTATGTAATGTTCCCAACCCTGGTAATACATAGACAACATTTCTGTAGTTTTTTCAATTTTATTTTAAGGAATTGTTGACTTTGTGAATTCTATTTCCTATAGATTTGGTGAGGGTGCAAAGGCAATAGTGACAGTGAAAGAGTAGGGATAGAAGAGACCCACTAAACTAGGTTTAAATGGGGCAACAAATAAGCCATTTAACTGTGCCCCTTTTCCCCCTAAACAATTATTGTGATTCTCAGATTATTATGGCTAAAATATCCAGAAACAGATCTTATTGTCTTAATGAAACAATCAGATTCAACATATGGAAGGTGGCCTATTCAGAATCCCAGAAAGTCATCACTTCCTAACTGCATATAACAGAGAAAAAGTAAGAAAGGAAGTTATATACAATAAAATCATTAAATGCAGATTTGCCACAAGGCAAGATGGTAATGCTTGAACATTATGAAGTGCAAAAACTACACAAACACATTATATTTTAAACACTTCATCTATTTAGCAAACTATGTACACTCTTTAGCTAAATAAGATGAATTGAGATTCAAGAGGCAGCACCGTACTGGCAAATCTCATCCTAAAGGCATCCATTAATATAAATCAACAGTAGCAATTTAGTTTGATCATTTATTTGCAAGAATCATTAAGGTTTATTAGCATAATTATTCCCTGTGGGATTTCATGTCGAGAAAATGAAAAATGGCATTATCAATATTTAAAAGATAAGTGTGTAATGTTCAGAGTACTTAAACAGTCATCTGCAGGTGGTGTCCAGCTGCAGCAAATTAGATTAGATTTGGGCGTTTTTCTGAAGGAAAGAAAAATTGTTTCATTCTAATTGCTTCATTTTATAAAGCAATCTAATTTTGTAAATAATTTCTACTGTATAGTTAGAACTTGTAAGTGTATACCTATTAACATTTCTTATTTCAGATTAGCAACTCTGATCTGTTCAATCCTGTTATATTTAACTATGGGGAAACATTAATCAGTATAATCCATCATTTATTATTAGGAAAATCTTTTTCCCTCCAGTCCTCTAGACCTTTAGTCTAGATCTGTAGGTGAAAAGCTATCTTCCGAGGGGAAATGAACCAGAAGATTTCTCCTTAATGCTGGGAGGGCATAAATCCTTCCTTAACAATGAAATACCATTTATGGTAGTAATAATTTGTCATGATAAGTCAGCTTCAAATGTAATAATTTTTTATAATTTTAAAAATATTTCATACAATAAAGTATTATTCAGTGATAAAAATAAATGAGCTTTCAAGGTACAAAAAGACATCGAGGACTCTTATTGCTAAGTGAAAGAAGTCAGTCTGAAAAGGCTACATACTATGACTCATATATGGCCTTCTGGAAAAGAAAAAATGGGTGAGATGGTAGAAAGATTAGTGGTTTCCAGGGGTTTGTGGGGAAGGAGGGAGAGATGGATAGGTGGACCACAGAAATTTTTTGAGCAGTGAAATTATTCTGCATGATACTGTAATGGTGGATGTAGGACATTATGCATTTGTCAAAACCCATAAACCTGTACAAAACAGTTAATCTTAATGTCAGCTATGAACTTTAGTTAATAACGTATCAATATTGGTTCATCAATTGTAACAAATGTGCAACACTCCTGTATGGCTAAAGATAGTCGAAACTGAGTGTGGAAGGTAGAGGGGACATATGGGAACTCTGTGTTCTATTAATTTTTCTATAAATCTAAAACAGGTCTAAAAAGCAGTCTATTAATTAAAAATTTTTTAGGCTTTTTTTTTTTTTAGGTAAAATCAGCTAATTGTCGCAATTGATTAAATTTGCCTTTGATTTAGATGACCATTTAGGCCAAAAGTCCTTTGACAAACCACTTATTAAATTACATAAATTATTGTAGAATCTGCAATACCCATGGAAACAAAGAGCTATAACTAAAATTCCCTTTAGAATCAAATGTCCACAGTTAGGAAAGCAAAAAATAATGAAAAACATACATGTTTGCTAGAATACTTTGCAATCTTGCATCACATTTCACTATTAAGAATGAACAATTCTACTCTATAGCAACTGTTTTGCCTTGAACTCGTCCCCATCTCCTACCCTCATTACAGAGAGCCTGACTCTTTGGAGAAGATGGTTATGTCAAGCAGTCTGCAGCACTTCCTGCTTTGCTTCATCCCAGGTTGTTTTATCCTGAACATCAAGAGAGCGAGCTGTACCTTCTCTCTGTTTCTCTCAGACAGTATTGCCAATGAGTAGAGCAGCAGATATAATCAACCTGGGTCAACGACCCAAGGACAGAGAGAGGAGCGAAAGGTTTGTAGCTCACAAAAACTCTTTCAAGGCTCAAGAGTTAAGCATTTATTCATGCTCCGTATTCTTTTCCTCATAGTCTGTCTTTGCCACATGTATACCTTTCTCACACTCCTTACCAGAATTTCCTTCACCATGAATGTTACGTATTTTAACTCGATCACATATGGCTGTACCGTTAATCACTGTTTTCTTCATTAGTACACATTGTTCTTACTATGATACTATTATCTTATAGTAGGGGTTCTTGGCCAGGGCAACCCAGAGTACAGTATGAGTACACTTTGAGAATTTGATCTCTGCTTGGTCAGAATCCTATTGGTTTTTCAGCTCCCTTTACTCTTGTGGTTTAAAGTATGCCAACCATTCCACCGTTTGGCCTTTTAAAAATTCTTTCATCTCTCTTGTCTTATAATTTCCCTTGACCTACATAATTTCCCCTTAGTTTATTATGAAATGTAAAGCTTTTTTTCTTTTTCTACACAGTAGATTCCCCATCTGAATTATCGTTCTAATCATTTTGATACCTAAATTATTTCATTCTAAATATGTTCTGAATCCTTCAATGAGTATTTATTAAGATATACTATGTTCAGGGCTCTGTGCTAGCCACATTTTGGTAAATTTAGACAATTAATAATGCATTTAAACTATTGCTTACTGTGTATGGTGTTCGGAAATACTGCATATTTTAAGAAGTGGTATTGATATATTTAACTGCCTGACTAAATGGATAATCTATGTATTGATGAATAAAATACTTTGTGGATTTGATTAATGAACTAATCTTTAAGTTATAAATAGATCCTTATAAAAATGTATTTGTTATTTAGAAGTTCATTGTACACAATAGAACTTACCTTTATCGAGTAACTAAACATTTAATGATCAGATTTATACCCTGTTAATGCTTTAAAGACATTTGTATTTAATGATCCATGAGCATTTTAGTTAAATAATGTTGGCCCAAAACTATTCAATCAAAAAACTTGTCATTTGTTTGCTAAGTAATGAAGTGGATCATGTTAGGCTGATAAGGGAAATGAAGAAATCATAATGTACCTAGACTTTAATGAAGTCTCTTTGGAGGATTCTCCCCTTAAATTCTTACAGAAAAAGTATAGAAATTTGGTAGTATATTAGTAAAATTGGTGCATTGGTAACTGGTTGAATGCTCATACTCAGAGGATGCTCATCTATTTGCAGTGGGAGATATATTCTAGTGATGTGTGTCAGGGCTCTGTGTTCACCCACCTTAGTCTACATTTTTGTGAAGTATTTGAAAACATAAAAGGCATGCTTAACCAACTTGTAAATGACATGACTCAGGAATTTATCAAATTGTTAGACAAACATGTTACATGGATATTTTGGAAAACAAAATCAAGAATCAAATGTTATGATCAAGACAGAGCACATGGATTAAGGCAAGAGAAAAACTGGCCAATAGCTTCTGGAAGATTAAAAAAAAAAAGAGGAAAATGTGAGAAATGAAATCAGAGGTTTTCCACTCTACCTACTAATAATCTTTAAAATAAAACATTGATTTAAAGAGGCAGTTAATGCTTTAAGAAGTGTTTTTCTTAATCACTTTTACCCATGAGATTAAAAAGAGATAGTGGTTATCAGTGAGGAATTGCATTTGGCTCACAGTAATAGAATCCTGGGTGAAAAGATATAGAGACTTAGAGTTTTTTTTCTTCCATGTAGCATGAAGTCAGAAATTAGGCAGGCCAGGGCTGGTGTGGTAGTTCTTTGGTCATAAAAATCCAAAACTCTCATTTTTCTGCTCTGCCATCCAGAGCGTGAAAATTAAGGGTGAGACTCACACATACAAAGGCCCTCTGACAGGAAGGAGTTCGAAGAAGTCCACTGTGCCTATAGTTTGAGGAAGAAACTTGAAGAGGTAGACATAAGCCTTTATAGGCCAAGCTAGGGTTTTGGAACTTTTTTTTAAAGGCAATTAGAAAACAGTACTTACCACTAAGAAAAAAAATCCTAATTTATGAGACTCTTCCCCCTACACACCAGAGAACTAGATGACGTCACTCTGAGATTGAACCAGGGCCAAAGGAAGCATGAACAACAGAAAACAGGTATCTACTGCTAGGGGCAGGAGCTAAAATGTGGATGGAGATACTTACTGAGGTGTAGGAACACGGGTAAAACAATGTGCATCAGCAACAGTGAGAGAAGCCTTCTGAAAAACCAGCCCTCAACATAAACATAAGAAAAGACTATGGAAATTTGAAGATAGTGGAGCAATGAAGGTAACTATAGCAACAACAGAGTTCAAATCCAGCTCAACTCCTGACTATATTGTTTCAACCTACATTAATGTTATAGCAGAAGAATAAGTATGTTTATTTCCAGGCATAAATATGAGTTATTCTCTCTTACACATGATGTCTGGCTTTTATTAAAAAAATTGAGACCCCAAACAAAAGCAATAAAAAAAATTGTAAAATGTATAAAAATGAATCAATCAATAGAACAAAACGTATATGACCCAGATGCTGAAAGTCTCAGATGGAAAAATTTAAATACTATGATTAACATATTAAAGCCTCTAATGGAAAAGGTAGACAATACATGAAAAGATAAGTAATTTTAGCTGAGAAGATGGAAACTATAAGAGTTAAATGAAAATGTTAGATTAAAAATCAAAACAGTAATGATGAATGCTCTTGCAGACTCAGCAGAGACTTAACACAGCTAAGGAAAGAGTCACTAAATTTGAAGATATATCAATAAAAATGACCCTAACAGAAATACAAAGAGAAAAAGATTGGAGACATAAAAAAGCATTTGAGAGCTTTGAGGCAATATCAAATAGTCTAACATATGTGGAAACATATGTATTGTGGATTTACATGTGTTAAAGGAAAATGATAATAGCACAAAATATGGGGTAGAGGAATTGAAATTATACTGTTGTAAAGTTTATACAGGACAAATGAGGCAGAATTACAGTATTTGAATATTTAAATATACATGTATATTAAGTCTTAGGGCAATCACTAAAATTATGAGGTGTAAATCATAAGCTGATAGTAAAAATAAAATGGAATCACAAAAAGTTATTAAGACAGAAAAAGTGAACAAAAACAGATACAACAAATATTTTAAAATTAGCAAAACTAGATTTTAATTCATTCATCAGTAATATGTAAATATCAAACATACCAATTAAAAGACAGATTGACAGACTGAATAAGAAAGTAACACTCAACCATATGCTATTTACAGGAAGGCTGTTTTAAACAAAGACAGGTAGATTCTAAGTAAGCATGGAGAGAAATGTACCATGTAAGCACCAGTTTTAAAAAAGCTGGAATGGCAATGTTAATATCAAATACACTTCAGAACAAAGAATATTACCAGAGATAAAGTAGTCATTTCAAAATGCAAATGTCCAAATGTCATCAGGACATAATAATCTTAAGGGTACATACATCTAACTGTAGAACTTTAGAACACACAAAGCAAAAAAAGAACTAAAAAAAAATCCACACTTATGCTTGATGACCTCAATGCTCCCCTTAGTAATTAATAAAGCGCAAATAGAAGTAGTGTAAAGATATAGAATACCTGAACAGCATTGTCAATAAAATTGACCTTATTGACATATTTATTGAACATCTTACCCAAGAACACCAGAAAACGCATAATTTTTCAAGTGCACACAAAATCAGAATATATCATATTCTGCACAATAAAACAAACCACAACCAATTTAAAAGATCTGAAGTCATACAAAGCATATTCTCTGTATTGGAATTAAACTAGAAATCCATAACAAAAAGATACCTGAAAAATCTGAAATATTTACAGATTAACAATACACTTCTAAAGTCATGGGTCAAAGAAGAAATCTTAGAATATTTGAATTGAATGAGAAAGTACAGCATATCCATCTGTTGGAGACAACTAAAGTAGGGCTTAGGAGGAAATTTATACATTTATATTTGAAAAGAATGCTCTTAAAAATTTAAGCTTCCACCTTAAAGTATAAAAAAAGAGCAAATTAAACCTAACACAAGCAAAGAAGGAACTAATGATAGAACAGAAATCAATGAACTGGGAAATAGAAAAATAATAGAAAAAATTAATAAAAATTTGCTCTCTGAAAATATAAATAACAGTGACAAAGCTGATGAATAACAACATTTCTTCATAATTATTTCTGGATAGAGCCTTCCTTCCCCTATGTGCCTAACAGTAATATTTCAAAATTTGTTCATTTAACAACTATTTAGCAACAATTTTATGCCAGGCACTATCTTAAATACTTAAATACTTGGGATACATCAGTGTCCCAAACAAAAATTCCTGTTGACAGCCTAGTCAACAGGCTTTAATTATAGGCTACTTTATGAGAAGCTATACATAAGCCATGTCCTTCCAGGAGTTCTTGTGTAAATTGCTTCACTAATGGGATTAAATGTACATAAATGTTGCATCATGATTTAAAAATGTTTGTACTGTATATACCCTGTAGTAAAGTTTAATTTTGTGGTAGCCAAAATTTATAATAAGGTCCCTAAAAGACAAACTATTGACAGTACCCCCCTACCACCACCACCACCACCACCACCACCACCAACAACAACAACAACAATAACAACCACATGGGCAAGTCCTCTTCTAATATAGGAAAATAATCTGAATTTAAGGTGAGGTCTCCAAGCCCAACAGAGTTATCATTTTGCTATCAGTCTTTTTGCATTTCAGTTTAGGAAATTTCTATGGATATATCTTCAAGCTTACTGATTCTCTCCTCAGGGTGTCCAGTCTACTGATAAGCCTAAAAAGGCATTCTTCATTTCTTAATGTTTTTGATTCCTAGAATTTCTTTTAGATTCTTAGCATTTCTATCTCTCTGCTTACGCTATTCATCTGTTTTTGCATGCTGTCCACATTTTCCATTAGTGTTCTGTGCATATTAATCATGGTTATTTTAATATTTAAAATTCCTGTTTAATAATCACCAGATCTGTGTTAAAGCTGTCTAGTTCTGATGTTTACTTTGCCTTTCAGACTGTTTTTCCTGCCTTTTCGCCACTTGCCTTTAGCTTTGTAGTTTTTTCGTTGTTGTTGAAAGTTGGACCTTAACAGGAACTGAAGTAAATAGGGCTTTAGTGAGGTGTGAAGTTTTTATTATATCACTAGAAGTTGGGCTATGTTTAATGTTTACTGTAGCTGTAGGTTCCAGAGGCTTTAAATTCCTCTTGTATTTTTGTTTTTGTCTCCTGTTATCTTTGGATTTCCCTAAGAATTTATCCTTAGAGTTTTGCAGCACTCCCAGCTATAATCAACTGAAATTACACTGGAGCACTGATGTGGTGGTAAAGCATGGAAAAAAGAAAGTGTTCTATAACTTAATGATCACCTTTCTATTAGTAGGGCTTAGGTGAAACAGAAAGGCAGGAGGAGGTTATATTCTGAGAACTGTCCTTGCCCCAGGTGGGATAAAGATCTGGGGGAAATAATGTCCTCTAGAAAGTAGGCCTCTATCATGGAGAAGGCTCTGGACATAGTTCACAATGATTATCCTCATCCCATAGGAGATCTTTCTTGGTTCTTCACTGTGAGAACCTACTTGGGTTTCTGGAGATGAAACCCGTGGACATGTGGGGGTCTCCCTAAGACTGCAGCCCTCAGTAGTCTCACTCATGCTAGTATACACTCAGTCTCCAGCAATTCATCAAAATTACCATTTGAGTGTTACAAGTTCATGGTTTCATTGGCTTCTGCTCCAGGAAAGTAGGTCTTGGCTGTGACTCCCTGGTTTCACCTCTCTCTCCAGAGTCCAGGGTAGTGGGCTGCCTTATTATCTCGGTTCTATGATTAGTCCAAGAAAAAGGATTAGTTTTTATTTTATTTTATTTTTTCTGGTAGTAAGGATGTAAATGACAACTTTCAAGCTTTTTATGTTTTGAGCTGAAACTGGAAGTCCTTTTATTATTAATCTTTAAGCAGACAAGATGAACTACAAATTAGGTAACACAAACTAGGTCAGATACTCACTACCTTAATTTTTTTTTTTGTTTTGATGAGATTTCTCTAAATGTGTCATTTCTAAAATCAATATATTTGACTAATTTATCTGACCTATTCAGTTCCTTAAACTCTTCCAATTAAAATGGACTTTAGTGTCTAACTTGTAGATAAAATAAACCGGACCAACATCTTGCTATCATCATCTGTCTGTTCTCTCATTGGTACCTGGATCATGTGGCAAATACTATTTATTCGGAAAGTTTACCAACAGCTTCTCTGTGTATGTGATTGGGCAAGGGGAAAAGGGGGAGGAGGCTCCTGGAAGCAAACGCTACCCGGTGTCTCCCAATTACCCAGCAAAGGGGGCGGTGACCGGGCCTCCCACTGATGAGGACAAAGGCAGTCATCAACACAGGCAGAATAGGCAGTGAGGGCACAGGATGTTCTGTGCGTGGAAAGTGACTTTAGCCTCCTGTACTAGATAGGAGTTTGTGTATTTCTATGTAAACAGTTTCTACAGACCTCAGCCTGGCTCCTAACCCCACCAAACAGAGTATCCACTTGAGGAAAATCTTGAGCTCTCTAATATATTGCTAAGGGATTGCATTAGGACACAAAATTTGAACTTCCCACCCGTTTCCTTTAGACCTATAGAAGTAGCCGCCCTGCCAGCCTACCAAGAACCTCACGGCCGATTGGATCTTGTTTGTCCAATGGGAGGTCGCACCTTGGTCGGGGCGCCTCGGCGGCCGTTGCTGGGAAACCGCGTAAACACAAGGGCGCTCGGCCAGCCATTTCGTTTGCTGCGGGAGACGGTAGCTCTGGGAGCCGAAGGGGGAATTTTCTCCACCAAGATGGTGAGCCGTTTGGGGGCGAGAGGGGGGTCTCAAAACTACTTGTTTATCTGTTGATTGAACTGTAGCTGAGAGCCAGCCTGCTTCTAAAAAAGGATTTGAATGCCTAACCTGAGACTTAGTGGGAAGTCTCAGGAACTTGTATTTGCTTTCCAAGGCCTCAGGTGCAATTACTTAAGGGACGCTCTTGGTGGCTTCCAGCCCTTTTTGCATTTTCCCCATTTGGTTTGCCCGGTAAATAATCTTATTTCCCATATTTCAGGAAATTTAGGAAAAGAGTAAGAACCATTGAACAAACGAATGGAAATAAAAGTCCAGGAGACAGTGGACGAATAAGTAGCAGTGGGTTGTCCTATTAAATCTATATTAGGAAAACCTGACCAGGCATCTCAAAAGCATTTTATGGCCAAGGCAGGGGTTCGGGGGTGGGATTCCCTGCATAGTAGTAAAGAGCTAGCTCTATAGAGTTTGACTCCTTTGAATCTTGGATTTCTATTTATCAGCTGAGGAACCTTGGATAAAGCTGCTTTTACTTTTCACATCTCATCTGTAGGATAGGGAATAATAGTCCCAACTTCATCAATATATCAACGTATTTATCTACCACTTATTTATTATCTACCAAAGTTCCTTTTATTTCTGTTACCTATCTTTGTATAATTTGTTATTGGGGCTTATATAAATACATTTTTAAAAATCAGATTTTGGAACACCAAAACATGCATAGTTTTATTTTGTTATTACTTTTTGCATTATAGGACGCCAAAAAGAGAACTATGAGTATCAGTGAAAAGCATCAGAAATTAGTAGATAAAAACTACAGCACAAAATTGCATGTCAAGGCACTAAAAAAGATAGAGAATCAAATCAGGGACCAAATAGTGCAGAATGAAAATGATGACCGAGTTGAGCACAAGAGATTTCTCAGATTATTACAGAATGAACAATTTGAATTGGATATGGAAGAAGCCATTCAAAAGGTAAGTTTTACTATTCATTTTTACATCATTTTTTCTTCATTTGCTACTTGGAAATGATGAAAGCCAGCTGCTAATACTGGAATGGAGTAGATAGTAACATCAGGCAAAGGATGCCTCATTGTAAGTCAGCCCCAGTGTAGTGGTTAAAAGCTGGGTTTTTGGAGCTAGACTATAAGTCTTTGATCCTAGTTCTGCTATGTATTAGTTGTGAAACCTTGGGTGGGCAGCTTTTACTGTTTAAAGCTTTGTCTATAAAATGAGAATAATAATAGTACCCACTTCATGGTATTGTTTTAATAATTAATGAATTAATACATGCAAAGCCCTTGGAATAGTGCTTGGAAGAGTAAGCACTCAGGTTTTTTTCCCCCGTAAATATGAAATCTATAATTACTACTACAATTTTGTTTACATCAGTATAATTCTGTTGCTTTCCATAAAATTCTAAAAACAAAAATTTAAGAATACCATTAAAAAAAATTACTGAGGTTAAACATGTACATTATTAAGTGGTGGAAAATGAACACTTATGTATTAGGTATGAATTTACTCGTATTTTGATTTTTGAAATACTGCCTTGAAGAATTTAGGTACAGTTTATACAAGTATAACTCTTAAAATATGGAGACAGTTTTTCAGTGGAAATTTCTAACTATCACTTTGAGTTCCAAATTCCAGAAGCTTAGACATGATTTTTTTTAACTCTGAGCAAGATCCTAGGGATTAGATTTTAAAAAATTTTTTATTCTTATTTTTATTTAATTTTAAAGACAATCCAGATAAATCACCTCTCTCCTGCATAGTTCTTTATGCATGTTATAAAATATTACATATTAATAGCAGAATGCCACTGTCTCACCCAATACCATTAAATACCATTTTATAATCAAATTTCTGTACTTGTGTCAAAAATCTGCTTTTACATTTGGTTTGTGTTAATCAGGATCCAAAGAAGTTTCATAGAGTATATTTGTTTTTTATGTCTATTAGGTCTCTCTTCATCTAAAACAGCTCCCTCCTCAGTTTTTTTAACATCGTGTTTTTAACTTGTTAAAGTAGGCCAGTTGTTGTATAATTCAGAATTCACATTCTGAATTTACATGTTTATGTCCTCATTGGTTCCTTTCTCATATTTCCTCTAAATGCAAGTCGACACTAAAGGCATGATTAGATTTGTGTACAGCTTTTGTGGCAATCACTGACCTCGATGTATCACATCAGCAGACACATGAGGCTACTGTTAATCAGTGGGTTTAGTGAGACAGCTTGGTTCCCCTGTTGTAAAGATCCCCACCAAACTTTCATCTGTGGTTTCACCAATGAATCTTTTCCTTCATTAGGGATCACAAAACACTGATTTTCTAATTTTGTTATTTCTTTCACAATTAGTTGAGATTCTTCTGTAAAGAAGTTTCCCTCATCAACCAGGGTTATTTAATACCCTGAAATATAGTTCATATTGGAAAGGGAATAAATACATAATTCCCAGAGTAAAAAATTGGTGCCCTAGTCACTTCCATTGGTGTTTGCTGATGTTGTTTTAAAAAAAATTTTTTATTTTAGTTTTTGACTTTTTGTAAAAATATCTTTATGGACTCATGGGTCTTTATATACTTAAATTAATTGCATTTATTACTCTTTTTGATGCTCAAATTGTCCTATCTTTTGCCAGTAGATACCCTTTTATTACTTGTGTCCTTTTGACAAGACTCCTTTAATCCGTGATAGTTTCTTTGCTTTTTATCTGAACAAAATATTCCAGGCTAGTGATTGTTAATTTTATATGTCAAGTTGACTGGGCCAAAGGGTGCCCATGGGGTGGTCAAATATTATTCTGGGTGTTTCTGGATGAGATTAACATATAAATCTGTAAACCGAGGTGGTTCCATAGAGTAATGGTTAACGCGTCTCTTTACACGCAGAAAGTCCTGGGTTTGAGCCCCAGTGGAGCCACAGTCAGTACCCTGGGTGTGCCAGGCCCTGGGTGTGTGCCGTGAATGTGTGGGAGGAGACACCCCACCTTCAGAGATCCAGTTTTTAAGGGGAGACGGCAGCATCCATAGGTCAGGGGTGGAAGTGGCGGGGGGATTAAATTAAAAAAAAAAAATCTGTAAACCAAGTAAAGCAGATTGCTCTTCCTATGCCAGGTGGTCCTCATTTAATCATTTGAAAGCCTGAAAAGCTGAGTAGAACAAAAGTCTGAGTTAGAGGAAACTCCTTCCTGCTTTCCAACTGGGACTAATCAGCTTTATATCCTGCTTTCACACTTGAACTGAAACATCAGCTCTTCCTGAGTCTCAAGCCTGCCAGCCTTCAGAGATGAACTACACCATACGTTTTCTTGGTTCTCAGTCCTTCAGACTTAAACTTGAATTAAATCATTCATTCTTCTGGGTCTCCAGCTTTCCAACTCCCCCTGCAGATCATGGGACTTGCCTGCCTACATAATCACTTTAGCCAGTTCCTTATCCACTTGATTATGTTTCTCTAATTAATATGACTCATCTTGTAAATTTTTTGCTTCACATTTAGAATCAACTGTTGTACCAATGAGCTGAATTATCATTTAGTGGAAATAATATTTCAAGACAGTTTGGGTGCTAAATGTGCTTATTATTCTTGGATTATTCTTGGATTATCATTGATTCCAGGTCTTTTCAGTAGACAAAACTTGAAAATATACATGTTTTTAACTGTTTATTTTGAGATAAATTTAGTTTCATGGAAGAGTTGAAAAAATAGTATAGATAATTGCTATATACCCCTAACCTGACTTCCTTATATGTTAACATCTTACATAACTGTAGAACAATTATCGAAATGAAGAAATTAGCCTTGGTACAAAACTGTTACTGCAGGATTTATTCAGATTTTAAATATTGATATCACTTTTTCCACTGATGTCTTTTTTTTCTGTTCCAGGATCACATATTGCATTTAGTTGTCATGTCTCCTTGGTGTCCTTCAACCATAGTTTCCTCCAGTCTATGAGAGTTTCTCACTTTTTCCTGTCTTTCATGATATTGACAATTTTATAGACTATAGTTCATTTGTTGTATTAGTTTTTTGTTGCTCTATATCAAGTTATCAAAAATTTAGTGGCTTAAAGCAATATCCATGGATTACCTCACAGTTTCTGTAGGTCAGAAATCCAAACATGGTTTAGCTGGATTTCACAGTATCACAAGGCTGAAATCAAGGTGTTGTCTGGAGTACATTCTCATCTGGATCTTGCGGTCATATAGGGGTTGGCAGAATTCATGTTCTTGTGGTTGTAAGACTGAGGCCCTTATTTCCCAGATATTGCTGACATTCTCTGCCATCTGACCCTCTTCATCAAGTGGCAGTTTGCTTCTCTAAGGTCCACAGAGCAGTGACTTCAGCTACTTTAGGCTCTCCTAGTTAGGTCAGGCCCACCTGGGGAGTCTCCCTTCTGGTTAACGCTAAGTCAACTGATCGGGGACCTTCATGCTCTTTTCATGCGTAATATTGGGGGTACAAGATGTTGATATGTATTATTCTTGATTTAAACCTTGATCACTTGGTTAAGGTGATATCTAACAAGATTCTTCTCTGTAAAGTTTTATTTTGCACCGTGTAAATACTAAATATTTTGAAGGAAATACTTTGAGACTATGCAGATATCCTGTTTTTATTTAAACTCTTGTCCCCCACTAATGTTAGCATTCATTGGTGAATATTACCTTTAGCAATTATTACTTTTGGGTTATAAGTCATTTTTTATTTACCTCATTCCTTTTCATTTGTTACTTGGAATTTTTCTCTAAGAAAAAATTGTCCCTTCTCCCTCTATATTTATTCAGTTATTTATTTATACCAGTGTGGACGAATACTTATTTTATGCTTTTGGTATATAATCTAGTACTACGGTTACTTCATTTGTTGCTCCAGTTGTTCCAGTTTTGCCCTTTGGTAACTTTTTTCAAGTTGTCCTTTGTGTGCACTTCTGACATGCTCTGCTTTTTCTTCTTTTGCATTTACTTGCTTTTCGGCACCATAACATGTTCCAGGCTCAGCTTATTCTTTCCTTGCCTTGGAATCAATCATTTCTCTAAAGAGACTTGGTTCCTTTTATTGGAGAATTGTATTTAGAAACCAAGATCCGAATGATAGGAGTGCTCGTTATTATTAAGAGTTTTACTGCACTCCTCCCTCCAGGTGGAAAGAAATAGAAAATAAATGTATGTTACTCAAATCAATGCATACACACATCTATTTAATTTTGTGCCTATCTGCATATATTAATAAAACAAACCATGAGTCTACACTGGTAAAGCTGACTGCAGTCTAGTACCACAGTAGTCATTTTAGCTTTTCCTCTCTTTGTAACTGCTTTCTCAACAAAAAGAAAGCTGGGTCTTATATACAATATATTTAGTTATTTTTTCTACCTGAGTAAATAAAGTATTTCAGAATTGCTAACCTGCACCACTATAAACAACAAATGTACAATATAGATCTGTGCACAATTCTTTTTGTCTTTAGCCTGACAATATCTAGTCAAACAGTTTTCCAAAGTTAGATCCACTCCTGCCTGTCTTCAGCATTGTGGTCATGATTGATTTTTAATATAGTTAAGTTGTCATTGTCTGCATTCCAATGTTCCCCCACATCTGGTTTATTTTATTTTTAAAAACAAATTTTTATGTTGAAATAATTACAGATTCTTGGGAAGTTTTAAAGATAGTACAGAGAGGTCTAGTTTCTTCCAGTAGTTACATCTTACATAACTGTAGTACAATATCAAACCCTGGAAAATGACATTGGTCTAGTATGCTTATCCACTTGTATGTCATTTTGTCAAGTGTAGATTTGTGCAACTACCACCTCATTCAGAATATAGAACTATTCCATTACCGCCAAGACCTCATTATAGTCACACACTGTTTTCAGTCCCCACTATGCCTGGGAATGACTAACTCATTCACCATCTCTCTAATTTTTGTCGTTTCAAGAATGTTGTATAAATGTAATCATGTTTGTGACTCTGTACATATGTGGAATCACATCTGTGACTTTTTGAGTAGGCTTTCACTCAGCATAATGCTCTTGAGATTCATCCATGTTGGATGTATCAATAATTCCTTTCTGTTATTGGGTAGTAGTGCATGGTGTGGATGTTTTTGGTTGACTTTTTAAATTTGAATATTATAAAATTCATTCTTTGTGATATACAGTTCTGTGGATTTTGACAAATGCTTAAATTTCTGTTTCCACCATCACAATGTAATGCAAAAACAATTCCATTACACCAGAAGTCCCCTCATGCAGAAGTCTCCTTCCTTTTTTAGTCAAATGCTCACTCTCCTATCCCTGAAACCACTGATTTTTTTGGCACAAAAAAGGGTTACCTTTCCCATAGTATCATATAAATGGAATTACCTGAGATATAAAATTTTGGGTTTGACTTCTTAGCAAAACAAATTTGAGATTCCATGTTGTTGCATTAGTCATTCCTTTTAACTGCTGAATGGTGTGGTAGTATTCCATTATATGGATATAGCACAGTTTGTTTATCCATTCACAGGTTGAAAGAAATCTCAGTTATTTCCAGTTTTTGGCAATTATAAATAAAAGTGCTATAAACATTTGGTTACAAATATTTGAACTTTTATTGAACAAAAGTTTTTATTTCTCTTGGATAGAAATCTGGGAGTAGGATGGGTGGATCATATGGGAGATGTACATTTCATTTGAGAGTTTGCCTGTTTTCCAAAGTTGCTGCACTATTTTGCATTTCTTCAAGTAATGTATAAGAATGCCGGTTGCTTTGTGGTCTCATCAGTACTTACTGTTGCTTTTCATTCATTGAAACTTTTAATGGGATAATTATAGATTCATTTGCAGTTGTAAGAAATAATACAGAGAGATCCTACATTTCTGTACCAAATTTCTCCCAATGGTACATCTTGCAAAGTTGTAGTACAATATTACAAATAAGATATCAACAATGATACAATTCACCAGTCTTGTTCAGATTTTCCCAATATTGCTTGTGCTCATGTTAGAGTGTGTGTGTGTGTGTGTGTGTGTGTGTGCGCGCGCGCGCGCGAGCGTGTGCATATGTGTATTTAGTTCTGTACAGTTTATCACGTGTAGGTTTGTCTATCCAGCACTACAGTCAAGATACATAAGAGCTCCATGACCATAAGGATCCCTTTGTCCTTTTATAAGCAAACCTATCTCTTTCTTGTCTGCTTGCACTTCATCTCTAACTCTGGCAACCACTAATATGTTCTCCATTTCTATAATTTTGTCATTTCAAGAATGTTAAATATACAACTTAATCAAAAGACAAATTTTAATGGGCAAACTATTTTAATAGCCATTTCCCCAAAGAAGATGTACAAATGAGCAAGAAGTGCAAAAAGATGCTCATTATCATTAGTCATTAGGGAGATGAAAATCAAAACCACAATGAGATACCACTTCAGACTCATGAGTATTGTTGCAATTTTTTTTAAAGGAAAATAAGTATTGGCAAAGATACAGATAACTTGGAACCCTTATCCATTGCCGACAGAAATGTATAAAGGTGCTAGTGGCTATGGAAGACAGTTTGATAGTTCCTCAAGTTAAACATAGTTACTGTATTATCCTATAATTCTGCTCCTAACCATATACCCAAGATAATTGACAACATATGTACACACAAACTCATACATGAATATTCATAGTATTATTTATGATAGCCCCAAATCCAAATGCTCATCAGGTGCTGAATGGATAAACAAAAGCTATATAGCTATGCAATGGAATATTATACAGCCATGAAAAGGGATGGGTTACTAATATGTGCTGCAACATGGGTGAGCCGTGAAAACATTATGCTAAATGAAAGAAGCCAAATACAAGAAGGCCACATATTGTATGATTTCATTGAAATGAAATACCTAGGATAGGCAAGTTCATAGAGAAAGATTAGTGATTGCCAGAGGCTGGAGGTGGGGTTGAGGGGACTGGAGAATGATTGCTAACAAGTATGGGGTTCCTTTTGGGGATGATGGATACATTCTGGAACATTAAAAACGTATGGCCACACAAAAACCTGCATGTGGATGTTTATAGCAGCTTTATTCATAACTATCCAAACTTTAAAGCAATGAAGATGTCCTTTAGTAAATAATCCAGACAATAGAATATTTTTCAGTGCTAAAATAAGTGAGCTATCAAACCATTAAAAGGCATGGAGGAACCTTCAATATGTATTATGTAGAAGAAACAAATATGAAAAGGCTGCATATTGTATGATTTCAAGTATATGACATTCTGGGAAAGGCAAAACTGTAGAGTTTGTAAAAAGATCAGTTTCCAGGAATTTCAGGGAGGAAGAGATAAATAAATGAAGCACAGGAATTTGAGAGCAAAGAAACTACTCTGTATGATACTGTAATGGTAGATTAATATCGTTATACATTTGTCAAAACCCATATAATATACAGCACCAACAGTGAACTCTAAATTATGGACTTTAGGTGATAATGGCGTGTCAATGTAGGTTTACTGATTATAACAAATGTACCACTCTGGTGGGAGATAATGATGGTGAGGGAGACTGCTTGTGTAGGGGCAGAAGGTAAATGGAAATCTGTTCTTTCTGCTCAACTTTGCTGTGAACCCAAAACTCCAAAAACGTTAATTTTTTTTTAAAAAGTTCTGCAAGTAGTGTTGATGGTTGCACAACATCGTGAATACAGTAAAAACTACTGAGTCATGAAATGTGAAAGGTGAATTTATGCTTTGTGAATATCTCAATTTTAAAATAAAGAACATGTCTTGAGAATACTATGTAAGTGGGATCAAACAGCATGTTACCTTATGGAGTTGGATTTTTTTCACTTTGCATAATTCCTGGAGATTCATCTAGGTTGTTGCTTGTATCAGTACTTCATTCCTTTTTGTTGCTGAGTAGTATTCCACAATATGGATGTACCACAGTTTACTTAACCATTTACCTATTGAAGAATGTCTGGTATTTCCAGCACTGGCTCTTTTAAATAAATCTGCTGTAAACATTTGGGGACAGGCTTTTAAATAAACATAAATTTTGTTTCTCTGAGATAAATCCTTAAGAGTACAATTGTTGAGTTGTAATGGTAATAGCATATTAGCTTTATAACAAACTACCAAACTATTTTCTAGAGTGGTTGCATCATTTTACATACCCATCCAGCAATGTGTAAGTAATGGAGTTTCTCATCAGCATTTGGTTTTGTCAGCTTATTATTTTAGCCATTCTAACAGGTATGTGTTGATAGATCATTTGTAGTTTTAACTTGCATTTCCTGTTGACTAATGACGTTGAACATCTATTCTCTATTCATGTGCTTCTTTCCAAATACAGAATTTAATTAAGCCTGTAGATCTTACTACCATTTACAGGAAATACAAAAAAGAAACAAGTTAAATGATATCCGGGGGATGCAATCAGCCAAATTCAGAATGTGGGAGATGTGTCCTAATTTCTACAACAAATCAATGACTTGGAAGAAAAAAGTGTGTGTGGAAGGTGACTGTAGCAGAATGAGAGATTTAAAAAATAGTAACTAGGTGCAATATGTGGACATTGTTTGGATTTTGATTTGAACAAACTTAAAAAAACCATCTTTGAGACAATTGGGGACACCTGAATGTGACAAGGTATTAGACTTTACTAAGAAATTATTGTTAATTGTTTAGACATATTAATGGCATGGTTGTTATAGAAAGATAATCTTATTTGGTAGAGATCAATACTGAATTATGTATATGGTAATGACATATCTAGGATTTGTTTTAAAATACTTTAGCAAAAAAAAAAAAGGGAGTGGAGTAGAAGAGTAGGGAAAGATGATTAGCAAAATATTGATAATTGTTGAAGATGAGTGATGGCTACCTGAGGGTGTACTTTAATATTTTTCTTACTATTGGTGGTGTTTGAAATTTTCCATGACACAATATTTGGAAAAGTATTTATTGAAACTATAGGTTGTATTTTAAAATAAAACATAGTTGTTTCTCTGAGGGTACTTGTAATTTCCTGTTATAAAACAAATAAATTCATCTTTATTTAGGCAGAAGAAAACAAAAGATTGAGGGAACTCCAGCGTCAACAAGAAGAAAAATTGGCTACGGAATTGGCAAAACTAAAACACGAAAGTCTAAAGGATGAAAAGATGAGGCAACGAGTAAGAGAAAACAGGTATCTGTTTCTGTAAATTTCATTTATTTAGTCGTTATCTTTAAACTTTTATGTAATGCTTAGTACCTAAGAGTGAAATTTCTTTATATCATTGAATTAGTTAATATTTTGCTTAGAAATACTTATTGCTATACACACACATTTTAGAAAAGTTGTATTCATGGTAGTAAATTGTTAATATTTAAGGGTAAAAAAATCAATTTCTTTCCTCTAAATGTAATTTTTAAAGTGATCCCTTAAGAGAAACCTTAGGTGCTACATCAATTAATTTTATACCCCTACATCAATTTCCTGGAAAGTGGCTGGTCACTGTGATCAACACCTCTCGTGACTGCATAGGAACTTTCTTTTTCATTCAGCCCTAACTTTGAGTAACATTTTTTTCTTCTTCTCTCAAAATAGATTTCCCTGTAACATCCATGCATTTATCTGATGAAAAATAAACCATTTATGTGATGAAAAAAAAAACATTCAAATTTTGTTCTTCTGTAGGACATCCTTTCATATTTATAAATCTACTAAATATTTTCTAAGTTAAATATCCCTCATTCCTTTATTTGTTCACCATCCAGGTTCTCTTCTATAGATCTATTTAGATTGTTGGTGTTTCTTAACAAAATTTTGCCCCTACAATTTCTTTATATCATTGCACTAGGGTACTGTTTAGTACTCCTAAGAGAGAGACTATTAACCACAGGTTGAGTTACTTTTTAGGGGCACCCATGACACCTTGTTGATTCAAACTCAGGGCTAACTGAATGCCATCCTATATTTATATAGTTGAGTATATTGGAAATTTACTTTGATAGTTGTTACATTTTATCTTAATTGAGCAGGGCTTTGCAGAATATATGACCCATGGATGAGCTTCAGGAGTTTTGAGCCTCATTATATTTATATGTTTGGCAAATATACCCATGTATTTTTCCAGGTCCACAACTTTTATAAATTCTCTAAGATTATTCTTAAGAGGAGATTTAGAATTACTGCTAATGTCTTCCTTTTATTCTAGTCTTGAACTATCTTTTTTGGACCTTAATTTTCCAAGCATTGTTAGCTATCACTCATGTTTTTATAGTATCTGAAGATGAAACAAATATTTCATCATATCTTTGTTAATTTCACTAATAGAAGAATTACATAGAGAAGCTTTCCACTTCTAGCAATTGTAGACTAGATGTTTCAGATATATGCTTCCTCTGAGAGCAGACTATCTGGAGAAAACATGTAAATAAGATCTGGAAAAGGAATGAAACCAGGATGGTGAGCCTGGCGTTTGCACCTGCATTTCTCCTGCAGGTTTCTACTGATTCCAGAAATATGGCTGAAAGTGAAACATAATTCAGTCAAAAAGCATTTGGTCAGGTGTTTGACATCATTCTACAAGCTGTATACTTCAGATTTGTGTACTTTAGTATATGTTTTACTTCAGTGATACAAAATTTAATTAGATTTTATTAGATGAAGAGATAAAGTGTGAGCAGGTTAGTGGAAAACATCCAGAAGAAAGCATGGAGACACAAAAAGATAGAATAATATAGATGAACTTAAAGAGATATGGGCTATAGTGTAAAGTTCTAACACATGTATAACTTTAGTTCTGGTAGTAGACATCAAAGAGGATGATACAGAGTAGTATTTGAAAAGCTACTGGTCAAGAATTTTCAAAAATGATTAAAGACAAAGCCACAGGTTAGAAAACAATAAATAATGAAAACTACACTGAGACTCATTCTAGTCAAACGTTTGAAATCCAGTAATAGAGAAAATTATAAAAATAAAAGTAGCTACACAAAGACTATTACCTTTGAGGAGCAACAGTAAAAAGTATGAATTCTGAACAGCAACAGAGGAAATTAGAAGATGGATTTAAAGGGCTGAAAGAAAATAACAGCTCATCTGGAATTCTATACCTTATGAAAATTTTCTTCAAATTTAAGGCAGAAGTCATCCAGTTGAGTACTCTTTTAAATATAGTATGCTGCCTCTCAGCAGTGTCAAAACTGCTAAGAGTGTCTTATTTTGTGCATAAGCCATGGTAAAATTTTGACTGACATGCAGAAATGAACCATTTTTCTAATGAGTGTATTTATCCGTAAAATGGCAAGTCTAAATTCAAGGAAATGTTGGCTGTGGTGCTTAAATTAGAATTAAGAAGTCATGAGATTCTTGAATGCATGATTTTTTTAATCCAAGAAAATAACAAGTTTTTAACTGGAATTGAGAAACTCATGGCCTATTTTTATAGTATTTTCTTACAATCTTTTGTATTTCTGTGGTGTCGGTTGTCACTTCTCTTTCATTTCTGATTTTATTTGGGCACACGTTTTTGAGTCTGGTTAAAGATTTATCAATTTTGTGTGTCTTTTCAAAAAATTAGGTCTTGGTTGTATTGATCTTTCCTATTGTGTTTTTTATTTAAATTTATTTCTCTGATTTTTTCTTCCTTCTACTCACTTTGGGCTTTGTTTTTGTTCTTTTCTGGTTCCTTTTGGTAGAAGGTTATATTATTTGAGATTTACTTGTTTTTCAAGGTAGGCCTATGTTGCTGTGAATTTTCCTTTTGGAACTGCTTTCACTGTGTCCCATAGATTTTGGGTTGTATTTTCTTTTTCACTTTTCTCAAGATGTCTTTTGATTTCTTTCTTTACCTTGTTGTTAACCAATTCATTGTTTAGGAGCATGTTATTTAGCCTTCAGGTTTTTGTATGCTTTTCAGTATCCTTTGGATTGATTTCCAGTTTCATACCATTGTGATCAGAGAAGATTCTTGATATGATTTTAATCTTCTTACATTTATTGATAGTTGTTTTGTAGCCTAAAATGTGGTCTGTCCTGGAAAATGGTCCATGTGTACTTGAAAAGAAGGTATATTCTTCTGCTTTTGGGTGAAATGTTCAAGAAAATCAATTTAAAAAATTAAAAATCTGTTAAGTCTATCTTGTCTAATATGTCTGTCTGGATGATCTATCTTATTATTATTATTAATGTCAATGGAGTGAAAATTCCCTACTATGACTGTATTATTGTCAAACTCTCCTTTTATGTTCATCAAATTTTGCCTTATATATTTAGATGCTCCTGTGTTGGGTTTATACATGTTTACAAGAGTTATATTCTCTTGTGAATTGATCACTTTATCATTATGAAATGTCCTTCTTTGTCTCGTGACAGTGTTTGTTTTAAAGTCTGTTTTGTGTGATGTAAGTATCACTATCCCAGGTTTTTTTTTTCCATTTTCTTTTGCATGAGATACCATTTCCATCCCTTTAATTTCAATCTGTGTGTCTTTTAATCTGAAGTGGGTCTCTTGTAAGTAGCATATCTATGGGTCATTTTTTTTTTTTATTCATTCAGTCACCATGTCTTTTGACTGGAGCATTTAGTCCATTTACATTTAATTATTGATAGGTATGTAGTTGTTGCCATTTTGTTGTTTTCTGATTGTTATTGTAGTTCTGTGTTCCTTGTTTTTCCCCTCTTGTAGTTTGATGATTTTCTATAGTGTTATGTTTGGATTTCTTTCATTTATCTCTTGTATGTCTCTTATAGATTTTTTGTTTGTGGTTACCTTGTGCTTCATAAATTCCAGCTATGTTGATAGCAGCCTACATTAAGTTGATGTTTGCTTAATTTTGAACACATTCTAAAAATCACTAATTTTTACTCACCCCCTCCACATTTATGTTTTTGTCTTTTTTACTTTTGTGTGTTTGTGTGTATCCCTTAATTTACCATTGTGATTACACATAGTCTTCCTAATTCTGCCTTTAACATTTGTACTAGCTTTATAGTTGATTGATCCACTGCTTTTATTGTTTGCCTTTGCCCATGAAGATATTTTTCTTTTCTACATTTTCTTATTCATATTTTTTATCTTATTCTTCTTTTAAAAATCTCTTTAATATTTCTTATACTGGGTTAGTGGTAATTAACTCCTTTAGCTTTTTCTTGTCTGGGAAACTGTCCTTGGGTAGAAGTAATCTTGGTTGTAGGTCTTTGCTTTTCATCACTTTGAATAATTGTGGCATGCCCTTCTGGCTTGTAAAGTTTCTGCTGAGAAATCAGCTGGAAGTTTGTTGGGAGCTCCCTTATGTGTCACTGGTTTTTTTTTTTTCTTGCTACTTCTAGGAATTCTCTCTGTGTCTTTAACCTTTGGCAATTTAATTATGATGTGTGAGCTTCTGTGGGTTCTTCTTTTTTGGGACTCTGTGCTTCTTGGACTTATATGTGTTTACTTCACCAGGTTAGGAAAGTTTTTAGTCATTATTTAAGTAGATTTTCAATCCCTGCTCTCTTTTCTCCTTCTGCAATCCCTATGATGCAAATGTTGGTATGCTTGATGTTGTCCCAGAGGTTCATTATACTATTCTCTCTCTCTCTTTTTTTTAATTCTTTTTTTCTTTTTGCTCTTCTGGTTGGGTGTTTTCCACTACTTTGTCTTCCAGATTGTTAATTTGATGCTCTGCTTCATCTAAACTGCTCTTATGTTTTCTGTCTCCTTTTTAATATTTTCTTTCTCTTTGTTGAAATTGTCACTGAGTTCATCTATTCTTTCCCTGAGTTCACTAAGCATCTTTGTAACCAGTATTTTGAACTTTGCATCTGGTATTTTACTTGACATCATTTTGTTCTTTTTCTGGAGTTTTGTCCTGTTTGTTCATTTGAGACATTTTTTTTTTGTCTCCTCATTTTGGCTGCCTCACTGTTTTTTGTCTACGTATTAGGTAGATCTGCTATATCTCCTGATCTTGTCAGATAGGCCTTACATAGTAGGTATCCTGTGGGGCCCATTGGTGCAGTCTTTCTGGTCACCTGAGCCGAGTCCTCCAGGAGTGTCCTTTGTGTGGGTTGTGTGTTCCTTTCTGTTGTAGTTGAGCCTTGATAGCTGTTGGCACATCAGTGGGTGAGACTGACCCTCAGGGAGACTGACTGGCTATGAGGACTGGCTATGACTATAGTGGATTAGCTGTTGTGCAGGGGCTGATCCTGCAGAGCTAGGTTCACTTTAGTGGGGCTCTGGTGCCTATTGGGTCTGCCCTTCCAGTGTGTCATTTGTGAAGCTTGTTGGGTCATACTCTAGTGTGGTCTGAAGGTGGACACTAGATGTGTTGGTTCTGGAGACTCTTGGGAGGGACTCCTGTGCAGGTCCAGTACAGCTGCTGCTTGTGACCGGCCCGGGGCTACCTGGTAGGAGCTACAAAGTGATCTGTGGTTACCACTTGTGCTGTGCTTTGAGTCGCGTGGGAGAGGCTAGCTGCCGTTAGTTCCAGACTTAGGACCCTTTGGTGGGCACCACATTGTGAACTGAGGGCAGCCACTATGTGTGCTGAGCTTGTGACCGCTTAGTTGAAGCTATGTTCCAAGCTAAGACTGGCTGCTACCTTTGCCAGGCTTGGGACCACCTGATAGGAGTTATAAGTTGTTATTGCTCTCTGGTTGTGTCGAGCTTGGGGCTACTTAGCAAGAGCTATGGCACACTGAGGCCAGATGCTACTCGTTTGGACTTTGTGGAGATACTTTTACAGAAGTCCACAGCATGAGCCAAGATAGGCTGCTTGTGTGGAAAAACCACTGGAAGAGGTTTGGGCCAGGTGTGTGAGTTGGGTGGGACAGGGTCTCAGAGATCACCAGTGGTGTTACCCAGGTTATTAAAGGCTCAGATATGGTAGCTGCTAACCAGGTGGAAGGAGCAACCAACAAAGGAACAATGGCACCTGTTTCAGTCCCTGGAGAAAGCTGCCCCTGACCCCTGCCCTTCCAGGTCTTACCATGAAGTTAGTCAATCTAGTTCCTCCTCATATGTCTCTGGAGCTTTTTGAGCTGCTTCCCCTGTACTGGAGCCTAGAGCCAAGTGAGTTTGTGAGCAAGTGAGTCCGTGCACAGGTTTCTCAAGCAAAAGGAACACTTCAGTCTCTTGCAGCCCTATCTCACTGGGATATAATCTCTTTTGTTTTTCATGGCTAGATGTTATGGGAACTCCTCTTCCTAGCACTGGTGTCCCGGGCTGGGGAGGTTAGTGTTGGGCTAGGACCCCTCACTCTTCAAGGTGAACCTCTGCAAGCTTAGATATCCCTTCTGATTCTTAGTTGCCACACTACTGTTGTGGGAACTGTGCCTTCTGAATCTTTAATATTGACATGGCTTCTTTATATCCTTAGTTATAGGCATTCTGTTCAACTAGTCTTCAGGTGGTTCTCAATTATTGCTCTCTAATTTAGTTGTAATTTTGATGTGGTTGTAGGAGAAGGCAGGCACAGCATTTACCTACTCTCCCATCTTGACCGGAAGTCTCCTAAGGCAGCCTTTAAGACCAAAATTGAAGGCTTCTTCTCTAGGACATGGATACTTATTTTAAAGCACCAGTAATTAAGATAGTGTTGTTTTAGCATGGGATAAACAAATGAATTAAATGAATAGACTAGAGCAGCTCTTTACACGAAAATTGAAACCCTAATGACCTAAGGCATCCATTATATGTAATGAGTTAACTTCCTGTGGATCTGAAATAATACTGGCTATATTGCTGTCTTTGAGGAAATTAAAAATACAATCACTCAATTTCCTTTGAGGCATAATTCTCTTATGGAACCCCAGGTTAGGAAGGATGGAATGGAAAATCCAAAAACAGATCCATACATATATACACACTTCCTTTATGACAAAACTAACACTGCATTCAGAAGCAGACATTTTTATAAAATGCTGCTGGATCAACTATATAGCCATATGGAAGAAAATGAACTTGGTTTCTAGCTAGCACTACACATAAAAATCAATTCCTAAAGAGTTGTAGTCTAAAAATTAATGGTGAAACAAAGCTTTGAGAGACTAATATAAGGAAATATCTTTATGTCTGGAGTGGGCAGCATTTATCAAAACAAAACACAAAAGTCATTGACAGTGACGAAAAAAAAATACTTCTCTTCATCTAAAGAAATCACTGTGAGAGTAACCACAGACTGGAAGGAGATACTTGGCAATGCATATAACCAACAAGAGATTTGTATCCAGAATATATAAAGAACAGTAAGTAGACAAGTAAAAATGGACAAAAAATGTTGAATAAGAATGTCCCAGAAGATATAAAAATGACTCACAACATATGAAAAGACCTCAGTTCTATTAGTAATAGGGAAAAAACTTAAAATTCCAGGGCTGTATTCCACACCTGGAAGAGCGGTTAAAGTTAAAAAGAATGTCTAGAATAAAAAGGCTTTAGTGAATATGTGTAGCAGTGGGAGCACATAGGCATTGTTTATAAGTGTGCAAATCTGTACATATTATTGGGAAACTGGCATTATCTACCAAATTTGAATATAGTCTACCCTTTGACTCAGAAATTTTACTCTAAGGTATATATATATCCAATAGAAATGCGTGTACTTGTGCTTCAAATGAATGTCATTATTTACACATTGGTCGTTAGGAATTTGATGCACATTTTTTTGGTAAAGACAGTATTAATAAATTGTGATTGGGTTTGTATATAGTTTCACAATCATTAATACCCACCCCCCCCCAAAAAAAAAGTTTGTAAATGTAGCTCAGGTTCTTAGTAAAAAATATATAGACTGGGAAAATTAATCTTCATTTATAACCTTTTTATGACAAAAGGCAATCCTGTGTCATACACACTGGCAACTATAGTAGTAAGGACAGGAAGGGGCCACATCATCACACCAGGAAAATTTCTCTTCCCTTACCCCTTATGACTCTCTCTTTGTAGGTATGGAGTACTTGTAAGTTGAGTTTATAATTAGGTAAGTGGCTCTGTGTTCCTGTAAGAATTAAGAAATATATATATCTAGGTGACATCTAAGGACCTTTCCAACTCAGAATTCGCAATTTGATTGTATTCAGAATTATGGCTGGCACATTCAAATGAAAAGTTTTACATAGCATATTGTTTTCACTAAGTTTAGGAAAGTGATAGATTCAAAAGTAATTCAGGGATTATCTGAGGCCAATTCCCATTTTTTAACAGATAAGTAAACAAGCCCAGAGAAGTGAAACAAGCTTTTCCTGGTCATTCACTATTCATCATCATCGTCAAAAAATAATGACCACTTATAGAACGTTTACTGTGTTTCAGTACTTTTCTAAGCTGTTTATACACGATAACTAATTTAATTCCCATAGTTACCCCTTTTACAAATAGCGGAACTGAGGAACAAAATTTGAATAACCTGCTTAGGTTTAAACCCCCTACTATATAGTTCTTCTTTTAGCTTGATAGTATTAGTAGCTGGGCAGAAATTTTAACCAATATTGATAAAGCACCTTCTCTAAGCCAGGGATTGGCAAAAAGATTTTTAGTAATGATTACTGAAAATAAAAGCATTGAGTGGTCTAGCAAATTAATGTGTCCCATTTCACATTCTGATTTTTCTGTAAATAAAGAAAAAGACTTTTTTCAAAGTAATTATATAAATGTTTTACTTATTTAGAAAAAAGTTCTTTTAAATTTCAGATATAGATTATTTTTAAAATAGTAAGCACTGTGGTCCTCAAGTTTAAATTTCTCTTTTGTTTTTTTTTTAAAACAGTATTGAGCTCAGAGAATTGGAGAAGAAATTAAAAGCAGCTTACATGAATAAAGAAAGGGCAGCTCAGATTGCCGAAAAGGATGCCATTAAATACGAGCAAATGGTAATCGTGTTTCTGCTTATTGTTTTCTGTATTTTTAGCTTCATTTAGAAAACTAAAAATAGACCAATTTTTTGAAAATTGTTACATACTGTAAGGAATTTAGACTGCTAGATTTCTCAAGTACTTTTATACTTTTCAGATCTTTAAGGTATAGGAAATCATGGATTATATATTGAGCCTTGTTTAATAGTAGAGCCTTTCAGAGACAAAGAATTAGGTTGCTGCTTAGAATGAATGGTTTTATTCAGTAACTCCCAATTTTCTTTATGGTCTCTAACCAATTATTCTTTGACAAACCAATATATTACAAGTTGTAAGCATTATCAGTATATTTTAATGTTATTAAATATTTTATTTTTAAATGTTTTAAAAAATAAACTAATTTTAAGTAGTAAACCTTTCTGTCTTATAAACAATAATCTCTTATCATGTTTCCATTTATCTGTTCCCTAGACAGATAAAAATATATGTAGCAGGCTTTACAATACTCAATTACATTTATTTAAAATATTCTATCACACTGTGCTCAGATTTGTAAATAGAAAGATAAATTTTGTTCTGATAATAGAAACATGATGCTGAAATAGCCAAAACCATGATGGAAGAACATGAGAGAGTAATAAAGGAAGAGAATGCTGCAGAGGACAAACGAAATAAAATAAAAGCACAGTACTACCTTGACTTAGAGAAACAACTTGAAGAACAAGAAAAAAAAAAGCAGGAAGCTTATGAGCAATTGCTGAAAGAGAAACTCATGATTGATGAAATCGTTAGGAAAATCTATGAAGAAGATCAATTGTAAGTTAATCCAAACTTTTGACATGCCTAAAGATTTACATTAGAGTAATCTCAGGCTTGTTTTGAAGAGGTATAGCATCTGAATAGCGTCTCATACACAGTAAGTCCTTAGTATATGTTAAGATCATGTAAACTGATAACTCTTATTTGTCATGGTTAGTATGATAATTATCTGGTAATTAATAAATGCTTATTAATGACTAAACCTTTTTCTTAAATATGCCCACATATATTATATGTCAGAGGACTTCTTTTCTGATGAATTTCCCTGGTAGACAGCTGAAGTATAGGGTGCTGTGAGGCCAATGTAAATAGGTTGTAGCCTTTTTGAAATGGGATGCATAAAACTTCATTAATAGGTTAGAGAAGAGGCATAGTAGTATTCTACTCAGAGACAATTCATAACTCATATATTTAGTGGCACATAGTGGACACTCAGAATGTTGCATGAATGAACAAACTGTAAATAAGAAAGCCACTTGTCCACATTATTGACGGAAGGAAATGACATTTTTTGATATTTGATGCACTTTTGAAATTATTGTACTATTGCATTTTAGAGAAAGACAGCAAAAGTTAGAAAAAATGAATGTAACTCGAAGCTATATAGAAGAGTTTAAAAAAGAGCAGGCTCTCTGGAGAAAAAAGAAATTTGAGGAGATGGAAGAAGAAAATAGAAAAATCTTAGAGTTTGTCAACATGCAGCAACAAAGAGAAAATGATTGGATGGCAAAAGTTCAAGAAAATGAAGAAAAAAGGCTACAGCTTCAGAATAAGGTATTAAAATAACCACTTATTTAACATTAGAAAAATTCTGAAATGTTTGTTATAGGATTTGATTCCTATAAATGTTTGAATGTTTCGTTCTTTTTAAAAAATATTTAATAGCTGGCTCAGAAATTGGAAGAAATGTTGCGGCAACGTGAAGATTTGGAACAAGTGCGACAAGAATTATATCAGGAAGAACAAGCTGAAATACATAAGAGGAAGCTAAAAGTAAGTTTTGGAAATTGAAATGAAGCAGTAGAAAGATATATTTAAACACAACCATATTGATAAATAAATTATATGTAAATGGTATAAACGCTACAATTAAAAGAAATTTTCAGGCTGAATAAAAATGCTAGACCCAGGCTGCATTTCACAGATTGCATAAAAAGCATGATACAACTATGTTGTTTATAAGAAACACGGTTTAAATATGAAGACACATATCATTTAAAAGCAGAAGGATGGAGAAAGATATACCATACAAACATGAATCAAAATCAAGTTAGAGTGGAAATCATGATTATAACAGGGTTAATTCATCTGAAGGATGTCCTAGGCCTAAGTGTGTATGAACCTATATCAAGCTTCAAAATATGCGAAGTACAACTGACAAAACCAAAAGGAGAAATAGACAGATCCAGAATTATAATTAATGATTTCAGTACCTCTTCTAATGTACATATAGAATAAGTAGTTAAAAATCATAGGATATAGTGTTGAACAACAATATCAACAAACGACATTAAGTCAAGATGATTTGCTGATTTTCTGATTGGGTTGTTTGTTCATTTATAATAGAATTTTGAGGTTTTTTTTGTGTTATAGATACGAATCCTTGTCAAGTGTGTATTTTACAAATATCTTGTAATCTTTTGCTTATCTATTCGTCCCCTTAACAGGGTATTTCTCTGAGCAAATGTTTTCAATTTCTATGAAAGTATCAATTTCTGCTTTTATGGATTGTACTTTTTGGCATTTATTCTAGGAAGTCTTTGCCTAAACTCTGAAGAATTTCCCCCTTTTTCCCCTAAGTTTTTGACTTTCACATTTAAGTCTGTGATCCATTTTCAGTTAACTTTTTGAATAAGGTATGTGACTTGGGTCACGTTTCCGTTTTTCCTTTTGGATGTCCTGTTGTTCCACGCCATTTGTTGAAAGATTCTCTTTCCTACACTTAAATGCTTTTGCACCTTTGTTAAACACAGTTGAGCATATTTGTTGGGTCTGTTCCTGGGATCTCTGTCTGTATATAGATGTGTCTGTCCCTCCATCAATACCACATAGTTTTGATTACTGTAGGTATATAATAAGTCTTCAGAATTGCTTTAGCTAGCCTAATTCCTTTGCCTTTCCATATAATTTTTAGAATAATCTTGTCTCTATCTACAAATAGTCTTCTGGGATTTTGATAGGAATTGCATTAAATTTGAATATCAGTTTGGGGAGGACTGACATGTTTACTATGTTTTTCCAATCAATGAACATAGTATGACTCTCCATTTATTAGATCAGTTTGGAGCATAGAAATCCTGTTTTGTTTTGTTACTTTTATATCTAAGTATTTAATTTTTTTAGTGATTATAAATGGAGTTTTAGTTTTAACTTCAGTGTGCATGTACTCATTGCTAATGAATTGGCTTTTTTATATTTATCTTGTATCTTATAACCTTGCTGAATTCACTTAGTAGGTCTAGCTGGTTTTTTCCTCGCTACATTTGTCAGTCATGTATTTTGCAATTAAGGATAGTTTTACTTCTTGTTTTTGTATCCGTATACCTCTAATTTCCTTTTGTTCTTTTTGCCTTGCTGTTATTGTACTGGCTAAAATTTCTAGGACTGGCTAGCACTATGTTGAGTAAAAGTGACAAGAGTAGACATCAACTATTTTATTACTTAGGTGGGCACATGAAAACAATGTGCATCCTGTTCTATAGGTGTCCATGAGATCCTATTGGTTGTTGTTGGTGGTAAGTTCTTCTATATCCTTGTTGATTTTCTGTCTAGTTGTTCTATCAATTGTTGAGAGACGGTTTTTGAAATTTCTAACCATAATTGTGGATTTGTGTATTTCACTTTCACAAAGCGATTTTTTGAGGTAAAATTCATGTGCCATAAAATTAACCATTTTGTTTTAAAGTGTATAGTTCAGCAGCATTTAGTACACTCACAATGTTTTGTTGAAACCATCACCTCTGTCTAGTTCCAAAACATTTTCATTATCACAAAAGGCTACATTGTACCCATTAAGCTATATGGATATACCAATTTTGTTTATCCATTCAACATTTGAGGGATGTTTTATTTCCACTTTTTGACTACTGTGAATCTTGCTGCTATGTACATTGCAAAAACTTGTACAAGTTTTTGTTTGAATATTAAAAAAATATTCCTTAGGGTTGTACCTAGGAGTGGATTTACGGGGTCATACTGTTTTCCACAATGGCTGCACTATTTTATAGTCCTACTACCAATGTATGAGGGTTCTAGTTTCTCCACATCCTTGCCACCACTTGTTATTTTCTGTCAAATTATATAGAACAATGAACTCAAAATGAGTAAGACATAAATAAGAAAGCTGAAGGTGCAAAATTTCTAGAGGAAAACAGGAAAATGTTTTATGAACTTGAGAATGGCAAAGAATTTTTAGTAGGATAAAAAAGGCATGAGCCATAAAAGAAAAAGTTTATAAATTGAACTTCAACAAAATTCATAATTTCCTAACATTGTTAGGAAAATGAAAATGCAAGCCAGTCTGGGAGAGACTATTTCCTATACACATATATAAAGAACACTTATAACAGAATATAAAGAACCCAGTTCTTTTAAATGAGTGAAAAGTTTGAACAGACACTTCATAAAACAAGATATATAAATAGCTGAATACACAATAAATTATAGCTAGCAGTATTTTTAATATTTTCTAGCTAGATCAAAATAGAACATTATTTTAGATACATTGTTTCATCAAGAAAAAGATACCATGTATTGATATCAAAACCTATTACATGTACACTCTTAATGATTAACTATATATTAGAATATAATATGTACAGCTCTTTTAAAAACATCTTAATGAAATCCACTTATATATACCTAATATTACCCCCCAAAATTAAGAATAAAATGGTGAAGACAGGAGTGTTATCACCAGATAAGTAGAACATAAAGTGAATCACAGATACCATGTATAAAGGGTATAATCAGTAATGAACATTTAATCTTCCTGTAATATTACACTGAAATATACAACTTTAAAAGCTATTAGAGCTCCAAAGAAAATTTACCAGAATACTACCAGGGGAAAAGGTGTTTGATATTACTAGAGATTAAAAACAAATATTTTAACCTACCAACTGAAAATCTACGTTTTTTTAATTAATATTGGCTGAAGAGAAAACTTGTTTAGAGGATGAAATTACTACATATCAAAATCTATGAGATTTTGTAAAACTAAATAAGAAACAAAGGAAAAAATAGTAATGTGAAAATCTAGATGGCACAGCTTTCTGATTTAAAAATACAGTGATTTCAAAAAATGTGGAAAAACCAGACAAAATAATATTAAGTATATTTCCTATATCAAAAGCCTTTTGTGCCCTGCCTCACATTCTCTCAGCTTCACCTCCAATTTCAGTGACAGCTGTGGAGAACAGTTGTAAGGGCTCAGACTGACTCGATGCCGACAGCTTCCTAAAGTGTGGGGGTGAGGGTGGGAGCAGGGAGTTAACATTCAACAATGGACAGAAGTTTAAGGATAAATGTTTCTTCCTGTTGGCCTTTGGGAAAGGGTTGGGGAAGGTCCTGAAAGGCACTCCATGCCTTCCTTACAAGGTCCTGGCAAGATTAAGCCTCAGGTGCCCAGGGTGGTAAGGAGCTCAGTGATGTACCCTTGTGTTGACTTTTCTTCCTTCCCTGTTTTACTGTCCCTCTTTAATGCTTTCTGAGATCCTTGATAAAATACCTATATACAAGTCCCTGTTTAAGGCTCTGCTTTCAGAGGTGAACCCAGACTAAGATACCTCTATAAGTTTTCAGGCTCAGAGTAGTTGTACAGAAAATTACAAACGTTCAGTAGGCAGCTATTTCTCAAACTACATAATAGGTTTCAGAACACAGAAAAGGATGGAAAATTATGTAACTTTATACCCCTAACCCAGACATTTCAAAGAGTACATGCAAATTGGCTCACTTAAACCCCACTTTTTAAAAACGTGTGTCTTTATTACAAAGATTATAAAGTTGAAACCACATTTTTCTTTTAGCTAGAATTCTTCATACAATGTAGGTTATCTTCAGCCCTTTCAAGGTGTGAAGATGTAATTTAGCAAAATGAGACAGCAGCCACACCAGGAAGACCAGGTCACTGGCATAGCTTTGGTAGAGTTATCATCATGGGATTTGAGCAGCGGGATGTCACCTTGGTTCCCTGGACTTCTTGGAGTTCTCTATGCCACCTGATGGCCAGTAGTAAATCCCTTATAGTTTGTAGTCTGTAAGAACGAACCTTGACTGTATAGTTGTTAAGGCAATATTTTGAATTCCTTGAGGAATCCTAATTGATAGATGATAAATGTAGTAAAGTGTTATTGTCAGAATCTAGGTGTTAAGTATATGAGTAATCACTGTAAAATTTACATTTTTTGGTTATGTTTGAAATTTTTCATGAATGTTGGGAAAATTAAATCTTATAGGAAGGACATTAACTTTTCCAAATAAATTTGAATGTCCCTAAAAAACTTAGGATTTTCATTGCTAGATTATTCTGAAAATTATCAATGATTTGAATAGCTTCAGGCAAAATGCTAGAATGATTCATAGTTGGTACAAATTTCACAGAACACAGATTTAATAAACTTAGGTGTGCAAAAAGTTTTCATATTAGCTCTTTTCAAAGTAGTTATGTGTTAATTCTGAGTATAAAAACAAGATGGTAATTTAATTTACAAATTAAAATTTAAAAACAAGTAAAAGTAACATTTTCTCTAACCAACTAGTTTTAAAAGGATAAGGCAAAGTATTATCTTAAAAGGCTTAATTTTTTAGTTCATAGTGTAACACTAAGCTTAACCAAACTGTCCCACTCTCTCTTTATAACTGCTATAAAAAAAGTTACTCAGTTAACTTTTATATACATTATTGTTTAGGAAGAAGCAGAAGAGAAATTGAGAAAGCAAAAGGAGTTGAAGCAAAATTTTATAGAACAAATGGCTTTGAAGGAACTAGTATTACAGGCTGCAAAAGAGGAAGAGGAGATCTTTAGAAAAGCTATGTTAGCTAAACTTGCCGAGGATGATCGAATAGAATTAATGAATGCTCAGAAACAAAGAATGAAACAACTAGAACACAGGAGGGCTGTGGAAAAACTTATTGAAGAGCGTCGCAACCAGTTCCTTGCAGACAAAGTAAGTGTTTTGTTTCTTAGTCATTAAACGGCAACTGGCTCATGTATTTATTCTTCCACTAAATATTTAACTGAGAACCTTTGATGTGCCAGATAATGTTAGATATCTGTTTACTAATCACATGACATATACATTTTTTTTCCTTTCTGGTTTCCACAATTTTGACAAGGAGTGGTCTGAAGAAATAGTGACCATAGGAAATTAGTTATTTCATAGAAAAGCTTTGCATTAATACTACTTTAAGCTAATTCTTAGTTGAAATTCACTATTTCAGTGGTCTTCCTTTTAGCATTCTTCCCTATCTGACAGGATTTTTGGGATGCATTTTCATAAGAGATCTTTTAAGCCCTAACACTTCTTAAAGCTAGCCTCCTCTTCCATATCATATGGCTCAGAATTTTGGTGTGATTGAGTATTTAGAACTCTTTCCTAAGAAATACTGGTTCTCCCTATATAACTCTTGCTGGTACTCTTGTGCTTCATATAGGCTTTTAAAATTTTGATATGGGAATATCTTTTAGATATACCTATTATGTTCTACCCACTTTTTTTGTCTGACACTGCAAGCTGCCTTCAGCCATAGGGTAAGCATTCAATAAATATTTGTTGAATTAATTAGGAAATGACTTCTTTGAACATTTCTTCTTGGGTCAGGAAGCTATTGTCCTGAAAATATGTACTTGTCTCCCTAAAATCCCAGTTGTAACTACTGTTGTTTGTAACTTTAAAAGAATAGTGACTACAAAAGATACGTATATATAATATGTATATATCATCTGGTGTCTTTTTGAAGTGTCAATAAATATCCATCAATTTTATCTAATTCATTTTAAGGGTAAGTTTTGATAACTTCTTAAAAGGTTAATGTATTTTGTGATAATAAGTACAGTTTTACTTAAATTTCCAGCAACATGAACTGGAAGAATGGCAGTTGCAGCAAAGAAGACAAGGATGTATTAATGCAATTATTGAAGAAGAAAGACTGAAACTTCTCAAAGAACACGCTACAAAATTATTAGGCTATCTTCCTAAAGTAAGTGAGATTTAACTCAAAGTGGGTTCCTCATGATCTCTACCAGTGGGGAAAACTATGGTATTAGGGTTACAGAAGGCCTGGGTTTCGCTTGTTCTTGCTGTTACCAGGCAGCAGTGGGATCTTAGCCAGTCACTGAACAGCTCTAAAATAAGTTAGTCTTGAAGTATGAGCTAGATTTATTGAAATTAAATTTTAGAGATTCTTTTCTCTCCTTTCAATGTAAGAGGTCTAAAACTAAACTACCCTAAAGCAATTGTGAGACTTTGTTTCTCAAAGGTGATACTGATTACAAGATGTTCCTTGTGTGTCATTAATACCATTGAGATACATGCTTGAACTGAGCCTGTGATGGAACTGCTCTACAATAGGAGGTTGTGTTATAACTAGGTAACCTATTTTTAAAAGTTATTCCAGAAGATAGCAAATTTTCATATACATCTGAAATATTGTGACTATAACAACTGAGTTTCATAGGCCACGTAAACATCTGAACTCATGTAAATAGTTTCCATCCTTCAGTTATAGAAATTATGCCATTTGATATTAAATTGGAAGAATCGAGTGCATATTTTGTATGTAGTCCAGTGCTAAGGAAGGAAGGAAGAAGAGAAGTAATTATTGGCCACAGGACCTTATAGTTCAATTGTTTAAACAGGATTAATGAATACAAAATTATGTATTAATGAAAAAAAGCCATATAGAATTTATAAATTCCAATGAAATAGACTACACATCCTTGGAGAGTCTTGAGGCTTAGATATTTTTTAAGGAAATAATTGTGGAGACAAAGAGTCTAGTAAACCAGATATCCTAAAGTAACTTTTATCCTTTAGGTTCTGATGGACCCAACTGACCTAAATTATTCTGTAGATCCTTTAATTATAAGTACATACTTAAGTTCAGTTGGTTTTAAAGAGCCTTTTACTGTAAGGGAAAAGAAAGAATTTCAAAGGGCTAGTTTAAATGGTTTAACTCCAAACCTGGATTCTTTCCTGCAAGATTGAATGTTTGGTGATTAGCCAGAGGCAAGAGCCACTCCCATGCATGGATCTGGCAAAGCTCAGTCTTATCACCCTGTACCCCATATCATATTGTAGGGCTGTTTCCAGACAAGGGTAGGTAGGGTATAGTATCAATTCTTTCTCATTCACCCAATCCAAGCAGTAGTACTTATAGTAGCAAAGTAGAAGAGTCCAGATTCCTGTGACACTTTTAACATTGGGACTGATAAATCAGAAATTAGGTTAGTCTAAGAATATTCAGTATATACTTCAAGTCATAATTTCAGAAAATGATTTTCATAAATCTTGGAGATAACTACAAATTTCACGTCTATATATAAGTATTAATGATATATTCTGGCATTCAAAGTAACAACATATTTTTCTTGTAGGGAGTGTTCAAAAAAGAAGATGATATTGATATGCTTGGTGAAGAGTTTAGGAAAGCATATCAGAAAAGGAGTGAAATTTGTGAAGAGAAATGATAAGATGTGGTAAAACCTGGGTTCTCTTGCATGTTACCACTAGATGTCAGTGTAACTCTTGTTTTCCAGTTCAGTGTTAGGACTCCATTGTCTATTTGGATTTTCTAAGATACGTCTAATTGTAAACAATTACTACAAGAAAACATGCTTTTTTGATCATTAAAATCCTGCATACTTTTAACTGCAAAATTGCTTTCAGTCATAAAAGTGTTTTTGTACTGATAATATGAATATTTGAGTTCTATACCGTGTTACAGCATTCCATATATATAAACATAACATAGTCTAGGTTTGGCCTGACTTCTCCATACCACTGCTATGTTTAGAACTTTAGGAACTTTACACTATCATTTGGCTAGGGAAATAAATGTTTAGATTTAATCTTTGTTTAAAGCATCTTTCTGAGCATGTGACAACATGGGGAGCAGACAGCCATCTAAAAGCCAAGGCCTCAAAAGAAGCCAACACTATGCCCTCAGCCTTCAGAACTGTAAGACAATTTGTTATGCCAACCCCAGCAAATTAATACAAAGTGAAATCTTCACATTGTGTTTTTAAACATTAAGTATTTTTAAAAGTACCTTTTATGTCTATTGTAAGAGAAGAAAAGTAATGTGCTTAATTGTCAAGAAATTAAAAACAATTTCAGATAAACTACCATTTATGAACTAGAGCTAAAGCTCCAAAACGTAAAATATTTTCTATTCAAGTATAGTTGAGAAAGAATCAAAAGTTAAAATTTTATTTATTTTATATTTTCCCCCAACCTAAACAAGGAATTCTTTAGAAGTGTTTTAATTTCATTATCAAATACAGTCATTGCTTAAGAATAAAAATAATTCAAACCCTTATAAGTTAAAATGTATAGTCATTACATACTGTTGATTGTAGAGACTAAGTAAAGATCATTTAAGGATTTCCCCATTCAAGTGCCTTTAGAAACTCTTCTTCAGTGAAAGACAGCATCGTAGCAGCTTCAATATGCATCTGTTTTTTTAAAAAAATCAATATTGTCTAATAGAGTATTAAGAGTAGACCACAGAAAATTTGAGTGTAGAATATGCTATCAAATTGTAAGTTGTTGTAGGACTGTGTATTCTAAATCCAATAAACATATTTGAAATGGTATATTCAAGGGTCACCTTTTTGTCCAATGGCAGTACTGCACCAAACTACTATGAGAACAACTCAATAATACTGCTAGCACCTACCCTTTGCAAAAAGTAGCAGAAAAATGAATTCGTCTTACTACCAAGTAACTCATGTAGAGGATGGAACAGTGGTGGTTTGGAATCAAGAGGCAAACCCATCTCCTAAGATAACATCTATTTTTGTATATGGTATTTTGTAAATACAGTTAGAGAGTACCCTAACTGTATTTACCAGTCCCATTTTTCACATTATTAATTTGCTTGCATGAAAATGTCTATTTGCTTGTGTGACATATATAAATCTTATAGATGTCATATAGATTAAATATATAGTTTAACTTTTTTAGGGTAGACTCACCTTCTGCCTTTTTAAAACATCAATTAATTTTAATTGCTTCTTGAACCCTATTATTAATTCTCCTTTTTGTTTTTCTAGCTTCTTGTTTTCTGATATTAATGCTTCGATTTTTTTGTGTTCTTCAGTTGCTATATCCTGCAAAAGGAAAAAAAGTACCATATACTTTTGTAGTCTTTTAATGGAAGAATTATAAAAACTATTATCACATCAATAACAAAACCATTTTTAACTGAAATATAAAATTTTTGGTAAAGCTCTCTTTGATAACTTTTATGATGCTTAGGTCTCACATTTTAAAAACGTAATCCTCCTGATAGTAGCAAATAGAAATTCTGGACACAATTTTTAAAAACATTTGAAAACACGGATGAGTAGTTAATAAGCAGAAACTGGAGGTGATATCGATCCTTGAAAAAAATAAAGCATATAGGTTGAGATCCACATTCAGCTGGCTTCTGAGAGCACTTTCCAGTTCATGGGTTCACACAAAATAGACCTGAAGCAAAAAGCAGTAATCTTATTGGGCTCAGGAATGAGACAATAGAGCTGCTGGGGTGGTAGAAATTTCCAGGTGAGAAAAGAGCCCCTAAAATCTGCAGACACCTAAATACCATGTGCAGATTGAGATTCCAAAGAACCCAGTAAAGGCAACAGCTGTGGTCTAAAGAGCCGAGGAAAGAATTCTACCACTGCCCAAGACAGGAGACTGAGTTTGTAATCCTGTTAGAAATTATGTGGATGAGCTCTGAAGTAATTTGGACAATGCAGGAAGAGGATCGGTGAATTTTAAGACAGGTCAGTAGCAGTTACTAAGTACAGAAAGATCTTATACAGTAAGTCTTCAACATCATCAACATATTCTGTGACTTTAAGTGAAATGATAATATGACGAAACCAATTTCAGCATAAGCTAATTGATATAAATAAGAGTTAAGTGCTTAAGGCATCTCATTAACATACACATTATTCAAGGAGCTGCTATATTTAAAAATGTTAATCTCATGCAAAAGGAAGTACCAGAAGGAAATCTGAATCACATACATACACAAAAATACCAGAAATAGTAACATGGTAAATATATTTTTAATTTCCTTAAAAATAATTGAGAGTGATGTCAGCAAGATGGCAGAGTAGGGAGATCTGGGCCCTTGTTCCCCAAGGAACATCCATGGAAATACTGACTATATAGACCAGTATAACATTATGAGGACTCTAGAAGCCAATTAAGCAGCAGCAACCTAGCAAAAGCCACAAAGTAGAAGATTTCATGGCATTTATGTTCACCCTTTCACCTCCCAGGCATAATTAAAAGAAGCCTCTGTTTTCAGCTCCTCCTTTGGGATGGGAAAGGAAAGAATAGAGCTTGGTTGTGATGTTCTGACTTGTCTGAGGGCTGCCTAAGGGACTGGTTTCTGTCTTGCCTGACTCAGAGCACTGATAGAATGGTGGCATCATTTGGATAGCAGCTTGGAAGCTGCTGAAAGCAGCGGCGGGTCCTGCTGGACATGAGGGTTGAAGAGGTCTACAGAACCACAGCTGCCTAGGGGCAGGAGATTATGAGCAGAGGAATAAAACACAACATCTGAGACTCCAAAAATAAGCAGACTGAGACTCTTAAGAAATAAAGACATTTAAATGAGAGACAAAAAGCTTTTAAGACATAGGGAAAAAAATTAACAAAATGTCAATAGGAAGTTCTCCCCTATTAGTAATTACTTGAAATATGGATGGATTAATAAAAACAAGACCAACTACATTACATGTAGAGAGATCTACAAATTTGGTGCAATTCTATCAAAACCAATGGTGTATTTTACAGAAATATAAAGAGCCATCCTAATATATGAAATCTCAAGGGCCCAAAAATAACTAAATAATCTTGAAAATGAAAAACAAAAGTGGAGGTCCCTCACTTCCTGATATTAAAACATTTTGAAGCTAATGTAATTGAAACAGTGGTACTAGCATAAAGACATATAGACCAATGGAATAGAAAGCCCAGAAATAAATCTTCACATATAAGATCAAATGATTTTTGACAAGGGTGCCAGGACCATTCACTGGTAAAGGACAGCTTTTTAAACTGTTAGGAAACTGGATATCGCCATGTAAAAGAATGAAGTTGTATCTCCTCATCTAATACTCTATACAAAACTTAACTCAAATTTGGTCAAAGATCTAAATATAAACCCTAAAACTATGAATTAGAAGAAAACACAGGGAAATGGTTCATGACATTGGATTTGGTTGTGATTTCTTGGTATGATGACAAAGCACAGATAAAAGATAAATTGGGCTATATCAAAGGACACAACTATGAAAAGGAAACCTACAGAATAGAAACTATTTGTAAATCATGTATCTGATAAGGAGTTAATATCCAGAATATATAAAGAACTCATACAAATCAATATTTAAAAAAATTTAAAATGGGCAGAAGACTTGAATGGACATTTTTCCAAAAAGATATACATATGGCTAACAAGCAGTAATCCTTAGGGAAATGCAAATCAAAGGCACAATGAGACACCACCTAATAAACCTTAGGATGAGTACTATCAAAAAAAACAGAAAATAACAAGTGTTGGTGAGGATAGGAAGAAATATGAATCCTTGTGCACAATTAGTGGGGATGTAAAATAGTTCAGGTACTATGGAAAAACAGTATGGTAGTTCTTCAAAAAATTGAAAAAGATTTATCATATAATCCAGCAATCCCACATCTGGGTGTATACCCCAAATAATTGAAAGTAGAGTCTCAAAGATGTATTTGTACACCCAAGTTTATAGCAGCATTATTCACAGTACTCAAAACAGGGAAGCAACCCAATGTCCATCAACCAATGAACAAAATATAGATATACATATAATGGAATATTATTCAGCATTAAAAAGGAATTAAATTCTGACACATGCTACAACATGGATCAACATTACAGACATTATGCTATGTGAAATAACCCAGTCACACAGAGACAAATACTATATTATTCCACTAAGTGAGATATCTAGAGTAGTCAAAAATCATAGAAATGGAAAGTAGAATGGTGTTTGCCAGGGGTTGGGAGAGAAGAATGGGGAATTGTTGTTTAATGGACTTAAGAGTTTCAGCTTTTGCAAGATGAAAAAAACAGTGCCGGTGTTTGGTTGCACAACAGTGTGAATACATGTAACACTACTGAATTGTATACTTAAAAACAAGAAGGTAGAGTGACGTCAGAGTCATAGCAGAGTGAGAGATGTCCCTGGATCTCCTCTTGAAATAGTAAGCTGATCATCTAAAATTCAACAAATAACACCCAACTTGCACACAAGCACATCTGAGCAAGTGATCTGCTCCTAAGAACTTTGAGAAGTTATAGAAGCATGGGAATCTTGAGGGCAGATTGAGAGGAACAAAGAAGCTGCCTCTTGCAGCGAGAACACTTCCTGCAAGAGGAGGGCAAGGGAAGAAGGTGTGGCTGGTTCCTTGAACAGCCCTGCCTGAGGGATCTGTGAGCTCCACATAGTGGAGTCCAGGGATCAGGGCAGAAAGTAAAGTGGAATCTAAGTGCAGAGGGGCAACAGGTGGGTCTTAGTAGCCACAGTTGCAAAGTACAAGGCTGATGAGACATGGAGACTAGCAGCAACCCCCATCCACCAACCCAGAGTACACTTTCCCTCATATTCTCCAAGACCAAACACCATGAAGCCCTAGGGGGATCTGAGCAAATGCTACCAAAACTGTTGCTAACACTGACAGGGACTGAGACTGAGAACAGAGACTGTGATTGAATATTTATAGGATAAAAAGGCATCACTGTCTCAAAGCAGGGATCCAAGAGGCTTGGACGCTACCTACTGAAAATCAAAAGAAAAACACCTTAGCAACAGGCTAAAGAGAGACCTCTATATAGTAAATCTTTCTGAGGTTAAAAAAAAAGAGGCAGAATTTACTCCCATTAATTCCCAGGTGGATAAATAGTCCATTAAACACCATGGACAACCAAGGTGACAAGGCAGCTCAGAAAGAAAAATCTGCAGAGAATAAGCTTAAAGACACAGAAATATGCAACTTAAATGGCAAAGAATTCAAGATTGTACTTCTGCAAAAACTCAAAGAGTTCTAAAATAACTCAGCTCAACAATTCCAAGAGTTGAGAAAAAAATCAGAACAGCATAATGAATTTTTTACCAAGGAGATTGAAATCCTAGAAAAGAACCAAAAAGAACTTCTGGAGATGAACACACTATGCAATAAATAATGAAGTAGCAAGCTTAGGAAATAGAGTTGACCAAATAGAGGAAATGATCAGTGATATTGAAGATAGAAATCTAGAAATAATTCAGAAGAAAAGAGACTGAAAAAGGAAAAATAATGAAAGAGAAATATAAGAACTAGTTGACAGCATCAGGAAAGGAAACATAAGAATAATGGCTATTCCAGAAGGAAAAGAAAAGAAGGGATCAGAGAGCATATTCAGACAAATAGTTGACGAGAATTTCCCAAATCTAAGGAATGAACTGGAGCTTCGAAACTAAGAACTAAATGAACATCCAAAAAGGCCTATCCAAGATACATTCAAACTATTAAATGAAAAGAATTACCAACCAAGAATAATGTCTCTGGCAAAGCTATCCTTTAGATATGAAGGAGAAATAAAGACCTTTACAGACATACAAAAGTTGAGGGAATTCTTCACTATGAGGACTGCATTACAGAAAATATTGAAAGGCGTCAACTCACCTAAAACAAAATGACACACACAAAAAATCATAACTATGAGGAAGATGACTGGCAGGCAGACAGAAGCAGAGAAGTGCAACCCTTATCGAGAACAGAGCATTATAAGCTTAAACAGTAATAAGAGAATTGGTATTGCAAGACAGAAATGAACATTCAGCATACATAGGGACAATGTGAGACAATAACAGAAAAAGGGAGGATTCAAAGATAAACATTCACAAAGGGGAAAGGAGATAAGGCACATGCAGAAGAAAATAGACTAATAATATATATATTATTATTACATATTCGTAATGGTAAACACATGCCAAAGATTCAGAACTGAAGTATATAACAAAACAAGAAGGAGCAGAGGGAAAATCCACAAAAACAAACGAAATTAAAAAAATAGAAACGCAAGGACAAGGAAGCAACAGAAATACCAAGCTACTAGAAAGCAAAAGATAGCTATAAGACCGACCTCACATTTCAATAATCACCCTAAATTTAAATTGACCGAACTCACCAATAAAAAGGCAGAGTTGTAGATTGGATCAAAAAACACAAGCCAATCATATGCTGTCTTCAAGAGACACATCTCAGTTCTAAAGACATACAGACTCAAAGTGAAAGGGTTGAAAATGACATTTCAAACAAATAACATTCAGACAAGAGTAGCAGTACTAATATCAGTTGAAATGGACTTCAAAATAAAAAAGGTAAAGAAAGATACTGAGGGACACTTCATAATGATAAAGGGAATCATACACCAAGAAGACATAACACCTACTAAAAACTATGCTCCTAATCAGGGAGCCCCAAAATGTACAAAGCAAGTACTAACAGAACTAAAAGGAGAAACAGAACAAAACAGTATCATAGTAAGGGATCTAAATATTCCACTGTTGGAAATGTACAAATAATCCAACAGAAAATCAATAAGGAAATAACATCCTTAAATGACACATTAGACAAACTGGACATAATTGACACTTACAGAGCCTTTCATCTCAAAAAAAGCTGCTTATACATTCTTTTCTAGTGCACGTGTAATATTCTCAAGGACTGACCACATACTGGGACACAGAGAGAACCTCAACAAAAATATAAGAGGGTTGAAATAACAACAAGCATATTCTTTGAGCATAATTCTTTGATTTGGAGGTCAACTGTAAAAAGAAAGTGGGAAGAACCACAAACATATGGAGATTAAACAACATGCTACTAAAGAATGACTGGGTCATAGAAGAAATAAAGAGATCAAGAGATACATAGAAACGAATGAAAATGATAGTACAATGTATCAAAACTTTTGGTTTACAGCAAAAAGCAAAAGTGGTCGTAAAAGGAAACTTCATATCATTATAGGCCTACCTCATATAAAAAGAACAAGCCCACATAAACAACCTAATACTTCATCTTAAACAAATAGAATCCTAAAATCAGAAAGAAAGAAATAATCATAATTAGAGAATTAAATGAAATTGAGAACAACAAAAAACAATATAAAAACATAAATGCAACAAAGAGCTGGTTCTTTGAGGTTAATAAAATTGACAACCCCCTGGCTAGACTTACTAAATAAAAAAGAGAAAGGACACAAATAAACAAAATCAGGGATGAAAGAGGAAATCATGACAGACACTGCAGAAATACAAAGGATCATATAAGAATACTATGAAAAAGTATATAACACTAAATTTAATAACCTAGAAGAAATGGACCAATATTTAGAAAAATACAACCTTCCTAGATTGTACTTAGAAAAATACAATCTTACTAGATTGAATCAAGAACTGGAAAATCTAAATAGAACTATCAGCAGTATGGAAATTAAAACAATCATCAAAAACCAGTTGGCTTCACCAGAATTCTACCAAAAATGCAAAGAAGATTTAATACCTATTTTTCTCAAACTCTTCCAAAAAAGAGGAGGCAATACTTCCTAATTCACTTTATGAGACCAATATTACCCTGATACAAAAACCTGGTAATGATAATACAAAAAAACTACAAACCAGTATTTCTCATGAACATAGATGCAAAATTCCTAAATAAGATACTAGCGAACTCCATCCCTGGGGCAAAGGGATAGTTCAACATATGCAAGTCAATTAATGTGATACACCATATAAGCAAAATAATAATCATATGATTATATCAATAGATGTAGAAAAAAGCCTTTTGACAAGATACAGCATCTGTTTATGATCAAAACACTTATAAAAATAGGTATAGAAGGAAAGTACCTTAACATAATAAAGGCCATATATGACAAATTCTCAGTCAACATTATACTTAATGGTGAAAAACTAAAAACCTTTCTTCTAAGATCAGGAACAAGACAAGGCTGTCCATTATCACCACTGTTATTCCATATAACATCGGAAGTCCTAGCTAGTGCAATCAGGCAAGAAAAAGAAAAGGCATCCAAATAGGAAAGGAAGAATATTGATTCTCTATATAGAAAACCCTAAAGACTCCAAAAGAACACTACTAGAAACAATAAGCAAATAAAGTCTCTAGATAGAAAAATAATTCCTTTTTCAACTGTAACATAAAGAATAAAATACCTAGGAATAAACCTAATGAAACATGAAGAACCTATATAATGAAAACTATAAGACTTTTTAAATGAAATTGAGAAAGACACAAAGAAATGGAAAGATATTCTGTGTTCTTGGATTGGAAGAATCAACAGTTAAAATGACTTTATTACCTAAAGCATTATACAGATTTAATACAATCCCCATCAAAATCCAATCCCCATCAAAATCCTATTGGCATTTTTTAAAGACATCAGATTTCTATGGAAGCACAAAAGATCTTGAATCACCAAAGCCTTGAGAAAAAAGGACAAGGCTGGAAGCATCACTCTGCCCAACTTCAAATTATACTACAAAGCAACAGTAATCAGAACGGCATGGTATTGGCAGAAAAGACATACAGAATAGTGGAACAGAATTGAGAGTCCAGAAATAAACCCCTGTTTATATGCACAAATATTTTGACAAAGGAGCCAAAAATATACAATGGAGAAAGGAAAGCCTCTTCAATAAATGGTGCTGGGATAGCTGGAGAGCCACTGCAAAAGATAGAAACTACATTGTTGTCTATCACCACACACCAAAATTAATTCAAAATGGATTAAGGACCTGAATATAAGCCCTGAAACAACAAACTGCGTAGAAAAACAGGAACTTAATTCATGGACCTTGGTCTTAAAGATTTTATGAATTTGACCTTAAAGGCAAGGGAAGTAAAAGCAAAATTAAATGAATGGACTACATCAAACTAAAAAACTTCTGCATGGTGAAAGAAACTGCCAACAAAGCAAAGAGGCAGCGATCTGAATGGGAAAATATATTTGCAAGCAACATTTAAAATATTCAAAAGAAGAAGAAAACAAAGGAAAAGTGGGAATAAAAAATAAATAGCAAGGTAATAGAATTAAACCTTACATGTTAATAATCACATTAAATGTAATGGTCTAAATATCCCAATTAAAAAGTCAGAGACTGTTAGATTGGATTTTTTTTAAAGAAAAAGAGAAAGAACTATATGCTGCCTACAAGGAGATAACAACAGAGTTTCAAGTAAAAAGATGGAAAAAGATAAGCTAACATTAATTAAAAGAAAGCTGAAGTTACCTAATATCTAACAAAATACATATTAGAACATAGACTTTTGTCAAGAATATAAAGTTATGTCACAATTCAACAGGCTCTAAAGTATCTGATGCAAAAACTGAGAAAGGGAAACAGATCCACAGTTATATTCAAAGATTAACAACCCTCTCTTAATCACTGATAGAACATGTAGACAGGAAATGTGTAAAGATATAGAAGACATGAACATTATCAAACATCTTGGAATAATTGATATTTATAGAATACTCCATCCAATAAATGCAGATGATACATTATTTTCAAGGGTATATGGCACATTTACCAATATAAACCATATTCTGGGCCGTAAAATAAGTCTCTAAATTTACAATGATTCAAATAAAACCAAATGCATTATATGTCCACAATGGAATTAAATTAAAAATCATTAAGAAAGGTGTCTGGAAAAATCTACAAATATTTGTGAAGTAACACACTTGTAAATAACTCAGGATTTAAAAAAGAAATCCAAAAGAAAGTTATAAAGTATTCTAAATGGCATGAAATATGACAAATCAAAATCTGTGGGATATAGTTAAAGGAATGTGTAGAAGAAATTTTACAATATTAAATACTTATGTTAGGAAAAAAAGGTTTCAAGTCAGTAGTCTTTGCTTCCATTTTAAGAAATGAGGAAAAGAACAAACTGAACCCAAAGTAAAGAGAGGGAAGAAAATAATAAAGAGCAGAAATAAATAAAAAACAAAAATAGTAGAGAAAAATCAATGACACCAGATTTAGTAAGCCTCTAGTAAAACTGATTAGGAAAAGAAGACACAATTATCAATATCAAGAATGAAGGAGGGAAAAAAAACTATGAGAATGTAAGAGGAACATCACTATAAATTCTACAGTTATTCAAAAGACGATAAAGGAATAATGTAAAAAACTGTATGCCAATAAATATGACAACATAAAATGGACAGATTCCTTGAAAGACATACCCAAATCACACAATAAGATACAAACAGCTCTATATAGAATATTTCCATGCCAGTAAAATAAATTGAATTTGAAATCTAAAATCTTTCCACATGAACTAAGAATTTATTTTTAAAAGGGTTAAACAAAAAAAAATTTTTTTAAAGAAAACCAGTGAAGAATAACAGGGACCACATGTAGCCTACAAAACCTAAAACAGTTATTAGCTGGTCCATTACAGAAAAAGTTTGACTATCGTTGGCCTGTGTAGAAATCTAAAGACTTTAAAGTAAGTGACTTTAGCAAAGTTTCAAGATACAAATTCAGTATAAAAAAGTTGTTTCCCAATTCTAGCAACAACTAGAAATTAGAATTTAAAAATTTATAATAAAAAAAGAATTACTAAGAGATAACTTCGAAAAATATATAAAAGACCTATATATATACTGAAAACTATAAAAATGTGATTAGAGAAAATAAAGGCTTAAATAAGCAGATATTCTCTATTCATGATACGCATGACAATATTACAATGTCACTTTTCCCCAAATTGGTCTACAGATTCGATGCAATGCCAATCAAAACTGCAACAGGTTTTTTTTTTTTTTAGAAACTGGCAAGGTGATTCTAAAATGTACATGTAAATGCAAAGGACCTAGAATAGTAAATGCAAAGGACCTAGAATAGCAATTTATGAAAAGAACAAAATCATACTATGTGATTTTAAGATTTTTTATGAAGGTTTAAGAATCAAGATAGTGAATTATTAGCATAAAGATAGACTTACAGATCAATGGAAAACAGATTCCAGAAATAGATCCACACATATCTGGGCAACTGATTTTCAACAAGGTGTCATGGCAATTCAATGATGAAAGAATAATCTTCTCAACAAATAGTGCTGCACATGTACACATAATTAATCCTAACCTTTATATCATAAACAAAAACTCAATTACACATAAAAGCTCAAACACTATAACATCTATAAGAAAAGAGCAAATCTTAGTGATAATTTAAGTTTAGCAAAGTATTCTTAAATAAGACACAAAAAGCATAAATTATAAAAGAAAAATAATAGATTGGTCTTCATTAAAATTTAAAACTCTGCTCTTCAAAAAAACTGTTAAAAATAAAAGGCAAGGGATATTAGCAAGCATATATCTAACAAAAGACATGTAGTTATGATATATAAAGAACTTTTAAAATGTGTTTATAATAAATTGATTCAATTTTAAAAAATAAACCAAGGAGAGAAAAACTAAGGAAATATGAAAATATGGTTTTAGTTAATAATGTTATTGATTCACTTATTAACCATAACAAATATATCATACCAATGTATATCTTAATAGCAAAGGAAGCTGTAGATTATAGAAACACTATACGCACAATTTTTATGCAAATCTAAACTTGTTCTAAAAATTAAAGTTCATTAAAAAAATTCTAAATAAAATAAAGACTTGTACAGATATTTCACCAAAGATATCATGACTCTAGTGAACAATCAATGGATCAAAGAAGAAATTAAAAAGGAAATAAAGCATCTTCAGGCAAATAAAAATGGAAACACAATGTCCAAAACTTGTGGGATGAAGCAAAAGAAGTTCTAAAAGGGAAGCACATTGCATAAATGCCTACAATAAGATAAAAAAAATCTCAAATAAAAAAAAACTGTGTTAATGAATGGGAAGAATTAATATTGTTAAAATGTCCATATTATTAAAGTCATCTATAGATTCAATGCTATCCTTATCAAGATTTAAGTGGCATTTTTTTTGTTTTTACAGAAGGAGAAAAGTAATCTTAAAATTTATATGGAACTACAAAAGACTTGGAATAGCCAAAGGAATTCTGAGAAAGAATAACAAATAGGAGACATTACACTTTCTGATTTCAAGGTACATAAAAAGCTATATATATCAAAATAGTATGGTACTGGCATAAAAACAGAAACACAGACCAATGAAACAGAATTGAGAGGCCAGAATTAACCCATGGCCATGTGATCAACTAGTATTTGACAAGGGAGCCAGGAATACGCAATGGGGAAAGGATAACCTTTTCAACAAGTGTTGATAAGAAAATTGGATATTCACACATAAAATAATGAAACTAGACTCCTATCTTACACTACCCAAAAAATTAAGACTTAAAATTAAGACCAGATCATAAATCTCCTAGAGAAACATAGGAGAAAAGCTTCTTGACATGGGTCTTGGCAATAATATTTTGGATATGACAGCTAAAGTGCAAGCAACAAAATGAAAGATAAACAAGTAGGATTATATCCAACTAAAAAGCTTCATCACAGCAAAATAAATAATCAACAAATGAAAAGGCAACCTATAGAATGGGAAAAAATATTTGCAAATCATATATCTGCAAGGGTTAATGTTCAAAATGTATAAAGAATTCTTTACAACTCCATAGCAAAATAAACAAATAATCCAATTTAAGAATAGGCGATAAACCAGAACAGAGATTTTTCTTAAGAAGATATACAAATAGCCAACAGGTACATGAAAAGATACTGAACATCACTGAATATCACTAGGGAAGTGCACATCAAAACCACAATAAAATATCACTTCACACCTCTTTGAATGGCTATGATCAAAAAGACAGCATACAACAAATGATGAAGATATGTGTGTGTGTGTGTGTGTGTGTGTGTGTGTGTGAAACCCTTGTGCACTGTTGGTGGGACTGTACATAGTATAACCACTATGGAAAACAGTTTGGAGGCTCCTCAAAAATTAAAAATAGTACTACCATATGATTGATGAGAAACTATCCAAACTTATAGAAAGAGCTGGACACTCAAATCTAAGAAGCTAACAGAACTATTTCAATGCAAAATGACCTTGTCCAAGGCAATTATGTTAAAGCTCTCAAAAGCTAATGACAAAGAATTCTCAAGGCAGTTAGGGAAAAGAAGATAGTAACCTATAAAAGAAACCGCATTAGATTATCATTGTTTTTTTTAGTAGAAACCCTTCAAGCTAGGAGAGAATAGAATCCAATATTCAAATATTATAAGAGAGAAATTACCAGCAAAGAATAATATATCCAACAAAGTTATCCTTTAGCTATGATGAGGAAATAACGGATTTTCTAGACAAACAGAAGCTGAGGAGATTTACCACAATAAGACCTGCATTACAGTACATGCTGAAAGGGGATCTTCTACCTGAAACAAACAGGCAATAGGACACAAAACTGTGGGATGACAAAGACAGAAGCAGGAAACCACCTTTAATCCTTAAGAAAGGTTAAAGGTGGTAAAAGCATTTTTTTTTTTAAATAGCTACTGCAATTTGGAAATGAACGCACAGCATAAATTGGGATAATTTGTGACAACAAAAAACACAAAAGGGAAGGGGGAAAAACTGAATTTTCACAGGTCAATGGAGATAAGATGCAATAAGAAGAAAAGGGGCTATTGTATGTATGGAACTTTTTTCTATGTAGACATACTGGTAACTACAAAACAAAAATCTAGAATGAAAACACATTACATAAAAGAGGAAATGGAGGGAAAAAAATAATAGAATATCACAAAACTAAAATAGCAGACAGAAACAATCGAGACAGAACAACTAGACAACAAAAAGTGGCTATAGGAAGTCCTCAAATATCAATAGATCTCATATACCAAGTCCTCATATATCAATAAATTTAAATGTAAATGGACTGAATTAATCAATTAAAAGGCACAGAGTAACAGGATGGATTTAAACAAGACCCAAACTATACTCTGCCTTAAGGAGACTCATCTCAGCTAAAAAGATAAACACAGAGTCAAAGTGGTGGATTATGATACTCTAAGCAATCAGGAGGAAGCAGCTGTAGCTGTATTTATATCAGATAAAATACAGTCCAAGATACAAAAGGTAACAAGAGAGATTTTATAATGATAAAGACAATACATCAAGAAGACATAAAACTTATCAATACATATACACTCAATATATATGAACCAAAATGTATAAAGCAATTACTAACAGAACAAAAGGGAGAAACTGACAAAAGCAAAATTAAAAACATAATTGAATACACCATTGACAGCAATAGATAGATGATCTAAACAGAAAATAAAGAAAGAAATATCAGCCTTAAATGACGTATTAGATCAAATGGACATAATCAATATTACAGGGCTTTTCATCCCAGAACATCATAATATATATTCTTCTTTAGTGCATATGGAACACTCTTAAGAACAGACTTTATGTTAAAGCACAAAACTAGCCTCCATAAATTTAAGGTTGAAATCGTACCGACATAGTCTTTGACCACAATGGTTTGACACTCAAAACCAACTGCAGAAAGAAAGCTGAGAAAACCTTAAATATGTAGAAATTAAACACCATGCTACTGAACAGCTACTGGGTTAAAGAAGAAATATGAGATCAAAAGATACATAGAGACAAATGAGAATGATAATACAATGTATCAAAATTTTGGGGATGTAACAAAAGTGGTACTCAGAGGGAAATTTATAGATTTACAGACCTACCTCAAGAAACAGAAAAAAATCTCAATTTAACATTTTACTCTAAAGAACTAGAAAAAGAACAAATAAAACCCCATATTGATATAAAGAAAAAAAATAACAAAATTTGGAGCAGAATTAAGCAATATAGAGAAAAAGACAATAGAAAAAATTAACGCAAGTAAGAGCTGGTTTTTTAAAAAGATTAATTGATAAACCTCTGGCAAGATTCACTAAGGGAAAAAGAGAAAAGCTCAAAATTAGAAATGAAAAAGGAGAAGTTACAATGTATACCAAAGAAATACAATGGATTATACAAGAATACTATGAAAGGCTATATGCCACTGTATTCAATAACCTAGAAGGAATGGATAAATTGTTCGAAATATATAACCTTCCCATAATGAATCATGAAGAAATGAAAAATCTAAATAGACAGACCAACAGTAAGGAAATCGAAAGTCATCAAAAACCTTACAAAGAACAAAAGTCCAGGACCAGATGGCTTCACTAGTGAATTCTACCACAGAATGAAAGAATATTTAACACCTATCCTTCTCAAACTTCCAAAAAGCTGAAAACAAGGCAACATCTCCTAATTCATTTTATGAGGCCAACATCACCCTGATACCCAAAACTAGCAAGGACAAAGAAAATTATAGTCAAATATCTCTGATGAATATAGATACACAAATACTAAACAAAATACTAGCAAATCAAATACAGCAATACATTAAAAGGATAATACATTACAATCAAGTAGGGTTCATTCTAGTGATGCAAGGATGGTTCAACATATTGAAATCAATGTGATTCACCACATTAACAAAATAAAGGATAACAATCATATGATTATATCAATAGATGCAGAAAAAGCATTTGACAAGATGCATTCATTAATGATTAAACACTCAATAAAATGGTATAAAAGGAGAGTACCTCAACATAATAAAGACCATATACCTCAAAATAATAAAGACAAACCCTCAGCAACTATCATACTCAATGATGAAAAACTGAAAGTTTTTCCTTTAAGATCAGGAACAAGACAAGTAGACCCATTCTCACCACTGTTACTCAAAATAGTACTGGAAGTCCTAGTCAGAGCAATCAGGCAAGAGATAAAAATAAGTCATCCAAATTTAGAATGAACATGTAAATTTGTTTCTTTTTATAGTTGACATGATTCTATATGTAGAAAACCCTAAAGACTCCACCAAAAATCTAGAAACAATAAACAGTGAAGTTGCAGGATACAAAATCAATACACAAAAATCCATTGCGTTTCTGTATACCAACAATGTAATATCAGAAAAAGAAATGCAATTTGCAACTGCAACAAAAGGATTAAAATATCCAGGAATAAATTTAACAAAGGAAGTGAAAGACCTATACACTGAAAACTAAGAGACTGTTGAAAGGAATGGAAAGACGTTTTATGTTCACGAATTGGAAGATCAATGTAGTTAAAATGGCCATGGTATCTAAAGCAATGTACAGACTTAATGCAATCTCCATCAAAATCCCAATAACATTTTTTCAAAGACATAGACCAAAAAGTCATCAAATTTGTATGAAATCACAAAAGACCACGAAGAGCCACAGCAATCCTGAGAAAAGGCAAACGTCATACTCCCTGACTTCAAATTATACCACAAAGAAACAATAATCAAAACATTATGGTACTGGCAGAAAAACACACACAGAAACCAATGTAACAGAAATGAGAGCCCAGAAATAAACCCACATGTAAATGGGAAACTAATTTTCAACAAGGAAGCTAAAGACATAAAATGGAGAAAAGAAAGCCTCTTCAATAAATGGTGTTGGGAAAATTGGAAAGCCACATGCAAAAGAATGAAATTACACTGCTATTTTACACCATACACAAAAATTAATTCAAAGTAGATTAAATACATAAATATATAAGACTTGAAACAATAAAATAGAAGATACAGAGGTACTAAATTATAGACCTTGGTCTCATAGAGGCTTTTGTGAACTTGACCCCAAAGGCAAGGGAAGTAAAAGCAAAAATGAATGGTACTACATCAAACTAAAAAGCTTCTGTACAGCATAGGAAAACATCAACAAAAAGGCAACCAACCAAATGGGAGAAGTTATTTGTAAATACCAACTCTGATAAGGGGCTAACATACAAAATATATAAAGAACACACAGAACTCAACAATCCAATTAAAAAATGGTCAGAGGACCTGAACAGACACTTTTCCCAAGAAGATAAACAAATGGCCGACAGACACATGAAAAGATGTTCAACTCACTAATTATAAGGGAAATGCAAATCAAAATCACAATGAGATACCACCTCACACCTGTTAGAATGGCTATTATCAATAAAACAAAAACAACTGCTGGAGAGGACATGGAAAAAAGGAACCCTCCTGGTGGGAATGTAAATTGGTACAACCACTATGGAAAACAGTATGAAAGTTCCTCAAAAAATTATCAATAAAGCTACCATAGAAGGACCCAGCAATCCTTCTTCTGGGTATCTACCAGAACAATCTGCAAACATTTATTCATAAAGATATATGTACCCCTATGTTCATTGCAGCATTATTTACAGTAGCAAAGGCATGAAAACAACCTTAATGTCCTCTGACAGATGACTGGATAAAAAAGATGTGGTACATACAATGGAATAATGTTCAGCCATAAGAAAAGATGAAACACTGCCGTTTGCAACAACATGGAAGGATCTTGAGAGTATCATGCTGAGTGAAATAAGTCAGACGGAAAAGGACAGGAAACTCATATGTGGGATATAAAACAGAAAGCAACAAACAAAACGAACACTGAGACACAGACTACAATGCAGTGATTATCAGAGAGGAAGGGGGTTGGGGGAGAATGAAGGTAAAGGAGGTCAAATACATGCTGAGACTAGATTTTGGGTGGTGAGCACACAGTGCAGTATACAGATGATGTTTTATAGAATTGTTTACTTGAAACTTATATAATGTTATTAACCAATGTTGCCCCAATAAATTTAATTTTTGGACAGAAGACTATAAGGAGAATTCAGTGAAAACAGATAACAGAAAATAGAGAAAACCAAAAGTTGGTTCTTTGAAAAGATTAATTGATAAGGCATTACCAAGATTGATCGAGGGGAAAAAACAACTCGCAACAGCTAAATCTCAACATTATGCCAAGTGAAAGAAGCCAATGACAAAAGAATACATTCTATGCAATTCAGTTTATATGAAATTCAAGAACAGGAATATCAGAACAGTAGTATATCTGAGAGGATATAGTGCCTGGAAAGGATACATAGTTACTTTTGTGGGGGGTGGTGAAAATATTCTATATATTGATTAAAGTGATAGTTATTTTCATTTTATTATATGAAAAGTAATTCAATAAAAAAAATTCACTCAACTCTTTTATGTCCCTCCAGCTCTCCCCTTTAGCTAAGCTCCTTGAAAGAATTATATACATCCACTGTCTCCATTTTCTCACCTGTATTCATTTTTCATCCCCTTTGAATTTAGCTTCTTCCCTTTTACTCTACCAAAACATTTCTAAGGTCACTTCTGTGTTGTTGAATCCAGCCAATTTTTTCAGTTCTTATAGAACTTGACCACACCTCAGTAGCAGTCAACAATGTTGATGACTTCTTTGGAAATATTGTGCTGGAACTTTTCAAGGTTCAGCTCTGGGCTCTTGCTTCTCTCCTCTTAATCTTGTCTTCCTAGTCACTAGTGGCTTCTGCTACTATCTATTTGCAGGCTTCTCCCTAAATCTTAATATCCCCTCTTGGATTTCTTGGAGTATCTTTAAACTTAACATGTTTTGAAACAACTCAGTCTTCTTCCTCAAACCTATTCCAGTGTTGCTTATTGCAGTGAATGAACCCATGTATCTAGTTCTGAAGACTAGAAGTCAAAACATTTCCCCTTAAGCTTCCTTTTCTAATGATCCCATACATAGTCCATCACCACATCCTAGTGATATTCACTTCTAGGTGTATGTTTCAATACTTGTTTTCTCTCCATTTCTACCACTAATAGTTTAGTCCAAGCTACATCATCATATCTCACATAGTTAACCAGTCTATCTGCATTCATTCATACTCTTTGCAATCAATTCTCCACTCTTCAAACAGAGAAATACCTTCCGGATGCATATCTGATCATGGCATAGTCTTCCCCAATGCTTTTCAAAATAGCCATGCAGTGGCTTTACACTGCTTTGTGGATAAAATCAAAAATACTTAACATGATCTGAAGGACCTAGATGGTTTGGCCTTTACCTATATTTGAAGTCTCACTTTGTAACACTCCCTTTACATCCATTCCTGCCTTTTATTACCTTCTGTTATTTCCCGCCATAGAGCTATTTTTTACATACTAGTCCTTGTGTCCACAACCTCTCCCTGGCACATAACTCCTATATGTTATTCAGATCTTAGCTTAACATTATATTTTTAAAAAGCATCACTGACCTGGTTACCTGCTTAAAGCACCATGTACCCCCATCATGGCATTTATTATAGTTGCCCTTTACTTTTGCTTGACAAACTGTCTAAATAACATCCAATTTCTTCACTCATAAGGTGCATGTCTACTAGGACCACATTTATTTTTTATCACCTTTACATCCCAGCCTCTAATAAAGATCTGGCAGGCAATTAGCAGGCCTCATAAATATTTCTAAATGAATTAATGAAGAATTAGAAATCTGTTCATAAATGAAGTAACATGGACTTATTAATATTTTAAATGAACTTCAAGCAACCATCTATCAAATGTCCTATTTTTAAATAGAATTCCAGTTAAACCATCACATAGTTGTCTTTCATCATTTCTTCCTTCAGTGTGTTTCAGAGGCAATTATTATGTTCTAGACACTGAGGCACAGAATGAATGAGACAGTTGGGGTTCTTGTACTCATGCGGCATCTGGTTTAAGTTGATTGACATCATTTCAAAAGTCACTCTAAAGCCAGATTACTTTGTTTCCTAACCTCTGCAAAGGATAAATTTATTATTATTTTTTAAATAAATCTAACTCTCTGATGACTATAAGGCAATCTTGTTTTATTTTATGGAAACCTTCTTTTTTTTTTCTTTTTCTTCTTCATTTGTAGTAAGTATTACTTATCAAACTCCACTCACTGGGCGAGAGACCCTTGTGGTGTTAATGAAAAACTTACCCCTTGTGTAGCACACTACCTACACTTGTGAGTTCATCGGTAGGTCAGTGGCCTCAGGAAACCTTATTAAACATATAGACCTGAATAATTTTAATTGCTTACCTAATTACATGTCTAATCAGAAAGAGAAGCAAGGTACAAAAAATTAAAATGGAAAAAAATGTACCGCTCACAAAAGAAAACCTTATATATATATTAGACCCCAAGGAATAACTATCCCAACAACATTCCTCAAAGAGAAAAGTTAGAAATAAGGCAAGGCTTTTTAACTTGTTCATTTAATAACTTCTATTAATAAATCCCTGTCATCATGCCATCAATGACTCTTGAATACGAACATAGCCTGATTATACAAACTGTCTTACAAGATATCTTAAAATTCTGTAGTTGCTGTAACATATTTGCCAGTTAAACACGTTGGAGGACTTATCAAGTTTGGTTTTGTTCTATGTCCTATAATGATACTAATTTAATCCAAAAACATATCATTTTGCATATGTAATGAAGATGGCTCCTAATTTCATTATCCAAGCCATTGTTAAATTCTTAAATATTGTCCTAAGGGAGAGATGCCAATGGAGCATCACTTTCAGGTTGACGCAGAACCAAAAACTAATAGCCAACACTTATAGACTGTACAAGGGTTTTCTCACACATCAGTATTTAAGCCTTCATTTATTCAACAGATATTTTAGAAATTGAGTGCTATTTCTATGCCAACCTTTAGCTAAATACTGGGAATACAGTAATTATAACAGTAGTTATCAAAATGTTATCTCAGAACCACTGGCATCAGTGTCACCTAAGAACTTGTTAAAACTGCACACTCTCAAGACTACTGTATCAGAAACTTTGGGGGTAGGGCCCAGTAACCTATGTTTTAACAAGCGCACCAGGTGCTTGCTCAAGTTTGAGAACCACTGACCTATAAAACGGCCCCTGGTGTTTTATAATAGAAAATTGGGCCTCAAAGAAGGATAAAACAGACAAGATACAAGAGACTTTTCCCCATCATTTATCCCCAGAAATGACAAAAGTATTTGGCATGTAATATGGGCACAGTATTATATGTGTTGGGTGTAAAAAACAAATGAATATTTGTTGTATGAAAAAAATGAATGAATCCTCCAAATAGTTATGCTATCACCCAATCACGACAACAGCCTAAGCAATATAATCCTAAATTACTGAAAATGTACATATTGATAATAAATGTATTTTTGAAAAGAGAAATGTTCACCATGACAATGAGAATTATAATGTAAAAACTGTTGATTCTTGCATAAAAGAGGAAGTTAGCAAAAGTAATCACGAATACAACTATTCAATTTTTCCATACCTTGTTATTTTGCCTTAGTTTGCTAAGCTCCAATTTATACTTTTCTGCTTCTTCTAGAGCTCTATTTAAGCGAACTTCTGTAGCATTTTGACTAGTAGAAGCTTGTTTTTGAAGTCGTCTTTTATTTTCTAATTCCTGTAAAAGAGATATATAGAGCATTTATAAATATATCATAAATTTCATCTACTATTTTGCAACATTTTCCATTTCCACATTCCTTGCTTTCTCCCAAATTTTACACATACACATACACACACACACACACACACACACACACACACACACACACACACACACACAGAGCATTAGAGGCTGAGCAGTGAGTGATAGAGGTCTCAAGGAATTCTTACTTTGAATTGGTACTAGAAAAATATATCTTTAAAGATACAGTTATAAATTAGGCTTTCAAATTATTGTTAGTAATTCTCTGCCTCTCTTTATTGACCCCAAGATACAATATACATGTCCTCCATATTTTATAAGCAACTCTTTATATATTTCTTACTTTGGGAACCTCCCAAAACACCAATGTAAGGCATAAATTCCCACATATACTGTTGTGTAAAATTGACAAGTTACATATTTTTTTTTAAATTGTTAAATACAGAGCATTCAACATTAGTCTTATAGGGAAATCCCAATTCTGAGGAAAAACAACAGATCCTATGGATTATTTTCTACATTTTTAGGTGGGTTTAGACCTGCAAAAATTTCTGCAAAAATTCTAAGAGATGCTGTTGCAGAGAATCTGCAGGCCACACTTAACATTAAAAGAAACATGTACATATAGGATAAACTCCAAACTCCATCACAATCTAGCACCATAATCTCATATCCTACACCAGATGTTCCTTTCTATGTCAGTAGTACTTGGATCTGTCAAACAGCCATGCTGTATCTTGCTTTTGAGCCTTTGCTCATGCTCTTCCTTCTGTCTTGATTCCTACCTCATCCTCATTTTTACGTGACTAGCATCTACTAAGCCTTTAAGATTCAGCTAGAGCTGTACACTATGATTCTACCTCCTCCCAGAAGCTTTCCCTTTATTCCTCACTATCCTCCCAGGTTGGATTAAGTACCCTTTCTTCAGAGCTTCTATATAGCATCTTGATATACATATATTATAGTACCTATTGTGTGGAACTGAATCTACCATTTAGTTCATTCTCCCCACTATAGAGTAAGCTTCTTGAGTATAAGAACTGTCTTAATTTCCATATTCCAAGCACTGTAGTGGCATATAAGAGGCACTGGTGACATGTTTATTGAACAGAATTTATTTTGTGATACTTAACTCACTCTTCTTTGCATAGCCTACAATGCCTAGTATAGAGCCTTATACAAAGAACATAATAAATATCATGGAATTGAAATGATGTAGTTAAAAATACAGTTCTTTTTTTTCTTCTTTTATACATTTTCTCCTGGCTGTATCACTGTGTTTTATTTCAAAACTGATCTCTCTGGCTCTGAGTAATTAAGGGGAAAACAAAACAAAACACATGCTGCTCTTTATGTAAGTTTCTAAACAAATCAAACTGTGTATGAATACCATCTGCTATCACCAGCCTTCTTCACAGCTTTGTGGGTGGTAGTTTACACTAAGAGCAAGCCCAATTTATCTCACTGTTCACATGGAAAATGCAGAGATTCTCATTAGCTACAAAGTCCACAATTCTTGGTAACTTTGTAACCTACTTCAAAGAAAAATGAAAACCATCCTTCACTACATGATGTCCCCTACTACTGAACCAATACTGCCTGTCCCCCTTCATGGGAGAGGTGAAAAAGAAAAAGGATAATCGGAAGACTAGTAAAACAGGAAATTTTCTTATATAGGTAAATCCACTAAAGACAGGGAAAAACTTTTTGAAAACTTGAAAACATTTCTATTTTCAATCATACTCAAGTACTTTTACAAAATGCAGGCAGGATACCAATATTGTTATGAGAGAGCCTGGATCCTGAAAATACTCAATAAAGTAAGTCTATTATTACAAAAAAAATTGGCAGTTTTCAAATTTCTAGAGAAAAAAATTATGAAAAGTTTTCAGCCCTCAATTTTACATTAATTTTAAAAGAAAAAGCTGGATAACTTATATCACTACTATGAGATCCAAGGAGAAATAATTTGCCATTCTCTCAAATTTTAAAGCATTCACTAATACTGGAAGAGGGCAAGAAGAGAAAAAGGTATCAGTAGCCATAGGACAAGACAAAATTGAGTTTGAAGGCCTTTCTTGAATGCTTGACAACTTTATGTAAAGCCTTAATAATGCCTAAAAGCTGGGGACTGACAAGAGAGTTCGAGTTTTTCATTCTAGACCTTCCATTTGAAGGGAATTAGGAATTTTAGAGACTAGGATCACTTTTTTAAGAATGTTATGGGTTTTGTAATGGGTTCAAGGTTATTCTATTTGATGGCCTGTGGCCTAGTAGAGAGAGCAGTTAATCCTTAACATTAAAAGCCAGTGTGTCTATCTTCAGAGGAAGACCCACTCCTTTTCTTAGTGTGGTCAGTTTTAAAATTCTTAGGGAAAGAAGCACTTCTGTTGGTGACTAGAGAAGGGAAATCAAGACTTTTTGTCTTGGTGAACACTATAATCTGGGGAAGCAATTGCTGAGCCTGGCTCCTCCATGTAAAAGCTTTGGCACTTAGACTTGCTGAATACTCACGAAACACCTTCCCTTAGGCAGATTACAGCCAGAGCCTTTTTCAAGGACCCAGCCTTGAGAGAGCAAGGTGTTTTACAGACTGTCTAAATGGAATATGGGACCATTCCCAGTCCATTGCATAAAAAATTTAAAAAATTCTCAGTGACGTCAGAAGCATGGCAGAATGAGAGATGTCCCCAGATCTCTCCCCTTGAAACAACAATAAGGTGAACAACTAAACTCAACAAAAAGCACCCAACCTGCACACAAGCACATCTGAGCGAGGGATCTGCGAATAAGAGCTACACAGGTCAAAACCCCGGGAGACAGGTGGTAGACTGGGAGAAACAAAGAAGTGTCTCTCGTAGCCAGAGCTCCCTATAGGAAGAGGGGTAGGAGAGAAGATGCCTGAGAGAGCTGTGAGCTCCACACAGTGGCAGTGCCCAAGGACCAGGTCAGAAACCAGGGAAGTGGGGATGGCAGAGAAGCAACAGCTGATTATTAACAGCTGCAGTTGCAAAACATGAAGCTGATCTCAGCCCCCATCCTCCATCTCAGAGGGCACCTCCCCCAATATCCTTCAAAACCAAATACCAGGAGGCCCAGGAGAATCTGAGCAAATGCTACCAAAACTGTATATAACACTGACAGGGACTGAGACTGAGGGTAGCAATAGTGATTAAATATTTATTTAAAAAAATGCATTATTAAGGATATATATAAGGCAGGGATCCAAGAGGCTTAGACAAAACTACTGGAAACCAAAAGGAAAACGCCTTCTTAGCAACAGGCTAAAGAGAGATTTTTATATAATAAATCTTCTTTCTGGGAGGGAAAGAAAGTAGAATACATTTCCATCAATGCCCAGGTGGAGAAACAGTCCACTGAACACCATGAACAACCAAGACGTTCTCCAGAAAACAAGCTTAAAAATACAGAAATATGAGACTTAAATGACAGAGAATTCAGGATGGTACTTCTGGAAAAACTCAATGAGATCCAAAATAATTCATATCAACAATTCCAGGAATTGGGGGGAAAAAAAAACTGGAGCAGCAGAATGAGTTTTTAGCAGAGAGACTGAAACCCTAAAAAAAAACCCAAATAGAACTCCTGGAGATGAACAACACACTTCAACATACATGAAGAATGAAGTAGGAAGCTTAGGAAATAGAATCGACCAAATGAAGGAAAAATCAGTGATATTGAAGACACAAATCTAGAAATAAATCAGAATGAAGAAGATAAACCAAAGAATGAAAAATAATGAAAGAGAAATAAAAGAACTAGCTGACAACATCATGAGATGGAACATAAGAATAATGGGCATTATCGAAGGCAAGGAAAGGAAGCAGGGACTAGAAGCATTTTCAGAAAAATAGCTGATGAGAATTTCCCAAATCTAAGGAATGAGCTTGGAATTCAAGATGTCCACAGAACACCCAATTATCTCAAGCCAAAAAGGCCTTCACCAAGACATATTGTATTAAAATGATCAAAAATCAATGACAAAGAATTCTCAGGGAAGCCAGGGAGAAGAAAGCAATAACTTATAAAGGAAAACCCATTAGATTATTGTTAGACTTCTTAGCACAAACTTTACAAGCCAGAAAGAAGTGGAATCACATATTCAAAATATTAAGTGAAAGGAACTACCAGCCTAGAATAATGTATCCAGCTAAGCTCTCCTTTAGATATGAAGGAGAAATAAAGACCTTCCCAGACATACAAAAATCGAGGGAATTCTCTACTATGAGGCCTGCACTACAGGAAATACTGAAAGGAGTCAGCTCACTTAAAACAAAATGACCAAAAAATATTTACGTGTGTGTGTAGCCTAAGGTGAGTATCAGGCGAAGAGAAGCAGAGGAGTGCAACCTTTACTAAGAACAGGGCGTTATAAGCTTAAATAATAATAAGAGACTTGCTATAGCAAGATAGTAATGAACATTCGGCATACACAGGGACAAACTGAGACAACAATGACTGAAAAGAGGAGGATTCAAAGATCTACATTCACAAAGGGGAATGAAGATTAGGAACATGCAGAAGAAAATGGGTGACTGTGTGTGTGTGTGTGTGTGTGTGTGTGTGTGTGTGTGTGTGTGTGTGTATAAAACTATCCTTTACATAATCCTAACAGTAACCACACGCTAAAGATTCAGAACTGAATTACATAACATAAAACAAGACGTAACTGAGGGAAAAGCCAAAAAAACAAACCAAATTGAAAAAAATGGAAACACAAGGACAAGGAAGCAATGGAAACACTAAGTTACCAGAAAGCAAAAGATAAAATGGCTCTAAAAAGACCTCATATTTCAATAATTACCCTAAATGTAAAAGGACTGAACTCACCAATGAAAAGGCACAGAGTTGCAGAATAGATCAAAAAACAAAACCCAACCATATGCTGCCTCCAAGAGACACATCTCAGCTCCAAAGACAAATATAGACTCAAAGAGAGAGGGTGGAAAATGATATTTTAAGCAAAAGGCATTCAAATAAAAGCGGAGTAGCGGTACTAATATCAGATAAAATAGATTTCAAAATAAAAAAAGTAAGGAAAGATACTGAGGGATACTTCATAATGATAGAATCATGCACCAAGAAGACATACACTTATTAAAACCTATGCTCCCAATCAGGGAGTCCTGAAATATGTAAAGCAAGTCCTAACAAAACTAAAGAGAGAAACAGACCAAAACACTATCATAGCAGAGGACCTAATAAATGACAGATATGGACAGATCATCCAAACAGAAAATCAATAAGGAAATAATGTCCTTAAATTATACATTATACCAACTGGACATACTGACCATATACTAGGACACAGAGATAGCCTCAACAAATATAAAAGGGTTGAAATCATACCAACCATATTTTCTGAACACAAAAAAACTAGAGATCAACTGCAAAAAATCAGGAAGAACCACAAATGCATGGAGATTAAACAATATGCTACTGAAGCATAACTGGTTTTGAGAAGAAAGAAGAAGAAAGATCAAGAGATACATAGAAATGAATGATAATGACAGTACAACATATCAAATTTTTTGAGACATGGCAAAGGCAATCATAAGAGGAAAGTTCATATCTTTACAGGCTTATCTCCCAAAACAAGAATGAGCCCAAATCAACAACCTAACGATTAATCTTAAAAAACTAGAAAAGAACAAATGAAGTCTAAAGTCAGAAGAAGGAAAGAAATAATCAAAATTAGAGAATAAATAAGTGAAATTGAAAAAAAATAGAAAAAATACATGCAACAAAGAGCTGGTTCTTTGAGAAGGTTAATAAAATTGACAAACCCCTGGCTAGATTCACTAAAGAAAAAAGAGAAAGGACACAAATAAAATCAAATGAAAGAGGGGAAATTGACTGATATCACAGAAATACAAAGGCCCTTACAAGAATACTATGAAAAAGTATATAACACCAAATTTAATAACCTAGAAGAAATGGACCAGTACTTAGAAAAATACAATCTTCCTACACTGAATCAAGAAGAACTGGAAAATTTAAATAGATCAATCAACAGTATGGAAATTGAAACAATCATCAAAAACCTACCAAAAAGTAAAAGTCCAGGACTAGATGGCTTCAACAGTGAATTCCATCAAACATTCAAAGAAGATTTAATACCTATTCTCCTCAAACTCTTCCAAAAAATTGAAGAGGCGGCTATTATTTCCCAACTCATTTTATGAGGCCAATATTACTCTGATACCAAAACCTGGTAAGGATAACACAAAAAAAGAAAACTACAGACCAATGTCTCTCATAAACACAGATGCAAAAATCATAAATAAGATACTAGCAAACCAAATACAACAACATATTAAAAAGATTATACACCATGATAAAGTGGGCTTTATCCTGGGGCACAGGGATGGTTCAACCCATGCAAATCGATTGTGATACACCACATAAACAAATGAAAAAACAAGAATCATATGATTATATCAACAGATGCAGAAAAAGCCTTCAACAAGATACAGCATCCATTTATGATCAAAACACTTAACAAAATTGATATAGAAGGAAAGAATCTTAACATAATAAAGGCCATATACGACAAACTCTCAGCCAACACTATACTTAATGGTGAAAATAAAAGCTTTTTTTCTAAGATCAGGGACAAGACAAGCTGTCCACTTTTGCCACTGTTATTCAATATTACATTGGAGGTCTTAGAGAGTGCAATCAAACAAGAGAAAGATATAAAAGGCATCCAAATAGGAAACGAAGAAATCAAACTGCCACTATTTGCAGATGGCATGATTCTCTATACAGAAAATCCTAAAGACTCTACAAAAACACTAGAAACAATAAGCAAATACAGTAAAGTTTCTGGGTACAAAAAACAATGTTCAAAAATCCATAGCATTCTTATACTCTCAAAATGAACTGTCAGAAAAGTGGAAAAATAATTTATTTTGCAAATGCAACAAAAATAATAAAATTCCTAGGAATAAACCTAACAAAACATGTGAAGGACCTATCTATAAGACCCTATTCAAAGAAACTGAAGAAGATACAAAGAAATGGAAAGATATTCTATGTTCTTGGATTGGAAGAACCAACATAGTTAAAATGATCTATTAGATTGGAAGAACCAACATAGTTAAAATGATCTATTACCTAAAGCACTATACAGATTTAATGCAATCCCCATCAAAATCTCATCGGCATTTTTTAAAGAAATAGGACCAAAAAATCATCAGATTTGTATAGAAGTACAAAAGACCCCGAACTGCCAAAGTCATCCTGAGAAAAAAGAACGAGGCTGGAGGTATCACTCTGCTTGACTTCAAATTACATTACAAAGTGACAATAATCAAAACAGCATGGTATTGGCAGAAACATAGACACACAGACCAGGGGAATGAAACCAAAAGTCCAAAAGTAAACCCATGTTACATGGGCAATAATTTTTGACAAAAAAGCCAAAAATATACAGTGGAAAAAGGAAAGCCTCTTTAATAAATGGTGCTGGGAAAACTGGAAAGCCACCTGCAAAAGAATGAAACTAAACTGTTGTCTATCATCATACACCAAAATTAACTCAAAATGGATTAAGGACCTGAATATATGACCTGAAGCAATAAAATACATAGAAGAAAATATAGGCACTAAACTCAAGGACCTTAGACTTAAAGATGATTTTAAGAATTTGACCTCAAAGGCAAGGGACATAAGAGCAAAAATAAATAAATGGGACTACATCAAACTGAAAAGCTTCTGCTCAGGAAAAGAAATTGTCATCAACAAGGTAAAGAGAAAACCATCTGAATAGGAAAATATATTTGTAAGCAATGCCTCCAATAAGGGCCTAATATCCAAAATATTAAAAAAACTCATATGATTCAATAACAAAATCAAACGATCCAATAAAAGAATGGGCAGAGGACCTGAATAGACACTTCTCTCTAGAGGACATACAAATGGCCAACAAATATTTGAAAAGATGCTCGATATCATTAGCTATTAGGGAAATGCAAATCAAAACCACAATGAGATACCATCTCACACCTGTTAGAATAGCTATAATCAACAGGACAAGTAATAACAAATGTTGGAGAGGATGCAGAGAAAAAGGAACCCTCATACACTCCTGGTTGGACTGCATTTTGGTGCAGCCACTATGGAAAACAGTATGGAAGTTCCTCAAAAAAAAAACTAAGAATTGATCTACCACATGATCCAGCAATCCCTCTACTTATCCCCAAAACTTGAAAACTCATATCTGAAAAGATATTTGCACACCAATGTCCATAGCAGCATTATTCATGGTGGCCAGGACATGGAAGCAACCAAATTGTCCTATAACAGATAACTGGATAAAGAAACTGTGGATATACAATGGAATATGCAAAATTCCAGTTAATATACAATGGAATATTACTCAGCCATAAGAAATGATGAAATACCGCCATTTGTGACAACATGGATGGACCTTGATATAATTATGCTAAGTGAAATAAGCCAGATAGAAAAAGTTGAGAACCACATGATATCAGTTATATGTGTGATATATATCTAAAAGCAACAAACATGAAAAACAGAGACTCACGGACAACATATTAGTGGTTACCATAGGGTAGCGGGGGTAGGGGGAAGGTATATAGGGTAAAAGGGACAAATATGTGGTGACAGAAAGAAATCTAACTTTGGGCAGTGACACATAATGCAATATACATATACCTTACTGTTGTTGAATTGTACACCTGAAACTTACTGATTTCGTTAACCAATGTTGCTATAATAATTTTTTTTTAATTTAAAAAATGTTTTAAAAGAGTAACGCGAATCACCGTAATAATTCAAATGAGGAATAATGCAATGAGGACTAATAAATGATCAGTTAAGGTTCTAGAAACAAGAGACAAAAAGTAATAAACTTGGAGTCTGATAACCTATCAGCTATGGTAGACTGAGTTTCCAGATCTGAAATTGGGTGTAAGAATATCTATACCTAATAAGACTTTACTTATTCAACACATTTATCAAGCACTTACGAGGTGCCAGGTACTATTCAACATGATGAACACATGATAATTAACCAAAATTTCTCCTTTCATAAAGTTTGCCCTGTAGAGGAAGAGAGAGATGAGAAGCACATACATACGCACACCCTCATGTAATCTGGTAGTGATAAGGGTTATGAAGAAAAATATGGGTGAGGAGACAGAAAAATGGGGGAAGAGCATAATTATTTGATATAAAGTAGTTAGGGGGAATACTTCTAAATGAAGAAATGATTCGTGCAAAGATCTGAAGGAAAGAATTACAGACTGAAGGAACAATGAAAACAAAGACTCTGAGGCAGAAAAATATACTTAGCATAATTATTGGTCACTTAGGGGGTCCATGTGGCTTTAGCTGAGTGACAGAGGCATAGTGTTAAGTCTTGAGGTAGCAGAAACAGGCAGGGAGAACTTAGGTGGACCTTGTAAAGCCTGCCAAGCAGTTTTGATTTTATTCTGAATGTCTCTGGAAGTAGGGGTGTGTGTGTCTGTATGTCATGATCTGTAAGCCTCTGGAAGTAGGGGTGTGTGTGTCTGTATGTCATGATCTAAGTATTTTATGGATTACTCCATATACTGTGGTATTGCTACTGAGTGTAGGAGGTCATTGGAATAATACAGGTAAAAGACAGTAGCTTGGGTTATGGTAGAAGTCATGTGTTTCTGAGAAGTGGTTAACTCTATGTATTTTGAAGACAGAATTGGCAAAACTTGTTGGATTGGATGTAGGTGTGGGGAAAGAGAAGAATAAGGATGACTTGGATTTTGGCACGAAGTCTTACTGAGAGAGAAAATGAGAAGCAGGTTTACAGAGGGCAGGGGAAGCAAGAACTCCATTTATGACATACAAATTTTAACATACCAAGCAGAGATATCAAGTGGGCAGAAAGATGTAAAAGTTTAGAGCTCAAAAAAGAGGTCAGAAAGAAATAGCATGTGGGGTTGATGAACAAATGGATGGTATATAAAGCCATGGAAATGAATGAAAGCATCTCAGAATTGGATGTAGACAAATAAAAGAACCAAGTACTGAGCCTTGGGCACTGCAAAATGTAAAAGTAAGAAAAATTAGGAAAAAATCATGACTGCAATGCTTCAAAAGCCAAATAAATAGTGTTTCAAGGAGGGATTAATCAACTATGTCAAATATTTTTGAAATATAAATTACTATGAGGAACAATAACTAACTAGAACTGGCAATGTGAATTACTGGTGACCTTGTTAAGGATGGTTTCAGAGGCAGAGCAAAGATGGAAGTCTAACTGGAATAGTTTCAGGAGAGAATGGCAAATGAGGAATACAGACATTGAATACAGACAACAATTTTAAGATGCCTCACTGTAATAGGGAACAATAATGTAGGGAAGGAAGTGAACGTGAGATCTACAGTTGTTTTAAAATATATATACATATGAGATTATATGGCATTTTTCTATGCCAATGTGAATAATCCAATAGAGTAAATCTGATTTTTGCAAGAGAAAGAAAGACAGGATAATTATAGAAACAATGTCTTTGAGTAAAAGAGAGGGTGTGGGATCTAGTATACAGTGAAGTGATCGGCTTTAGACAGAAGAGGTAGTAATGCGTCATAATGAGGGAGAAAGCAGAATAGATGGACATTGAGGCAGAAAAATCAATAGATTTAGTGATAGAATGAGGAAGAGATCTTTTGATTCTGTTTTCTTAGTAAATTAGGGGGCAAACTCATGAATTGAGAGTAGAAAGGTACTAGAAAAATGAGATGAAAAGATCATTTGTAAAAAAAATCACCTCTGAAAGCGGGAAGGGGAACTGACCTTTCAAAAAGTAGAAGAGGAAAATAGCACTACAGTTGGTATTTGTAAATAATTTTAAAGTAGGAACAATCTACTTGGCAGTGTATTTTTGTCCAGCCAAAATCTACTGGTCATGAGTAGGCCTGTAGTAGGGGATAAATTAGGATTGACTAGGGTTGAGTTTTACCCACACACCACAGAGGCAGGCAAATTAAAAATATGGGCAATGGATAACTGTGTATCATGGAAACTGGCAAAGAAAAGAATAAAGAACACAGGAAGGGGCAGATCTATAGAATTAAAATATTATGAGAGTATACAACTATTATGTGTACATTTGCATATGAGAGCAACTCATAAACAGTACACTATTAAACAAGGTACCATTAATATCATGGCTTTATAGTATAAAATAGACAAAAATGAAAAAAAGCTTTTTTGTAAGATAAAGAAATGACTTCAAGTTGAAAAAATGCTTTTGAGGAGTTTTGCTATGAAAGCAGAAAAGACCAAGGCATCTCTAGGAAATGACAAAGAGCTCAATTTAGCTGGAGCAAGGTAACAAGAGAGTAGACTTTTTCTCAAAAATGTGATTTACTAATGATGAGTGTTCATGTGACATTATCCATGGTCAGAGAACCCTGTGCAGTGTACCTACTGACTTTAATTTCACCAGAAAAACAAAACAGATATTAAAGCTTCCAGCCATAATGAAATAAGAGGGTCTACCATAAAAAAAAAAAAAAACACTGTAAGTAATTAGAAAAAAATAGTCAAAATAGTCAATAACTGTTTAGAGATATTGGAAAACATTAGGATTGTTGATCCCAGAAAGAAGGTAAACAAATGAAGTAGTCCTACAATTACTCCTGGCTGGAGGCAATATCCATACTGTGGGTACAGAAAGGAGAAAACAAAAAAAGATAAGAGATCTGTTGAGTTGAGACAGAGATCAGAACTGGAGGAGACTGAGCTAACCAAAATTTGTGTGGAGGATTCAAGTAAGCAGAAACTATATTAGGAAAGAACTTAAGGAATCTACATAGGAAATCCTTTGAGTCTACTGAGGAGTAGGCCACACCTGCACATAGGGAAGCATGGCAAGGCAAAGAACCACCACAGAGTTGTAAATAGAACAATTCTCATAGCTCACATGTGGCAGGAAGACATTTGAGCTCTACTTGCCAGAATGAACAGTCTTGAGTGATCAGCTGGGGCACTTGGTGAGATCCTGGAAAGTCTCTTTAGGGAAAGCCTTAGTGGTACAACTGAATAATTCCTGAGGCTACTCTAGACACACCCTAGCAAAACTTAAAACCAGGTTTTAAAGGGACTAAGCTTGTGACTTCTCGTCTTGAAGGCAGAGAAGGTAATTGCAGTGCTCATCTCCTCTCATAATCACATCAAAATTACAACTAAATTATAAAACAATTATCACTGAGAACCACCTGAAGATGACCTGAAAACGGAACTCCTATAACTAAGGATATAAATAAGAAGCCACGCCAGGACTGGTACGAGAAATGGAGATGAAGAATGGGCTGGTCCCACATCCACAGTTTGGTGGGTTAAGAATCAGGAGGGTTATCTCGGCTGTGGAGGTCCCACCTGAGGAGCGAGAGGTCCCAGCCCCACATGAGACTCTCCATCTCAGGGCACCAGTGCCAGAAATTGAAGTCCCTATAACGTCTGGCTTGAAGAACAGTGGGGTTTGTGTCTGAGAGAGACAATAGGCTGCCAGAGACTTAGGCACTGCAGGTCTTAAAGGGCCTGCTCACAGACTCACTTGCTCAAAAAGTGCTAGGGACATACGGGAAGGAGTCAAATTAACTAGTTTCAGGGCTAGCACTAGAGGGGCAGAAGTCAGGGCAGCTCTCTCCAGGAAGCACTAGCAAGCTCCATTGTTCCTTTGTTGTACCTTCTTCCTATCCAGCCTGCTGGCACAGGTGAATGCCAAATCTGAGTCCCCTTAACCTGCCTAACACTGCTCACCCCACTCTGGTGATTCCCTGAAACTCCACCCCACCTAACTCACCCACCAGGCTCAAACATCATCAGCAGCAATCAAGGCTCAACTATAACCAGAAGGCATACACAAACCACACAGGGGACACTGTGGAGCACCCAGCTTAGATAACCAGGGAGAATACATCACTAGGCCCTTCTATAGAAGGCCACTCTGCCAAAATTGGGAGATGTAGCAGATCTACCTAATACATAGACACAAAAACAGGCAGGCAGCCAAAATGAGGAGACAAAAAAACATGTCCCAAATGAAAGAACAGGACAAAACTCCAGAAAAATAACTAAACAAAATGGAGGCAAGCAATCTACCAGACACAGAGTCCAAAACACTGGTTATAAAGATGCTCAATGATCCTGGGGAAAGAACAGATGAATTCAGTGAGAACTTACACAAAGAGATAGAAGTCATAAAAAAAGAACCATTCAGAAATGAAGAATTTGATAACTAGTGAAGAATAAATTAGATTAAATCAAGAGCAGATTAGATGAAGCAGATGACTGAATTAGTGATTTGGAAGACAAGGTCACAGAAAACACCCAATCAGACCAGCAAAGAGAAAAAAGAAAAATAAGGATAGTTTAGTAAGGGTCCCCAACCCCTGGGCCATGGACCAGTTGCTAGGATTACTACCTCAGTTCCACCTCAGATCATTAGGCATTAGATTCTCATAGAAGCACCAGTCCCTAGTGTCAAAAAAATTGGGGACCACTGATGTAAGGGACATCCGAGACAACATCAAGTGTACCGACATTTGCATAATAGGGATAACAGAAGAAGACAGCAAGTGATTGAAAACCTATTTGAAAAATAATGATTGAAAACTTTCCTAATCTGGCAAAGGAAATAGACATATAAGCATAGGAAGTGCAGAGTCCCAAACAAGAACCCAAAGAGGTCCACACCAAGACACATCAGAATTAAATTGCCAAAGGATTAAGACACAGAGAAAAGCAGTTAGCAAGAGAAAAGCAGTTAGTTCCTTACATGGGATCTCCCATAACACTATCAGCTGATTTCTCAACAGAAATTTGCGAGCCAGACAAGATTGGCAGGTAATATTCAAAGTGATGAAAAAAATTAACCTACAACAAAGATTACTCTCCCCAGCAAAGCTATGATTTAGAATCTAAAGACAGATAAAGAGCTTCCAAGATAAAAAAAAAAGCTAATGGAGTTCATCACCACCAAATCAGTATTAGAAGAAATGTTAAAGGAACTTCTTTAAGAAAAAAGATAAAAATATGAATAATAAAATGGCAATAACTACATATTGTCAATTACTTTAAATGTAAATGAATCAAATGTTCCAATCTAAAGACGGAGTGGCCGAATAAGAAAATAAGATCTCTCTTATGCTGCCTATAAGAGATTCACTTCAGATAAAAAGACAGACTGAAAGGGATAGAAAAAGATATTTCATAAAAATGGAAATGAAAATTTTAAAAAGTTGGATAGCAATACTTATACCAGACAAAACAGACGTTAAAACCAAGGCTATAATAAGCAACAAAGAAGGAATCAGTAATCCTCAGTAATCAAAAATGCTTCTGGGTATTTATCTGAAGAAACCCAAAACACTACTTTGAAGGGATATGTGCATCCATATGTTCATTGCAGCATTATTTACAATAGTCAAGATAAGGAAGCAACCTGGGTGTCCATCAATGGATATGGTACATATATACAATGGAATATTACTCAGCCATAAAAAAGAACAAAATCTTGCCATTTGCATTGTAGATGGACCTAGAGAGTATTAGGCTGAGTGTAGTTAGACAGAGAAGACCAATGACATATGGCTTCACTTATATGTGGAATTCAAAGAAAATAAGCAAAACATAAACTCATAGCTAGAGAATGTTTTGATGGGTGTAAAAGGGGAAAGGATTAAGCAGCACAAATTGGTAGTTATAAAATAGTCATGGGGATGTAAAATATAGCACAGGGAATATAGTCAATAATATTGTAATAAATATGGTGTCAGATGGGTACTAGACTTACTAGGGTGATCACTTTGTAAGTTATATAAATATCTAATCCCTATGTTGTACACCTGAAACTTATGTAATATTGTATGTCAACAATAACTAAAAAAAATATTCTTCTATATATGGGGGGAGAGTTTTTAGTCAATACTAACAAAAGAACTAAACCCAAAATAGTGGCTATACAAACATGTAACTAATGTTTTACTGCATCTTGGACATAAGGTTAGGAAAAACAGCAAAATAATTACCCTTTCTACTGAAGAGAGCTGTTGCTGTAATCCATCACATTTTTTGTTTGCTTCTTCAAAAAGAGTTTTATATTTTTCTGTTTGAGACTGTTGCAAATTAATTGTTCGCTGCTGTCTCACACAATCTTCTTCAAAATTTTTTACTTGAGACTTTAAATCCTGAATTTCATCTTCCTATAGTTATGAAATTATAGATTATATAAAAAAACACAAGATTTGCTATCAAAACATAAAGCAGAACTTCATGTGATCTTTGATTTTCATCTTCTAAAACAGAAGTCTGATGTTTTATATTTAATACCTTACACTTGTAAGTCAAATATAGAAAATTCTAATTGCTAACAAGTATTTAAAATTATCTGTGTAAAAATTCAACATCTCAGAGTAGAATAGAGTTTAGTTTTTACATACAACTTTTGAATTCAAAATTTAACTGTGCATTATATCTCAATGAAACTATTTTCAAAATATAATTGAAACTGTTCCTAAAATGTGTTTGAATATTAGAGTATTTATATTGAAAAGTTTTAAAAACTTACCTTTTTATTGCATTCACATACAACATTATCCAATTCTTCCTGCATAACACGAAGTTTAGCCTTCAGAAATCTGATCTGTGCTTCTGTGAATTTAAATACTTATATTTATTGCCTTTCACTGAATCTAAGATGTCATCAACTATAAGACCATTATATTATGAGGGGGAAAATCCTCAAGATGGGGAGCCTAACAGGAAATCCCTGTTTGAGAACACTAAAGACCCTAAATATCATTAATGTAAAAGTAAACAAAAAACAAGTCCACCCAACGGAAACAAACTGTTCATATTTCAACAATGGAACCAAGTAAAGAGAGGGGGAAAACACCCAAAAATCCACTCCTGAGAATCTGAACCATAAACCAGTATTCATGTAAGTATGAAGACTGAATTTGTACTTACCAAGGTGGTCCAAAACACCTCAACCAGAATCTGAAATGGTCTCAAGTCAGTAATGTCCCCAAGTGTTTGGCAGAAATAAATACAAATCCTCTCTAGCAAAACTACTTAAAATCCAGCCATTGTGTTTATAAAATGCCTTTGACTCTAACATATATCCCAGTTTCACAGAAGTTAAAATGTACTGTATGTGTCTTAGAACACGGTCCCCAACCCTCGGGCAGCAGACCAGCACCAGTCTGTGGCTTGTTGGGACCTGGGCCACACAGCAAGAGGTGAGTGGCAAGCAAGAGCAAAGCTTCTTCTGTAGTTGCAGCCACACTCCCCAGTGCTAACATCACTGCCTTAGCTCCATCTCAGCAGGTTGGGGACAGCATTTTAGAAACAAAGAAATACACTAACATCTTATTGCTGAAGCTTTCTCCCACAAACACTCATTAAGATCTACCTTTGGTATTTCATTGCTGGCAAAAAAGTTCTTTATTTAATAACATCAATAGTAAATCTTTGACGTTTATAGGCTTTTAAATGTAAATAAAATGAAAAATGAACTTAGAACTCCCTAGTAATTCATTCAATAATTTATTCAAAAAATATACATTAAGTCTCTACTTAATGTAGGGATACTACAAGCAAGCATTGCCCTCGTGGAGCTTACCTTGAGTTAACACTCTGAATTGTCTCTGAGGAGTCATTAGAATAAATCTTGCAGAGCACAAAACATCTCCATACACACTTCCAAAGCTCTTAATAGGTAGTGTCCCCAGTATTACCATGGAGATAATGAATTTTGGTTCTAACCCACCTTGATTTCTCTAGCCTCAACTCTCCTAGCCTCTCATGTAACGTCAGGTTAGCAAGGGATAGAAGGAAAATGAAGAATTCAAAAGTGTGAAGTTTGCAGTTGGTCTCTAGGGGAAAAGAAGGAAGAATTGGAGAGCATGACTTCTTTCATCTCTCTCTCCAACTCTATCCTTGGTAGTGTTGTCAAGGAGCTGACTGCTCTCCTCTCTGCAGGGCCACAGCATTAACGTCCTTCTCCATCCCACTCCAACTTTTAAGTCTTACAAAGCAATTCTTGCTGCTAAACTACTTTTTGATTCCCACCTCACTCCATCACATGTAACCCTAGGCAATCGTCTGGAATAAAAAAGAGGATACACCAAGGCCAAAAATTATCAAAAGGGAAGGTAGGAAGGCAAAGTGACAGAGAGGTGATTCCGCAATTTAAAAAGTAGTAATTTACAGTAGTTTATGCTGATTCTCTGTATCTGGGAGAAGGAACACTGTAATAGGGCCATGGATGACTGTGTACTGAGAAATAGCCAACATCTGACCATTCATGTCCTTAAAGGCATCTTAACAGAGACATAAAGGCAACTTCCTGCTTCATTTAATCTCTCCCCTCTCAACTAGCCCCAGAAAGCTTAGATAGGTCAGTTAATGTAATAAGTATATAAATAAATTGCTCATTTATGACTAGCATGCAGCACAATAATCATTACACATATAACTGTTACGATTTTCACAGAATCAGAATTTTAAATATAAACTTTGTGATCTTGATTTTCACAGAATCAGAATTTTAAAGATAAACTTTGTGATCATCTAATACAAACTGCTAAAGTTTCAAACTAATAAATTGCTATTTCAGAGGGGCTAAGTAGCTTGACTGAACTCATAATTACTTATAGTTCAGCAATAACTATGTTCATATACACTCAAAGTCTCATTTTTTTTGTTTACAATAGCATAGGTGGCTTCACTTTAACAATTTTAGAGGCATTACTGGTAACTAAAATAATGTTTTTAGATGATCTAAACTTTGGAATATTTTTCTAGTGGTATGAAGAAAATGAGTTTACATGAAAGAAAATTACATTCACTAGAAACTCATTTGATCATTTGACCTGAAAATATATCAACAATTCATTTACCCTTTTTGCATGTGTTAATTTATATGCAATAAATATAATATAGTAATTTTAAATAAAAAATTCAAGAAAACATTTTAATTTTAATATTTTAATGATTAGCTTTAACTTAGTTGAAAAGTGGTCAATGAAACAATACCAGTGTTTTAAAATTTTTTATAATGAAAAATACCAAATATGTGCACAAATAAAGACACTAGTTCAATGAAACTCTACTTAATCATCATCTATTTTCAACAATTATTGACTCATAACCAATTTTATTTCACCTATAATTCCACTCATTCCTCCCAACACATCCCACTAGATAATTCTGAAACAAATGCAAGGCATCTCAATACATTTTTAAATGAAAAAAAAAAGTTCCCAAATACATTTTTCTTAGCAATTTTGATATAAAAATAACAAAAAGAAAACCTACCTGTTCCAATGTCTTTACTAACACCACAAAAAATATCATCATCTATATAATCAGGTAAGCCTTCTTCTTCCAGTTGTTCTTCAATTTTGCTAACTGTTTTTGCAAAAGAAAAGTCTGAGAAATCCTCTGGAATGGCAACATCATTGGCAGTTTGTACATCAGAGTATTTCAATTTTATACTAAAAAAGAAAATACAAAAAAATGTACATTATCACAATATATTATATATACACCTTACTGCTAAATTGAACACCTGAAACTCTGGATTTTGTTAACCAATGTCACCATAAGAAAAAAATAAAATTAAAAAAAATTTTAAATGTACATTACATTTTACAAATATAGAAAGTAAGTATGACTTTTATTCAAGTAAATAAACATATCAAAATTAATATAAATTTAAAATTTTTGAAATCAATAATTGATACTTTTAAGAACTATTATAAGAAGCTTAGCAGACTTTCAATCTTTAAGGATTATACAACCATAGAGTTAGAGAAGGCTTTACAAGGCCAGTTTGTCTAGGTACTGCCTCCAAATAGGTAAATATCAAAACTAAGAGTACTGAACTTAGCTTCCTAGGACCAAACTAGCCTGTGGCTTTTAATTTTACATGCTGCTAGAGAAGAACTGATAGCACTCTAGCCATAATTCTTCAAACACTGAAAAATAATACCTCTTGAGAAAGAATTTCAGAGTGAACAGTTATTAGGTTAAACTCAACAATTTTTCAACCTAAAGAAACATATTCTAATCAGGATCAAAGTTGGTCAAAATGTTGATTTTTTTTTTTTTAATGAAGAGAATAAATATGAAATAGGTCATTTCTAAAGGTATTGAGGAATGTGCCAGGCCCTAACCCATCAAGTTTATGGTTACAAAAGCCTGATTTTTTAAACTTATTTTAAGTCTAACTTACTTTTAACACATAAACAAAGGCTTCTGAATTCTATTTAGAAAAACAACTGTTCTTTACAAAGTAATTTTAAAACCTAAAAATAAGATAACCCTTTCCAGTTATGTGCGTACGTAATTATGAATGTAGTATATATACTCCAATTTAAAATTTTTGAAATCTATAATTGATACTTTTAAAAACTATTATAAGAAGCTTAGCAGACTTTCAATCTTTAAGGATTATACAACCATAGAGTTAGAGAAGGCTTTACAATTTTAATCAATTTCAGATTTTCTATTCCTATCCTTTCACTCTACTTTTTCACTTTTATTGGGGGGGGGGAGTTACTTAGCCAATTAAAAGGCACAAGAATTAAAGATTTTTCCAGAGTTATAATTATCAGTTTGGGTAAGAAATAAGATACATAAACTTAATAACTTACTGTAAATAAGAGGCTGGTTGGTACAATCCACTGCAGATGTGACCCTCCTTTTCTAAAGATTTCCAATCCAAAGAGCCTCCTCTTGGGTCCCATTTTATGCTTAAAATACTAAAAACTGTCTCAAATTCTTTCTCGTTCAAACAGAACGTAAATTATAATTGTACTACAGTCTTATTTAGAGCACGCCAAATCATTATCTCTTTATATACGATAAGATATGGTGCCCTGTTAAATGCTCAAAAAGTATATGAGAGAACTAGGCAGAAAGACACTTAGGTTCTAATTACAGTTCTAAGAAATTATCTCACTAAAAGTAATATTTTAAAAACCTGAATTGTGATTTTTCTAAACAGTGCAAAATTAACTGCTGTAAGACATTTCTGAGTAGAAAAAGTTTTAAATTATTAAATGTAGATAGATATATATTGTGTAATTTTGTATATTTGGGGTATAAAAAGATCTGGAGAAACAGAACAAGCTTAATAATTAAGACTGATGATACTATCAATTATAAATTTTTAAAAACTATACTTCTAAAACCATACTATATCTTGAATTTGTTTTCTAAAACTATACTATACCTTGAATTTGTTTTCCTTCCTTTATTTGCAGAGTTTAGTTTGTTTTGAACCTTGTTTACTGGATCAATGTTTTTGGTCTCTGGCTACATGAAAAGAATTTAACCATTAATTAGATTCTAACCATTTGCCAAGGAAAGCAATTCTGTAACAAATACTTGATAGTTTGCTACATAAAAAATTATTTTCTTTAAATTTATCAAGTTGTGTTTTAAAGTAGGGGTCCACAACCCTCGGGCCATAGACCAGTACCAGTCCATGGTTTGTCAGGAACCAGGCCACACAGCAGGTGAGCAAGCAAAAAAGCTTCATTTGTATTTGCAGCTACTCCTCAGCACTAGCATCACCACCACTTCAGCTCCACCTCAGATCATCAGGCATTAGAGTCTCATAAGAGCACCAGTCCCTAGTACCAAAAAGGTTGGAGACGGCTGTTTTAAAGAATTAAAGAACTATATAACTGGAAAAGACCTAGATATCACTAGGACCAAGAGATTCAAAGATAAGGAAAATGAGTCCCAAAGAGTCAAGGATATTTAGCCAGCTTGGATGTTAAACTGGATGTTCTGACTCACAGAATTTAGTTCTCCTTACTGATTATTCCCCAAGCAAGGCTTCATGTATACTGTCATCTCAGCCTAGATCCCCATGGGTAGGGAACTTGTAGATCCCAGAAAGCCCAGCACCTGCAACAGTGATCTCTACACTGTAAATATTTAAATGAATAAACAAAACCTTTTAAATCATATTATTTGTATATCAATACTTTTCTTTTCCAGGTCTTCTACCTAGTAAATTTGGGCTTCAGAAAAAAAAAAAACTAAAAATACTTAGGCTTTAGACTCATTTCATTTAGAATTTTCCCCAACATATCTCCAAATTATTCAGTGAAATTATGAGACAAAGGATTAAATTTTATGAGCAATATTTCATGAAGGCATCTCTTCTGAGCATCAAGGTTTATATTCTATTTCTAGAGTCTCTGTTTTGTCTAAGGAAAGTCTAAAAAGTAACCTAAATTGCATTCACAAGTTTGATTTCATACCTTAATTTCTGAATGTAGATAAACTGTCCCTTCAGAGGATAATAGGCTTCTATAGACCAAAAATAAACATTATACATTAATAGATGATACTAAGTTGAGATAATAAAATCCAACAGCAATTATATTTGAAAAGGAAACTATACATCAAGTAGACTTTGCTATAATTCTACTTATACATATGTTAATGTATTTTAAATGAGTGTAACGAAAGTGCTTTGGTTAAATAATTCACCTTTGATAAAATATACTATAATGCCAACATTTTTAAAGGAAAATGTAGCACAAATCTTAATCGAGAAGTCATAAGGAGTGATTACTGGCTATATACAGGAATTATCTATTTTACAAAATGATTCACCCACAGGGATTTTTATTGTTATCCTTTGTATAATGCATTTGAATACTTGGTCAGTATCAGTTTTCCCAATTACACTGTAAACTCTATGACAGTAGAAATCATATCTGCAGTGTTCACTGCTCTATGTCTAGTACCTGGCATAGTACCTGGCATATAAGCTCTTAAATTGGCACAACATATTTATTAAATGTATAAATAAATACATCTAAGATACAATTCACTTTTATGCACAAAATTTTCAAAATATATTTCTAGTTTAAAACAAAGAGTGTTTATGGGGGTTTACCCAATTATGACCGATAGGCACTGAATCCACCATATCCATTCATTTACACATTGTCTATAGCTGTCTTCCCACTATAATAGCAAAGTTGAATAATTGTGACAAGGACTGTAGAGCCCAAATAAAAAAAAAAAAATATTTAGTCTGACTCTTCAAAGGAAAAGTGTCTACCCCGATCAATTTTCTAGATCATCTCCAACACATTTTAAAATTTCTGAAAACTTACTTAGAATCTATTGTTGCTATGAAAAATAAAAAAAGAAGGAAACTATATCATATCCCTTGAGAACTCCTAACCATAGTAGAGGACATAAAAATAAAATTACTTTCCATCAGGTGCCACCTACTAAACTACTCATATATAGGTTTTTTCAATGTTAAGCATAAAGATATACTTAGATAGATATTATTAAATACAATCACTTAAAGAACCAGAAATATCTCTGGGAGAAAAAATGAGGTTTTAAAATAAAATTAGAGACTAAAGAATCATTCTCACATATGACATGAAAATGTTTCCAAATTTTATACAAATTTTAAGTATGCTCTTTAATAATCCTCATTTTAAATTAATATTTGCTATTTCCTTACATTTTCTGCATCTTCTATCACCCCTTCCTCTGCCACGTACACATAAATATCAGCCAAGAGACATTTAACGGTTATGTTTCAATCAGTTTTAGCAGTGTTATTACTTTGCTTGTATATTTCCATAAAAAATAAACAAAAAACAGTATTTTTGTTAAACATCTCCATGAAATGTTTGTGTGTAATATTATTGAAATGATTTGTGTAGTAAAACTCACTTCCAGCAAACTGGAGGATATGTATGTATGCTATACTTTTAGGAAACTAAATTCTGGTTTCTCTATTATATTGCCTGGCAGAATAACCCTGGATGTAGAAGACCTATTATACATTGCTTACAATAATTTAAATATCATTGTTCCAAGCCAAAATAGATTGTTTCTTAACAGAATGATCTCTCAACTTCAGCGATTCCAACTAATAGTCATGTGGTAAAAGCCATCTGTTCCAACAGAATCATTAAAAAAAAAAAACCCACCTGATCTAGGTAAACAGAGGTGTCATCACCACTTTGCACATAAAGAAACTTTAGTGAAAGAAAATCAACAGATTTATTTTTATGTTTGTGAAATCAGTCTCTCACTTGCTTCAACAGAACAGTAGAGATCAGCTGTTGTTACCATCATTTCAATCTTTTAGTTTACTGAAGAAAAGCTGTGCCTAATCTTATTTGTAATCCAAAATTTGGAATTTTGGTAAATATTAAGCATCATTTTTCATAAAATATCAGAGCATTACATAAGGCAAGTAGTTTTATGTTATATGTGCATATAGACATGTAAATATCAAATGATATAAAAATGTTTTCTGGAAATTTTTTTTAATTTCAGAAAAAAATGAAAAAGCAACACACTAGGCATTAACTCCCCAGGACCTAGTCTGTTTACTCACCATTGTACCACCAGTAGCTAGATCTGGCACTATTAAAAAATTATTTATTCCAGGTTTAGTGAGATATAATTTACAAATAGTAAAATATATCCTTTTTAGGTATACAGTTCTATAAATTTGAACAGACTTATTTGGTTATATAACCAGTAGAACAATAAAGAGAGAAAATATTTCCATCATCCCAAAAAAATTCTCCTGTGCTCCCTTTGTAGTTCAACCCCCCCATTCCCCAAGCCCTACACAACTACTTATCTGATTTCTGTCCCTACAGTTTTGTTTTTCAGTGGCTTAACACAAAGGAGCAGTAGAGAGGGAAAAAGGGCCTTTTTTCTTTATGTTCCACATGATCACCCAGAGACCAGGCTGGGAGGTTTCACCAACTCATTTTTCACTAATCACAGCAGAGATAGTCAGCTGGAGGTTCAAAGACTGTTTAGGCTTGTCTGTTTAGGCTTGGAAAAGAATAATTTGACTTTTGCTCATAGCAAAAGACTTAGGATATTTGGTGATCACCACTGCCTCTGCTATAAGATTTTATAATTTTATTCACACACATCCTATACTTTTCCTGTTAAATTTAATCCTAAATAATTTTTTGGTCGCTAATTTCTTGACATATCTGAAGTTCACATGAAATTCAATGAAAATCAAAGATCTAATACATTTTACTTTCACAAATTTATTTATTTTTACCTAATCTTGATAAGCAATTTTAAAGAAAGGTAGTACAGTATCTGATAATTGGTTTAGAAATCTTATCAACTCTGGTTTGGATCTCAGTAAAATCACATATTATCCATATGTCATCAAAACTACTGAACTTCTCTAAGCTGCACTTTCTTCATTTTTAAAATGAGGACAATAATATTTATAAATAATACTGAGTATTAAATGATAATGTAAAGGACTTATACATTGTATCTGACTAGAATAAACCCCCAATTATTAGTATTTTATATAGTACATTATTCTTCAAATTGTAGATTTCTAATATATACAAAAAGATTTTATGTAATAAAAGATCCATATACATCATCAAAAAATATTCTCAATTTCAAAACTATATCAAAACAGCATGGTACTGGCATAAAAACAGACACATAGATCAATGGAACAGAATAGAGAGCCCAAAAATAAACCTATGCATTTTATAACAAAGGAGACAAAAATATATAATAAGGAAAGAACAGTCTCTTCAATAAATGGTGTTGGGAAAACTAGACAGCCACATTTAAAGAATGAAACTGGACCATTACATTACATCATACACAAAAATTAACTCAAATGAATTAAAGATTTGAATGTAAGACCTGAAACCATAAAACTCTTAGAAGAAAACATAGGTGGTAAACTCCTTGACATCAGTCTTGGAGATTTTTTTTTTGGATTTAACACCAAAAGCAACAAAAGCAAAAATAAACAGGTAGGACTACATCAGACTAAAAAGCTTTTGCACAGCTAAGGAAACCATCAACAAATGAAAAGGCAACCTACTGAATGGAAGAAAATATTTGCAAATCATATATCTGATAAAAGGATTAATATCCAAACTATATAAAGAACTCATACAATTCAATAGCAAAAAAAAAAATCTGATTAAAAAAAGGGCAGAGGATCTGAATAGACATTATTTTCCCAAAGAAAACATATAGATAGCCAACAAGTGTATGAAAAGATGCTCAATATCACTAATCACAAGGGAAATGCAAATCAAAATCAAAATGAGATGGCATTTCATTACCTGTTGGTATGGCAATTAACAAAAAGAGATAAATGCTGGTGAGGATGTAGAGAAAAGAGAACCCTTGTGCACTGTTGCTGGGAACATAAAATGGTACAGCCACTTTAGGAAGCAATATGGAGATTCCTCACAAAATTGAAAATAGAACTACCATATGACTTAGCAATTTCACTTCTGGGTATTTACCCAAAGAAAACAAAAATGCAAACTCAAAAAGATATATGCATCTATATTAACTGCACCATTTTTTATAATAGCCAAGACATAGAAACAACATGAATGTCTATTGATGGATAAATGGATAAAGATGATGTGGTATACAAATACCATGGGACATTATTCAGCCACAAAGAATGAAATCCATTTACAACATGTATGAACCTTGAGGCCATTATGCTAAGTGAATTAAGTCAGACAGAGAAAGACAAATATTGTATGATCTCATATGTGGAATCGAAACAAAAGCAAAAACAAAAAACCCAAGCTCATAGATACAGAGAACACACTGGAAGTTGTCACAGGCTGGGGGATGGAAGGTGGGCGAAATGGGTGAAGGGAGTCAAAAGGTACAAACTTCATTACAAAATAAATAAGGAATGGAGAATAATGTACAGCATGGAGACTACAGTTAATAATACTGTATTGCATATCTGAAAGTTGCTAAGAAAGTAGATCTTAAAAGTTCTTGTCACAAGAAAAAAAATTCTGTAACCATGTATGATGACAGACATTAACAAAACTATTGTGGTGACCATTTCACAATATATAAAAATATTAAATCATCATGTTATACACCTGAAACTAATGTGTTGTATATCAATTATACCTTAATTAAAAAAAATCTTAAAGCATTTACTCAGTAAAAAAAAAAAATGCTTACTAATTTAAGTCACTTACCTTAAACTGTAATCATCTTCCTCTTCGCATGATTTAATTTGTGTTGAAGTAGACCTAGATCGTATTTCTTGCTGATCTCTCTAGTTAAATGAATAAGGATAAGTCATAAAGAAAAAAAATGCCACAAAGCTAGGATTTATTCAAGTGCCTTTCTGATCATTAATCATTTCAGAGTTGGCCATAGTTTCCATGAAATCAAGGCACTGAAATTTACATGCTGTGATATGAAAATAAGGTTTCACTTTTACACATTCTGGGTTAAGAAAGTCAATTTTAAGGGAAAAACATAACAGTGTCAATGCCTTTATATGATCTTACTGACTCCTGTTTCCCCACTACATTAGAGTCTTCCATCTTGTGTAACATGGAAAGGAAATTGGACTCACAAGAAATAAAAACTTAAATCTGTTTAATGGGTAGAAAAACTTGTTGTAAATCATGCAAAGCTTCAATGTTAAGGAGACCATGAAAATGCAAAAAAGTAATCACTAAGAGTAAATGCTTTTGGTGAAGATATACCAAGAAATGAAAGTGAGTAAATGAAAATTCAATGTGGCAAAAGTTATAACCATTAGCTTCTGTAGAGATAGAAATGCCCTCTCCCTTTTGCTGCCCTTCCCTGTTTTCTACTCTTTATATATATAAAGTCCTTCTTAGAGGGCCTTTTGAGCAGAATGAATAATGAATCCATCATTCTACTATAACATTGGGTTTCTTTGTTTAATCCTGCTCTTCAGACACTGGCAAAAGCTAATAGAATTTTTTTTTTAGTGAAATATTTAATTATAAATGCAACTAACAAATCTACATCTAAATATATTACCTGAAATATTTTATTTCTAAATTTAGAAATAATTTATTTCTAAATTTAGAAATAATTTATTTCTAAATTATCAAATAATGATGAATCTGTATAAGGCATTAAAATGAAATATAACCTATTCTTCCCATCAACACCAAGGCAGGTTGGGGGTAGGGTTTAAAAGAAAGAATTATAATTAAATTAGAATAAAAAGTTTGCAAGCAGCCACTTTATTCCAAGGAATGCAACTATATCCTATCAATTAAGGATGGATACTTAAAACAGGAGTAACCAATCTGGTACCCAGAATGGGGCAAAATATGCTTACATTATCTAGTGTTATAATCTCACTACTTTCTTCCTGACTATAAATCTGATAATGGTCTAGCCTTAAGAATCAGTTATATCCAACTGCAGAGTTTAGGAAACTAATTGTTATCTGATAACTATTATCCTTTATTCAGCTTTTGTCTAGAGACCACTTTAGTCCTTTCCTTACTGAAATACCACTGTTAATTCTATATAGCTACTCTCAAATATTAATCTTAAAATAGTGGGAAAATTATTAAATGTTAATATTCTAAATAGCTGGTTAGACATCTAAATGGAAAACAGTTTTTCAGTGGCTTTTAGAAAATGCGTGCTTATCAAAAACATATACATATATATACACATACTTATATATATTCATGTTCAATTCATTGAACTGAAAATTTATGCTTTGGGTATTTTTTGTCTGTCATAAATCATATTAATAAGATAAAATAGTAGCACTTACATGGAATTATAAAAATTGTACATTTACTTACTATTACTTCCTCAGCTTGTCGAACCAGATCAGCTGTTTTTGCCTCCAATTCTGCATTTAAACGCCTAAAAGCAGAAAACAAAAATTGCAATATACTGAAGATTCTAACAAATAAAAGTAATTAAATTTTAGTAACTACATGTTAGCTTATCAACAAATGCCAAAACAAACATAACATTTTATTCTAAAATTAACATAACTATTAGAACACTTATCTCCAACTCCCTATAATTATTCCTTTGTGGTAGAAATTCACACAGTGTAATTCCTGGCCTTTCTCCGGCCTTCACTTCAGGTGAAATGACTTATCTGAGAAGAATAAACTGGTAGGTTCAACCAGTTCCACTTTTCATCTTGGGATCAACTCCAGCTGGGGACAGGAGTGGGACAGGGTTGGAGAGAGGCCTCCTTTAGTATAAGTGTTATCGTGACACTTTTATAACATTTCCTCCTATTTTTCACCTATAGCATATAGACAATTTTGTAGCATGTTTTCCCATACCAGAAGGAATATGTTTATCTCTTTATAATCAGTGCCTTCAATGGCTTATAAAATATTCTAATGCGTTGAAGTTAACAATGTACTAATCTACTCTTATTGTTAGTTCAAGTCCTTTTTTCACTTTTAAGGGATAACGTGATAATAAACATCTTCAAAAGCATATAACTTTTTAATTCTATTCATAGGTCACATTTCTAGACCATTTAGAATCTTCTGAAATAATATGAAGAAAATACCTTGAGTAATTTTAAAAATAAGATATTTTGTTGTTTTTTTAGCTATGTAATTCAGAAGTAACAAACCACTTATAACACTGACTCCCAAGGAGAAAAAAAGCACTACTGTATCCTTTCTTAAAACAGTCAATGTTTTAAGATATATTTTTACATCTTAGAATGAGTTAATCAAAAAATATATCTAATAAAGATTTAAAATTCCATTTAAGATACTATTATCTGATTTTTCACATTTTCCTAACAAGAACCATTAGAAGCTTCTGGTTAATATAGTAGACAAGATGACTCAGAAGACTATTCTTCTGCTCCTATCCATGGAAATGCTGGATAAAATTTAATGAAGGAAACATTGCTAAGGTCAAACTCAGGCAAGGGAAATACCCTGGAACCAAAAATAAAGCAGCAACTCAAAGTGAGAGCAGTAAACAGGAACAGAAACAAAAATAGCTCAACAGCTAGAAAATGATGCATATGCGAGAGTCATGAAGAGCTACACCTGTGAAACACAGACTACAAAACACTACCCATAACCTTAGGCAGATGGAAATGAAACAAAAGCCATAGATGAAAAAGACTGTCTTGTGAAAAATGAGAGCACACAGGAATGTGGTCCAAGTTCATCTTACCCAGATGGTATAGGAACTCTCAGTCAAAATTTTAATACAGAAAGTTGGCCTAGAACCAGTGATGACTCTTACAAGCTAAATGCAAAGCCATCCACAGGAACATTTATTCATCTATATAACATATAAAAATTTCAAAAATTAAACACTGTTAAAGATTATTTTGTAAAGATAACAAATTGCATAAAGAAATAAGTCAGCAAGAGGGAGAATCAGCAGATTTAACAAAATTTGTAACGTAAGATGTAGAGATAACAAAATAATTTTAAAAAGATTTTTAAATATGCATTTTTTTGTTTAAAAACAAAAGCAAGCAAGAACTAGACATTACAGAAAACAAAACACTGAATATGAAAAAAATACAAATTGAAATTACATATATGAAGAGAGTCATTGAAATTAAAAAACTCAAATTTAATGAGTAAGTTGAACAACAGAATAAACTGAAGAGGGAGCAAATGAATTAGAAGGCAGATGTGAGGAAATCACCTGCAAGGAGGTACAAAGAAAAATAAAAATATAAAGAGAAGTTAATATCCACTGAAGACATTGTATGACAAAGACAGATTTATATCTACCTAATAGAAGTTGCTGCAAAAAATTCCAGAGGTGGGAACGTCAAAATTTGAAGAGATAGTGCTGAGAATTTTTCAAAACTGAAGAAAGATATGGATCTCAAGCAGAATTAAGAAAACAAATCCACACCTGCACACATCATAGGGAGACTGCAGAACTTCAAATACAAAGAGAATATTCTTTAAACTACCAAAGCAAATATTTAATAAGAACAGACAGTCTGCCAACATGCTTATCTAAAAAGCTGATAGTAGATGGCTTATCAACATCTCTAGATTCCAGTGGACAATGAAATGGCATCTTTAATGAACACTAGGAGAAAAAAAATAGGCATCTAGAATTCTATGTTCAGCTAAACTGTTTTTAGAGAATACGTGCAAAGTAACAAAATTTTCAGAAAAGACTGGAGAATTTAAGACTCAAAATTTCAGAGATCTACACTTCAGGAATAAGGAAACTGAACCTGGAGAAAAAGAATCATGATAAACTTAATGATAAATCTAAATTAGTATAGACGTAAAAATAACAGGTAGGGTTATTCAAAACAAAGAACAAGTAAAGTATTACCTAATATCTAACTTGACAGACAAGGGGAAACCAAGTTAAAGCAGTCTAAGGTCTTTCCAAACTAGTAAAAAAAAATAAAGACATAACAAAAACTCATTCAATCTAACAGAAGAAAGAAAAGAACCAAAGGGATAGTAAATAGAAAACACAAAAAATAAGATGGCCAAAACGACTTCAAATTAATAATATAAATTCACTTATTAGAAGGCAGAAATTATCAGACACAATATAATAGAAATACTCTTAAAGCTAAATGACATAAAATATGTGAAAATAAAGGAATTAAAAAAGATAAGTTTGTAATAATGAAAGGAATAATTCATCTACAGAACTTAAGTAAATCAAATATAGCTCCCAACAAAAATGGACACAGCTATTAGAATTATTTTAAAATTATAGATATTAGCACATCTCTAACAGAAACCAATATAGGTAGGAGAAATAAAATGATGATATACTGATGTTATAGACACCAAAACTAATTAGTTTGATCTAACAGACAGTCAACATAAATATCCTTTTTACCAAAGGATATTTACAAAAAGTGAGCATGTACTTGGTCACAACTAAGTTTCAATACATTTCTGAAAATCAATATTATATACATTTTCTGGCTATAGTGCAAATAATTTTAAAATAACATGAAAAGCATGTTTAGAAACTACAAATAATCATCATGAAAATCATAAAATAATTAAAACTATTAAATGACCAGAAAAGAAATACATATCAAAACAGGTCCTGAATTACAGATAACCTGTAAATAAAGAGAAATTTACAGAAATTAAATACATTTATTAAAAAATGAGAAAAAAACAAAGAAAGGAAAAAAATAAATCCACAATTAGAACAGAAAAAAATAATAAAGATAAGACTAATGAAATAAAAAAATAGGTTAGCAATAAAACCAAAAGCTAATTCTTTGAACCAATAAATATATAAACCTATCAGACAGACAGATTAAAAAAAGACAAAAATAAATATTGGAAAATCCCCAAAAGGTATATATAAGGTTACAGACACAACCAAGATTTAAAACATAAGAGAATTAGAATAAATTTATGCTAATAAAATTTAAAACATACATTAAATGGGCACTTTTCTAGAAAACTACCAAATACACAAAACTTATTCTGGAAGCAACAATTATTAAAGAAACTAAATCGATAGGAAAAAAGTATCCCACACCAGACTGTTTCACAATTTTCATTAAAGAGCAAATAATCCCTGATAACAAAAAGCTTCCAAGAACAGAATAAAACAAAAAAAGGAAAACCATTCAGCTTATTTCATGTGGCACGGATAACAGAGGTTTCAAAATCAGAAAGAAAAAGAATTAGAAAAAAGTATAAGACCAATTTCACTTTTATTCATAGATGCAAAAAAAAAAAACTATGTAAAATAAAGCAATCAAATCCAACAGTCTTATAAAGAAAAACAAGAAATCTGCCTTTGTAGTTCAGTATGTTAAAACATTAAACAAGGGGGTGAGAAAAACATTTCATCACGTCAGGAAAAAAGTCTGATAAAATTAATATTCCTTCAAAACAAGAATTAAGGGAAACAGCTTCCTTAAGCCTGATAAACCTACAGATACCACAGTGACAAGTTATCAAAAGTGGGCTACTTAAAATCATAATCAAGATGAAGATGCTCACCACCACTTTCTATATCATAACTCGCATGTAACTGTCTTTATCCAAAATCCAAGTAACTATGGAATGAATAAAAGTTTAGCAGAGCTGACAGTCTACATCTATCTATCTATAAGTGTAGGATGAACATACAAAAATCAATAAAGTTCCTATACATCTATCCATTTAGAAATAGCAGTAGAAAAAAAGGTTTTCATTATAGCAACAAAAACTATAAAGTACCTTGAAAAATTATATGTGCAAGACTTTTATGTAGGAATATAATAAAATATTTCTAAAGGATATTTAAACACCCCTCTTTAAATGGATATACCATATTCGTGGAAAGGAAGATTCAAAAGCATAAAGATGTCAGTTCTATACAAATTAATCTATAAATACAATGTAATTAGCATTTACAGGCAAGGGGTTGGGCATTTAGGGAGAGCGGCTGAGGCTTGCCCTACCAGCTTTCAAAGCCAATTAAGAAAGGACACATAATCTTATCTTTTAAGGTCTCTGGTTTTATGATATATATTTTATAAAATTTGAAAAATCTATTGACTTCAATGATCAGCATATTCCTTAGTCTATCTTCCCAGATAGTGATTATTTCCTCCAATTACTTGACAGGAGCTGACTGTAGAAGATTCTGGATTGGGATCCCTGGAAAGTCCTGTGTTTGACTGATTGAAAAAAGATCCTAATATGCTTAACATGAAGACAGCATGTAGCAAAAAACTTTTATGAACTCATATTCTTGCCTTCAAGAATGGTCATAGACAAATACAATATGATTTCTCTTCTATGTGGAATCTGAAAACAAAAACAAACTTATAGATACAAAAAACAGATTGGCAGTTACCAGAGGGGCAGGGTACTGAGGGGAGGGGGAAGTTAAGACTTACAGTGGTGATCACTACGTAATGTATACAAATATTGAATTATACTGTTGTACATCTGAAATATATATAACGTATACCAATTTTACCACAAAAAAAAAGAGAGAATTTTTTGATTAACAAGCTTCAGACAGAGCCTGGGAACTACTCTGTTCAAAGTCCTCAGATATGCACACCGGAGTATAGGTACCAGAACAAGTAACACCTGGGCACCTTTACCAGGAAACTTTTACCGAAATAGAACAGCTCCTATAGATGTCTGCCTTTAAGTAGGACCATATCTCTAACAACCAGAGCCCTGTTAAATATACCCTTAAATAAACAAAATGAATAAACCTAATAATACAGGTATTTAGTACTATATAATGTATGGTAATAAAATAACCATTTTTGGTTGAGTACAGCTGATTCAGAACTGTATGTAGATAACAGATTCGTTGCTTATGTACACTCTTGAATTGGAATAATACTCATTTAATCAAGTAGAGGATGATTATGTTCCCATATGCTATGGCAAGTTGGCATGTTCTTGTTCATCTAGAGTACACTTCAATTTTAATTTAAAACATGGTTTAATTTTAAGTATAAATTAAACTTAAACTCTCAGTGTTTGATGAATGTTTTCCAAATTTTAGATTAGTTACTTTAAAGTGTTAAAACATAATCTTTTTGTAAGAGTATATACTATGGTAAGTAAAATACATGGTCTCAGACCTTGTGGAACTCATTGTCCGTTGGAAGAGAAAGACATAAAATTAACAAATGAATTTATTGTAACGTTATGCTATTTGCAAAGAAAAACACGACAAGAAAAAAAAAGTAACGGGAGCCTACTTAGCATAGTCAAGGCAACTGAGAATTCTCAGGTAGAAGGCAAGCGCACAAGGAAAAAGGGAAAGCTTGAGGAACTAAAAAGCCGGTTAAGCTGGAGAGTGGTTGGAAAAATGATGCAACAGGAAACCACTGCAAGTCTGAGACAAGGGAGTCACATGATCTAATTAAAAGATTACCCTTGGCATCTGTGTGAAAACTGGAGGATGAGAGATAGTCTAAGGGTGAAAACATGTTTTGTTAGGTTAGTTGTAATTACTCTGAGAGCAGGTAAGGAATGGAAATCCTTCTCCTAAGTCTACCAAATGTGGACAAGAATGGTAATTCCAAATGCATTGAGAAACATGCTTTCAATTTAGAAACGAAGTCTAAAAAAATTTACATACATAAATTCTAGGAACTGGGAATTAAGTGGAATTCCTTAAATCATAAATTGAACTATCCGCGGCAAATCCCGCAATCCAACCACTTCTAGCAGTATCTGATTGACGAATATGTTTACTTGGGTTAAATTAAATTTTCGCCCACTTTAAACACTTTCTAGGGCGCAGGCGAGTTCATGTTTAAACAGAAAAGATGAAGAAGAGGATGATGGAAGACAATGCTGGCGAGTCATCCCAAAGATCCAATCGGTCACCAGGAAAAGTACTTCTAAGCAGTCTCAGTTAGGTGAAAGAAAGAAGGATAAGCTGAACCGGCAAATTTCTTACTTATATTCTTCCTCCTTGACCAGGAGGTCCCGTCGAGGTGTAGCAGGCTGCCGAACGCGCGGCGGGAGCGGAGTCCCTGAAACGGGCCGTCTCTGTAAAGAGATCGAGACTTTCAGACCCGGAGTTAACGAAGTTTGCCATCCTCTGGCCCTCCTCGGAACCCACTCACTACCCACCCAGGAGTCAGGTTGAACTGACCCGGACGCCAAGACCTCGCCCCGCCATCTTTCACGACCGCGACGCCGTTACCAAAGCAACGACACAACTTCCCGCGAGAGCTAACTCATCCATAGTAGCCTCTCGCCTGGGGCGCGGACTCCGCTCTCTCCCACGTTTTGCGAGAAGCGAAGGGTTGCGGCAGGGGTCTGGGCGTGGGCTCCGCTGCGTCTCTGCCCCTCAGCTTTAAAGGCTTAACAAGGCGTTTCGTTGCCCCCGGGAAGCCAGTGTAATGCGTTGACTTATAAATTCTTAAGTTGGCGTGAAGAATTTTCAACTAACCAAGGTAGGCAGGTCCACTGCCTATACTCAGTAGGAAGCAGGATGGTAAAGCCCCTACACCGTTGTGCTTTCCAAAGTTAGTAGACAATTCGATCTACACCGGTTTTGTTTAAAATGAACTCTTCAGTCGCCTTCTAAGTTCTGATATCTCACGTTTATTGATAGTATGGGTAAGCGCTCAGACTCTCAAGTTAGTAGACCTGTTTCTGTCCTGGCTGTGCCACTTACTAGCTGTATAGTCTTGGATAGAGCACTCTTTGGTGACTAATAAGTAAAATGAAAGTAAGAATAGTGTCCAGAGTTCCTACGAGGAGTAAATGAATTGTGCTTATCATTGTGCTTTTAACATAGTAAGCAGTAAAAAATTACAATTTGGGGGGAATAAACTTGAAAGCCCAGAATAAACCTTTATATTTAGGGTCAAATAATCTTCAGCTAGGATGCCAAAACCATTCAGTGGGGAAAAGAATAATCTTTTCAACAAGTGGTACAGGGACAAGTGAATGTCCACGTGCAAAGAATGAAGTTGGACCCTTTCTAACATCATGTACAAACAGTAACTCAAAGTGGATCAAAGAGTTAAACTTCAACTAAAACTATAAAGCTCTTCAAAAAGATAGGTATAAATTTTCATCATCTTGAATTAGGTAATGATTTCTTGATATGACACCAAAAACACAAACAACAAATGAAAAAGTCGATGGATTGAACATTGACGAAATTTATGTCTTTTTTCAAAGGATACCATAAAGTGAAAAGGCAGAGCACAGAAATGGAGGAAAAATGTGCAAATCTTACATTTGATAAGAGTCTTGTATTTTGAATACATAGAGCTATTAAAACTCAAAAATAGAAAGACAAATAACCTAAGTAAAAAAATGGGCAGGGATCCTGAATAGGCATTTCTCCAAAGAACATATACAAATAGCTGAAAACAAATGAAAGCTGCTTCATATCATTAGTCTTCAGGGAAATGGAAATCAGAATTACAGTGAAATACCACTTCACACACACTAGTATGACTATAAAGTAATCAAAAGGATGGACAATAACAAGAGTTAAGAAGGCTACGGAGAAATTCAAACCTTCAGATACTGTATCAAAAATATAAAATTGTGTGGCTGCTGTGGAAAACAGTCTGGCAGTTCCTCAAAAGTTTACACATAGAGTTACAACATGATCCAGCAACCCACTCTTAGGTATATACCTAAGAAAAATGAAAACATATACCCCATAAAAAAAAGCATTATACACAAATGCTTACAGCAGCATTGTTCAGAATAGCCAAAATGTGAAAATAACCCAAAGATCATAAACTGTAATTAGTAAATAAAAAGTATTATATTCATATAATATTTGGCACTAAAAAGGAATGAAGTACTGATACATACTAAAATACAAATGAACCTTAAAAACATGCTTTGTGAAAGAAGCAATTCACAAAAAAACACGTATGATCCCATTCAAACATGACCAGATAATATATGAAATATTTACAATACGTAAATCTATGGAGATAGTAAATTAGTGGTTGCCAACCCTAGCATATGATGGGGAGTTCACTACATGGTCATAAGAATAAAAATTATGTTAGTTTTCTCAAGCTGCTATAACAAAATACCACAAACTGGGTGGCTTAACAGAAAACAAATGTATTATCTAACAATTTGGGGTGCTAGAAGTCCAAAATCAAGGTGTTTGCAGGGCCATGCTATGCACCCTTTGAACCCCATAAGGAAGACTTCTTCCTTGCCTCGTTGTTTTGTGTGTGTGTGTGGCAGTTGTCACTTCTTACCATTCTTTGGCTTGCACTGCATCATTCCAATCTCTGCCCCTGTAGTCACATAGCATTCTCCCTATGTGTCTCTATCTACACATTTCCTCTTCTCATAAAGACTCCAGTCTTTTGGCTTTGGACCCTGTTTCATGTTAGTTTCAGCCTAGTAATACTGATGCTATTAGCTAGGAATGCACAGGAGTACTCATCTGGGCCCTTCCTACTTGTAGTCACCCCCACAAGCATCCTATATACACAAAGACATTTCCCCAACCAGAACCAGTGTTGTGGCTGGACTGGATCTTATGGCTCTCATTATGATTGCAAAACATATTTCAGCAACAAGCATTAGGGAACTTTGAGAAGACAAAGTTTATTACTCACAAGCCCCAGAAGATACATGGCAAGCCCAAGGGCCATGCAAAGAGAAAGGGTTGGGGATAGAGAGTGCAAACCTGGGGTTCTGCCTTTATCAGGGTTGAGAATGGGGTGCCTATGGTTTCACAGGTTCACTTTTTATTGGTGAGTTTTCAAACATAGGACTAGGAATTAGGGTGCAGGAAGAGATACAATGGAACTAATTCAGCAGTCAGTTATCTAAGTTACCAGTACTTCATGGGAAGGGAAAGACTGGATCCTTATCTTGTTGTTTAGCTAGTAACTGTATCATCCAGCTAACTATGTTTATTCGGGATGAATGTCTTTGAAATGGATGCCCCAGCTTAATGTGACATATATGACAATTTTAAAAAGCTTATTGCCAGGCACTCATTTTACAGATCTACTCTAGTGACCACATCATAACTTGATCACATCTGTAAACACTCTATTTCCAAATAAGGTCATATTCATAGGTTGGAGTGGTGGTGGTTTAGGGCTTCAACATATCTTTTGGGGGGATGCAATTCAACTTAAAACAGAAATCATACAAACTATGTTCTCAGGCCACAGTAGAATCAAACTAGAAATCAATAATAGAAAAATAGCTGGATAACTCCAAATATTTGAAGGTTAAACACATACTTCTAAATAATACATGGGTCAAAGAAGAAGTCTCAAGAGAAATTTGAAAACATTTTGAACTAAATGAAAATACAACTTATAGAACCTTATAGGATGCAATGAAAGCAATGTTTAGAGAACTTAGCATTAAGTGCATATTTTAGAAAGGAAGAAAAATCTAAAATCTACAATCTAAGGTTCCACCTTTGCCAATGAGATAAAGAAGAGCAATTTAAGCTAAACAGAGCAAAAAATTAAGCAGCAATCAATAAAATTGAAAACAGGAAAACAATAAAAAAATCATAGAAACCAAAATCTGCTTTTTTTTTTAAAGATCAGTAAAATCAATAAACCTCTAGCCATGCTAACCAAGAAAAAAAGAGTGAAGACGCAAAATTACCTTTTCTGTGTTCTTTTATGTGATGGTCAGGCACATCCACAATAGAAGATACAGGAAAGGCTTAGGCAGATAAAGTTTATTATATTCAAGGTCCTAGAAACAGGAGACACAGCATGACATACAGGACTACATGGAAAAACTTTAGGGTGGTCAGGAGACAAAATAAGAATGAGGGGGGAAAACTTAGGCTAACCTTAATTGGGGTTTCCACAGGAGAAGCAAAGCAAGACATGGAAAACAGTTTAGAATTGGCTAGTTTGAATAACTTCAGCAGGCCTTGGGGGATAAGAGCTGTTGCTAGTTGCTTGGTAACTGGCCCTGGGAGATTAAGGCAGAGGAATATTGCCTCTTGGGGTGAACAGTTCAGATAGAGGAGATATAATTTTGGATTGGGTAGTTTGCATATCAAAGACATACTTCTGGCCAAGCCCTTTGCTATCTCTGAGAATTGGCTAGCTCAAGGAGAGAGTATATCCCAAACAGAAAGGTTTTTTAAGATGTCAAAACATCATAATATACAGGCAATTTAAAAATATAAACAATACAATACCAATGTCAACAATAGACTATGGATCATCATTAATTATCCTATGAAAATTAAAAATACAATAAAGGAATACTATAAACAACACTATATTCACAAATTTGATAATTAGATGAAATAGACCAATTCCTCAAAAGATGCAAACTACCAAAACTTACACAAGGATAAATAAAAACTCTGAGTAGTCAGGACTGAGTCAATAACCTTCCAAGAAAGAAAGCATCTGACCCAGATGGCTTTACTGGTGACTTCTACCAAACATTGAAGTAAGAAATAATACCAGTTCTCCAGAATCTCCTCTAGAAAAGAGTAGAGGAAATACTTTCTAACTTATTTTATGAGTCCAGCATCACACTAATACCAAAAGCAGTTAAAAACATTATAAGAGAAACTACTGATATCTTTCACAAACGTAGATATGAAAATCCTCAAGAAATGTTTGCAAATTGAATCCAACAATGTACAAAAAGAATTATACGACACAACCAAGTAGGATTTATTCCAGATATACAAGGATGATTCAGCATTCTAAAATCACCACTGCTGAATTGCATATCAAGGATAAAAAGAAGAAAAGTTATATAAATTGATGTAACAAAAGCTTTTGAGAAAATCCAAAAACATTTTCAGCAATCTAGGAATGGGGGGAACATCCTCAACTTGATAAAGAACACCTATAAAAAACCTACAGTTAACATCATAATACTTAATAGTGAGAAACTAGATTCTTTTTCTCTAAGATCAGAAGCATGCAAATATTTCCTCCCTCATCATTCTTATTTAATATGTCTGAAGTCTTAGACAATAATAGGAAAATAAAGTAAATAATATACAGTTTAGGAAGCAAGAAATAATGTCTTTGTTTAGAAGTAACATGAGTGTCTATGGTGAAAATCCTAAAGAATCAACCAAAAAAAACTCCTGGAACATGAATGAACTTTAAAAGCATGCTAAATGAAACAAGCCAGACATAAAAGAATAAATATTTTATGATTCTATTTATATGAGGTAACTAGAAGAGGCAAATTCAGAAAAATGTGGTTACCAGAGAATAAGGAGAGCAGAGACTGAGGAATTAGTTTTTAATGGATAGAGTTTCTGTATGGGATGATAAAAAAGTTATGAAAATGGATAATGGTGACCATTGCACAGCTGTGTGAATATATTTAATGCCACCAGATTGTACACTTAAAAACAGTTAAAATGGTAAGTTTTATGGTATGTATACTTTATCACAATAAAAAAAAATCCAAATAGAGGGACAGCCTACAAAATACCTAATTAGTACTTCTCTAAACTATCAAGGACACCCAAAGCAAGGAAAGTTTGAGAAATTTTCACAACCTAGAGGAGCCTAAGGAGACATGACAACTAAATGTAAAGTGTTATCCTGGAAAGAATCCTAAACAGAAAAAGGAATTAGGTTAGAAAACCAAAGAAATCTTAATAAACTATGGACTTAAGTTAATAATACTATATCAATAATGGTTTATTAATTTTAACAAATGTACTATATTAATGTAATATGTTACTGATAGGGGAACTGGGTACAGGATATATGAGAGCTCTGTACTATATTCTCATTTTTTCTGTAAGTTTAAATCTTTTCTAAAAAATATAGACTATTTAAAAAAAATAAGCTAAAAGAGACTTTTGCTCCACAGAATTGTGAACTCAATCATGAGATACCCTTATACTGCAAAACAACTAGATTCTGTTAAAACAACAAACATTTCTGAACTTGAAAAAATTAGGAAAAATTTCTGTGTCCTCCTGACATATCTTCCTCCAGCTTTCTGCCCCCTCAAATAAACAAAACTGATTCTTCAAACTGCAATTAAGAATAATAAAACTAGCCTGAGAAAATACCCATAAAAGAATTGTGCTCAGAAAACTAGGCTTAGCTCAACAGTACTGTGAAGGAGCTGAACCTGAAATCCTTACTCTTAGCTACTAAATTCACTAAAAAAGGGCTAATGTAGCTCCAGATTAGTGGAGTGCCCAAATCTTTTTCCGAGAAAAAATATATCTGTTTAAGCCCACCCGCTTCCTGGATTAGGATCAAGAAAATGTGAGTTCACCATAAAAAAATCACCATGCATAAAGGAAGCAAGCCACTATGACTGAGTAAACAGAATAAATAATATTTAGAGCCACCAAGAAAGTTAGATACTAAAATTTATCAGCTGTTAAATATAGAATACCTATCTAGAAACTATCTAAAGAAATAAGGGATAGAATCATAATGATGAGCAAGCAACAGGATTATCAGGAATGACCAAACAGATGTGACAAATAATTAATGAAGTTTTTAGACATTAAACATGTATTTGTTGAAATGGAAACACTCAGTTGATAGGCTGAATGGCAGGTTTAACACAGGTAATTTGTAAAGTATCTAAAAAAGTTATCCAGAATGAACAGAAAATAAAAAAGAGTTGGAAAATACAAAATAAGTATCAAACAATTATAGAAGTTAGATTGAGAAGATCTGACATATAAATAATCAGATTGCAAGGACAGATATTAAGAAATCAGCAACAATATTACAAAAGTTAATTACTTAGAATTTTCCTGAATTTAGAAATGAGATGAATGTAAATTTGAGAAGCACAGAATATTGCAAGGAAGACAAATTTAAAAAGCCATTCTTAGACCTGTCATAAAATTCAAAACACCAAAGAAAAAGAGATCTTTAAAGCAGCCAGAGAGAGGAAAAAAAAAAAGACAGCCTACAAAGGAACAATTAGACTGAAAGCAAATGTTTTAATAGTAACAATGGAAGCCAGAAAACAGTAAAATAAGTGAAATCCCAGGATAATAAACTCCATTGTAATAAGAATTTGGCTGCCTTCTGTCTAGCCCCCATTTTCAAATTGAGTGTGATAAACTTTTACATTCCTATCAGATGGGATAGAAAACATGGAGGAAAGGGTAAGGCTGGGTAAGAAAAAGTGAGCACCCTGTATCAGGAAACAGGATAAGTCCTTTATTGCCAGTATTTTTCCAACCTAATCTCCTTTCATTAGATTGACTAAATGGGCTCAGCTAAAGAGAAGATTACTATAAATGCTGCCGCTATTCTGAAAGTTCTAGCTAGTGAGATGAGATCCAAAATTGGCATCATTGACATTTATTTTGAAGCAGCCACCAAGTGGTGCTAAATCACAACAAGGATGAGCAAAGATTTTAATTATAAAGTCAGACCACTAGAATTTCTGGCCAATCAGCTAGACAGACTCAGATGACTCATTTCAATTTTCACAATAAACCTACTCTTCTTTTTACACAATCAAAATTGAAAATTTTCATCTTCACTGATCTTACTACAAGGAGATTTTATTATATCTTCAAAGTGATCAAAGAAAATAATTTCAGTCTAGAACTGTGCACACATGCACCAACACTATATCGCAAGAGTGAAGATGAAATAAAGATATCTCCAGATAAATACGACCTAAGAGATTTACCACCCACATACTCATATAAAAGGAGCTTCTAAAAGATGTACTCTTGGAAGAAAGAAAATAATACCAGAGGAATACTTGGAGATGCTAGAAGTATACTAAGTCAATAAAATGGTAAACATGTATGTAGGTCTAAAAAAATTATTTCTCCTAAATTACCACTAATAATAATGCCTAATTTGTGGTGTTTTTTTTTAAAGGAAGATTAAAACATGGGATTCTCATTAAACTGGGAATAGAAGGAAATTTCTTCAACCTAATAAAGAGTATCTCAAAAAAAAATCTAAGATCATACTTAATAATAAAAAACAAATGCTTTCCCCTAATATGAGGACCAGGACAGGGATTTCCACTCTTAACACGCCTATTCATAACCATACTAAATAACTAAAGTTTCCGTCTTGTGCAATAAGGTAATTTAATCAATTTATTTATCTTGGAAAAAAGAAAATAAAATTCTCTATTCATAGATGACATGATTGTCTATTTAGAAAATTCCAAAGAATTAAAAAAAAAATCCATGGAACAATTTGTGAGTTTACCAAAGTTTTAAGATACAAGGTAAATATACAAAAACTAATTCTAGTTCTATATACTAGCAATGAAAAATTTGAAATTAAAATTTAAAATGCAGTCCTATTTACAATAGTACCAAAAGAATATGAAATGCTTAGGTATAATCTACCAAATATGTGCAAAATCTATGTGCTGAAAACTGTAAAAAACTGCTAAAAGACATCAAAGACCAAATAAATGAAAAAATATTCCATGTTCTTGGATTAGGAGACTTAATATTATGAAAAAGTCAATCTCTCTAATCAGTATCCCAGCAAGATTTTTGTAGGAATCACCAAGCTGATTCTGAAATTTATATGGAATGATAAAAGAAACTCAATGAGCTAAAACAATTTTGAGAAAGAACAACAATGTTGGAGGACTCACAATTCCTAATTTTAAGATTATAGAAATTAAGACAGTGTAGTACTGACAAAAAGTGTAGACACATGAATCAGTGAAACAGACGAGAGTCCAGAAGTAACCCAAACATTTAAATAAAGGTGTAAAGGTGCAAAGGCATTCAATGGAGTCAAAGAATAGAGTTTTCATTAAATATTGCTGGAACAATTATAAATTCAAATGAAAAAAAGTTAACTTTGATCCATTTTTCATATCACATAAAAAACAAATTGGCAGTGTCTTACTGGCATATAGTTACCATATAACACAGCAATCTAGATGATTGCCCAAGACAAATTAAAACATATGTCAAATACAAAAAATTACATATTATTGTGGAGGAGAGACTGTTCTTTGACATGACCACTCTCTGTCCTGCAGCTGGATCTGGGTCAAATGGAGGTTGCTTTCTGCAAATCCCACTTAGGGACTCTCTGATTATAATTGACATTCATTCTGAAATAAATCAGCACCCTTCTCTTGCCCCCTGCTTTGTGCTTATTCCTGGAACAGGTCGTTGTCCTGATGTAGTGAAGCAAGTAAAGTAATTTCCTGCACCTGGTAACATTCACACACTAGAGCCATGACTATTCTATTCCCCCTTTACCCTATATAGTTCTTTGGCACCTGCCAAGTGGTATGGGGCTCCATGTCATCTTGCGGCACCCAAGACATGCCTCTTATGCAAGTTTCCCTTAATTAACTGACTCAACTGACTACCAGACTGAAGTGGCCAGCCTCTTTATTTGGTCTTTCCCTGCCCTCTACTTATGGAAGTAGATTTTTAGTCTCAGGGCTTTTTCCTGGGTCTCTGTGTACTAACAACTCTATGATTCCATTAATATTAAATTCTAAAAAAAATCAAACCATAGTGACTGAAATCAGATCAATGGTTGTCTGAAATTGGAGGAGGAAGGAAGGTTTTGACTGGAAATAGCCAGGAGAAACTTTCGGTTGTTAGAAATGTTCTATATCTTGATTGCGGCTATGGACATATGACTGTATATAAATGCCAAAACTCACTAAACTATAAACCTAAAGTGGGTGAATTTTACTGTGTGTAAATTATTCCTCAATAAAGGTGGGAAAAAACAGATTGGTTAAGACATTTCTAAATAATTCCTAATACTCAGTTTGACTTGTTTGAATTACTTTTCAATTGTTACAGATGTCTGTACTTCTCCATATAGTATTCCTTCTGTATCATCAAATGTTGGTTGTACAGCACTTATTAAAGGAGCTCTACTGTTTTCTCTATAATTTTCTTCCCTGTCTCTGTGCCCATTTTGCAAGTTTTGATGTGAATGTTCAATTAGTGATGATCACATCGCTTCTGGCACTTACCTGACTATGACTATAAGATGTTTTCTGACTTCAGATATATTAAAATGTGAAGAATAAAGGACGTCTTGGAATTGAAATGTGTTAGAAGCAAGTAAGGTTTAAGTCTTGGTGAAATGAATCTTTTCTTATTATGTAATAGTCTATCTCCAAAAATGCTTTTTGATTGGTCAATTTAATCGGATATAAATATAACTTGACATTCTTTTGATTTGTCACTTTCCTAGTCTATCTTTCTTCCATCTCTTTACTTTTAGAGATCAGCCCTACTATGACAGTTCAAGGCTCTAAAGAATCAATGTTGGTATTCAACAGAGTCCATGATGCCTGGTGGTACGGAAGTGGATACTTCATAGAGTAGCAGCAGTAGCTTTAAAGTAAGACTTGTTTGTAATTACCAGAGAGACACCTCTAGGGACAACAGAAATATCTGAAAGACAGTGAAGAAGTGAATAATGTTCTCTGTAAGCAGATAAGCAAAAGCCAGCAATTTCCAAGTATTAATGTAAGAATGACTTCTATCTTTGAGCCTAAATGTGCAAACTTAGGATACAAATGTGCAAAGTATACACATGCCTTTAAAAGCCAGGAAAGATTCCACTATAATGTTAGTGTTAGTTAGTATGATGATTTTTTTTATATCTGTATGTTCTATTTCACTACAAAGAATATGTATTACTTTTATAATATTTAGAATACTAAAAATAAAATGAAATGACTATGAGGCTGCCCATCTAAAATACAAGGAAAGATTGAGCCGTAGTCGTACTGAGAAAAGGCCTCTGGATTTAGCAAGAAAAAAGTTCCTGCTGGCCTCAGGAAGGATATTTATAGTAAAGTAGAAGAATTAGAAGCCACATTACAAGGGAATGAATGGCAGGAAATTATTATAAAAGTATGTTTGAGGAATTTGGTGCCGAAAGATGGTTGCATATGTCTTTTCAATCAGTCCATATCCAAAACTATAAGGCTGACACCTGACCAACTGAACTGCCTTGCCTCACGCTGGTTTCTTCACATATGTCACTTAAAATTTTTACTACATCATCTCTTTTTGTAGAATTTTTTCTACTTTTTGTTAGATTTTACTTTAAATAATCCATTTAAAATGACACTTGAATCACGGTCAAAATTTTCTTTTAATAATTATTTGATTCTTTTTAAATTAATGTAACCTTAAAAAGAAGCTGTTATTCACAACTCTGAAAGCTGTAGATTATGATTTTCAAAAGTGCTCTCTTTTAGAGTATTCATATAATTTTATATTTTCCCCAAAAGTTTTCTAGAGATATCAGAAATTGAACAATAATTGTTATTTTAATTTTTTACTTTAAAATTTCCAAGGTCAAACACTTCTTTGTGGCACCATTGGGAAGTGACTATTCAACATGGCTGTTTTGAAGCATAATAGAATCAAAAGCAACAGCATATACATTAGTTTAATTAAAACAAGCAAATGCAAACAATACAATAAATAAAATATACATTAAAATGTATTACATAGTTGTAAGTGGATGAAAAGAAAACAAGGCCAGTCCAATCAGGGCAATAAGAAAAGGATTCTGGAATCAACTTAATTTATCTTTTTTAGATAAGTTTAGTAGAAAAACTTTAAATGTGTTTTTCAGCTTTGGTTATTAAAGAACTTTCAAATGGAGAAAGTGCTCAGTTTCTCTTCAGCTATAGAAAAAGCTACTGTTATTAAAATATGGGTTATTTCCTCAATATTTTATGATAAATGTAGATGCCTAAGCAAAACCTATCTATCTATTGAAGTGACTTGCTTTAAGGTTATTATGCAAAAAAAAGAACATTTTTAAACATTAAGAAACAGACTAGCCCAGTACTATATACAGTAATAGGCTATAGAAAAGTCAACTTTCTATAAAAGCCATGCTGAATACATAGAATGAATAGTCAAGAAAAAAATTTTTTGCCATCTCACTGCTATCCCTAAACATGTTTATACAATCTATTTTGGGAGGGAGGGCTTATTTCTGGATGTTATTTTTTTCTCAGCAGATTGACAATTGGCAGCAAACAAGACACATTCACACCCCTTATTTTTTGTAATGTATTTTTCAGCAGCTGTTCCCTACCTTAGAACATTGTGTAATTAATGTCAGATTAGGTCAGATAAGAGTGTGTTAAATCTGTAGCCTTTCCTAAGCAAAAGCAAAGCATTAGCTGTAACTATTCAAAATATTCTTTATGCCAATGTTTACGGGCATTAATTATTAGATCATATTGTAAAGCTGCACCATATTTTAATCTGTCATCCCCCGAATGACAAGGTTCTCCTCAAATCCTGCCTTGATAATACCAATTTTCTGGTATCTTTCAGATAATATTTATCTACCTACTAAATGACTAAAAGAATCATCTGCAAGTCAAGTCATGGATGGCACATATTTTTTTCTCACAGTGCCTCACTTGAATAAGGAAGTACTCTGTGATAACAATGCATGTGATTACTTCTACAGTAAACGGAACTTGAAAATTCAAAACCAGTCTTCCATAATTTAATTCTACAAATATTTGAACATTTTAATATAAATTTATATAATTCTATGCAGCAACCACATCTGTTTTGAAATAATGTTCTGAGTAATGAGAATGTATAAAACATAGCATTTGTCCTGTGGAAACATTGTGAAAACAAAGAGGAATTTAAAGAATGATGTAAATTCTGGATCTTTACCCAATTAAGTTCATCACTTTGAATATAACCTGGATATACATTCACATTAATTCAATAATATGGAGCAAGAAACTGGATAGAGACAAGGCTAATGGAGAGGGAAGAGGAGTTAATGGGAATTCAATTCAATGTGTGCATGAAGCAAATACAACATGGAAAATGTGAATATCTAAGATATCCTTAACATTACTTATAAATAGAACTCCAATCTACTCAAGATAAAGTATTTTTGAAGTTTAGATTAAATTATACCACAGAATCACAGAATATTAGAGCAGGTCCTTCGTTTTCTAGTAATGAGGAAATCAATTTTTAGAGAGATATTTAAAATTCACTCAAGATTATATGGTTCATTAACAATAGATTTGGGGTTAAAAGCCATGTTTTATGACACCATCTCCATCACTCATTTTACTACAAAAATTTTTTATTTAGAGTAGTATTTTTATAATCAATATAATTATTTTATTTTCTATTATGCATTTCAGAATCAAATTTAATTCTTAGAAATGCTAAAAGTATAATGTTTAAGAAAAAAGTTCTATTCTGCCATTATATGTACAGCCAACTATAAAAAGTATAAAAATAACACACTCTCTACTTTAGAAGTAAAAACTGGGCTTGGCAGAAAAATTCATTACATATAAACTGTATGTTGGGAGTTCATAAAATGTTTAAATTAATGTTGGAGGAAATGAGACTGAAAAAAATGCAAAAGCCATGACAATGATCTGATTGAATTTGTGATTAAGTAACGGCTAAAATATATAATAAATGCTGTAGGAATTCAAGAAGGGAAAACTCCTGGAAGTCTTGAGAAATAAGAAAAAACTTCATAGAGAATGAAGGTTTTCATCCAGGCCTTAAACAACCTGTAACATTTAGCAAGCATTGGAAAACAAAAAATCATGTGGATATAAAGAGAAGAGGAAGTGACAGGGATATCTGGAACAGAGGTTTATGGTGGGTAGCAGTAAGAAGGTGTGAATGATTCTCATAAGACATTGAAAGTTCATGAACCTGGCAGTGGTATTGTAATTAAAAAAAAATTTTTTTTAACGAAAATTACCTAACAGGAGTGAGTAAAATGAATAAGTAGAGAGAAACTATGTGTAAGGGTCCTAGCTAAGAAACTGTCTTGGTAATCCACACACTTAAAGTATTTCAAATAAACTAAATTATACTTTGAAAGACTATTGTGCAAAGAATACACACTTTAAACTCAGACGGATCTGGGCCTGATTCCTGGTTCCAAACACTTAATATCTGTGGAACTTTGGATAAGTAACTACGCTGAGTCTCTATTTCCCTATTTGTAAAACAAAGAAGTCCATATTGTAAGTTATGATAACCAATAGATGGTAGTTACAATTATTTTAAAATGCTCTCTGATTCATAGTTTTTGCATATTTTGACTAGGCTTTGCTGTAGTTAGGCCCTTACTTTATGAGGCTCATAATCAGAGTTGTTTGCTCATACAATGGACTGTCTTGTAGGGTAGTGAATATCGCTAATAAGCATTCATCCAAAAGCTGAGTGAGACTATATACACTATGGATATTGTAGAAAGGTTTCTTGCATTGATCGAAGCATTTGTTATGGACTGAATGTGTGTGTCCTCCCAAAATTCATATGTCATAACCCTGCTTCCCAGTGTGATGGTATTAGGAGGTGAAGCTTTTGGGGATAATTAGAGATTGTATGAGGTCATGAGAATAGAGACCTCATGCATAGAATTAGTGCTCTTATAAGAGTCACCAGAGAACTTGCTTTCTCTCTCTGCTCTCTACCATGTGAGGATACAATTAGAAGTTTGCCATCTGCCACCTAGAAAAGGGCCCTCATAAGATCTCGATCATGCTGGCTTTCTGATCTAGGACTTTCAGCCTCTAGAACTATGAAAAACAAACATCTGTTGTTTATGCCACCCAGTATATGGTATTTCTGTTATGGCAGCCTGAATGGACCAAGACAACATTGAATTAGATGATTTCTCCAGTGTTGAGATTCAGTTGTTGAAGAGTTTGAAATAATCTTTATAGATGTATTCCTTAGTAGGAAGTTTAAATGATCAATAATTCACTGAGCATGTAGCTCATAGAATAAGTGTTACCTAAGTCTTTGTTACTCAAAGTGTGGTCCATTGCCATGGATTAACAGCATCAGTACTATCTGGAAACTTATAAAATACAGAATTTCAGGCCACACCCCAGACCTACTAAATCAGAATCAGAATTTTAACAAGCTCCCCAAGAGATACGTATGTATGGATGTTAAAATTTGAGAAGCACTACTCTGGGCTTTTTAGAATTGTAAGAAACATTCTCATGTTATTTCAATTAACTAGGATCTATTGTGAAGATACAGAGGAGAGGTCCCTGGAAGAAAAGGAAATAGTCTCAGTAGCGATACAGCCAGGTCATGGGGAACTGGGGTATCATAATGGAAACAACATAAGTTCAGCAATCTGCTTACTTCATCATCCCAACAACAACAGACTTTTATTACTCCCAATCCTAGTACTCAACCACTCGATTACTATCTTTATTGCTGCTGCTCCTGCCAATACCAGTGAAACAGCCCTTTCACATCAGGTGTCTCATTCAGTCTCTAAGAGAAGTCTCTGTTAGCATTGGCCAGTTATTGGGCACGAGGGCACCACTCTTAGCCAAAGCTCTCATAATAGCCTCACTCTAAACCTAAGCGTGGTCACTTATGCTTAAGGGCTGCTTCCGATCAATTTTTTTAGAAAGGGCTGTGAGCAGATCAGGTACCCAAATATTATGCCCTATATCACAAATATCTAAATATTTGTTCAGCAGTTTTATGTAATAATAGGAAAGAACTTAAGTGGTTTAGATAATGAGCTAAGTTGGAGAGACAATGAAAAAAAAATGATTCAAAGATATTTAGAAATGTATTTTTCAAGCATTCTTATGTAGTATGAAATTATATAACAGAGCTCAATCTTTATTAACTGACTGAATATCTTATTTCAGAGTTTGGGTGAAGTAACTAAAATTTTCTGCATGAAAAGCTTATTTTTTTAATTGTAAAGAAATATATTTCTGATGTGACGACAAACATATTCCAGTAACCTGATATAAAGCATCATATAAGACTACTGAAAACAGAGATAATAAACAAGAATAGAGGTGCTGCCAGTCATTGCATCGTCAAGAGAAAATTATTGACACATGAAAAAGCTTGAAATAGAAATGCAGCAATTAACATATGGGTGTGCCTTTAACACCTCATCACTCAACACTTACCAATACTCCTGTCTGAGATTCCCTCACATGTTAACTTCCTGAAAATGAATTCCCCAAAGCACTGAAGTTGCTTCCTTTTTCAACCTTGTTCACTTTAGCATAGCTTTAAGCTCAGTTAAAGAAATATCCTCAGACCAAGAGCTTCACTATATACTTATCATGTATCTTCTCCCACTCATCTCAAATATTAATGAGGATGACAATAGTGCCTAAAGTGCATTGTTAACAAAGTTACATACTAGGACTTAGAGAAACCAAACAGGAAGCACTTTGTATACCTGAACTTCAGTTGAAAATACTATTTTGAATTAGAAAAATTCAGAATGCCAAATATACTAGCAGCTTTTTCACAAATAGGCTATTCTTAACCCAAGCTTTGTGATTATATTTAAAATGATTTCATGAAACCGGAAATTTTTGAGCTCAATATTTTGACCACTGCTAAGTCTGATTGCTTAAGATATTTGCTGCAACTAGAGTTAACAACCTCTAGCTAGGCTTAATTTTTGCCTAGCTAGAGACTCGTCAGGGATTACCCTGCTGCTCCTTCTTTCTGCTCCATTCAAAATGATATTACACAATAATGCAGACATCACCCCATTGACTGCAGTTCAACTCTTGTGTAGTTTTAGTTTTCTGCATGTGATATACATTTTTTTGTGTTCAAGTAGAACCACACACCCTGACATTTTGGAGGCAAATCTAGAGTCTTTTGCCTACTACAACAGGTATCTTCTTCAAAGCAGGGTGTTGTAACTTTCTTAGAGTTGCTTTTTGGGTTGAAATGTTCAACAGGTTTATTAGGCAAGTCTTTCTTTGTCCTTTACTGGAGACAATAAATAGCAACTTGGCATAAATTTCAACTGGCATAATATGAAATTTATCTTTCTTAGAAAGGTGTACAAAATCTGGGTAAGAGTTACAAATCACAATTAAACAGCTCAAAGAGAGAGAAAATACTATTTGTTATATTCCAAATGTCTGGGACTTGGTAGCCTATGATAAGAAAAATTGACCAAAGGTCTCTAGAAACAGTGACCCTCAATGAAGCTATGGCAATGTTTTACAGTTGCTTTTTTTTTTTTTTTTCATCTTACCCACTCCACTGCCACACATGTCAAAAATGCTTTCTTGGAACACTCATCATGTGTCATATTCTTGCCTTGTCTTGGCTTCAGCTAGCTATCAGTTAATTGACTATCGTCCCCAGGGACCCCAACCTCCAGGCTATGAACTGATACTGGTCTGTGGCCTGTTAGGAACTGGGCCATACCTCAGGATGTGAGCAGCGGGCAAGCAAGCAAAGCTTCATCTGTTTTTGCAGCCACTCCCCAGAGCTAGCATCACTGCCTTAACTCTACCTCAGATCATTTGGCATTAGAGTCTCATAGGAACTCCGGTCCCTGGTGTCAAAAAGGTTGGGGACTGCTAATAAAAACTGTTATCCCTCCCAAAGTTATTTTTACTTTAGTTAGGGACCTTTTAAGGGCAAGTACAAGCTCTAAGCCTACTTAAATGCATTAAAAATATAATATTTCCGGGACCAGGATTGATGTATCCCCTAGAAGAAATAAACCTTAAATGGTGGAAGATCACCTAACTAAAGGTCATACTCACTGAGTCCCAAGGCTATTTCAGACTAAGTGAGTAGAATCTGGAATTAGGTGTTGTGAATGGAATGAGAACTCTTCAGGGACCTATAGGCCTACCTTGTGGCTGCTTTCTTCTCTGGCCCCTACCATTAGTACCTACTTAACAGGACAGATTCTACCTCCATTCCTAGTTTGAATTGTCATTCCCACTGCTGGGTCTGGAAGTTTTCATGGGACTTAAGCCTAAAACATAGGATGGCTAAAACTCTGATTAAAAAACAAACAAACAAACAAACAAACAAACAAACAAAACCCCACAGTCTTCCTGCCCAGAAGAACCAGAGGACAGAGTTGGGGGCAACTGGAAAAGAGCGACAGAGAAGGAGAACCCAAAATGCTATGTATAAACTCTACCCGAATCTCTGGCTGACCAATGAATTACACATTCATAAGCAGATTTCAAGCAGATATGTTGTTGGGTGGGGGAAAAATAAATAAACAAACAAATTTAACAAGTGAATGATGATTGTTTTTCAGTGCCAGTTTTTTTAAAGCAAAGTTTCTTACAGCCTTATATTCTACTTCCTCAGAAATCCCTATTCTCCTTATTGTCCCATTTCTATTCCTATATTATGCTCAACTCTACCACATCACATTTCATGAAATCCCTTGAACATTAGTATTCTTTCAAACTAAAAAACTGAGCTAAATGATTGCCAACTTCATTGCAATTATATTCAGTCTCTCTGGTTTCCAAAGGCCTGAAATAATCAGAATGTACTCATAACAGTGATGAATATATCTTTGGATTCTGAAAATCAAAAAGCCTCTACAAGTATTAACAGCTTTATAGCTTGAGGACCTCATGCAGTTTTGATTACTCAAATTCTGGGGGCTACACACATTTCTGGAATCACTTTTTCTTCTGAAAGCATCTGTATTTGCCTTAGGAATTAAGTCTTTGAAGGCTTCTTTTGGTAGCTCTCCAGGCTGCTATTTTTTAGACTTTTTCTAGACCACGTGTTCTATTGGGATCACAGCTTAGATAAAGTGAGGACTGATGGTACCTTAGCATTACTACAGGACTTCCTTTACTCCAGCTCTGAAACTTTGCCACATTTATTTGAGAATAATATAGCAAAGTTTCTGAGCCAGAAGCAGAGATCTCTAGCACAGAGACCACAAACTGCAGTAGAAAAGTATTCCTTTTCTGTAAGTGCATAATTGAACTGAATGAATAAAGAAAATTCTTAAGAATGTTTTTTTAAAAGAAGAGAGAGATTTTCTCACCTCTGCTGGTGAGAATATTTTCTCTCATACTGTTTGAAGGAGAATATTGGCTAGATAAAGAAGAAAACTGAGGTGAATAGCCTGTCACTGGAAAGGAATACTGAAGGATGGAAAAACAACAAATTTGTCAGTTCCTTAAATAACCAGATGAAACAATTACAGTTAATTGTCTCTGAATTATCTAGCTATAACATACATTCAAATCCTTTATTTCTAATTTTTTTCCTTTCTTCAATTCTATCTAAGGCATAACATCTGAATTTCATATCCCCCTTCAACAAGCATATCTCTTTTACCATAGCACCTATGCTATGTTTTATTCCTGATAATGGAAATATGAATTTTTCTTGCCTTTTTTCTTTGTCATTCTTCCTAGAGGCTTCTCGATTTTATTGATCTTTTCAAAGAATCTGCTTTTTGTTTCATTGATTTCTCTTTCTGTTTTCAATTTTATTGATTTATGCTCCTATCTTTATTATTTCCTTCCTCTGCTTGCTTTTGTTTTATTTTGCTCTTCCTTTGCTAGGTTCTTGAGGTGAGAGATTAGCTTATTGAGCTTATTGATTTGAGTTTTCTGTTTTTGTAATGTATGCAATTTGGATGCTATAAATTTTTCTCTCAGCACTGCTTTGTTTCCTATGAATTTTGACATGTCATATTTTCATTTTCATTTAGTTTAGTATATACGTATTTTTGTTTCCCTCAGGACTCCCTCTTTCACCCATGGATTACTTAGAAGTATATTGTTTAGTTTCCAAGTGTTTGGAAAATTTCCTGTTATAGCTCTATTATGCATTTCTACTTTGTTTTCATTGTAATTAGAGGACACAGTTTGTATGATTTCAGTTCCATTAAAATTTTTGAGGTTCATTTTGTGGACCAAGATATGATCTATCTTGGTGAATGATACATGCACACTTCAAAAAAATGTGTATTCAGCTGTCATTGGATGGAATGTTCAAAAAATGTCAGTTAAATCCTATTTGTTGAGGGTGTTCTTGAATTCTTCCATATCTTTGTTGATTTTGTCTAATCGTTCTATTAATTGTTGAGAGAGGGGTGCTGAAGTCTCCAACTATAATTATGGGTTTGTCTATTTTTCCTTTCTATCAATTTTTCCTTCATATTGTAGCTCTGTTGCTTTGTGCATACACATTTGGGATTACTATGTCTTCTTGGTGGACTGACCTTTTACCAATATTATCTATATTATTATAGTTGAAGTGAGTTTCTTGTAGACAGCACATAGCTAACTCATGTTTTTAATGAAATCAACTAATATCTGTCTTTTAATCAGCATATTTAGATAATTTTAGTTTACTCTAAAAACAAATAGATTAGGGATTACCTCTGCCATTTTACTTTTTGTTTTCTATTGGATCTCTTTTTTTTAATTTCTCTATTTTCCCCACCTTCCTGTGTGTTACTTGAGCATACTTTTAGAATTTCATTTTGATTTTTCTGTAGTGATTTTGTGTATATCTCCTCAATATTTTCTAGTGGTTGCTCTAGGTATTACATTATATATATTAATTCACACTCTATGAGTATCATCATTTACCAGTTTGAGTAAAGTATGGAACCTTAGCTATCTTTAGATCCTTTCCCCTCACCAATTTAGTATTTAATAGTCTTAATATTTTCTTTACATACATTGAGAACTATATCAGTGTTATAATTTTTGCTTCAAGTGTCAAACATAATTAAGAAAACTCATGAAGGAAATCCTATTGTATTTATCCATAGTTTTGCTCAACATGTTCTAATTTAATTGTTTCATAACTGTTTAAAGAATTTCTTTTCAGTTCTGGTAAAGATGGCAGAGTAGAATTAAAAACAAAAAACAAAAAACAAAAACAAAAAACTTCCTTTAGTTACTCTTTTAGGGTTGGTCTCCTGACAATAAATTCTCTTATGAAGTTTTCCTTCATTTGAGAATGTGTTTATTTCTCCTTAATTTTTGAAGAATATTTTCGCTGAAGATAGAATCTTAGTTCATAGTTCTCTTTTTTTCAGCACTTGAAAAATATTGTGGCACTTCCCTCTGGCCTCTATGATTTCTGATGCGAAATCTACTATCATTTGAATTCTTTTTCCCTTGTAAGTAAGACTGTTTTTCTCTGAATGCTTTCATTTTTTAAATTCTTTTTAGTTTTTAGAAATTTAATTATGATGAGTAGATTTCTTTGTATGTATTCTATCTTGTTATGCTGATCCTTTGGCTAAAGGAGCAGACTTTTTGTTTCAGTTTCTTTGTCTGTTTCTTTGGTTTGCTGGCATTAATGGTTTCTTCAGCTCCAGGTCTGGGATATATGAGGCAAAAAAGAAAACCCAGGGACTATACTATCAGGTCATTCCTTGAATCCCAACACACCTAGTTGGCCTGCCTTCTTCTATCCATCTTTCAAAGTCTTATGCTTATTTTACATATAATTTTCAGAGTTTTAAGTTGCACGTAATGGGAGGAATAAAGGAAAATACAACAAGATTTAAGTTGCCTGTAGTGGGAGGAATAGGGGAAAGTAAATCTACCACATCTTCCTATGAGTGGAAATCTATATCCCCTCCTTTTTAATAGAATGATAAAAATAAAAATAAAACATGATGGTCAGTGCTAAGAGTTGGGATGCATGGGGGTTGGTCTTTACTACCTACAGATGCATTGAACACATCCTGGAGAAAAAATGTGTGGTTGGGTCATAAAGCATTTTCAAAATGAGTTACCAAAAAATATGAGAAATATTGGAACTAAGCGAGGAGAGAAATAAGTTGGAGAAACTGAGACTCTGTACCGCAAGTCAGAATAGCAAACAGGAAGTGAGATGGTTTAACTTAAAAAAAAAAAAAAAAAGCTTTTAGGGGTTTCAAGTACTCCTTTCATGGACAGGCTAGATTCATTTAAAACGTTTTAGAAAGAAATGTATACTAGTCTGGGCTCCAGAAAGCACCATTCACAATCCAGTGCTGGCCCACCCCTGGCAAGAGCCAGATGCATATCTTAGCCTAGTCACTGTTCAATTCTGGCAAATTCATACAACCCACATCCCCCAAAGAATGAAGTCAGATACCCTGAATCACAGTTGGATTGCACCTCCCTTCTCTTTTCTCACTTTTCCCAAACATATTCTTCCAATCTCAGTTGAAAAGTTGACTTCCATTTAGACACTTTCTTTTGAATTGAGGTCCCTTGCTACATTTGTTTTTCTAGAGAAACCCTGAGAATTTATAAGTATCTATTAGATCTCATGATACAGAAAACTTCATGAGAGGGCAAGCAGGCAATGTTTATGTCAGACATCCTTAAGTTTATATTTGGCACTGCCATACATCCTGATTCCTACTTGTGGTGGGCACTCTGTTCAGCCTAACTGGCCAGTTGCTCTTCCCACGTTAACCCTGTGGCCTTTTCACGTTATGAATCATAAGGATGAGGCCCAGAAGTCAGCCACAGACATCCAATGATACCCGCAATAACATGCTGTCCAGCTGAATGTCTTTAGAGCAGCACTTCTGACTCCGAGTTATTCCTTACTCCAAAGCTATTATATCTATTGTCTTTCTTTATGTCTGATTCCTTCATAATATTTCCATAATATGGGTCATGTTATCTCAACCTTTGCCTTTTCTTGGCAGTTTCTTTGTTCAAGATTTCCTACTGCCCACAACCAGGCAACTCGTCCTGGAAACCTCCACTGGAGTCATGAGACTTGGCTGACACATATGCTGCCACTTCTCTAATAAGCCAGGAAACACTTTCCCTCTGAATCCAGGATTCAGGCTCAGAATCCTTCTCAACACAGTTCCCCATGTACAAACTACAAGTTGATTGGCATTGCAATTCCCACCTTTTTACTCTGCTGTGTTCTGGCAATAGCCTTCTGCTTTCAACTATATCATAGAAAACTGCCCTATCCATTGATGTCTATGCTTCCAAAATATCTACTATTTCACCGCTCACTCCTTCACCCATGCCCAGTTTGTATTTATTTAGTGAGGATGTCTTACTATGAGAGGGGATCTAAAAAGTTCTAGGAATACCTGCATTTACAAGATTACCACTGATGTGAAAAAGAAAGTTAAGAATTCAGATAGATAGTTTAAAAAAGAAGTAAGTAATCCAGTAAATCAATAAACAAAAAAGTAAACAAGATGAACATATTTTCTCTAAACCGTAAAAGGCTACTATCTACCTTACTTAATGGGTAGATTGAGTTTGAGTAATGTATAACAGCAGGTACTGTGGATGGATCAAGGAATTATTTTGGACAGGAACAGTTCTATTAATGAAGAAGGATCTGACTTTCCTGTTTTCTTCCAAGTATCAAATGTATTCTTTATTTAAAAAAAAATAAACAAACTAAAGATAAACAAAAAATTGTATTATGCTTCATATATACTATATAATAGAAACAAATGTTTAATTGTTGCCTTAGTTCAGTTTGAATAATATTCAACCATATGGATATAATACAATTTGTTTATTCATTCATCAGCTAATGGATATTTGGGTTGTTTCCACTTTGGGGCTATTATAAATGATGCTGCTGTGAACATTCACATACAAGTTTTTGTGAACATATGTTTTCAACTCTATTGGGTATACACCTATACCCAATGGAATTGTTATGTCATAAGGAAACTCTCTCTGTTTAACCATTTAAAGAACTGCCAAACTGTTTTCCAAAGTGCTTGCACCATTTTACATTCCCACCAGCAGTGTACAAGGATTCCAGTTTCTCTACATCACTATTTTTGGTTTATAGGCATCCTAGTAGTGTGAAGTGGTACATCAATGTGGTTTTGGTTTGCATTTCCTTGATGGTTAATGATGTTGAACATCTTTTTATGTGCTTATTGGTCATGTGTATATTTTTTTGGTGAAATATCTATTCAGATCTTTTGCCCCCTTTTAAAAATTGGGTCACTTATCTCTTTATTATTGAGTTTTAGGTTCTTTTTATATTCTAGATACAAGTTTTTTTTTATCAGATATATGATTTACAACAATTTTCTCCTATCCTGTGAGTTGACTTTTTCACTTTCTTTATAGTAAGATGTGTTTCTAAGGTAATGATATGGTTCATCCAAATTATTATTTATTATATAATAAATTAAAATTTATTGGCATAAACTTTTTCAAAATATCCTTTTATTAACTTTTAAATTAATATAGGATCTGTAGTGAAGTTCTATCTTTCTGCCTCATACTGGTAATTTTTTCTCTCCTTTTTTATCTGATTAGTCTTGCTGAGGGTTTATCAATTTTATTAATCTTTTCAAAGAATCAATTTTTAGTGTTGTTGATTTTTCTCTATAGTGTGTTTGATTTCTGCTTTTAGTTTTATTGTTTCCTTCATTCTAGTTTCTTTAGGTTTGACTTGCTGTTCTTATTATAGTTTTTGGAAGCTTAGAAACTTGATGTTTAGCCTTTCTTGTTTTCTGATTTATTCACTTGAGGCTATAAAATTTCCCTAGGCACCACACTAGCTGCATCCAATAATTTTGATGAGTCATATATTCAAATATTTTCTAATTTATGTGGCAATTTCTTCTTTGATCCATGCATTATTTAAAATTAGTTTTATAAACATCCTTGGGTTTTTTTTTCTTAATCACAGGATTTTCCTTCTACTACCCAATGTCCTTGTCTCTCCTTTCTCTTGCTATGCTGGCATTCTATATTTTCTTGCTCTAGCAGCCTCTTGGAAAGGCAAGTTGGAGCATTACATGGCATTTCAAGGTAAATTTTACCTTTAGGAAAAGGTTAAAATCATTTATTTGGGGGTAATATGTTTAATTTCTCTCCTTCTCTTCTGACTGATTGTGTTTGGATTTAGGTAATTTGGAGCTTTACCCTAGAAGGAATGTATACATCCTATTAACTGTTAGGTAACGATAGCTGAGAGAATCTTTTTCTTTTCTTTTTTCTTTTTTTTTCTCTTTTCAGGAGCCACCATTTTGGATGCAGCTACAGGAAGTTTCTTGAATAGTATTCTTAAAAAAGCCACATTTGTCCTTGTGGATTATATTTCAGTTCAATGTAACTTCTTGCTTACCTTCTTGTTATAGAGGCTTTCTAAAGAATAATTTGCCACCCGTTTAAGAATTCACTGGACCAATGTTTAGATGTGTTTATTTCTGCCACGCCTGACCACAACACCAACTTTTCTATTGCAAACTTTTTTCCTTCTTTTAAATTAAATACTAAATGCTCTGAACCATAATAGCTTTTATGTCTTTCCTTGACCACAGATGAGTAGACAGAAGGTTGTTGTTGCAAGTGAAACAGATGATCCTAGAGAGGAAAATTATTCTTAACTTTTGATTTTTTAAAACCAGTTATCTTGGGATTTCATTTTCTACAACGAACAGAGGTGGCCATGTGGCTCATTTGTTTACCGGCTGTGTGACTTTTAAATCTCTTTAAGCCTTAGTTTTCTAATTCAAAAAATTGGGATAATAATATTTCTTAATTCATTAGGTTACTGTGAAAAGTGAGAACAATGATATTAAGTGTTAAAAGAGTCCCTATCACACATTAGTTATATTTTTATGGGACAAGAGAAGTGACCACCAGTTCTAGTGCCAAGTGAAGAGGAAAGAGTGATATTTAAGTATTGAGTTGAAAACTCATGTTTGAACTTTAAAAATTCCAGATTCTGAGCTTCATCACAGTAATTAGCATAAAACTGAATATGTGTCAGTGTAATAGAAAATCTCATTTGCCCAGAAAAAAATATAGAAAAAAAAGAAAAAAAAATTTCTTTTAATAAGAAAAATTGGGTCAGGCACATATAATAAATTAGGAAGATCAATATGAACTCAAAACTTTTTTTAAAAAATTGTCTTTATCACCTCTATTTCTGTAATTATAAGCATTTTTGCCTGCCACCAATTCTCATGTGCATCTAGAATTGATATTAAACATCTCCTATTGTAGTCGACATTTTTGTATTTATAATTATCTTTTTATACTTTATATTTTTTGCATATTCTTATCCACTTATGACTTTTCACAGATTCATCTTTTTATCAATTCTTTAAATAATAATTATTATTCATGTTATTTTATTACTCATATATCATAGTTTAATAATGGGAATAGTTAAGGAACTACAAATTTTGGGTTTTAGTACTTTTCTCCAATAGAATTAACCAGGAAATCTTAAAGGAAAGGAAAAAGGTCTGAGACCAATTATTAAAAAAAGTTATCTAGATGTCTAGTTATTGCTTAAAGTACAAAAGAGACATGCCAGGTGCATGTGGTAGTGGCGAGGGGTGCTAATAAATGACTAATACAGAAATCTAAAAGCCTGGTCCCCTTGCCTAAAGCTGAGAAAACTCTTAATGTGATTTATATTTTGGAAGCCTCCCCGCACCACATTGTTCAGGCGAAAGTTAGACTTAACCTGAGACCATATTCAGGCATGTTCTTTCCCCTTTTCTATTCTACTTCCTTCTTCCTCTTAGGTTTCTCCTGAAATACACTATAATAAATCGCCTGCACCTGAATCCCTGTCTCAAATTCTGCTTTTAGACAACCCCTCCCATGACACAGTGGTATTAGGAGTGGGCTAAGAAACAGACTCTACGGATGGTATTCAGGAGTTTGATCTCCTCCTAGCCAGCTGCCAATGAGGACCACACCACTACTAGTAGGTGGAGTGCTGATAGTTCTTGGCATGCCGAAGCAGTAAAATCATTAACGTTTTCTAGCTGTAGCTAACTGGTATGGGATCTGGACAAGGATGCACTGGCTTGTGCAATATTTCTGACATTATAATGATAAGGACTGTGAAATTATATAGATGTTTTTGAACATGATCAATGCTTTGAAATGAAAAAATGGTAGGCAAAGGATGATCACTCATCAATCCAAACCAAAGTGTAAAAATTAAAGATCCTACCAGGTAGCACTTAAAGAAGTCCTCACTGACTCAGGACCTAAAACTAAGAGTGCAAAATTTTAGGAAAGATTGCATTCTCAATCCTAGAAAATTTTCTATGCCAAAATTAGGGCCCTGAGATAAAAGAAATAAGACCCTGAGAGTTGGGGCAAGGATTCTGGGTAGATCCAGCTCAGAACTTTGAACCTCCAGTATGTCTATATCCTTTGAAGCTACAGAAATGTCCCACTCATCCTTGTTAGAAGACGGGTACTGCTCTGCTTGAAGAATACACAGCCATTTCAAATAGTCATGTGGCTTATAAGACAATGCTTGTTCTTTTCAGGATTTGCCACCAACTTCTGTCCTGGCAACTAAACCAACGTCTAGGGTCAAATCTCAGCATAACTAGGGAGTGTAAGATCTGCTAAGGCAGGAGAGGTATGACATATGGCGACAAGCACTTGGATCACATGCAAGGAAGTAGATCCCAAGGATGCTGAATCAAGGGGAGAAAATAAAGCAGAAAAGGGAAAATTTGTTGCAATAGACGCATTCCCCCATGACACTGGATTTAACACCCTGGCAAGCAGCATGACATCCAATTCTAATAAGTTGTTAGAATAGCTCTTAGGTGCTTGGGAAAAGCAATGGCCTATGTTAAATGAAGTGGAAAATTCAAAATTATATGATATTCCGTGATATGGCCCTGAGGACATTCCATTCAGCAAAGCAATAAGAAATTCAGTGGTAAGGATGAGTGGCAGCAGCATGCAGATACTTCTCTATAAGAAGGTACTGACATAAGAAATTCTATAACAGAACTAGGTTCCCTAATAGCAATGGCATGATCCTGGAATAGTAGAAGCCATGTGGTAGCACCTAACTGTCAGAAGCAAGGTGGGTGTAATTATTCTTTTGGGCAACAAAGATAGAATGGCAGCCAGGGAAGCCTGACCCACATTGATCTATGGAGACAGCTAATAGAACATGATGTGTCCAGGAACAAGATAGGGATCCAAAAAGGCTATTGCTTTATACAGTCAATTGATGATATATATTACTGGGTGGGATGAAGATTGAGATCAGCTGCCCTAGTGGAAAGATATAATACTTTGCCTCATTTTCAGACCTGAGGCAGTTTTCAGACTCAGAACCCATCCATTAAAAGAGAGGCCAGGCCCCTTTAGGAAGAACACTGCAATACAAGAGCAAGTGTATCATAGTGGTTTCCTCAGTCCTGCTCCAAAAAGGCTTTTCTCAGGTAATTATAAACTGAGGAAAGGGAACACATAGAAAATTTTGAGGAATGTTGGATAAAAGGTCTGAGTGAACACCGAGTTGAATACTCAATAGTTCAAAGTGTTATCATGACACCTCTGTTGGAATAAGGAAGGAGGTTGGGTAATAAATGGAGTCTTGGCCCAAGTCCATCTCATAGTGAGTCTATTGGTTCCAAAGTTTTAAGTAAATATAAAGGATATAATGGTGATTTTCCTTGTTCCTCAGTACAAAATTAGAGTGGACATACTCAGCAATTGGCAGAACCCTCACATTGGTTTTCTGACCCATGAAAGGAGAGTTAAAATAATAGAAAAGACCAAGTGGAAACTTCTAAAATTCCCCTCCCCTCTCTTGGAAGACTATAAAATCAACAACAATACTGCTTCTAAGGGAAATCATAGAGATTAGTACCACCTTCAAAGACTTAAATCATGCAGGCTTAGTGGTATCTTTCATATCTCTATCTAAGTGTCTAGTCTGGCCTCTAAAATACAAGGTGGATAATATCTCAAACTTAACTAAGTAGTAACACCAATTGTAGCTTCTGTGATGGACATGATATCTTTGTTATAGTGGATTAACAAAGCCTCCAATAAGTAGTATGGGGCTATTAATCTGGCAAATATGCTGTTTTCAATACCTAGCATGTGGGAAGAGCACAAGTAGTTTGCCTTTCCATGAGATAGACAACAGTGGTCTTGCTCCAGAAATAAGTGAACTCTTCTAAACTTTGTTATAATATAGTGGAAAATACCTGGACCATTTGTACATCCTACAGATTATCACATTGTTCTACGACATTAGTGATATGTTAGTTGGATTTAATAAGTATGAAATGTACAAGTACTCCATACACTTTGGTAAGACACAAGTATTCCTGAGTAGAGTATACAAACCCTATGAAAATTCAGGTCTACCTATGTCAGTGAGGTTTTTAGGAGTCTGGTGCTCTGGAGCTTGCTGAGACATCTCCTCCAAATTAAATATTGAACTCTCTTCAGGTATGGGTTTAATTTTCCTACCTGAAGTGTCTCAGCCAGCTCTACTATACAAGGGATCACTGTTTCAGACCAAGTGAGCTATTTTACAAATGAGGTTTGGTGATGGACTAGTGACTATGGGATTCACTGATCCTATTACATATTTCACCACCCCAAACCTGCAGGCCTGATAGAGAGGTGAAATGGACTTTTGAAAGCACGGCATCATATGTGGATAAACATTTTCCTTCAGGATAGGTTGATACCTCGAATCAGTGACCACTGCATAGTGTTATTTTCCAAACTGGGAACCCAAGGCTGTGGGAATAGGAATAACTTTTCTTAACAGCACTTCAAATACTTTGTGTCACTGCAACTCCATGCTCTGCAGGCCTAGAGGTTCTAGTTTGCATAGGGAACATGCTTCCAAAAAGGGACAGTAAAAGGAGTCTCAATAAACTTTAAGCTATAATTATCACCTGATCATTTCATATTCCTTGTGCCAAGAGGCTGGCAGGCAAGGAAGAGAGTTTCCATCCTGGCAGGGTAATTAACTTGAATGAGGTAGCACTGCTGTTACACAATGATGGAAAGGAAGACTATTTAGCCCTTATCTGATCCACTGGAATATCTTTTGATAACTCCCCTAACCAATTTGGATGGAAAATGGACATGAGCAGCATCCAGTCTAAACCAGACATGGTAAGTAGTGGCTCAAGGAAAGGAATCTGGATAGCCCCATCAGACAAACCACCCAGCCCAGCAGAAGGGCTACTTGAATGTTAAGGGGTATCGGATATGTACATGAGGAGAGGGATGATGAACACCAGGATCAAATGCAATGTCAGGATTTGGAATTTTTCCCCCTCTAAATTTCTTGTAAATTTCTCGAGGAAAAAAAGAGTGACCAGAATCCAGGATAGGCTGTCTCCAGATGAGGTAAAATTATGTTTCTCAGACTACTTCTCATGAAACCTCCTGCATGCAAATCTCCATCTCAGTCTACTTCCCAGGAAACCTCACCTAAGACAATATCACACCCACTGAACAAGATGAAATCATGGAGATATGATGCATAATTTAGCACTGCTATAAACTAACAAATGGCGAGTACTCCGAGAAGAAAGTACTCCAACTACATAATTGCACATGAGAGGCCATGATGGCTCTGAACTGTGATATTGAGCTAAAATCCAAATCAATCTTCATAAAGAAATGAATCCTAAGTGTGGTAGTGGTGCTAAATGAAAAACACAAAGTTGAATCTCTATAACCTAAATAGCTGTGTCTTGTGATATTATCACAAGATATAATATAGTATTTTGAATTTAAACTTATCTGTATTATGCAATATTTCTAAATGGAAAAGCAAGTATGAACCATTGGAATTTAAATACAAAGTGCTCTTTCTCATACTGTTTATATCCTCTAAATATTATCATAATAAATATATAGTCAAGTGGCAACTGAATCAAGTGTAATTTCATTGTTCGGTGAGGTTGAAATAAAACATCTCACTTAACAGCAAAAACCTGGAACCAATCTAAACGTCCAATCAGAGGATTAATTAAATTACAGTATAGTAATCATAATTAGTAATGATATAAGTAGATTTATATTTATTGACATAGATGTAATATACGGTATTACTGTGTTAAAGCAGCCTGCAAATTAATATTTGCAGAATGACCTTATTTTATGATCATTTATATTCTGGTAAATCTTATTTTAAACATTCTGAATGGAAGTACATCAAATGTTCATCATTAATAATTATAATTATCATTATTTTGCTTATTATCCCAGATGCTGTTAGTGTCCCATGCCATAATCTAGCCAACTTCTAACAGCTTCCTCTGTGCTTGAGAGCTTTTTATTCCAGAACTGTGGAAGACAGCTTGCCTGGGAGCAGGCTGAAAATGCTGAGGTAGTAGGTCATTCCTGAGGTGGCATAATCATGAGGCATTTATTTTGTGTATCCCTGGGTTTCTCCACAAGATTTCTCTCGAGTTGCCGACTGTGATAGCTGACTTAATAACACACCCTTCATTGGCTGGATTCTCATCTTCCTCTCTCCCCTAAAATATTTCACATTTCCCAATAATCTCCTTACACTCAAATATTCATCTCACCTGTTTCTGGGCATACTCATTCTAAGATATTTCCAATTTTCAAATATTTCTACTAAACCTCTGATTATTTATGTAAAAAGTTAATAAAAGTGTTAAAACATTTTATGAGCTGTTTCACAAATTTGACATTATATAAGAATAAAAGCATAATCGGAATAAAAGTTAAGAGTTCATTCTGTGTGCTTTGATAATTTTGTTTTAAAGCTGTGATGGGGCATGAAAACTACTTTCTAATAATTTAAAGGGCTGATAAGGAAAACTGGATGTATTTATTCATCACGAAACCAAAGAAAACTGGATGTATTTATTCATCATGAAACCAAAGAAAAAGAGGCTAGTGGGTGGAAGTCACAAGGGAAAGTATTTTTCTTCAAATAAGAACTGTCCAGCAGTTAAAGCTGCCCCAAATTGGAATAAACTGTTTTTGGGAAAAGATCATTTCAGGCAGTGACATTTCAGAGAGTGTGTGAGCAGAACTTGGATGATGTCTCGACAGGGATAGTGGCCTGAAGGATCTTTAACATCCCTTTCAAGTCTCTAATTCTTGAGTCTAATTTATCAACCAATGTGGCTATCAGGGAACCAGTTATACTTTCTTACTAATGACACTTGGACTATTGGATTATTTGGGACCATATGTTCATTCCTAGACCTTCAGATGTGTGTGAAGGGACCACTGCAGTATCTTGTGCAAATGGTAAGTGCACATTCACAAAACACAGGGGTGGAGATTTGGGACTCTGAATAAATCACTAAGTCTGTGTCCCAAAACATGTTGACTTAAGAACTGTCATTATTAATCCTGGCTGTAGTCACACTGTAAAATAAGTCTTATTTTATAAATTTTTCCAGCATTTGAAATATCTCATGGATAAGCCATAGACCATCAAGAAGTAGTCAGTTTAGACAAATAGGAACATTCATTCTGTACCCTTAAAACAAAAGGAAACACACTTCTTCCTTGACCTACAATATGAGAGACAGAAATGGGAAGAAGCAGCCAATATGTAATATTGTTGGATTCCGCAATTTTGCTAATGAGTAAATTCCTAGTGCAGTTAGAGAAGATTAAAAAATATGGAATCATAGAAGTAGAAAAATGGGTATGTAGGGAGCAGTAGGTATGGCTAAAAGCAATGAGGATGCTTTGCTAGAATCTTTGGAATCCAAAGTATTCTGTCCTATTAGCCTGATAAGTCATATCAGACTTTCTACATACATTTCATGTGTTTGGTTTGGAAAACATGGCTTCATGTGTGGCAATGAGATTTCTGTGTCATAAGATCCACAACCTAGTCCCTCTTTCACAACTAGTTAGCTTGTGCATTAACCTTGGGAATGTAACAATCTTTCTGAGCCTTAATTTCCCTATGTGCAATGTGAAGAATCAGACTATATGATTTTAAGTTTCCTTTTGGCACTAACATTTTATATTTCTACAAGGATGGTACTCAATGCTACATAGGAGAGAACACATACTAATCTACCAAAGAACCAAAGGCTTTCTAAAGTAGACTCTTACCTGATGTATTCCAAAATGACTTAAGCCAGTTTGATTGTTCCTGATTATTAGTTCTATTGGAAGCTTCCAGTGGTTAAAGGTAGGTGAGGGCTATCAGTCTCTTTACCTTACATCTATCCACATCCACTATGAGAATTTTTATCAAGTTCTATATCAAACATAGTTTACATTTTCATTAATAAGCAAGAATAAAAACAGTCACCCAAACTGCAGTATAAGCTTGCTAAAGCCCTACCTTTCTGTCCTTTTAAGCAGTGAGTGGAGCAATTCATTTGCATGAAAGTTTCACCCAAGGCAGATGCAACATGATTGAGCTAATCATAAAGTTGAAGTCGGACCACAAAACCTTTCTTATTTGGCTGTATCCAGGATGAATTGGAATTCTAAGCATAGAGTACTATTCTAAAGGGAAGAGACCAATGGGTTCTCATTTCTTGTCCATGTTCACGCAACTGTGGAATGGCCAATACAATTTTCATAACCTACCCCCATCTTTTGAATACTACTCATTTTACCAATTAAAAAAATCTCTAACACACATTGTGCTAATTAACAAGTCCTCTGTGTTGGTTAAAGGTATTAGAGATGCCACCTATGGAATGTGATTTATTATTATTATTATTTTTTGCATATTCGACTCAATGGTAATTAGCTTGCCTGGGATGTAGACTAAAATTACACAGATATATTACATTGTCCATAATGAACTATTCTAAGATAAATTATAGAGATGTCAAAATATAATGTGAAGGCTTCCAGGAAGGACTACTCTCCAAAAAAAACCTGAAGTTGCACCATTCATAATTTATTTTTGTTAGATAGTGCCCTGTGACATTCTCTCCCTACCCCCACTATCTCTCTATCCTCTCTTTAGCATTGTTCATCCCATTCTCTCTTTACCATTCCTTTACCATTCTTGTTACTGTCTTCTTATCATCCTTCATACCCTCTTCTCTTTACCATGATATTCTTTTGTAATATGATCATGTACTAGATTAAGATATTTACATTGTAGTGTGAATTATGGTAATATTATTTTGGCCCATTTGTTCATCCTTCATGTACATCTGGAAAAGCTTTGACTCTAGATTAACAAAACTATCTGCCATCTTCAGTGTACCTGGGTGTACCTGAGTGTCTGAATAATACTAGAAAAAAATCATACAGTTATGTGCTTTGGAACCAGGAAAATTCTTAGTCTCCAACTTTGGATAGGTTTCAAGCTATCTAGCAGCATTTCTACATGTACTCCAATATCTATCTGAGGCCCAAGAGAAAAAGAAATGTTAAGATAATATTAAATATATCATTGCAATGATGAGCCAGAGTTAGGGTTCTGATCGCGCAATAGAACAAAGCTTTCCCCCTCATTCACTCCTTTCATACTAAAACCCGTCCATGCTACCACCATTTCTGCACAGTTGCAATGGCTTTCTTGCTTCTATACTGATCTCTTAAGTGTCTGAGCTCCATACAGCAACCAGTGTAGGCTTTTAAAAATGCAAATCAGACCAGATAATTCCCCTGCTTACTCTTGATGGCTTCTTGACATACTTACAATGAAACCACTTCTTACTAAGGCCTACCAGACTCCATATGATATGGCTGCTCCCCACCTCTTGTCTACTCCTCTCTATCCATACTGGCAGATTCTCAGGCCTAAAGCATGTGGCCACTACTTTTGCACTTGCTGTTCCCTCTGACTAAAATACTCTTCCTTAGAGTTTGACATGGTTTACTTCCTCACTTCATTCAGGACTCTGTTCATAAGTCACTTTCCTCTCTACCTCCATACCTATCCTCTTTCTTACACCATTAGCTCGAATGATGATAAATATCAATGCATGGGGTTCTACTTACCACTGTATAAGGGAATTTTTGATGTTGCAAGTTTCATACTTCCATGTTCTATTCCTACTGTGTCATAGGGCCTACAACATGCCTACACATGGAAAGATATATTTGTATATCATCAGAAAGAAATAAAGCAACAGTTTTGACTGGCAAGAGTGGGGAAGGGAGATTGTTTATCTGGTTTTGCCCATTTAGAACCTGGATTCTTTTATTTTTTTAATTTTTATTTATTTATTTAAAAATTTACACACAGTGAAATCCACTCATTTAATGTACACATCTATGAATTTTCACATATGCCTAGAGTTACTTATCCACCCCCACAGTCAAGATATAAAGAAGTTCTATCACTCTCTGAAATTCCTTCATACAACTCTTTTGTAATCAAACTCTTCTCCCACCCTCCACCAAACCCTACAGTTACTTCTCTGTTCTCCATTCCTATAATTTTTAGGCTCTAGAATTTTGACTATAACCATTATTCAAGGTTAAGCTAGTCTTAATATCTTCAGGAGTTATGCAAATTGGGACTTGATAAAATAATTAGTTGCATATGACCGAAGAATGTTAACTTAAGTATGGATATGTTTTTGTGGGAGTGTAATATAGATTCTCAGAGTAAAACCTAAGCTTGGGTGGTTAGAAGAATAATTTCTTAGTCTTGCTTAATTCGAATTCCATCTCTCCTATTTTATCAAGGCTCTGCTAATTCCCTTCCTAATATCTGAAACTTCCTCTCTTATAGTTATTTTGTATCATCAGTTAGGCCCTTAACACCAGACAGAGTATTTTTTTCTTTGAATTTACAAATGCCTAAAGTCCCTTTTAAGCATGGAATCTAAGCATGGAATCATGTCACTGAATTGCTGAAGATGACTCTCTGATGATTTTTGCAAAATGCCAGCTACCTATTCAGTTTCTGCAGCTCCCTATCCCTTTCCATCTGAATCTGTGCTCCCTGACTCAGGCAGCAGCTGCTTCTTAACTTGAGTGTTCTGTGCTCTGCCCTTGGCTCTGTAGTTTGCCACATCTGTATTTTGAGTGTGCCCTGGAAATGAAGGGTTTAAGCACCAATGTTCAATTTCCAGCCTGGCTCTGCAGTACTGTTGCCTTCTTGTTTGACTATTTCATACCCACTAATCATTGACACCCACTTGAGTTTCCTAGGAGTAAAAAGTAGGAATAACAAGAAAGCTCACAGGTCAGTTTCTGTGCCCTCTGCACCTGTAGCATCAATACCAGGAGTTGACATATCTGGCAGGCTGTGATTGCAAAGTTGCTTGAAAAACCATTGATGAGTTGCAATCTATTTAGGCTTTGTCTCATGCATATTAGAAAGGCTACACTGCGGTCTAGCTATGAGTTTACGTTGGAGGGCTCATTATTTCCCAGTTCCAGCCACTCCATCTCACAAGATCCATGAGGGAGATATATGCCTAGGCAATAAGGGCAAAGGAAAACCAAGCAGCACTTTAGTCTTAGACTAGTGGAAACATATGGACTGGTTTGCCAGGATGATGCTAAATGTCCAGAAGCAATTGTTGAGAGCACCTTATTTATTCTCAGAGTGTACTAATTTTGATTATAAATTACATGGCTACTCTAATTATATACATCACACATATACAACATCTAACTCTCCCTGTCTCCATTTGGAGTAAATATAGAGCCATTAGAAATTAGACATATAAGGAGAGAGGTATAGGATCAAAGAAAGGGATCAAAGTCATTTCTAGTACTGACAAATAAAACTGGCAGCCAGGATTTTGTAATTCCTTTCAGAGTTGAAACAACATACCCATAAAGGTAGTTCTTGGGCTGGAATTTATCTTCTTACAAATACAGAAGCTAAAGAGAAATATTAAGGCCTCTGAAACTAGAGGATGACAAGCAGGAAGGAGATGCAGAAATCCATGCAGATTAGACCAGAACAGAGACTAATCTCTTAGCCAAAATGGCTGAAGGTGGACATGAAAGATATCAGATGTCATTATATGGCAGAGGTCCTTATCCTGGGCTCCATGGATAGACTATAGGATCTATATCACTTCTGTGAATATAAACAAAAACTTCTCATGTATATGAAAATTTCTGGAAGACCTATCCATAATTTTCATCAGATTCTCAAAAAGTTCAAAAAATTAAGAACCATTGCTTTATGTTTTCAGTTCTGATATTAATATATATGTTATAAGGTAGCTAGTTCTTATTCCAGTGTGTAAGATTAGTTATTCTGAACACATCTACCACTAGTTTCACAAAAGCTTGAGCTAAATAAGCCTTAACTGGGCTAGGTGGGCCCTACCTGAGTTTTACAATAACAATTCCAATATCTAGACTGGAAAAGCCAGATAAACAGAATTGTTAACAAAATGCCCTCTTAATACAGCTTATTTGTTTAGGCATATTACACATTAAGAAGCCCCTGGTAATTCTATACTTCTTAGGGTAACATAGAGATAGTTTTGCAAGTAAAATATCATTTTAGATAAAGATGAGAGAGATGTCATGTGTAAGAAAACAGACTGGTTCTGTATTTGAGGACATTTTTTTCTCTTTCAACTTATGCTTTAGTTTATTCCTTCTGAGTGTTACATTTATGTGCCAGGTGAGCTAGCATGTGAATGGTTTATATGGTTTTTACTTGAAATAAAATACCAAGTTGTAGGCAGCTCTACCTCTGTTACAGTAAACCCCATACTTTCTTTTACCATTAACCATGTCTAGAAGCCCTTGTGAAAATTGTTTAACTTCTCTGGGTCTGAGATTCCTTATCTCCAGACATGAATGAGAGCATTGGATTTCACTAGATGTTACTTAAGGTTCCTTCCAACTTTGTGATTTTATGGCTTTGTATTTCTAGAAATGCATCTGTGTTTATTATTCTTGAGTTTATGAAACAAACTCCTGAGGAAGAGGGGCACTTTCTGTTCATTCAGGATAATACCTAAGAAAAAAAGTGAATAAAAGAAAAAAATGCTGATTGAACACTTCAGGCAGCTGGGGAGAAAGCCTTTTAGGATAGCTTTCCTTCTCCCAACTGTTCTCCCTCCTCCTGGAAAAGACTGATTGGCCAGATTCCAGGAGTCTGTTTGGACCACTTACCATAATGTATGGGTCCATCATGCACAAAAAGTCAGTCAGTCTCTCTCTCTCTCTCTCTCTCTCTCTCTCTCTCTCTCTCTCTCTCTCTCTCTCTCACACACACACACACACACATACACACACGACTGCAGTATGAATTTTCTCTTCTTTCTTGCACCTATGAGGCTTGTCCTAGATGATTTTTTTTTTGTATTATCTTTCCCACCATCCAGAAACAAATAAAAAACTAAGCCAAATTCCACTTCTCAGTGGAAGGAATCCTGGATTTCTTGTCTTCTTTCTATGCTCTCTCTGGCACTGAAGTTCTTGCAGGTCTCCCATCCTTCTGGCCTCTTTCTGAAACATAAGAAGGTCCTGATATTCAGAGGTAGGACATAAGCCTCTATCAGAACATGGCATGTGACAAGGGGAGGGGAATGTGGAGTTGGAGGCCCAAGTAGGGTTACTGTATACTCTCTGGCTACTTTACCCTAGTTATGCACAACATATTATATATAACATTCCCCTGAGACAGAAGAATCACTTCCTAGTTACAGTTGAAATTGAAAATGGGTTCCCCATTGAACAAAATTATGAGGCATTCATATCATCCCCAGTTCTAGCTCAGCAGTAGCCATTTATAAGAATTATTATTTAACCACATCATGATCTTTTTTCATTTTGGTAGTTGTGATGGCCCTGAAGAATGTTTATCCCCTATACTTCAAGGCTCTGATATCATCTTAGGTAATGTCACTAGAAGTTCAAAATCCAATGTATTTCACTCTAGAAATAAAAATCTCTTGTATTTCACACATGCCACACTACATCCATTTCCAAATAAAATTATTGTTGTTTCTTCACATCTGTAACCTTTATTTTCATGAAGTCAAATAGTATAGAAGTTAAATTCTCTCTACTGACTTAGGCTGGACTGCAGCAGTCTTCTGTTACTATGCAGTACAGTGATTATTCTGATATTTGAATATGTTACTTGCAGCTTGAATTCTTACTGCTAAGAACTCAGAGCTTTGTATCTCTCTTCTCTTGCTTCTATAAAAGCTCTTAGAGGCCAATACCAACCAAGGCACAAACTTCATTAAACCTGATACAGCCTTATGCATGCTGGCTTAGGAATCTCTCTATCTATCCTCAAAGTCTTTGCCCAACATCAGCTTCCTTTAGGCTCCACCTCATACAGTTTAGGCCTTGCTGGCTTTTGTTATCTGGCTTTATTTAGACATGTAACCAGTTTTTAGCCATTTACCCTACCTCTTTTAGAACCTCAATTTAGGTAATTATCTTCAGGTAAAAGCCAAAAGGGCAAGGAAGCCCACTGATGCTGTCCATATAGGTCAGAATTCTGAGGGGGAAAAAAAACAGGATAGAAGAGGGTGTAGAAGAACAAATGGAAGAAATCCAACACAATAGCAAGCTGAATGTCGGGCATTTTGGTCTTCCCTGAGTATTTCCTTCACTCTGACCTTGAAGCATTGTTCTTTCACCAAGCAAACAGATCCTCAGCAACCTCATTCTATGGGTCCTCCAGCCACATTCATACAGGTTGAGGTACTAAGGTGAACACAGCTGAGGATGGGACCAAGATAGGGCCTCATCCCACAAAACAATGGTACCCAAAGGTATCATTCTCTGAGCATGAGAATTCTTAGCTCTCATTGTAAATGAATTCTGTTTTCCTTTCACTCTTTCACTGTGAAGAAAATAATCAGTATATATCCAAATGCAAACAAACTGCCATGGTAGTTCCCAGACTTCAGTCTTATGTCTTTTTGGAATGGCACATATTTTCAATGTGATCCTTCTTTAGTTTATCCAAGAACTATGTATAAGCCATTGTGTTCATTATAGGGGTTGTTATGGAGTAAATGTTTGTGTACTCCCAGAATATGTTTAAGTTCTACTCCTCAGTGTAACTGTATTTGGAGATAGGGTCTATTAAGAGGTAATTAAAGTTAAGTGAGGTCGAAAGGGTGGGGTTCATATCTCATAGGATTAGTGTACTTATAATAAGTGACACCAGAGAGTTCACATCTCTGTATGAGGACATAGTGAAAGGTAGCCATCTGCAGGCCAGAAAGAAAGCTCTCATCAGAAACTGAAGCAGTGAGAACGTTGATTTTGGACCCCCACATTCATTTCAGCATTATTTACAATAGCCAAGGCATGGAAACAACCTAAGTGTCACAGAATAAACTATTATTCAGCTATAAAAAAGAAGAAAGTCATGCCATTTGTGTATATATACACAATGGAATATTATTCACACACACACATGCAGTAACTATAAAAAATATAGCAAAGTACACTTTCTTCTCAAGTGCACATGAAAGATTCTCAAGGAAAGATCCTATGTTAGGTCATAAAACAAGTCTCAAAAATGTTAAAGGATTGGAATCATACAAAGTATGTTATCCAACAACATGGGAATAAAATTAGAAATCAATAATAGAAGGAAACTTGAAAAATTCTCAGATATGTGTAAATTGAAAAGTACACTCCAAAATAATCAAATTGCCAAATAAATCAAAAGGGAAATTAGAAAATACTCTGAGATGTATTTTCAACTAAATATGTGCTTAGAGGGAAATTTATAACTGTAAGCACCTGTGTAAAAAGAAAAGAAAAATCTTAAATTAACAATCTAAACTTTTACCTTAATAAACTAGAAAAAGAAGAGTAAACAAAATCCAAAGCAAGAAGAAAATAATAATTTTCACTAGAGTAGAAATAAATAAAATGGAAAAATAGAAAAATAATAGAGAAGATCAGGAAAACTAGAAGTTAGCTTTTTGAAAAGATCAACAAAATTGACAACCCTTTAGCAAGGCTGATAAAGAAAAAGAGAGAAGACTCAAATTACTAATATTAGGAATAAAGAATGGATATCTACTATCTTATCAAAATTTTAAAAAAACTATAAGGGAATAAATAATTGTTTATCAACAAATTTGATAGCCTGGATGAAATGAACATATTCCCAGAAAGACAAACTACCAAACTAACTCAAGAATACAAAATCTAAATAAAGCCATAATATGTAAAGATATTGAATTAGAAATTTTTAAAAAGCTCAGGCCCAGATACCTCACCAATGAATTCTATTCAACTTTAAAAGAAGAATTAACACCAATTCTTTTCAAACTTTTCCATAAAAAATAATAGAGAAGGGAACATTTCCCAACTCATTCTATGAGATCAGTATTACCTTATCAAAATCAGACAAAGATTCCATAAGAGAAGAAAATTATAGACTAATATTTGTTATGAATATAGATATTAAAATCCTTAACAAAATACTAGCAAACTAAATTCAGTAATGCAATAAAAGGATTATTAACCATTACCAAGTGGGATTTAACCTAGGAATGCAAAATCAGATTAACATTTGAAAATTAATTAATGTAATATCGATAATGTGGAAGAAAAACAGCAAAATGGAGTTGCTATTGCCAAAAGAGCAATCTAAAATGGAGGCCTCCGGGAAGCCGAACTAATACACTCCTCTAAAAGAAATTGAACTTTTGAACTGGGCTACACCAGAATGGCTATATCCTGGTACAGTTTCTGGAACTGGATCTGAATCACTAAACTCTCTATTAAAAAATAATTTTTTTACCTAGCAGTAGGCATAAACAATTACGTATAGCATAGTGCAAGTCAGCTTGTCAGCACCAATCATGGCTCTTTCAAGCAACTTGTGTAATCCCTTTGGAAGATCCTTTTTCTGTCTTTATTAATTCTGTCCCTTTCTTTCCTCATCAGAACACCGGTGGGGATTTCTACCCATATTTGCATTTCCAAATGCAATTCCTAAAAAAGACCCTTAAATGAAGCTTTTGTTTGCCTTGCAGTTCTTGGTCAAGATTGATTGACAATAAAATAAAAAATAAAAAACACAATTTCTCAATAGACACAGAACAAAATTTTAAAAGTTTCAATATCTTTTCTTAACAAAAGCATTTAATGAATTAGGGATAGAAGGGAATTTCTTCAGCCTGATGACGGTCAATCATTAAAAACCTGCAGTTAACATCATACTTATTGTGAAAGACTGATGTTTCCCTTCTAAAATCAGAAGCCAGAATATAATGTCTCCTTTGGCCACTTTACTTCAACATTGTACTGGAGGTTCTAGCCAGGGCAAGTAGTCAGGAAAAAAAAATTAAAGGCATCTAGACTGGAAAAGAAGTAACACTACCTCTATTTTCAGATGATATGACCTTTTACATAGAGAATCCTAAGGAATCCACACAATATACTATTAGCACTAAGAAAAAAAGTCAGCGAAGTCGCAGTATATTTCTATATACTAGCAATGAACAATCTGAAATTAAAATTAAGAAAACAATTCCATCTACAAGATGGCAATTTCCAAATTTCAAAACTTACTACAAAACTACACTAATCAAGACAATGTAGTAGTAGCATAAGGATAGACATATAGATTCATAGTATATAATTAAGAGTCCAGGAAAAAAAATCTATTTATGGTCAATTGAAATTTGACAAGGGTGCAATATAATTCAATGAGAAAGGATAATTATTTTAATGAATGGTACTGGGACCACTGGACATCCATGCACAAAAATTAAAGTCGGATGTCTCCCTTGTACTATATCCAAAAAATAATTCAAAAGGGATCGTAGACCTAAATGTGAGAGCCAAAACTATTAGAAGATAGCATAGAGATAAATCTTCATGACCCTGGTTTAGGCAATGGTTTCTTGGATATAATGCCAAAAGCACAAACAAAAGATAAATTAGACAGTATCAAAATGAAAACTTTTGTGTTTCAAAGGATACCATCAAGAAAGTGAAAAGATAATGCACGGAATAAAAGAAACTATTTGCAAATCATAAATATGATAAAGACCTAATATCCAGAATATATAAAGAACTCTTACAACTCAACAATAAAAAGACAAATCACCCAATTAAAGAATGGGCAAAAGATCTGAATGGATATTTTTCCAAAGAAGACAAATGATCAATAAACACATAAAAAGATGTTCAATATTCTTAGTCCTTAGTAAATGCAAATCAACATCACAATAAGATACTATTTCACATCCACTAGGATGGCTATACTTTACAATATAAATAATAACAAGTTTGGCAAGGATACGAAGAAATTAGAACCCTCATACATTGCTGGTAAAATGTAAAATGGTGAAGCCACTTTGGAAAACAGTTTGGCAGTTCCTCAAAAATTAGATATAGAGTTACCATATGATCCATTATTTTTATTCCTAGATATACATTGAAGAGAACTGAAATATGTCCACAGAAAAATTTGTACACAAATGTTCACAGTAGCATTATTCATAGTAGCTAAAGAGTAGAAATGACCCAAATACCCATCAACTAATGAATCAATAAATAAAATATGATACACTCCTACAATGGAATATTGCTAGATTATAAAAATAAATGAAGTACTGATACACACTACAACACGGTTGAACATTGGAAATATTAGGCTAAGTTAAACAATCCAGACACAAAAGACTGTATATAATTCCATGTATATAAAATGTCCTGAATAGCTAAATCTATAAAGACAGAAAGTAGATAAGTGCTTCCAGGGACTGAGGGAGGGGAGAATGGGGAATATATGCTAATGAGTATAGGTTTCTTTTGGGGGTGATGAAAATGTTCTAAAACTAGAAAATGGTGATGATTGTACAACTCTACTAACACAGTAAAAACCACCAAATTGTACACTTTGGAAGGGTGACTTTTATGGATGTGATTTCTATCTCAATAGAGCTGTTATTTTAAAATTTTCTGGCATATAGTAGTCATTTAATAAACATTGGTTGGTTTCATTCCCATCAGCCTAAATTCAAATAACAGAGCTGAGGCTATTTCCTGACCAAGGTTTAACAACTTTGATCCCCTTCAGTCCTGGCAACAGTTAGGTGGGACTGCCTGAGGGTTGCCAGTGGGGGAAACTGGAAACAGCTGTCCAGATTGTTGGGCTGGGGAGAGGAGCTGTGGTAAACAATGGGGAATTCAAAATTGGGAAACAGATGCAGATTCTTCACCAGAAGCCATTCCAGACAAGAAATGTTGGAGGAGGGTGGAAAATAAAAGAGATCAATGGCTTGAGATCTAGAGGCACCTTAATTCAACTAACAGCTTCTTCTACCCACCTCTCAGAGTTTCATTTGGCTGCCAGCTTGGGCAGGTATCCCACTATTATATCATGGCTGACCTAGTCTTTTTCCTGCCAGGAAGTTACAATTTTCCTGTTTTATTGAGATATAATTGACATATAACACTACATTAGTTTTAGGTGTATGAAATAGTGATATATGTATATATTGTGAAATGATTACCACTATTTTTCAATAATATCTATCACTCACATAGTTACAACTTTTTTATGTGATGAGAATTTTTAAGATCTACTGTCTTAATAACTTTCAAATACACAATATAGTGTTGCTAACTACAGTCACATTGCATTCCCCAAAGTTATTTATTTAATATTTTAGATAAATAATTATATTACTAAGTATGGCAATGAAGAACAGATGAGAGTTGAATTTCTAAAATATTGGGCCCTATACCTTGGATATGCGTGAAAAAGACTGTTGAAATTTATTGAGCTGTATTAGCAACAGGGTAACCAGACATAACTGAACTGCATAAGTTTTCTTTTGATGCAATCTTTAATGCAGATAAAGAACACTATGCATGTATTTATTTAATCAATAACATTAAACAAATTCTTGTGGGAATGGAACTAAAATATATTAAGAATTGAGTGATTACTGAGTACTGTATTAAGTACTGTCACAAACATGGTCCAGAAAGATCAAGCCTAAGAGAGAACCTTTGAATCTTATATTGGACAACAGTGGTCTTTGAAAAGCAGTTTCATTAGAGAGGTGAACCACAGTTGAGAGGATTAAAGAGTGAGTGGGCAGTGAAAACGTGAAAGTTATATGTGCTGGCTCCTTTTTCAAGTTCGGCAGTAGAGGGAAGGTTAGATGAGATAGCTGGAAAAAGAGGCAGACTAAAACAATTTAGTAATTATTTTTATGATTATGTAATATAGGCCAATGTAGATAGTTTGGAAGAACAATAAAAGTATAACAAAAAATGATTTATGATCTTTAAATAAAAACAAACTACAAATCCACATTTTCTACATAAATCCATACCAAAGAAACTTGGATACTAACATTTAAAAGCTAGTATGCAATTTAGGTTTCTAACTAATTAAAGTATATTTCCATTAAGGTTAAAGAAAGAAGGGAAAGTCAAAAGTGACTTTTAAGGTAAACGTTAATTTGAAAGAAAAGTATGGAGGTGACTGAAGCCACTTGCAGATTAGTGTCCTTATTGACAACATGAAACTTTTACTGACAGAAGTAGACTTAGAAACTTAAAATAAAAACAGGGTGGCACTCTTGGGGATATAATGTACTGTACAGTGACTATAGATGATAATACTGTATTGTCTGTCTGAAAGTTGCTAAGAGAATAAATCTGAAAAGTTTTCATCACAAGAAAAAAATTGTAACTGTCTGGTGACAGATGTTAACTAGACTTACCGTGGTTACCATTTTGCAATATATACGTATATGGAATCATTCTGTTGTACACCTGAAACTAATTCTATAAAATTATATGTCAATTATATCTCAGTGAAAAATAATAAATTTTAAAAAGTTCCATTTTCATGTAAGAATTGAAATTATAAACTTTGTTTATATTTTGGGCTTGTCTTCCACACATCTGCATCAGATTTGCTGCACCCAGAAAAGCCTGCATTCAGAGAAGCCAGAAGCCTGAAAAAGAAGTATGATTTACTTCTTCTCTTCCATTTCACCGCATTTCTACTCTTTCTCCCCTAGTTTTATAACTCTCCCTGAAACCTATATAATCATATTAACCAATGCCACTCCAATAAATTAAAAAAATAAGATAATTCTCTAAGGCCAGAGTGCATAGAGGAGAGAAAAGTATGGCAAGAAAACTCTTAACCAATGCTGATGTTGGCTGCTATTGACTTTTTTGGACTTGACAGATGTATACATCTGCTTCTTTCTCTCCTAGAGGACGTTTGAGTTATTTTGTAAACCCCACCACCACCACCACCACTGCTGGGTATCTCAACTTCATCTCTATTCCAGCTAGTCATTTGTGATTTCTTTTCATCCATACCCTGAGGTATGTGGCTGTCTCCTTTTGGTCTCCTTCTACTTAGTTCTTCTTGGACAGGAACTAAGACAATCCAGGGCTGACTTTCCCTTACTTATCTACACAGATCTGATCCTTGGGAAATCTCACAACTCTTTGCTGTGTTAGACTCTAAAAGGCCAGCTACTTCCCAAACTACAGTCATTACTTCCTCTAAGTTATCATCCTTTAGAATTTTCAGGTGTAATTCTAACATCAGTCTTCTGTGTTCCCTAAATTGTAGGCAACACAGATTAAGCTCTTTAAGTGGTTTCCCTCAGTTCCTCTCTTTTGCCTTGTGTGAAAGGGATGCACTTCATGCTCTTCCCACCATGCATAGTATAATTATACTTATAAATTTATATAAAATTAAATGTACATATATTAAATTTTTTAAGTAACAAATAAATAAGATAAAGCGTTTAAAGAGCCAAGCACAGTGTCGGGAAGATAGCAAGTACTAAATGAATGTTAGCTATTATGGCTAAATATTAGTTATCTATATGATAAAGAATTGGAAAGAAGAGAGTCATCTTTGAAAAACCTATCTAGCTATATGCCAGTCAATCAATTCCTTTTATTAAAATAAATAGTTAGAAATGTTAACAACTATAAGATGTGCCTTATATTTTTACAACATGATGGTATGACATAGTTAAATGATATCAGTACATCTGCAGAAGTAAAAAATATTTTACCAAAATATGAATCAACATGAAAGAAAAATTAAACATACATGGCACAGCACTTTTTAAATGTTACCATTAAAAACAAAACTAAACTAAAAAAAAAATACCAGAAAGACACAGTCAATAGAGCAATTTTAGTGTCAACTAAAAACTTTTTTGTAAATGAGATGAAGTATAAATAAAAGAAATTTCAATAGCCATAACTGTTCCCTACAGATCTCACAATCATCAAGGAAGGGCAATTTGGTGGAGCATTAAAATGCCTGAAATGATCAGATTACTGTGTTGTTTTGGGGGACATCCAGACCTAACCAGAGATATTAATGCATTCAGATATATGACTTTATTCATTAAAAAACTAAGCACCTACTATGTGAAAGGTTTTTCCTAGGGTCTGCAATGGATATAAAGAACTATAACACAATATTTGCATGTACAGTCTAGTTGCAGAAGGTAAACAAAGCATGCTGTCTTTCAATTTAAAAATTTTGTGGAAAACTAAGCCAGCTAGGTAGAGTATTAGGTACTTATCACTAGGGGAAACATCTGTTGTTACTATTAAATTCTACATTTGTTCAATTTGGGGATGTCTATTTCCAAATTTGTTGCTGTTGGGTAGTAGATAAAAGATGCAGATGGTACAAAAGGATTCAAATGATACCAAAGAGTATTTGTTTTAAATATCATGCATATAGCATTTCTTATATAGTAGGACACAAGAAATGCCCTAATTTTCGAAGACACTAGTTTTTACTTCATTAGCTGATTATTCCCTTTCCTTCTCCAATTTACCTCTCTCCACACAGCATGCAATATACAGAACTTGGTAGGTATAAGCCATTATAATGCTTGGCCAGATGTCATTCCCTGTTCTTTTAACAGAATTTCTGCAATGTTTTCTCAAAATGTTTTTTTCTCTATAATATAAGCTATATTCTTTTTTTGTTTCCTCCATTTCTTTCTTTCTTTTTTTAAAGCCTAATCATATAACCCAATAGGGATCTAAAAATCCTTATTTCAGCAGCTTCTAATTTGCTACTAAATTTTTCCTAGACCCATGATTTAACATCTGTGTTCACTATTATAATCTATCGAAGAGGAATGGAACTCAGCTTACTTCTTTCAAACTAGGAGAGCAACTAAAAGAAAAAAAAAGGAGAATAATTGAACTTATCAGCTTCCTGATCTTTATAATATAGTTTCATTATTTTGACATGAATTCCCTAGACATCAGACTCACCCATATTCACATGTAAGAACAAAAACATCCCAAAGACAAATATAAATTACTCTTGGATTATTCAACCTCTACTTCTCATGATACAGACAACTGAGATGACATTATAGTTTATGCAGTGAAAAGTGATACCTTTGGCTAGCAATTAGCTTTTTATATAACTTTTGGATATTGTAGCCAAAGAGATAGAGTATAGACTTGTTAATAATTTTTTAATGTGATATTTAAAATAACTTTAAAATTGGGTCATACTGAGTGATTCTTGAAAAATCCCCAGCTAATTTTAATGCCCCAGCTTTAAATAATGCTAAAACACAATAGCTTTATCTTAAAAATTTGACAACCAAATTGATACTAATTAAAGCAATGTGTGCAATCTTCCTAGGGCTCTAAAATAAAATGGAATTTGAAACAGTAACAAGCTAGTATGACTGTCACAAAATGAAATAATTAAAATTATTAAAAGAAGTACATAGGTACAAAGAAAAGAGCAGGTAGCTCTACAAGGTATTATATGGAACGTACTTTATGTGAATATTTTAAAAGATGTAATACCTAAGTTCATTTAGCAGTGATGATGCTTGTCCCTGAGATACACTGGAGCCTGAATCCAGGAAGGGACAGAAAGAGGAACTGATCCAGTTTCTAGTGCTCAAATGGCAAATTTACCACTGATTCAGACTGGTATTGAAATTTGCTCCATTCCAATGGGCAAGGGTATAGAGACTAGAAAATAATAAAGTCGCAGTGGTTTTGGATTTCAGAAACAGCAGTTTAACAAAGCTTTGGTTTTATGGAGCACAGGATCCAGCCCCTCCAGAGCAGATAGGCTCCCATCCCATTCACACGTACTTGATTCAGTACTCCTGTTCCAAAGCAAAAGTTTGAATACTAAACAGCTAACTAAGAGAAAAATCCATTCAAATGGCCTAGGATAACTGAGGGATGGGCAGAGGCTGAGACTTTGGGGCATATGAGAAGCCAAGGCTCTCCCCAGGCACATACAAGCCAGATTTAAACCAACAAAACTAATCCAATACTACAACAGCTCTGGTCTGAGTCTGATAAAATATTGCCTTGTAGGTACAAAGATAAAAGCAATACTGCAAGATGATCAGGACTCTGATGAGGCTGAATGTCAGTGCCTTCAAAAGAGTGGCAGAAACTGATAAGAGTCCAGTCCTCAAGAAGTTATTCATGATATAGAAAGAATTTAGAATACAAATAGAAATGGTTTATACTTGGATAAATTTAAAAGATGGTGCTGCTTAACTGGTACATCCAGTTAGGAAAACAAATTGGTACCTCTTTAAGAATAGTTGGTTAAAAAAAAAAAAAAAAAGAATACTAAGTGAGTTGACTTTTTAAAACCTAAATGTATGAGAGGTAATAGTAACTACTAGATTTATCTATAATGCTCTCAACAACCTACAGGGTAGTTAGACTTAGCACTATTTTATAGATAGAGAAACTAAGCTTCAGAGAGAAGCAATAAATAGTCCCCAGACACACAGCTACCAAGGTGCTGAACTTGGTCTCCTTTCAGTGAAGTAGCTAAGAAGAAATAGATTTATATTATAGAATAAAATATATAGTTTATTACCTGTTAATTTAATAGATGTATATATAGCAAAATGAAAATAAAATATATGCTTCATTACTGTGACATTCTAATGCTCACTGGTCCTTTCTCATTCAGATATTAGTGAAACCTTTGATAATATCTACTCTACTCAATCTCTGCCTTGGTTTTTTTGTGTCTGGCTTTTTACTCCCCCAACTGGTCTATACATACATTACCCCAGCTCCCACGCTAATTTCAAGTAAAACAGAAATTGTGTTTAAATTCGGTTGGTATTCAAATTCCAACCTATATTTCCTCCATGCCTTTGAATCACACCCAAACATTCCCATGGAGCCTCCTCCCAGCCACGATCAAGCACCTGACATCACCTAACATCCAATGACAGGAAAAGCTAAGGAATAAGGAAATATTAGCTAGGATAATAAAAATTTAGAAAAATTTACCACAGCCTTCTTAAAATAATGAAAAGATGCTACGGGTGCCATACTACATCTATTCACACAAAAAATTTTTCATTATAAGGAAAATTATAATTAAAATCTATTGTTAATTAGAAACTCAATTTCCAGAGATAAAAATAGTTTAGGAGTTGTAATATGTAAATATGTGCATCAGATAAAGAAAGCTGCAATACTACAATATTACTGATTTCCAAGTAAACTAATATCAGATGTGTCAATACACAAAAAGCATAAATTTGGTATCTGAAGAGAGAAGGAAGGTCAAAGTTAGGTATGAGAAGGGAATGTCTCTCTTTGCTGTAGGACAAGCAAGAAAATAAAAGAAGCAGCATCAGCAATAATCTGAATAAAGAAGCAGACTTTTGCCAGGGCAGGGCAAGGCAGGGTAGATTCCATGTCCTCAAAAATGCTAGTGAAAATTGAACATCTTCTTTTTGTCAGTCTATCCCACCAGCTCTCCTACCTCCTAACTTCAATCAAATGTACTGGAAGACTGCCCTCTACTCACCTGGCCCTAGTGATGGCTCCAAGGGTAGAGATGAGACCCAAGTCAGGCATGAGAATTCAGCCAATTGTACGGTTAGGAGAAGCAGTGTCCAATTGAGACTGTCCTCACTTATGATGCCAACTATAAATTTAGGGTATTTCCAAAACCACCCTCAGTTTTAATAATTTTCTAGAATAATTCAAATTGCACAGAAAGCTGCTATATTCAGTTATAGGCCATAAAAGGGATTAAAATCAGCCAAGGAGAAAAGTGCAGAGGGTAGAATCCAGGATGATCCATTGGCTACATGACTGACCTTTAATCTCCAGCCTCTCTTGGAGGTTGGGTTGATATCTCCAGTCCCTTCTGGAGGCAAAATTGACCCAGCATGGGCCCAGGTCCCCAGGCAAAGAAAGATATTCCTATCAGGCAGGCCATTCCATAGGCCTAGAGATCACCTCTTGGTAGTTGAAGGCAAAAGCTGAACCTCTCTTTAGGTAAGATTAATTCTTTGCTGTATATTGAGCCAATCAAAATTCTTCCCCAGGAATTTTCTTTATGGAGATAAAGAAGGAACTGTCTTAATTGAGATCTCTAGGAGGAGAGCTTGAGACAGGATTCTTGTGTAAATAGTTTACTGAAGGATTGTTCACAGGAGAGAGCTATCAGGATGTTGGGAAGCATGATAGTACTAGTATTTAAAAAGAAATGGAGCTGAAATTCAGCCATAGCCTGATCCTACAGAAAGCATGTGAGCATGATTAATTGCACCACTGAACTGACTCACCCTGAAAGGGCCTTTATACTGCCATATCAGTCTGCCATTGGCTGTGAGCCACCACCAGGTGGGAAGTATGGGGAGGAAGATACTATTTCCCAGGCATTTATGGATGAGGCAGCAACTAGTGACCCAAGGCAATTCTCCAGAGTTGGCTGTACCTGTGAGCCAATATCAGCCACACTGGCAGCAGCTAAGGGATAGATGCACTGATCTGGAAAAGGGTGTGTGGGTGGGCCACCAATAGCATTTATAGTCATGCATTGCCTAACGACTGGGCTATATTCTGAGAAATGCTACATTAGGCAATTTTGTCATTCTGCAAACACCATAGAATACAGTTACACAAACCTAAATAATACAGCCTACTACACACCTAGGCTATATGATATAACCCATGGGTCCCTAACCCCAGTCCGTGGCCTGTTAGAAACCGGGTCGCACAGCAGAAGGTGAGTGGCAGGCAAGCAAGAGAAGTTTCATCGGTATTTGCAGCCGCATCCCAGCACTAATATCACCATCTCGGCTCCACCTTAGATCATCAGGCTCCACCTTAGATCATCAGATTCTCATAGGAGCGCCAGTCCCTGGTGGCAGAAAGGTTGAGGACCACTGGTATAGCCCATTGCTTCTAGGCTACAAGCTTGTACAGCATGAATACTGTAAGCAAGTGTACTACAATGGCAAGCATTTGTGTATTTAATCATATCTAACCATAGAAAAGATATAGTAAAAACATGGTATAAGATTTAAAATGATACATTTATACAAAGGCACTTACCATAAACGAAGCTTACAGAACTGGAAGTTGCTCTGGGTGAGTCAGTAAATGGAGAGTGAACATGAAAGCCTAGGACAATGCTGTACACTACTGAAGACTATTGTACACCTGGGCTACACTAAATTTATTTTAAATATTTTCTTTCTTCAATACACTGCTTTTATATGACTAGCAGTGCAGTAGGTTTTTTTATACCAGCATTACTACAAATAAGTGAGTAATACATTGCACTACAACTTTATGACAGCTATGATGTCACTAGGTGATAGGAATTTTTCAGCTCTATTAAAATTTTATGGCATCACCATTGTACATGGTCCATCATTGACTAAACGTCATTATGCAGGGAATGACAGAATTATAGTCTATACTTTGCACAGCTCAGATTGGCTTGCCGGTCACAGTGAGTTTATTCCACACAGTCATAGCTTCTCTAGGATTCAGGATGCTTACAATTTCTGAGGAAAGTTACAAAAGGAGAATTAATGGAGCAAACTCCTTCAGATCCATGTTGCTACATCTGATCATATGACCAGGTACTCATCATCTCCCTCCTCTACCACTCATTGTAGATTCCCCTCCCTGTTGTCAACCATTTCTACCGATCTGGGATTGCCAGAGCAACTCAAATCCTCATTGTGAATAGGACTGAGGCTGTTATCAGGCCATGGTTGCTATTTTTGCATATTTACAGTTAAAATCAAGTAGAAGAATACTAAGAGATGCCAAAGTAGATCACCTGAATACCAAACCCATTTCTCCTGTTCCTTTATATATCAACACACAATGTAAGATATATATATATATATATATATATATATATATATATATATATATATATATGCTTTACTGTTGAATTGTACATCTGAAATTTACTGGATTTTATTAACCAATGTCACCATAATAAAAATAAATTTAAAAATAAATAAATAACAGATGTATACAGCCTTCTGAAGAATAGTGCCCCTTTCTCACATGGAAATCAACTCTAAACTAGCACCTCAGTGGAAGCTTCAAGAAGCCTTACCAGAAGCTTCTGGTCAAGATGGCATAGAAGGCAGATACTATGCTTATCTCCTGTCATGCCCACATCGAAATTACAATGAAACTACAGAACAATCATCATTGGGAGTCACCTGAGGTCTGGCTGAACAGAAGTCCTGCAACTAGGGACATAATAATAAGAGGCCACCCTGAGAAAGATAAGAGGGGTGGATATGTGAAATGACCCAGGCCCACAACTACATGTGATGGTTGAGAGTTGGTAAGAATATCTTGGCTACAGAAGTCTCCCAGAAAAGCAATGAATCTTGGCTCCACACTGGGCTCCCCAGCCTAGGGTTCCAGTGCCAAGAAGAAAAGTTCCACAACCTCTGGCTGTAAAAACCAGCAGAGATGGTTGCTGAGTGAGATGGAAGGCTGTGTGAGTCTCAGACATTCCTCTCAAAAGGACCATGCACAGACTTACTTGGTGACAGATTCACTTACTCTGAGCTCCAGTGCTGGAGCAGTTGCTCAAGTAGCACCAGGGTCATACAGGGAGACACTAAGTTGTCTGGCTTCAGAGTGAGGGCTGAAGGGACAGCTTTCTTTCAGACAGAAGTACTGGCAGAACCCATTATTCCTTTGTTGAGCCCTCCCTGCTCCCAGTGTGCAGACATAGGTGGCCACCATATCTAAGTCTCCATCAACCTAGCTAAAACTGGTCATCTTGCTTAGGTGATTCCCTGAGACCCTGTCCCTCTCCATTTGTGGGCCCACATAACCTGCCTCCGGTGTTTTTTTTTCCCCCCATACAAATGGCCTGTCTTGGCTCATGCTATAGACTTTTCTAAAATCTCTCAAAGATTCACAAAGCCCAAAGAAGGAACATCTGGCCTCGGTGTGCCCCATACATCTTGCTGAGCAGCCCCAAGCTTGACACTAGCAACAGCCGACTTCGGTTCCTGGCTTGGCCTCTCAAGGCACCTCTAAGCCTAGCATGAGTGGCAGCTACCTATGGATTGCTTCGTGGCTCATGCCAGATGGCCCCAGGCAGTACACAGGCTGAAGCTGAACTTGCCCTGCAGCTGGGCCCTTCCCAGGAGGCCACTGGGTCAGCACATCCAGTGGCCTGCTTTGACAGAAGCTGGAGCACCACCCAGGGCTGCATCTGAGGAGGACACACCCAAAGGGCAAACTGAGCAGATACCAGAACCCTGCTAAAGTGAATCCTGCTCCATAGGGTCCGCTCCTCACCAGCCAATCCTCACAACCAATTAGCCTGAGGGTCAATCCCTTTCATCGGTGTACAAACAGCAACCTAGGCTCAACTATACAAAGAGGGCACACACAACCCAAACAAAGGACACACCTTGATCACCTGGCTCAGGTGACCTGGAAAAACTGTACAACTGGGCCCCACAGAACTCCTATTACATAAAGCCACTCCTCTAAGACCGGGAGACTTAGGAATCCTACCTAATACATGGAAACAAATACTGGGAGGCAGCCAAATGGGGAGACAAAGAAACATGTCCCAAATAAAAGGACAGAACAAAGCTCCAGAAAAAGAACTAAACAAAATGGAGACAAGCAATTTTCTAGATGTAGAGTTCAAAGCACTTGTTATAAGGATGCTCAATGAACTTAGGGGAAGAGTAGATTAACTCAGTGAGAAATGTAACAAAGATAGAAAACATAGAAATGGAGATAGAAAACAAAACAAAAAAAACAGTCAGAAATGAAGAATACAATAACTGAAGTGAAGAATACATTAGAGGAAATGAACAGTAAACTACACAAAGTAGAAGATCAAATCAGTGATTTAGAAGATAAGGTAGCAGAAAACGCTCAATCAGAACTGCAACAAGAAAAAAGGATCCTAAAGAATGAGGCTAGTTTAAGGGGCCTCTGGGACAACATCAAGCGTACCAATATTCGCATCATAAGGATACCAGATAGAGAAGAGAGAGAGCAAGAAATTGAAAACCTATTTGGTGAAATAATGATGGGAAACTACCAAACATGGTGAAGGAAATAGACCTACAAGCCCAGGAAAGACAAAAAGTCCCAAACAAGATGAATCCATAGAGGCCCACACCAAGATACATTGTACTTAAAATGCCAAAGGTTAAAGACAAAGAGAGAATCTTAGAAGCAGCAAGAGAAATGCAATCTGTTACCTATAAGGGAACACCTATATAACTGTCAGCTGATTTTTTAACAGAAACTTTGCAGGCCAGAATGAATTGGCACAAAATATTCAAAGTGATAAAAAGCAAAGACCTACAAACAAGATGACTCTATCCAGCAAAGCTATCTTTTAGAATCAAAGGACAAATAAAGAGCTTCCCAGACAAGAAAAAGCTAAAAGAGTTCTTCACTCATAAGCCAGTATTACAGAAAATGTTTGAGGGACTTCTTTAAGAAAAAGAAAAAAAGGTGTATCAAAAATATAAATAATAAAATGGCAATAACTACATATCTAACAACAATTACTTCAAATGAAAAAGAATTAAATGTTTCAATAAAAAGACAGGGTGGATGAATGGATAAAAAGACAAGACCCTTGTATTGTCTTCTTATGCTGCCTACAAGAGACTCACTTCAGACCAAAAGACACACAGGCTAAAAGTAAAGAGATGGAAAAAGATATTTCATATAAATGGAAACAAAAAAAAATCTGGCATAACAATACTTATACCAGACAAAATAGACCTTAAAACAAAGGCTATAACAAGAGACAAAGAAGTACCCAGCATTCCCACTTCTGGCTCTTTACCCAAAGAAAACCAAACACTACTTTGAAAGGACATGTGCAACCATATTTTCATTGCAGCATTATTTACAATAATCAAGATATGGAGGCAACCTGGGTGTCCATCAATGGATGAATGAATAAAGAAGAGTTGGTACATGTATACAATGGAATATTACTCAGCTATAAAAATAAACAAACAAATAAATAAAAGAAAGAAATCTTGCCATCTGTAACAATGTAGATGGACCTAGAAGGTATTGTGTTGAGTAAAGTAAGTCAGACAGAGAAAGACAAATGCCATATGATTTCACTTACTTGTGGAATCTAAGGAACAAAATAAGCAAAACAAAAACAAACTCATAGAGAACAAACTAATAATTGCCAGATGTAGGGAGTTTGGGGGTAGGTGAACAAAAGGAAGGGATTGAAAAGTACAAATTGGTAGTTACAAAATAGTCATGGTGATGTAAAGTATAGAATAAGGAATATAGTCAATAATATTGTAATAATTATGTATGGTGTCAGATGAGTACTAGATTTATCAGGGCAATCGTTTTGTGAGTTATATAAATGTCTAATCACTATGTTGTACACCTGAAACCAACTATAATTGAAAAATAAAACATTTTTTAAAAATGAAGACTTTCCACCATATTATCAGGTTGATAGCTCTGGGTTGTGCTATATGTGGCGAGACCAGCGGATTCCATATTCCTATGCAAATTGCCTTACCTCCTTTGCCAAAATGTGTGTCCTTTCTTTAAGAAGATATTATGTGGCCTTTGATGTAAATAAACACTGTAAGCCTTCAATGAGTGTTAGATTAGGCTCTGTGGACAAGAAAGACACACCCATATCTATAACAATCATAATCAGAATGAATCTTTGCTCTTTCAAAGATAAATATTATTCCATGTAATCAACTTGCCACCAATTGATTTCAAGAAAACCAAATGATCTCCTCAAAGACGTTTAAATGCCCCTCACAGCTATCCCAAGCAAAAACAAGCTTCATTAGCCCTTTACCTCCATACCACACACACTCCATGGTCATGACAAAGGCCAATAGTTTTTCTCTTAGCCTACCCAGACTTGTAACATTTCTGATCCAAAAGATTTTTCACATGTGTATTTAGAAAAGTGTCTCAATCCACATTATAAGCTGTAAAAATAAAGAATTCTAAATTTATCTAAAGCATCTAGGTATATGAAGACCATTTCTTTACTTATTAGAGGCTTCTAGTCTTTTTCCACTTTAAGTTAGTTCTAGCCTTGAATTCTGTTTGCTACAGAAAATGAAAGAAAAATAGGAGCTGCAGAGTCCTGTCTTCTCTAGTAAATACTGTTTAAACTGCCTAAAACAACTAAAGTGTATGTTTTCTATTTTTTTAACACGATAATCAAAATATCTTAAAGTAGAAGAGGCATTTTTCTTAACTTTAGCATTTGTTATTTATTGGAATTCCAGCTTTCCAGTCTTAAATATTCATGCCAAATGTTGCTGTTTGTGTGATGGTATTAATCAGAACTATTAGAAGAACTAATGATAGTAAAAGAATTTTTGAAGTACTTCAAGCATGAGATAATAAGGCCTCATACTGGTCATAGTAAAAGTAGATAGAAAACCCATTTCAAAACTCAGTGTGTGTTCGACTATTCCTAAAAACGTTAAACATAGAATTACCATAAGACCCAGTGATTCAACTCCTAGGTATATACTCAAAAGAATTGAAAATAGGTATTCAAACAAAATCTTGTACACACATGTTCATAGTGGCATTATTCATAATAACCAAAAGCAGAACCAACTCAAATGTTCAAACAATGAATGGATAAACAAAATGTGAGATAGCTATATGATAGAATATTACTTGGCAAATAAAGAGAATAAAGTAGTAATATATTCTACAACATAGAGGAACCTTGAGATATATTAAGTAAAATAAGCTACTAAAAAAGACCAGTATTGTATGATTCCATATATATAAAATATCCACAATAGGCAAATCCATAGGGACACAAAGCAAACTAGTGGTCTCCAAGGACTGGGGATGATGGCAAGCAACTATTTATTAGGTATAGGGTTTCTTTTCAGGATGATGAAAATGTTCTCGAACTGGACACCATTGTGTGTGTACTTCATGCCACTGAACTGTGACTTTTAAAATGGTATAAATGATACATTTTATGTTATGTATATTTTACTACAACCTCCCTACCCCCCAAAAAACCCACAGGGCTTGCCAACTTATTGAAAAATGTTAGAGAGAGTAAGAAATCCATAATATTGTCATTTAAAATATGGTTGGTTGGGATATTGATGGCACCATTACTTGAAAGAAAGAAAATTTAATTAGGGAGATTTGGGTGGAAACTATATGGCAGTCCCCTTCCTAAATAGAAGAAAGGGAGGTCATAGGGATCAACATTAGGTTTTCTTTGGCTGGCTTGTTTAATTGGGTGTTTAATCCTTTATAGAACACAGTGTAAAGCTGATGCCTGTTGATAATCATGAAGGAGAAGGCTTGCACATAAATGCTCTACCTACTGCCTCATTCACTGTGAAGAATGCACAGATCTCCTTTTGTGGAAGGGGTTTTTGCTCCAGCTGATAAAAGTGCTGTCAGCGGGCAGGCTTTGGCTGTCAGTGCTTATGGGATCTGCCTCAGGTATAGATAGAGCCTCACCTATGGTCATTCCCTTTCCAGGGCAGCCTACAGCCAATGGCTCACTAACAGGAGGTACAAAGGCTTTCCCATTTGGGCCTAGCACAGGGAAACTACAGAGGGCTATTTAGCTCTAGAGCTCCTCCGCAAGGTCTGTCAAGGCTGCATTTGGGTCTGCATCAAACAAAAAGGGTTTGTTATACTGTCAAGATCCTGTCTGAGAAAAAATTGGATTTTAACACTTAGAGTGGGGACGTTTGGGTTGAAATCCTTGAAATTCTTAAATTCTCAGATTTCCCTGAAAGCTGTGAGCCTGAAAAGTTGCCCAACCCACCTTGTTCAGAGCTACTGCTTTCCTCTTGCCTTAAGAATATGCAGATTTCTCTCCCCTGCAAGATGTGTCCCTTTCAGAATCCATTGAGGTAGGTAGTTTGGGCCTCCTACCTCTGGGAACATGCTGGGCCTAATAAAGACAGAAAGGAGATGCAGGACCCAGCCAGCATGTGATGGAAAGAGGGATTGAATGGCACAACAAAATGAGCCTGCTGCAGTTGATATACTGTATCGGACCAAAAAAAAAAAAAATCCCCCTAAATGATTATGTTCCACGGGAAGACTTAATGGACACATACTTTAGCAAGGCTATATAGGATATGCTGGTGAGAGGAAAAGAAGCATCACCAAAAAATTCAGTGTTGATACTCTTATATATCAGGGCTGATGATACCAGAGACTATTACAGTACCAGGCTTACTCACAGCAATGGTGATAAGACCCTCAAAAAATAAAGGCCAAGTGGTAGCACTTAAGAATCCATGTAGGTGCAATTGCTGTAATGAGTGGTGAGTTCAGACTGGCAACCAAGGGGATGCTGATCCACAGAGGGTTGTGGGGATGGTTAGCAGAATGCAGGATTCCTAGAAGCAAAACAGATGGACAAAACCAAAGGCACTACTCAACCTGTACTATCAGTAGAAATCAAGAATTACTAATCAGGACACTGAAGGCAGTTGTCCCAATAAAACTTAATGATTTTTTGCTCAATTTTCAGAATCGAGCATTTATTCCTGGAACCAAAGGATTCTAGCTTCCTAGAAGGAACTGTACAATAGCAGAGAAAATGTACATGGCAAAATCTTTCCCCAATGGGATCTAATGCCATTTACACAGCTACATGCATACTGGGGAAAGGAGACTATCTGGGACTGTTGGACGTCGTTTTAAGATGAATGTAGCAGCTTCCTGAAAAATAGTGCTTCTTTCTTTGAGTCATGTTCAAAAATAGCAGAGATGCCAGTTGAGGGTAAGAGGCATCTAGACTGAGACAAGATACAATTATAGGGCTGTAGTTCCTTTCACTAACATTCCCCTTGTAAGCTTTCCCCAGTAGTGCAGGTCTACCAAAATCCTAGAGGATCTTCTCTCTGAACAAATTTTAAGAATTGTTTGAACAATGTAGAGAGCAGATAGTGATGGACCCAAAATTATGATGCTGAGGCCCCCCATTTAAAGAAGAACTTGCACTCAGTCATTGTGTTTTTGGTTTTTTTTTTTTTTGGACCCAGCTCTCAGCTTCTTCTGGGATTGCCTCAGCTGCAGAGAGGTCCCTTATCCAAGGTTACACCTCCTTCTCAATGGCACATATCCAAGGGCTAATTAAGAGGTGAGGGGCATTAAAAAGACTCATCATTTCCACCCAAAATAAGAGAACTGACAAACCATTTTAGCTCCAGACCTTTCCCTGGCATTGGCAAAAGCTGTCATCAGGAATGACTTTGCTCTCTGCGCCAACCTAGCTTCTTTTCTTTCTCCTACAGCTATTAATCTCAAGAGTATTCTGCAATAAACATCTTGCACTTTAAATTCTAACTTGTAGTTTGTTTCCTGGAGAACTCAACCTGTAGGATTTACTTTCCCAAAATCAAAAGGAAGAAAATAGATATTTTACTGAGATGGGAGGAATGGCTGGCAGTAGTAGAAAATGGGGCATTGAGTCCCTGGTTTGTACCATTTGTCATCTTTTTCATAAGAGGCTTCACTCTCTAAACCTTCAGATAGTATTTAGAAACTCTCCTCTTCCACACTTTGAAAATTTCCCTATTTTTAACTTACTCTATTTCTTTTTGCACTTTCTGCAGTTTCTACTTCTCTATTTCCTTGGAGCCTGCTACCTATCCCTATAGAACTTACCAACTCCTAACTCCACATCCCTTTGGGGCGTGATGCACATCTATTGCATGAGCAAAATCTACCTGATACCACCTCTGCACCACCCTCATAAAACTTGGGGGATAAAAGGAACCAATGGAAACATAAAGTTCTTGCTGTCCGCTAGGCCATGAGTAAATTGTATCATGTCTTTGTCTCTAACCCAGGAGTCTTGTGTCTTCTGCCAGCATTCCGGAATACTCTGTCCAGATAAATCTTAGCATGCAAGTAGGTTTTAATCTCAGATCTTTTACTGTTCTTGACAGTTTTGTTTTGTCACATGGAAAGTGGAGGGAAGATTAGGAGTGGGAAGTTTCCACTAACTGTGGCTGGAATGCTTCTAAGTAATCATAACCAAGCACCCATCCATCTTAAAGTTTAATTTGCTCTCTCTACACAGAAGATTCATATTTCTCTCATTGGCATAATTTTGATGTTATTTATTGCAAATTTAGGCTTTGTGTTAAAAAAAAATAACCCCACTGACCCAGGCTAAATTACAAAGCATTATGCCATTAAGTAACAATAAGGCAAACTCTGCTAACATTGCTTTTCCCTATCCCTGGGTTTCTCCCCGATTATAGGAAGAAGGATATGGCGGTATTTGTCTCAGCTTGCTCTGCCTCTGTGAGAATATTAGTAGTATGGTATTAAATATGCCAAATTTCAGATGATAGCTAAATACCCAGCTAGAAATTTCCAGTAAGCACTTGGATGGAACTTGAAAAAATTGTCAGAACTGGAGATAAAAATGCAGTAATTTGAATGTCAATCATAAGCTTGGCTAAATTGTAACATTTTTCTTTTTCTACATTTCAACTTACTTTCTGAAACTGATTTAACTTTCTGATTGCATTCCACTAGGTTGACAGAAAAACTGACCTCAGCCATTCTTGGGGATGCCTTCTCTCCCTGGGTTGTACCATAATTTCAGGGTCCTATATAGTGCCAGGGCAAGGAGGGGAACTTAAGCAGTTCTCAGTGTAAGTCCATTGTCCTAGCTCCATGGCCCCTTCAATTCTAGAAGCTCTCTCTGCTGCTTTTGTGCCAATTTAATGCCTGGGAATCTATGTTTTTTCTGTCTCAATGCTCCACGAGCCATTTCTCTCTCTGGCTGCATTCTTTCTCTCTGCTATCTCCCTGGTGGCACTAGCTGAAAGCAATACCCCAGTGTCTAAGTCCTGTACCCCATAGATCTTGTTATTTCTACCTTCAATCCAACAGAATATCCTTTTAATTGAGCTAGATCTTTGTTCTTTCCTGTATCTTTTGAGACATGCCATTCATGCCTGGGAATTGTATTCTCCCTTCCTTTTAACTTTCCCTTTACGTTTTCCTAAGGACTGACACTTTTGGAATGCAAAAACCGAGAAGACTTCTAGGCTATTTCTGCTTTCCCTTTTGCTGCATACCTCCTTCCAGGCAATAATCACAGTGCTCCACGCTTGAAAGGGAGGTAAAATGAGGGGAAATATAGAGATGAAAATCCCATCGTTTCATATCTCAAAATAGCTTCCAGCCACACAGATTCGATCATGGCTTAATAAAGGTAAAACCATGAAAATAAATAAAATATTTGTATTGTATTACATCAAATCCATTGGTCTATCTTGCACTTGAAATCACACTTCTGTCATTAAACTTATCAAAGTCTTCCAAACTATGATGAGCTCATTTTCTTCTGAACTCAAAAGAAATAATCATCACTATTTTCATTAATTTGGTAATAATCAGGGACTGTTTTGTGACTAATCTTGCTCTTCAAATATCCTGATATTTTTGCTCATAATTTTTTAAATTGCAAAACTAATACATGTTCACAATAAAGAATTTCTTTGGAGACTTAATTTTGTATAATGGCAGGTAAGTATTTGAACTAATGCTCTTACTGAGAATACCAACAAATGCAGAATAAAATATATATGTTTTAATTTAGAGCACTAAAGAACTGACAAAATTATAAGGAACTACCAGGCCAAAATCCATGGGAAAGCTAAAATCTGGAAAGAGAAGTCACGACACCAAAGCCACTTTTGGCCTAAGAGTTTTTGTCACTCCTGGGAAACTTGAATTTGGTTTTGGCAAGCTTGCAGGGTAATGGAGACAGATGTCAAATCCCAAGTGGGAGGTGGGGAATCTAGTAGATTTACCCAAAACAAACTGAGGCCTCCAAAGGCCTCTCAGGGTATAGATAAAACAAGTAAATCTGCTCTAACTCCTACTTCCAGGAGATTGCAAAAAAACACTGTTTTGGTGCTCAAAAGGAAAAAAGGGAAAAAAAGAAGGAAAAAGATTAGGAGTAGAAGAAAAAGAATAAGAAGGAGAGATTAAAAACTCTGAAAATTTGTGACTACACAGTGCATTCCCTCATGGATGTGCAGCCTGGATTTATATCACCTGGTGGTCCAGAAAATCTCAAGCTATGAACTTGTTTTGAGATGGTCATGGACTGGAGCTTTGCAGAAGCAAACACAAATACTTTCTGGAGAAGGACCTTGATAGGCTGAAAAATGTCTCCTCCCCCAAAACAAAAGGTGTCTATGTTTAACTTCCTGTCACTTGTGAATATGTCACCTTACTTGGCAAAAAGGATATCGCAAATGTGATTAAGAATCTTGAGATAGAGAAATTATCATCCCAGATTATCCAGATGGACCCAATGTAAGCACAAAGTCTTTATAAAAAGGAGGCAGGAGGATAAGAGGCAGAAGTAGGAGATGTGGTAACTGAAGCAGAGGTTGAGTGACTTGAAAAAAAGGGCCATGAGCCAGAGAATGAAGCAGGTAGCCTTTAGAAGCTGAAAAAAGAAAGGAAGCAGATTCTTTCCTAGAGTCTGCAGAAAGAATGCAACCCTGCTGGCACCCTGACATTAGACTTCAGAACTTAAAAGAACAAAATGTGTTGTTCTTAAGCCACCAAGTTTGTGGTTGTTATAGCAGAAACAGGAAATGTATACAGATATCTTTATTATAGGCCTCAAAAAATCCCTACCAATAATTTTCAAGAATGATGAGCCAAATACAGTCAAAATACCAAATACAGAAAAATGCAAGGTTCAATAAATGAAAACCAGCAGAAATAGGAACAAATAGATGCATCAAGTATTCAGATATAAAATCAGATTTAAATTTAAAAACACTCTATGGCTACTATATTTAAAGAAATGAAAGATAATTTGAAAATTTCTGTAGAGAATAGGTATAAAACAGATCCCAAATGATCAATTAGAAACTTCTAAAAAGAAAAAATAAAATACATAACAACTACAGTTTAAAATGTAATGGATATGTTTATAGGCAGATTATAGCTGGGTAAAGAATAAATGAATCAAGGTATAAGTTTAAAAAAATTATCCAGAATGCATTATATATGACAAAGATGTAAAATATGAAATAAATCTCAAAAAACATGGAGTAGAATGACAAGGTCTAATTCTAATTCTAATTCTAATTTTAATTCTAATTTTTTCAGAATTCCATAAGAAAAAGAAAGAGAGAATGCCTAAAGGTCATATTTTAAAAGATCATGGCTAAGACTTTTCCAGAACTGATCCAAAACAATCCACATATTCAAATAAAATAAGATAAATAAAAAGACTCACAATCTAGGTACATCCTGGTGAAAATGCAGAACACCAAAGAGAGTATTAAAGGAAGCCAAATCTAAAAGAACTCCTTCAAAGAATAATTTATAATTTATTTTTCTTTTCTTTCTTTCTTTTTTTTTCTTTTTTTTTTTTTAGGCTAGGCAACCGTTGGTTGACCTCACAGATTGCAAGGACTTTGTTATTTTACAATCCCTTATTTTTTATTTTATTTTTTATGACTACAGCACTTGGTCTTCCTAGGTGGTCTCCCATCCAAGACTAACCAGACCCGACCCCGCTAAACTTCCGAGATCAGACAAGACCGGGCTTGTTCAGGGTGGCATCGCTGTAGATGACTTATTTTTCAATAGTTACAATGAAATCCAAAAACAGGAGAATATTTTTAACTGTTCTTAAGAGAAATAATTGCCATCCTAGGATTCTGTGTACCAAAAGAAAACATTTTTGAGACTTAAGGCAAATTCTAAAGGATGTACTTCAGCTAAAAGGAAAGTAATCTTAAATGGGAAGTCTGAGATATAAGAAAGAATAAAGAACAAAAAAGGTGTGCATACATGAGTAAACCTAAATGAACAAAAGAAAAACAATAATGTTGGAAAATTGTAACTTAGAATTTTAAAATTCAACAACATATAAATGGAGATGAAAAAATGACAGTTTTTAAAGAAACTTGTATTGTGCTAGAGGAAAGTAAAAGTATTAATTACACTTTGATAAGTTTTGGTACAAATTTTTAATTTTCTAGTTTCACCAGTAAGAGAAACCTAATGTACAATTTGCAAACTAGAAAAGATATAATATTAAGAAGATTTTTCTTAAAGCAGTCAAAAAGAGGGCAAGAAAGAAGAGAAAAAGAAACAGAAAAGGTGGAGAAGTAGAAATAACAATGAAATAATAGATTTAAACCCAAATGTGCCAGAGATTGCCTGACATAGACTTTAGGAAAAAGACATAGAGTCAGGCTGGGTAAGATAACACAATGTAACCATATGATGTTTACAAGAAACACATCAAAGACAATAAGATTCAATTAAAAGAGTGGAAAAAGATGTAATACACAAATACTGAACACCTTCCTAAAAAGCTGATGCTGCTGTTGCTATATAAATTTCAAATGAATAAATGCAAATACAGAAAGAATTATTAGAGATAAGATCACTTCATAATGAAAAAAGAGTAGTTGGACAGGAAGATACAAACATTTGAAATTTCTATAACCCTAACAATATAGTCTAAAAATATTTAAAGCAAGATTTTTCCAAACAGACACAAAAAAATAAATGTGAAGAAAATTAAGAAAACTGACCTAAATAAAGAATTACTGTAAAACACAATTTTTTCTAACACAAATAAGACATTATAAAAATTGGGCTATAAAGCAAGTCTCAACAAATCAAACATAATTAAATTACATAGAAAAAACATTTTAATAGAAATTTTTAGCAGTTTTAGGTTTATAAAAAAAAATTTCGTGGAAATACAGACTTCCCATATACCCTGCAACCTCTTGCCATCCAGTTTCCACTATTATTAATGTTTTTTTTTTTATTAACACATCCATCACCTCACAAGCTACCATTTTTTGTATATGTAGTGAGAACATTTAAGATCTACTCTCCACAACTTTCAAGAATACAATACAGTATTTTGAACTATAGTCACCACTACATATGTTAGATCCCCAAAACTTATTCTCTTATAAATGAAAGTTTATACCCTTTGACTAACATCTCACCATTTTCCCCTGCCTCACTCCCTAGTCTCTGGTAACCACCAATGTACTCTCCATTTCTATAAGGTCAGCTTGTTTAGATTATGCATATAAGTGAGATTATACATTATAAGTGAGAGTATTTGTCTTTCTCTGACTTATTTCACTTAGTATAATACCTTCAAGTTTCATCCATGTTTTAGAAAATGACAGAATTTCCTACTTTCTTATAGCTGAATAATAATCCTGTGTGTGTGTGTGTGTGTGTGTGACATTTTCTTTTCTTTATCCATTCATCAGTGTGTGTGTTTGTGTGTGTGTGTGACATTTTCTTTTCTTTATCCATTCATCAGTGTGTGTGTGTGTGTGTGTGTGTGTGTGTGTGTGTGTGTGTGACATTTTCTTTTCTTTATCCATTCATCAATGGACACTGGTTTCCATGTCTTGGCTATTACAAATAATACTTTAATAAACATGGGTGTGTAAAGATATCTCTGAGACAGTGATTTAATTTCCTGACCCAGAAGTCAGATTGCTAGCATATAATATTGCTTTTAATTTTTGAGGAATGTCTATACTCTTTTCTATAATGCCTGTGCCAATTTACATTCCCAGCAACAGTACAGAAGCATTCTCCTTTCTCTACATCTTTGCTAGCACTTCTTATTTCTTGTCTTTTGACTATAGCCATCCTAACAAGTATCAGGTGATACCTTATTGTGGGTTTGATTTGTATTTCTCTAATGATTACTGATGTTGAGCACCTTTTCATCTACCTGCTGGCCATTTGTATGTCTACTGAGGTCATCTGTCCGTTTTTAAATATGATTATTTGACTTTTTGTTTTGAGTTATATGAGTTCCTTATGTATTTTTAATATAGGGTTTGCAAATATTTTCTCCCATTCTGTAGGTTGCCTTTTCATTTTGTCAATTATTTCCTTTGCTGTGCAGAACCTTTTTAGTTTGATATAATCTCATTTATCTTTTATTTTGTTGTTCATACTTTTTTTTGGTGTCACATTAAAAAAATCATCACCAAAACCAATATCAAAGAGCTCTTCCTCTAAGTTTTCTTCTAAAACTTTTATGATTTTTTTTCTTCTATAACTTTTAAGTCTTTTATCCATTTTGAGTTAATTTTTGTGAGTAGTTTAAGATCAGCGTCCAATTTTTTTGGGGGGGGATGTCAATATTTAGTTTTTCAATTTATTGAAAAGACTATCCATTCATAATAAAATATTATTGCCTTCTTTATCAAATATTAGTTGACCATATATGCATGAGTTTTTTTCTTGGTTCTTGATTCCTTCCCATTAGTCCATGTCTATTTTCATGCCAATATCATACTGTTTTGATTACAATAGCTTTGTAAAATATTTTGAAATCAGGAGGTGTCACCAACTTTGTTCTTCTTTCTCAAAATTGGTTTGGCCATTGAGGTCTTTTGTGATTTCATACAAATTTTGAGATTGTTTTTCTTATTTCTTTGAAAAATACCATAGGAATTTTGATGGGCATTGCACTGAATTTGTAGATTGCTCTAGGTAGTATGGATATTTTAACAGTATTAATTCTTCTGATCTATGATCTACTAGATATCTTTTAATTTATATGTCTTCTTCCTTAATTTCTTTTATCAATATCTTATACTTTTCAATGTATAGAGTTTTTACCTCCTTGAATATTTTATTTGTTTTATTCAATATGGGATTGTTGTCTTTATTTCTTTTTCAAATAGTTCATTGTTAGTGTATAGAAACACAACTAAATTTTGTACATTGATTTTATATCTTAAAACTTTACTGAATTTGTTTATTAGATCAGTTTTTTGGTGGCGTCTTAATAGTTTTCTATACATAAGATAAATAATGTTCAGACAGGCAATTTTATTTCTTCCTTTTCTAACTTAGATGCTTTTGAAATCTTTTTCTTGCCTAATTGTTCTGGCTATGACTTCCTGTACTATGTTGAATAGGAGTGGTGATAGTGAGCATTCTTGTCTTGTTTTTGATCTTAGAAGAAAAGCATTCAAGCTTTCACCATTAAGAATGATGTTTAAGACATGGATGGATCTAGAAGTGATTAATTATGCTAAGCAGAATAAGTCAGACAGAGAAAAATAAATACCATATGATTTTACTGATATATGGAAACTAAGGAACAAAAAGAACAAACAAATCAGAAACAGACACACAAATATAGACAATGGGGTCACAGCCAGAGGACAATAGGTGGGTAGGACTAAGGAGAAAGTGGTGAAGGTTTAAAGAAGTACAAATTAGTAGTTGACAGAGCGTCACAGGGATAGGGAGCACAGCATAGGAATGCAGACAGCTGTAAGGTAATGGCTATGTGTAGAGCCAGAGGAAAGATAAAGTAATCAGGGGCATCATTTCATAAACTGTGTATATTTCTAAGCAATGTACTGTATACTTGACACTAATAAAAAAGTGAAAAAAAAAGATGTTTAATGTGAAATATATTTTATTTTAAATTAAATTATTTTAAATTAAAAGAAAATTTAGAAAAAAGGATAAGTAGTACTGTGTTGGTATTAGGAATATTTAAATTTTTAATTTTGTCATTTTTTATTTTAGAAAAAAAGCATTATCTTTAGAGAAAATTAGAAACAAACAAAAAAATCACCCACAGTCTTCTCACTCAAACATAGTCATCATTATATCCTGCTATGATTTCTTCTCATCTATTTTTCTTTATTTTTTATTTAACACAATAATAATCATTCAATAAATAATTTTTTATTTCTTCTTCCTACTTAGTACTGCACAACAGCCATTTTTACATTTTAACCATATATACTTGGTAAAATGAAAATATAATATTCTATCTAGATGATGACATAACAGACATTCTTTTATTGCTGGACATCATTTTAAATAATATTTAGATAACATTTTATGCATAAAGTTTTTTTTCGTATTTAGGATTATTTCCTTAGGGAAGAGTCAAGTATAATTATTGAGACAAAAGAAATAAACCTTGTTAGGGCCGTGACACATATTGACAAAATGCTTCCTAAAATATTTGTATCAATTTACCTTTGCATCAGCAATAAATGTAGGCATCTTCCTAATATTAGAAATTACACTATCAATATTTAAAAGTTTGTTAAATAATGAGAAATAGAAAGTCATTTTAAGTTGCATTTTTCTGATTATTAGTAAGATTGGACATTTCCCATGTATATTGAAGACATATTTTCTGTGAATTCATTTTATTTGTAAATCAATTAAAGTCTTAGAGTTTTACCAAATTTTTATCAGCACTACTAAATTAATCGTGATTTTTTTCCCTCCAGCTTCATGTTTGTCTTTTAATTTTAGTTGTGGTTTATATTTGGAGATAAATAAAAATTTTAAATGTCCACATGATTAAATATTTCCTTAATTTTTTCTATTACTTTTCAGCTGTCTTTTTCCAAAAGTTTGAGAAATACTCACCTGTATTTTTTCCTGTTTTGATTTGTTTTTACATATTGAACTGAAACCATGTAGAATTAATTTTGATGTTAGATGGGAGGTAAAAATCTACATGATTTTCTTCCCCCAAATTGCTGAACAATTGCTCCAACAATTTATGGAATAATGCCCTTTTTCATTAATTAGTCATATATCCTTTATATACATTGATTTCACATTATATTAAAGTTTAGTTCTGGGCTATCCAGTGCCTCTGATGGTCTTCTTGCCCCAGTATTTAAAGGTATTTATAATTTTATGTCATAATATGCTTCAATACCAGTAGACCAATACTTATCAAATAATTTTCAAAAATATTTTTGTTGTTTTTCTTCTAGAAACATTTTCAGTAAAGACTATTTTCTGATCGTTTCAAAACACTAATATAAAGAACTTCAAAAAAATTATAACAGAAAAACATAGTCAGAAATAATGCAAATAATAATGAAGGGAATGAGGCAAACAGAAAAGTCTCCCTATACCCCATGTCCTCTTCAAACTCTCAATTCTGCTTCTTGGAGGCCATTTTTAACATTTCTTTGGTTGTACTCTTTCAGAAATTTCCATGTATATATTTATAAGAACATATATAATGTCTTTTTCTTCAACTCCAAGTTTTACATAAATTGGTTCATATTACACATTCAGTTCTCTAACTTTTTCCCCCTTTACTTATCCAGAAAAGAACTTTAAAATAACTTGTGAAGTTCTAAAATATCACAATGAATTTTTGTCTGGAATTACATCAAATCCTACACACATTAGCAGACATTTTGAACTTTCTTCACTTCCTCTGCCATCAAGAGCTTCCTATTGCCCTTTCATATGAATTTCTCTTGAATAGAAACAGTACCCTCATCTGCTTAAGTCCCTTGCCACATCCTCCTTCATGTTGATCCACCCCTCAAGTATCAGCTTATGATATTTTCTCCCACGAATCTTCCTATATACATCAATTAACTAATTATTTTTGGAAATTCTAATGAAATTTCTTGATGTCTAAAAACAAATTTGCAAATAATAATAGTTTATCTATTTATCTTTATTCACTAATCAGAACTTCCAATGCTATATTAAATAATAATAGTAGTGATGGTGGACTCCCTAATATTGTATCTACTTTTAATAAATATGCCTTTTCTGTTTTACTTTAAAATATGATATCTACCAGTGGTTTAAAATATGTACTCTACCACATTAAGGAAGTGACTATCTAGTTCTATTATTGTATGAAATATAAGTGATTTTGATTTTATTAAATGTCCTTTTGTCATCTGCTGAGGTTATCGTGATTTTTATCTGACTTATTTATATAACGTATCACAGAAAAAAATTTCCCAGTGTTGAATCTTGATTGCTTTCCTGGGATAAAATCCTATGGTTCTTCTAGATAAAAAATTAGTATTGTCTTTTCTTACTCACATTTTGTTTAGCATTTTTTGCACCTATATTAATAAGCTTAGTAATATCTTTTTTTGATTTGAGAAAAGTATCTTAAAATGAGAAAATATCAACATTTAAAAAGTAAGTAGTCACAACTTAGGCCAGAAATGTCTTTTAATATAAATGAAAATAATTGATATTGTGATAGATAAAAACAGAATCCTGTTAATTTGATTAGCATGAACCCATATCATCTCATCATTCCTGAGTGAATCAAATTCCTCAACCTGTAGTTCTTATAAGTGGATACTGTATTGGGGGAGAGGTATAAAGCATAATAGCCATAAGGACTGACTGCAAGCTGTCAGCTGTACCAATCTCACTATAAGTTCCTAGGTAAAAGACTTTATTTTCTAAGTGTAAAAATATTATGAAATTACCTTATTATATAGATACTATAGATTTCTTTGGATTTTCATTTATTTTGACTACCACAGTGCTTTGTTCCTATAAGCTAACCTCTGAATTGTCTTTTCATTTGCTTTAAAAAGGGTTCTATTTTTTTCCCTTTCTCATTCTGTGACACAAATGTCTTTTAAGGCATTTCAAGCATTCAGGAATACTAGCACTTTTATAATCCTGAAGATAATATGCAAGTAACTCAGATGCCATTCTATCCCTTCAGTAAAAGGTTTCTATCACACATACAGTAACTTTCTTAACAATCATTGACAAAAAAAAAAATCCTGGAGTACCTCTGAATTTAAAAGAAAGAGTCTTGAATTCATTAAGTCCCTCTGAAGCTATAAAGGCCAACTTTGCTTGGGCTTCTGGTTTAATTCACTTACCGATATCCCAACACAAATCTTTGGTTGAAATTACTTTAGCAAATCTATGCCAGGCATTTGTTATTCATCTGGCTTTGCAATAACATTGGTTTTTCTAATTAATGCTCACTCTTAGGCATACAATCTGGGTTGAGAATTTAAATGATTCAGCAGGGACTGACATATGTAGAAATCATTCCCAGCTCTAATGATTCTGATATATCCTTCTTTAGATAACTTTCTTCTGGACATCAGTTTTCTAAAATTACAAATATATTTTTGGAGTTATGTTCTTTAGTATCTGTCTTGTGGATGAGGTTTCCTTTTCTTATAAATCTATTTGAAAAAATAGAATAGGCATAATTTTGCCTTTATTTGCAGTAACCACATCCATACATCATTTAACTAGCTCATGTAATTTATTCCTTATGTACAGAAATTTTATCTATCATTACCCTTCCAAAATCTGCCTTTGGGTTGAATGTTCAGAAGATAGGAGGAAGGTCATCCCTCTGGTCAAATTATTACTGCATGAGAATATGTATATTTTTTGAGACTTACACAATATGAGAGTTTAACAATAAAATAAAAAACATCCTTCATTTTCATGACACCAAAGGCTCTTCCCACAATGCCAGCTAAAGTTGTTAGCAAGGGTAATAGGGAGAAAAATGTGTCCAAATTATCTTTCAATCCTCACAGTCATACCACATCTCCTACATTTCTGTACACAAACTTAATATTTCTGAAGTGTTTGCTTAATATAATTCTGTTAAGAAAACTGTTCTGATATTGGAAATAAGGCAAAATATGAGTATATACCTTTTTAATGTCACTCCAAGGCACTAAGGGCTGTGTCCAAGAATTATTCAATTAGTAGAGAATTTTACTTATGCTTGACTTACTACATACTCTTGATGAGGAGCTAGATTCTAGGAATTAGGTATTAACTTTAGATTTCTTTCTGGAAGTAAAGATAACCCCAATGGTTATGGTTCTCTTGCTCTGTAGGACATTAACTAGTTCGTATCTGTTAGCAAATACATTTCAGTTTTCTTTTCACTGAATAACTATATAAATTGAGTTCTTCCAATTTTCCCTTAAAACAGTTTTATCATCTTCATAGTTCCCTCGATAATGAGAAAATTCCTTAACATGTGGTCACTATAATATTTATATAAGGAAGGTCTTAATTTTTAAAAATTATATTTTGATAATTCTCATGTTTAACACATAGTTCATTTTTGAAGCCAAAGCTTCCTATATATCATTCCTCACTCAAGCTTTTTCAACACAACATGAGGGTAAGTGGCTTCAAAACTATAAAATATGGAAAAAATCTTCTATTTGGCAATTGAAAAAAAAATTCTTCTAAATAACCAATGGGCCAAAGAAAATTAGAAAATATTTGGAATTAACTAAAAGTGAAAATACAACATATCAGAATTATTGGGATGTAGATAAAGCTGTCCTTAGAGGAAAATTTTTAGTATCAATGCTTATACTAGAAAATTAGAGAGGTCTCAAATAAATGATCTAAAATTTTACGTTAAGAAGGTAGAAAATGTATATGAAAACAAAGGAGCTAGCATAAATTGTTATAAATAATCAAATAATATAGAAAGTATAATATCATTGAAAGAACAGACACATAGATTAATGAAACAAAGTAGTCCAAAAATAGGGCCAATTGATTTTCAACAAAATTGCAACAGCAACTGAATAAAGTATCCGTGTCTTTTCAACAAATATAGTGTGGAAAAGTTGAACATCCATTTAAAAAACAAAACAAAACAAAACCTCAATTCATAACACAGACCATACACAAAGAATTAAGTCAAATAAATTATAGAGATATAAAAAACCAAAGCTATAAAACTATTACAATGAAATACAGGATAAAGTTTTTGTGTCCTTAGGGCATGCAAATCTTGTAGCTTTCTTAGTCAATAATTTCCTGAACCATAAAATTAAAAACTTCAGCTCTTCAAAAGACCATAATAAGAAAATAAAAAGTTAAGTGGCATACTGGGAGAAAAACATTTGAAAAACATGTATCAGTTAAAGGTCTCATGCTCTATAAAGATTCTAAAAATTCAGCAAGAAGAAAATAAATGACTAAGAAAAAAAACAGTGAAAGATTCAAGAAAATACTTTATCAAAAAAGACATATAGATGACAAATAAGCACATAAATAGATGCCTTACATCAGTAATCTTTAGGAAAATGTAAATTAAAACCACAATGAGATTCCACTACACAGTTATTAGAATGACAAAAATAACTTGGCAATACCAAAGGCTGATGAAGTAGTGGAATTTTTATACATTATTAGTGGGAATTTTAAAATGCTATATACTGTCTGATTCCATTTATATGGCAGTCTACAAAGAGCATTGCTAGAAGGTTAGAAAAGAAGTCAGTGGTTTCCAGAGTGTAAGGGTATGAAGAAAGGCTGGCTAAAATAGAGCATAAGAAAGTTTTGAGGAATGATGGCATTGCAATATATCTTGATTATGATAGTGGCTATACAACTACATGCATTTGTCAAAACATAACTCATATAGTAAAAATGGTGAATTTTACTATATGAAAATTATACCTCAATAAATCTTAAATTAAGAAAAACTAATATAGAAAGTAATGCAAAATAATTCAATAATTAATCCTTAAAAATTAGGAAGAAAAAAGAGTGAATGAGAGAAATAAAAAAAAATAAACAAGATAATAAACTTCAAGTCAGTTATATGAGTAATGATATGAAGTGCAAATAGACTAAACACTCTAATTAAAAGAGAACTGAAGTGTGTGCTGTTATGTTTTAAATATAAGAACACAGATTGAAAGCAAAAGAATAGAAAAGATGTATCATGCAAACAGTAACCTTAAAAAAGCTTGTGTGGTTATATGAATATCAGACAATGTAAACTTTAAGGTTAGAAGTGTACTAAAGACAGAGAGTGGCCATTCCTAAAGATAAAAGGGTCAATTCGACAGAAAGACACAGCAATCCTAAATTTGTATGTTCATAATAACATAGTTTCAAACAATGTACACACACATTGATAGAAGTGAAGGAGAAATGGGCAAAACTCAAATCATAGTTTAGTATATCTATCTCTGATGTGTTAGATGCAAAAGGACAACTAGATAACAAATTTCATAAATTATATAGACTATTTGAACAAAATTTTTAACAAATTTGACCTACACAATATTTAAAAATATAGGACACTAAAGCAAGGTACTGCAGAATACACAATCTTTTCACACGTGCATTAAATATTATTCAAAATATGATATATGCTAAGCATAAAGCAAGTCTGAACAAATCTCAAAAAATTAAAATTATATAGGGTATGTTCTTGGGCTATGGTGGAATGAAACTAGAAATCAATTAATAGAAAGATAACTAGAAAATTTAAATATTTGGAAATTAACCAATGCTCTTCTAAATAACCCAGTAGTTGAGAAAGCATAATGATTTTAGATTAGTGTAGATGCTATTGCTTCTGTTTCTACATGGCTTTTTTTATTGTTGTCGCTCAGAAGTTATCATTTGAGTGCAAGCAACAGGCTTCTTCAGTCTCCTAAGGCAACAAATTGGTGGAAAGATCCTAAGAGGCAGGTCTTTGGTTTAGATCTAGACTTAAGCAAGATATGTCTCCCTTAGCCATTAATTTCCTTATATGTAAAAGAGGAAGGTTGGGCAGACTAGAGTTTTATGCTTCTTTCAACGTTTACCATTTTATGTTTCTGTATTCCAGAGATTTGAAATTAATTCTCAATCCAAGCTATATAGCTACTGGAGAAATATGTATGAATCACATTTCTGTGACTTGTCCCCAAGAGATTGTCCTTCAAACCTCGATGCTGTTAAATGCAAAGACAAGGTTCTTACTACCTTAAACTGAGAACAGACTCAGTAAAGATGGCAAAAACTCTCACCTAAGCCCAATGAGCCAAATACGTGGGATTCTGATAGTGGGACTCTCTGTCATCTTTATAACTCATGTTCTTTTTGGAGCAACAAAAAAATGTGTGTTATATAGTTTTGAAAAGTATCTTAATTGATTAGCCGTATCTTTTCTATAATTTTGGAGTGTTTCTCATTCTGACCTATTCTGTCAATGACTCTACTGAAAACAATTTGATCAATATAAAAACATTCAAGTTATGCAATGCTAAATAAACAAACTAACAAAAACAATGGAAATTAGATATTGAAAACAACAAACCAAAATTAATGGGGCGTGGCTAAAGCAGTGTGTGCTGGTCAATTATTTATTCCCTTTCAACTCCAAATTCCACCTATTTTTCTGCTTTGTGAAATGGTGTTCAAGCCCCTTAAACATTTTTTCTTGACAGCTGGAACTTTGTTATTAGAGAACACTGAAATACATTATAGGAGGAAAAAGATTTTGCTTCCTGCTTCTGGTGTGCTTGCTCAGCAAGCTTCTGGAGGCATTCCTTTCCGCAGCACCAGATTTCTGCACTACACAGTAGCCAGAAGTACCCAGCAGCCGGCAGCTTTCCGTGGCACCACCCTCAAATGGTTTTGTAGCAAAAAGCCTCCAGTGAGACATCTTCATGTAAAGTTTTTCTTGGTCCTCCAAAGGGTGGTGAATTTATAGCACCTTTTAGCAGAATGGCACTACAGCAGCTTCTCTGTCACCCAGTAAGCCCCAGTGGTGCCTTCTACAACAAGGTCTGGAACTCAGGCTTGGGGGGACCTCTTCCTTGGGTAGGCTATCTCAGCTCTGTAAGTAGTGGCTTTTCCATGTATATACTATTCCTATATTCTTTAGTATCCTCTTTACTTCTTCCTAACTAATCTCTTATTACTACTATTCCCTGATGTAGTTAAAATTCCTTATATTAAGTTTTTTCTGTTCAAATTACTGTGTGAGTCCTCTCTCCTGATTGGACCTATTGATTCACAGTGCTTAGAAGGAAATAGACTTTAAATGCATATGTTAAAAAAAAATTAAAATCAATTTCTAAGTTATCTCAAGAAGTTAGAAAAAGAATAGAAATAAAAGATAGTTAAAAATAAAAACAGAAATTGAGCAAGCAGAAGCTGAAATAAGTTAGAGAAAAATCAATGAAATCAAAAGTTTGTTCTTTTAGAACAAATTTGATAAACTCTTAGCAAGAGTAACCAAAAATAAGAAAGTATAAATTACTAATATCAGAATGAAAGAAGGCTATCACTGCAGATTACACAGACATAAAAAGATAATACAAGGTTGTTATGAGCAGTTTGATATAAATAAATCTGACAAGCTAAATAAAATAGGCGGTTTTCTTTAAAATCACAAATTATCTTAATTGACACAAGAAAAATCAGAAAATCTGAATAGTTGTTAAAATATCAAGTCTATAATTAAAAACCTATCCCCAAAGAAAATTTCACATATATATGTATCTCTAGTAAACTTTCCCACAGTTAAGAAATAAATAATACTAATCTTAAAAAACTTTTAAAAATTAAGAGAGAATATTTCTTCCTAACTCTTTTTATGAGGCAAGTATAACCCTGATACAAAAAAATGATAAGGAAATTACGAGAAGAGAAAATTATAGAACAACACTTCTTATTAACAGATACACAAATTAGAACAAAATATTAAAAAATCAAATCCAAGGAATATATAAAAAGGATAACACATAATGTGTTGTGACCAAATTGGTTTATTTTAGGAATAAAATTTTGAAAGTTAATATAATTTGCCTCATTTACATAATAAAAGTGAAAAACATAATTCAACAGATACATAAAGGCATCTGATTAAATTAACTACTAGTTCATGATAAAAACTCTCAGAAAACTAGGAACAAAAGAAAACTTAGTTAATACAATTAAAGTTTATATACAAATAGCCTACTGCTAGCATATTGAATGGTGAAATGTCGAGTGCTTTTTCCCTGAGTTCAGCAACAACTCAAACACATTTGTTTTGTTACTTTTACTAATCATTGCACTATAGGTTTTAATTAGTGTAATAAGGCACAAAACAAAAATTCTGAGGAATGACTACTGGAAAGGAGCAAGTAAAATTGTCATTCTAGGTGACATGGTTGTAAATATAGGAAAACTCAAAGAATATATATACTATTAGAACTAATAAATGGATTTAGCTAGGTCACTAGGTATAAAGTCAACAAATAAAAATCTATTTTATTTCTATGTATTTGCAAAAATAATTAGTAAATAACATGTTAGAAACAATGCTATTAACAAAAGCTTTGAAAAACCTCAAATATCTAAGAATAAATCTGATGAAAGACATCAAGCTCACTAAACTGAAAACTACAAAATGTTGCTGGAAAAATTCTAATAGACTTAAACAAATGTATAGCTATACCACATTCATGGATTAGGAGATGCAATATTGCAAAGATGTCAGTTCTCCCAAAAATTAATTTATTGACTCAGTGCAATCCCAATTAAGATCACAGCAGATTTTTCTGTGGAAATTTATTAGAGGATTCTAAAATTTTTATGGAAATACAACATATAATAACTAAAAAAATAGGAATGAGAAATTGTTGGAGGATTTACTATATCATATATCGACTTGGCATAAAGCTACAATACTTAAGACAGTGTGGTATTGGTGCAATGATAGACAAATAGAACAGTGGAAGTCTACAGCCATGCCACCCTGAACATACCCAATCTCATCTGATCTTGGAAGCTAAGCAGGATCAGGCCTGGTTAGTATTTGGATAGGAGACTACCTAGGAAGACCAGGTGCTGTAGGTGTTAAAACAAACAAACAAACAAAAACAGTGGAACAGAAGAGAGAGTACAGAAACAGGCCCACACATATGCAGTAACATGATGTACAACAAAGGTACCACTACAATTTTGTGATACTAAGATTTGTTTAAATAAATGATGCTGGAGTAATTGGATAATTCATATGGAACAAACAGACTTTAACAGTATTTTATACCATTTATAAAAATTAATTCCAACTGGATTATGACCTGATATAAAAGAAAATCAGTAATTTTCTAGACTAAAGGTCAGTAAGTTCTTTTCGTAAAAGACCAGAGAGTCAATATTTTTTACTATATGGGCCACATGGTTTCTGTTGCAACTAGCCAACTCTGCAGCAGTTGAGAATGGCTGTATTCTAATAAAAATTTACTTACAAAAAAGGTTGTTGACCATACAAGCCATAGTTTTCTGACCCCTATTCTAGAAAATAACATAGAAGAATAATTTTATTACCTTGGGGTAGGCAGTGATTTCTTAAATAAGTCCCAAAAAACTATGAACCATAAAAGAAAAGATTAATACATTAAAATTCTGAAATTCTATTTATCAAAAGACACCATTAAGAGAGTGAAACAAGACATATCCTAAAGAAAGATATCTGTGATATATATGTAAATATATCTTTGTATGTATATGTATACCTATCATATATATTGCATATATATCCAACAAATAATGCATATCCACAAGATCTAAGAAATACCAACAAAAGATAAGAAAAAGATAAACAGCTCAAGCAAAATGAACAAAATACTTGAGCAGGCATTTTACAAAAGAAAATGTCAGTTTGGATATAAATAAGTATATGAAAAAGATGTTTTATATGATTAGTTATCATGGAAATGCAAATAAAAATGAAATCATAATGAAATATCAGAACACACTCATCAGAATGGCTAAAATGAAAAGGACTGACAATACAAAGTGTTGGCCAGGATATGGAGCAACTGGAATTTTCATACATCACTTGTGAGAATATAAATTGTTACAACCGCTTCAAATTGCTTTAAATCACTGGAGTCTACTAAAGCCTCCGTAAGACCCAGCATTTCCAGTACTAGGTATATAAGAGAATGCATGAATATGTCACACGAAAGACATTTACAAGGTTGTTCATAGCAGTTTAGTTCATAACACAGATGAGTATAGCAATCGTGATATTAAATAAAAGAAAAAAGCCAGCCATAACTATGATTCTATTTCTATGCATTTCACAGACAGACAAAATAATCTATGGTAATAGGTACAATGGAGGAGCACAATGAAGCATTCTGTAGAAATAGTCTACATCTTGATATGGGTAGTGGTTACATGAATTATACAAATGTAAGAATTCATAATTCTTATAATTTGTGCACTTTATTCTCTATATGTTAAAACTAAGAAAAAAATTTTAAAAATCATGTTTACAGGAGTGTATTTTCACTGAAAGTTTCAAACACTGAAATATAGAGTAAAACATTAATCCTACCTTCAGTTCCTGACCCCCCATTCCTGCTGTCCTCCCTAAAGAACATTAAGTGAGCTTGCTTTCAAATTATTTTGGATGCATTCTCATGCATATATGTACGCACATTTATGTGTAACATTAAAAATTAAATTCATAATAATTCTGAATAATATAATTCTTTATAATAATTCTGTATTTATTTTTACTCCAAAAATAAATTTTGCAGCCTTTTCTATGTCTAGTACAGATAAGCTTCATTTTCTACAGATGCATACTATCCTATAGTATCAATGTAACATAATTAAGTCATTTACCTACCAGTGGATATTTAGATTATTCCTAAGTTTTGCTATTTGAAACAATGCTGCAACAAACATTCCTGAATTTTCTTTGAGCACACAAGCAAGTACTTTGTTGTGCACTATGAACAATTAATTTCTTTTGGCCAAAGCTGTAGAAACAAAATTTTTGACTGAAAGTGTAGAGTAAAATTTTTTGTAAATTCTTCCAAATTGCTTTAGAAGAAAGCCATACAAAATACATTCTAATCAAATGTACATGAAAATACATAATTCCTCACACTTTTATAAACACTAGATACCAATATTTAAAAATTTTGCCAATTCTGAGGGTAAAAAAATGCAATTTCTGTGATTTAAAATTATATTTCTATTCATCATTGATATTACTTTTTATTGAAATGATTATATCATTTGTACATGTTTCTATTAAGTTGTATTTTTCTTATTAATTTTTTGGTGTTTTGTATATTATATATATTTTTGTACATAGAAAATATATTTGTAATTTATATATACAAAATATTTTCTCATTTGCCACCTTTATCTTTTTCTTATCACATGGCATTGGCTATGACTCTCAAAATAATATTAAAAAATGGGAAAGCTTCTAATACTTTATCATTAGCTGTGATGCTTGTGTACAGATATCTTTAAAACAGAAGTTTCTGCTTTTGGTTTGCTGAAGTGGGTTCTTTCTAACCAAAAATAGATGTCAAATTGTATGAATGCTTTTTTGCATCTCTTAAGATAATTGTATATTTTTCTTTAATTTGAATGTAAATATTTGCATTAGTATTCTGAATTTTGAATCACCCTTTTATCTGTCAGATAAATCTTAGTTATGGTTTTTAAAAATACATTTCTAGATTCATTTTGTTAATACTTAACTCAGGATTTCTGTGTCTGTGTTCACAAACAAGTGTATGCTTTCCTTGTGTAGTTTTAATATTCAGGCAATGTCAGCCCAAGGTAAATGAATTAGAAAACTTTCTATTTTTCTGATACTTTTAGTTTATTAACAATATAGCAGGAAATTATTTGTTCCTTTCTTGTAGAACCATCTGTGCTTGGTGACCTTTTATAAGAGAGTTTTGACTACTTTTTTGATGTACTCTGTGCATTTTGTTGTTTGTTCTTTTAAGGTGAGTATCTCCTCTTGGATCAATGTCGGTGATATATATTTTCTAGAAATGATTTTAATTCATTAGCTTAAATTTAGCATTTATCTCAGACTTAGAATCTACTCTAAACCTATAATTATGTCCCCTTCTCATTCTAACGTTGATAATCTCCCTCCTACCTTTCCTCTATCTTGCTCTCCTGGTGCTCACACTTCAGCAAGACATTTTTTGTTCTCTTTGATCAGATTTTAGTTCTATTCAAATTTACCCTACTTTTTATTTCATTTATTTCTGGTTATTTTCTTTAGTAATACTTTTCTTGCATATTTATATTTTTTCTCCATTAGCCTCTTAATTTTTAGGCATGATTTACTTCTATTCATCTTTTATTATTTTCTAATGCATGCATTCAAGGATATGAATTCTGAGTATATTTAGATTTTGATTTGTAATGATCTCATTGTCCTTCTTGTTGTAGTGGTTAAATATACTGGTTATAGACTATATTATCTAGGTTCAGATCTCAACTCCAGCGTTAATTGATTCTGTGCCCTCGGGCAGGTGATTTAACAGAGGTTTGTGTTTCAGTTCCTCATTTGTGAAATGCGATGATAATGACATCAATCTCTCAGGATTATTGTGATAATAAAAGGAGGTAATCTATGTAGATCACTTAGTACAATGCTGGTTGTATAGTAATGTTTAATTAATTTTAGGTATTATTATTTCTAAATAATCGACACTTCATTTATTTATTTAAATTTTTTTTCGCTTATTTCAATTCTTTTTATTCTTTTTTTAAAAAAGTTTATTGGGGGTAACATTGGTTAATACAATTATATAATTTTTGAGTGTACATTATAATTTGACATCTATATATTCTATTCTGATTACCACTCAGAGTCCAGTTTCCTTCAACTACCATATATTTGATCCCCTTTACCCACTTCCACCTCCACCAAACCCTCTATATTTGACTGCCTTTACCCTGTCTACCTCTTCCCTCCTCCCCCACCCCCTACCCTCTGGTAACCACTAGTCATGTTCACGAGTCTCTGTTTGTTTGTCCTGTTCATTTGTTGCTTTTAGGTTTATATCCCACATATAAGCTATATCATGTGATTTTCAACTTTTTCAGTCTGGTTTATGAAACTTGTTTAAAAATTTTTTATTAGTTATGCAAAATTAAAGTTATTTAAAAGTGTTTTTCATTTTGAAAATTATATTTCTTGTTTATTAAATCCAAATTTCACTGCAGTGTGATCAAAGAATGTGACTTGAATGATTTCTTCTCTGGGAATTTATAAACATTTTCCTTGTGTGTTAACAGCTAGTTAATGTTGCACGTGTGTTTGAAGAGACTGCATTCAGTGTTTATTGCATAAAAATGTCCTTCATACCTATTCAATCAAGCTTCTTTATTGTATTTTTCAAATCCTCTTTACCCTTACTTACCTTTTTTCTACGTGATCTATTAATTTCTGAGCTATTTTGAGGTCTTCCAAAGTGGCTGTGTATTTTCATTCCTAGTTGCATTTCTATAAGTTTGTACTTTATAAATTATAGTATAAACATGACTTTTGATGTTATATTGGTAGGTTTGTAAAGATTTATTGTAAAAAGAATTTCTTATAAAATTGTATCTTTCATCAATATCAAATGTTCTTTATCTTGTCACATTAAATTCTCATCTAATATTAATGTTACCATACTTACCCATTTTTGGTATTTGGCCAATATATATTTTTGTATGTTCTTTTATTTTCAACCTTCTTTTTAGATGTATTTCTGCTAAATAGCTTATAACTAGATATGTTGATATTCTTGTTTCACAAAATTTGAGGTTCTTTGTCTTTATTGAAAAAGTTGAATCCATTTGTCATTTACTGTGATTATTGACAGTTTGACTTTTTCTTTGCCATCTGGTTGTGTGTGTGTGTGTGTGTGTGTGTGTGTGTGAGAGAGAGAGAGAGAGAGAGAGAGAGAGAGAGAGAGAGAGAGATTGAGAGAGAGACAGACAGACAGAGAGACAGAGACAGAGATAGAGACAGAGACAGAGACAGAGAAAGACAGACAGACAGACAGAGATCATGGTTTTAGAACTTCCCTAATCTCTGTCATGCTTTGTCTCTGCTGTCTTTATGTTGTAATCATCTAGAACCAACATCTAAGCTGTACCTGCAGGCCAGATTTGTCCTGTTGCCTGTTTTGTAAATAAAGAATTATTGGAACACATGCCTATTCAATTACCTATTATCTATGGCTGCAGAGATAAGTATTTTCAGTAGAGCTGCGTATCTGCACAAAGCAGAAAATATTTACTCTCTGGCCTTTCACAGGAAGTTTGTCAACATCTAATTTAGAGTTTAATTTTATGTTATTAATTTTTAAATATATGCCATATTTAGACAACTACAAGTTAACTAGTTTTCCTCCATTGTTTCTTGAATATCTTCATCTTTCTTGGATTCATAATTTATTTTGTTAGAGTTCATAGTACAGCCAAACTTTTAAGGAGATTCTATTGGTGATCTGCTGAGCTTTTTATTTTGACAATCATGTTTTTAATCTCTAGATCACTGCTTGCTTCATTTTCATAGCTATAATAAATCCTCAATCTCTTTGAGAATAATTGTTATATTTATAATACTTATAAGTGTATATTTTACTTATAATTATTTTTGTCTTAAAAATATAAAATAAAATTTATAAAATAAATTTATATTTCTCTTATAATTTTAACTATTAACTCTCATTCCTTATTTTGCAGAATTTATTGAATTTGGTGCTTCTGCAAACTTGTATTCTTCTTGTGTTTAATTATTCTTGTACTTTGTAAGTGAGAATCCCTGTTAATGCTCTACTTCTGCTTAATGTGGGTTAACTCTGGTGATTACAGGAGAAGAAAAGGATATACCGCTGAGCAGAATATTTATTTTCGGAGTGAGGAGTTTTGCTGTCCCTCCTAAGGTCTATTGCTACTGTTTCCAGGATCCATGAGTTCACTGCTTTAATCTATGGACCATTATGAGCAGGAGAAGGAAAAGGGATCCACAGTCCAGCTGCTCCAAATGCAACATCTCAATTCATCACTCTAGTTATTACCCTAGCACCCTCAATCCACTGAATCTGCTGTCTCTGAGCTGGGATCTTTCCTGAAATTGCTTTTACCCTTTTCGCAGTTTTGATCTTAGAAGTGTTTGTGGTTCAGTTGCTCTAGTTTGTCTAATACCATCTCCTCAGAATTTCTGATACATTGATGTCACTTTTGGTCCCCAGTCCTATTACCAATTATTCTCCTTCTCCTTCCCTTCCCTTTCATCTTTCAGCCTTTTCTGTCATTTTTCAAGCTTTGGTAAAGGTAAGTTTCCCTCAGTTTGACATCTTCATCTTCATATGCAGGATTTTTAAATTAACTATTTCAAAACACCATCAAATATAATTTATTTGTGGGTGGTAACTTATTATCTTACCATTTTTATTTCAAAACATTTTAAAAGATACTCAAAAAGAATATTTTTGACATGCAAAGAAAATTAAAGTCCTACTCCAACAGTATCTCTGAGAGGATTTGAAATGATAAACTGACTTTCACCAACTATAGTGAAATCGGGTATTTAGCTTTGAGTCACCTGCCTTTCAAAACATATTCATGGGAGTGGGAGACACTGGTTGCTGAAGAGCTATAATTATTTAGCCACTTTTCCCACCTGATAACAAACTTGACAGGCATATTAGGCAGTGATCAGTGTGACAGTTGTGATATTTTCAGTCAAAAAAAATTTGGCTAATGAGCTCATCCTGTTTTGGAATTTTTCTACCATCCTGCCATACCTCATCCCTGGCCTGCCAAGTAGCCCATTCAGAATATATAATGAGCTAACTAATTTTATCAGTTTTTAATACTGATTTAGGTAACTCTTCTTAGAGTAGCATAGTCTCTGACTCCCCACATTATTTGGCTCCTAAGTTCCTGAAAATCAGAATAGCTGGTCTCAATCAGCTTTCTTTAGGGACCTCAGAAGGCATGGATATGTTTGAAATTCCTATGAATACTCTAAGATTTACTAAGTGATTATTGACACCTTCACCTCTTCCTTTTTTTTCAGTTTCGGGGTGTGTTTTGCAGGGGTTTGCTGTCAGACACCTCTGTACACTCAGAGCTCTCTAAAAGAATATTTAATGACTCTGTCAGTTTTCTTTGCTTGGGGTAGGCAAACCTTCTTTTACCTTGCCATCAATGGTGCCTATTTCACTATCTGCTATGTTCCAATTTCAGCCTGGTGGGGTTTGAATGTCCTTACATATTCTGATCAAGGAATCTCCCATAACAGTTGCCTCAGGTACGGTGTACTTTGGGTGACCACAACCTGCCCATTATCATCAGATTTTCAAGTGGTGGTACATGGTCCCTAGGCTGCTGGAACTTTTGGTTTTCAAGACACCTGTCATTGTCAGGGCCTTTGTCCTTTACTACCACCCTATGTCTTCCTTGCTCCTCTCTACTTCCCCAAGAATAGAAAGGAAGGGAAAATCACATTATTTCCCTTACTATATTCATTATATTACTATGCTAGGTATTTTCACAAATATTTTGCATCAAACCCTTGGGTAACTGTGTGAGGAAGTTGTTATTATCCCCATTTTTATTAATTAAGAAACTGAGGCTCAGAGAGGTGAAGAATTTGCCTGAGACTACAAAAGTGGCAAGTGGTAGGGCTGGGATTTGGATCCTGGACTCTGAGCAATGAAATCCATAGGATCACCCTGAGAGTGAGCTTCAAGCCTGGCCCGTCCAGGAGTGTGGACTGAATTCAGATGAGAAACTGGAGGTTAAAGGGAGAACGTAGCTGACTCTTCTCGTTAAAAGGAATAAGGCTGGCTAAAGTAGTTTTAAAACTGGAGAATTGTAGCACCAGATGTCAAACTCAACAGATAAAATTTTGCTGCTGGGAAATTTTTTGTATCATGGAGACATGAATTTTAACTATGAATTAACTAAGTTCTCAGCTCCTGCACTATTATTATAGATAAGCTATTGAGTTTTCTAATTAGCCCATTCTTCTTTTTTTGGAATTCTGCTTCCCCCCAGGCCTAGACAAAAGATGTCATCTCTAAAATTCAATAACTCCATTCGAAAAGCAGTTATTGTTTGGCAACTTGATGCTAAGGACTATGTTCTATGTTAGAGATGTAGAGAAGAACAGTACTGGGATCCAGATACAAGAAATTGACAAATATACCTACAATTCCCACATAATGAGGTAGCAACTCTGACAAAAGGCTCTGCAAGATACTACAGGACCATAGAAAAGAGACAGCTAACTCAACCAGGGTGGGTGTGGGGTGGGGAATGGATAAGGGAAGTCTTCCAAGAGGATGCAATTTTTTGACATATGACTGAGCCCTTTATATGATCTGGGCCATAACTACATGTGTTAAACTCTTTTGGAGGAAGAGAGATTCTCAACAAAGTAAAAGAGCAAAGAAAATCTTCTTTTGGGGGATTGAATAGATAAATCAGTTGCTAGAACTACACTGGAACATAAATGAACTTTTAATTCCTGAGCTCTCTTCGAGTTTCCATGAGGTCACCTGTATGTATGTTCTTGAGTTTCTGGGTGGTTATTCTGGATTTCCCAGAATAGGGCCTGGCCAATTATCTGTTCTTTCTCATTTGTGCTCCCTTGCATTGAGGCTCCATCAGAAAATCTACTCAGTTCCTATGAACCTCTGGGCCTATTACTCCAACTATTAGTAAGCAACTATCTTGCGTAAACCTTTTCAGTTTGTCTTCTCAAATTTTCTCCTTAGTTATTATCTCTGCTGTGGTCTAATGGTTTCTGTGGTCTGCCTTCTCTTATGTCTTTCAGCTACTGTTTTTACTGCCAACTGCCTAACCTTCTCTCTTTATCATATTCATATTCTCCAAGAAAGAAATCAGTTTTTTAATTACTAACCTTCATTCTTGGCAAAGCTCTTACATTCAGCCAGCCCACAGATCACTGTCTAGCCAACAGATTGCTTGCTCTTGTGTCGGATGCTAAGCACTGTTCCAACTAGGGGGCAAAGTCTACAAGTGACAAGGAGGAGGCTTACATCAATAGAGCTTTTAGAAGACAGCCTTAGAAGGGGACTATGAATATGGCAGACAGCCTGTGGCTTGGTCAGTTCAGGAAAATGACACTAACAGATACACTAGAAGTACTATAAATAGGAAAAAAAAAAAACTAACATCACCCATAATACTCACTCATCACTTTACATAACTTTCAATGGTGGTGATAAGGGGGGAAAAAGGATGAAGAAAAATAGAAAGTTCCTTGGAATAAGTATACTTATGTACATGCAAGAACATAGAAATATATCCAACAAAAGGATACTTCATAGGAAATTATCTTTCCTGATGTCCATAAGAAAAAAATCTAAAGACTTCTTCCTCTTCTCAAATACAAGAGAGATGACATAAAAAGGGTAGTGAATGTGATGATAAGTTTTGTGTCTCAACTTGGCTAGGCTAATGTACCCAGTTATTCAATTAAACACTAATCTAGGTGTTGCTGTGAAGGTATTCTGTAGATGTGGTTAACATCTACAATCAGTTGACTTTAAGTAAAGGTTATCCTTGATAATCTGGGTGGGCTCCATCCGATTAGGTAAAAGGCTTTAAAGGCAAAACTAAGATTTTCCTGAGGAAGAAGAAATTGCACCTGTAGATTGTAGCATCCCCTCATGTCTTAGTTTCTGGCCTGCTGGCCTGCCTTACTAATCGGACTTATCAACTCCCACAAGCTAAACTAATTACTTTGAATTATATATTAGAATAAAATCATTATAATAAATACTATAGTAAATATGTAATCATTGTAAATATTATAATAAGTTATATTATAATAAAATCTATATATATGTACCTTCTGATTGTTCTCTGATAGAATTCTGCCTTATACAGTGAGTATGGAAGCTCGGACTTGAAATTTAGTACCCCATATAACCTTTATCATTAGCTGTTCACTCCAATCAGGACCATCTCCTCTGAGTCTCTTCACATGCTTGCTCATTTTTCTGCTTCTGTTGACACTATTTTTTCTCTTCTTACTTGTCTCTACTCTTTCTTTTACCTTTATAAACTCCTTTCCTTTCCTTACACTCTAGCTCTGTCCCAGGTCCTCTATGAAGCAACCTCAGATTACTTTTGCTCTTTTTGCTCTTTTCTTTCTCTAAACTCAGCAGTTATTATCTGTGCCATTCACTGCAGTTCTTAATCTTACATATCTCACCCAACACTGTTTTGTATATAGTATCTACCACTGGTTGGTATAAATTTGCGAATCATATTTGGGTGTGCAAGAAATGCTGTGTTCCTTTATTTTTTTTTTAAATCAAATTAAATTCACCTCAGATTTAAGTAATCCCAGCCTTAATTCTGCTGCAGTAGAATAAAATCTAATCCCAGTTATTATTGGGCTCCGCTCTTTTCTTCCCCAGGGCTTCACTAGGGTCTTGGAAGATTTACTTTGAACCTAGAAAAAGGGGGGAAGCTGGACTTTGGCATCCTCATTGTTCAGGAATGAGGACTATTGTTCATATGGTCCCTTGAAGCCAGGCAAAACTTTTCTCATTGACCAAGTCTCCCAGCCTCTGTAGGGTCATCATGCATCTATCTGAAGTTTGGATATCTCTTGGGAGTTCTTCTAGGAAGCAAGGCTGATACCCCCAATACTGAAATGCTTTCCAGTTTGAGGAATTTTTTCTTTCTCTATAATTACACCTACCCATAATCCTTCTTTCCTTCTCTCTTTCTTTTTCCCTTGCTCCCCAGATGCTCTTACCTCTTTAATCCTCTAGCAAAATCTCCTCAAAAAGCAAGAAAATGGGAAGGCAAATTGCTGGACACAACTCCAGACATAACACTGACATTACATTCTAAGGAGCTGTGGTCCAGGAGGCTTCATTTACAACGTGAGTGGTGTCCCCTGGAGTTGTCTAGAGAGAGTGCCTATCAAATAACTTTCTTCCTAGGAATACTCCCTTGAAACTTGTTTGGAACGGAGTGGAGGGATAATATAAGTAGAACACAAACCAAATTAATAGCTTAATAAATTACCCTCTCACACACTTTTTTGGTCCCCTGTATTTTTATTTCACTTTTAAAAAGATGTGTACGTTGAGATGTCTAGTGTTCCAATTAAATCTTTCTTAGGTTTCAGCATAATAGGTACTTAAATGTGCCTTGAAATGAATTGAAGAATGATAGAGTGTGCGGATTACTGATTAGGCTCCACCAGTTCAGATTGCAGTGACACTGACTTCCTCACTGTACGTTTGGCTCTAGTGTCTTTTCATTGTCACTTTCAGGGTTAGGCAAATATGCTTTTTTCTTTATCTGCTTCTATTCACAGCTGCTGCTGGCCTGAATTTTCAACATATAAAATTTGTACTTGGGACTTTTCTAGCCCCAAGTAAAAGTAAACACTTCCTTTAAAATTTGAACAGATGATATTAATTTGAACCTTCTTTAATATAAAGAGAATTGCAGGTCACAACATAAAAGTGTATATGGTAACAACAGTGGAAAATTCCTAAGTGAAATCAAAGCAGTACCTGGCATACATTTTCATAATACCTTTCACTTGAAGAGCCAAGTACATTATGAGAACTTTATCCCATTAATCCTTAGAGATAAGTAAAGGGACCTGAAAGAATGGCTTATATAGATATGGTCACATAGCCAGGTAGTGACAGTGTTGTTAACAACCTGCTGCCTTGCCCAGTATTTGAATAGTTAGGCTAGTTTGCCTTAACATACCATTGTTCTAATGGCACAAAGGAATATTTGTGTTCTAACAAGAGAATTCATACTTGCATAACATACTTAGATTAGTAAGAATGGCATGGAGAATATTTATCCAAATTTGCCAATGTGCATTTCGTTTTGAATCCTACAACCTCCCTCTTCTGTAATCTTGCTTCCTCTTTTATTGTCTCCCTCCCTCTAATTCTCTTAAAAGAACGAAAACTCAGTTATATTACACCAATGGAACTTAATATAGCAGCTCCTCTGAGACTACATACATGTTGAAAGACAACACCTTAGCCCAAAGAAATTAACCAATTCTTTCTGATATGGAGAAAGATTCTTTTTGGAAGTAGAAGCCTTTCTTCCTTGTTCTCTCAAATAATAACATATTCTTCTTTCAGCTCCTAGAGGGGAAAGTTTGGAATGGAAGAAGGCAGAGGAAGTAACAATCAAGAGAACAGAGAATGAGGAAATACTTTGTTTTTAATTTTTAAGGGAAATAAAATGGAGAATATCTCTTCTGTATCTGTAAACCATCAGAATTTGGGGAAATGAAATGTACACTTTAAACACTTGACCAATATTTACCACCTACCCAACCTATTTTAGTTCTCATCTTTTGTCAAAACAAAATGGGCTTGTATCTCCCTTACCATCCTTTCCCTCTCCTATACACTTCATTAAGGATCTGAGTACAGAGCTAACATTGGGCTATGCATTATTCACACATCCCATGTGACCTTTCATGGCTTTATACCGGTGCTCATGCTGCTCTTGACCTGAAATCCTCTTCCCTCAGTTCTCTGCCTATTGAACTTTTGTTCAACAAATTAGACTCAATTCATATGCTAGCCAAGAGGCCTTTTCCAAATAGCTCTTTTAACCTGGACAGGACCAATTCTTCTTTCTACCATGTCTCCAAAGCATTAGTAGATATGATTCTATTTCAGAGCTCATAATCTTGTATAATTAATATATATTAACATGTCTCTCTGCTCCAAAGAATGTAAACTATTTCAAGTTGAGGTCAGGTCTTTATTTATTTATTTGTTTATTTAATGTGCTGTGCCCAATACTATTATGTAACAGGTATGTTAAATATATGATAAATGTATATGCTACAGTCTAGACAGAATAAAAATATTAGTTTCATAAAGGAGACAAGATTTGCAAGCATAAGATAGCATGACAGTACAATGTGTTGAGCTAAGAAAATTAAGATTAGGTAACTACTAAATTTAACAAATATTTGCTAAACACATAGGAGTAAAGAATTGTGTCTTTGGACTGCTAGGATAAATAAAACACAGTCATTACCTTTAAGATGCTCACAATTCATCCACCTTGTAGATTGTTTTTCTACATGCACAGCACTTCTGTGGTTTAGCTGTCATTTTCCATGTTGTTCTTCATAACAACCCTGTGAGGAAGGTCATTATTTTCATTTTCATAGAAATGGAAACAGAGGGTTTGAATTCCCAGGTCTCCTGATTCCAAGACTGAAGTCTTTCTTTCCCACTATGTCAGTGTTTCTCAAAAATTTCTACTTCTGAGTACACTTTTACAATGAGAATAGAGTTATATTCCTCAGGGTTGGGAAATATAAGCTCGAAATCTAGTGTGCAATCCTAAAACTTCATGCTTACTATAATGTTATGTTTTCCATTACTTCTCACTGAGTCAAACTGAAGTTGTGAGAAAATAAGCCTCATTGATTGGGTCCCTAAGGGACCTTAGTATAAGGTTTCAGCACCAGAGGGGTACATACACAATTTCAGAAGCACATGGGTACAGTGCTACCTTTACACAGAGCATCTAGGTTTGGCTTGAGTCCCACCCCAAGATTTTGGGTAACTTCATCAGGTTTTGTTTAGGCTTCTAGTTGCACAATTGTATTCACAGCCCTCTCTGAAAACTGTAACAAAACGCAACTCTTCTCCCAGATGTTGTTAGCAGGGGGGCTGACCCTTTCTTTCCTATAAGGATGTCTCATTCTGGCAATAACATCTCTTCAGTCTGATACTATCTGCCACCCCACTCCTTGCTGGTAACACCTAATAGTCCCAGATGTCTCCTCCAATCGCCAGTTGGTCCTTGAAAGCCCCGAAGGCTCAACAATGCTCTCTTCAGCACCGCCGCTAGAGGGCAGCTCGGGTTGCAGCTCTGCTGAGCCCTCTAGTGGCTGCTGAGGTGGCATGGCTCTTTTATGGAACCTATAAAATCTAGAAGTTGTACCCGGGAAGCCAGCCTCTGTGACAACCGGTAGCGAACTTTTAAAGAAACGTCTTGGTTTACCTTTCTTGGATGAATCTCCCACTTCCTAGGGTCTCCCCTTTCCAGGATGTGGCAAAGTGGAGCCATCATTCTCTGTGGGCCAGGTAAAAAATTAGAATATGGAGGATTTGGCAACTTTCCCCAGTGCCTTTTTACTTCCTCCATCTTCTCCATGGGTATAGACCTTATATACACATTCAAAATTTTTCATTATAACCTCATTTTTATCATGGCTTGCAGGTTCTTAGACTTATAAGATTCAAATCCTGGCTCACTCACTTACTAACTGGGTAATTTTATGAATGTCATTTAACCCAAGCTTTTGTCTCATTTAATGGAGAGAATAATAGTATCTACATTATGCAGTTTGGGGAGGAATAACTAGGATAATATATAGAAAGTGCCAAGTCTGACACACTGAAAGTGCTCAATAAACATTAGCTATTTTTATTCTTCAATGTTTCTGTCTAGGGCCCATGGTGTCTATCAATTTAGTACAGACATTGCCTTTGCATAGGACATAGGGTACATATGCAAATAAATATATAAACAACCTGTTTTTCCTAAAGTGGCTTACTGTAACCTTAGGTTATGGAAAAGGGTGCTTATTTGTGTTAAAAGATTAGTGCAGAAGGTATTTAGGAAGCAAAAGAACCCCGGAAGCCAGAAATCCTCATAGAGGAGTTGTGTTTTGCACACAGGTGCCCTTCCTCCCTTCTCTCCCCACCATGTGCAAGTTAAGTATTAAGGGCAAATCCGGGAGTGTAGTCTGTGAGCCAGTGGTGCAAAAGGAAGAGGGTTCCAGGCCAAGGCAGGGAACTGAGCACTACAAAGGCCAGGAAGCATTCCAAGCCAATCAGATTCCCCACCCACGAAGAGTCTAAAAGGTGGCAGAGCCTCATGGCCCAAAGTCCAAGAACAGCGGGAAAGTGGCCAGAGGATCTTGTCAGGTAGAGACCTGATAGGAACTGTCAGAAAAGTTAAAGCCGAAGAGCTCATAACACCCACGGACCCAGAGAAAGGTCAGTGTGAGCTGAGCAGCTGTTCCATCTGATGCCAGAGGCCTTGGCTGTTGTCTTCTTCACCCAGGCAGTTTAGGCCTCCCTGATCAGCCCCACCTAGAAAGCCAATTCTGCTCTTAAAGGGGACTTGCTTGTTTCTAGTAAGGAGTCTTATTCTTAATGGACAAAGCTAGCTCTTCAGTATGAATGAGAGTAGGAGGCAGAGAGTGCGTCCAGGGGTGCAATTGGCTCCAAACGAAAGAGCTTGTGCCTGGAGCCTGAGCCTCCATGTTGAGAGAACTACACGCCTTTCTTTCAGAAGCAGGTAGGGGCATTGGCTGCCAGGGACCCTGACAAGCCGCGACTTGAGCTGTGCCTTAGAGCTTGGGTTGGCTTGAGACAGTATAGAAGAGGGAGGGCATTCCTGGAAAGGGGGTGGGGTGGTGGGGAGGTGAGGGGAACAGCATGAGCAAAGGCACGAAGGAAGAATGAATCTGCTGCGCGTTGAGAATGGCATGGAGACTTCACTGATTGGAGCCGGGAGTTCTTGCAGGGGGATGGAGGCAGCTATGATTGGATAGCTAAAGTGGGGCCAGATTTGGAGGGCTTTGAATGCCCGACTGAGGAGCACTCAACCCAGCTCCTGACTTGCGATTTCCGTTCAAGACTGAATTACCTAAAGGGTGGTTAATTCCAACGGGTGTTTTTCTTTGGGGGCTTCCGAAAAGTCAGCTTAGCCTCTTACCTGCTTCAATTCTCTCCATTTACCCAAGGAGAAAGTAATCCTCACAGGTCGAGGGGAGGGGCAACAATGCTGATTAATTTTACTGCACTTGCTTTGAAGATGCAAAACAAACAAACAACGAAACCCATTTCCACGCCAAATATTAAATTTGGTTTCTCCTCCTCACGCAAGTTCTCTTTCTTTCGCTAGCCCCTCCCCCATGTTTCTCTGCTCTCCTCCACCAGCTCAGCCCGTCCCCTCCTCGGCCCTGGCGGCACGCGTTCCCGGGCCGAGTGGCCCGCACCCGCCCTCCGCACCCGTGCGCCCCCCTCCCAGGCCCCCGCGCCCGTCCCCCGCACACACTGGTCCACGCCCCCGCCCCCGCCCTCTCCCCAGCGGAGCGGAGCGGTAGGTGTTTTGCCGTCTGCGCCGGGCCGCAGTGCGGCTGCGCGCACTGGGCTGCCTCCGGGGCTGGCAGGGCAGCGGCTGCCGCGGCGGAGACGGCGGCGGCGGCGGCGGGGCCCGGAGCGAGCGGCGGCGGCGGCGTGGGGAGTGGCGTGAAGCTGAGTCTGGGGCTGCAGCAGCACGGGGCTGCAGCAGCACGGGGCTGCCGGAGTAGAGAGCCCCAGGGGCGAGAAAAGAAGGCCGGGCCGCAGAGTCCCCGAGCAACCATTCTCTTTGGATTTGGGGGTGTCTTGCCCCCCACCTCGTCTTCAGACGCCCCCTCCTCACCGCCCCCCCAACCCCAGCCGCTGACGGGAGGAGGCGGCGTCGGGGGGCTGAGGGGCGCCGCCATGCCTCTTCCGCGGTGAAGCGCCCTGGTCGTGAGCAGCCGCTCGGTCTCCCGGGTGATGTCCCCCAGGCGGCAGGCGAAAGCGACTCACTCGAGCCCTGGGGTAAAGGCCTAGCTTATCCAGCTTCCTTCCTCCTCCTCCTCCTCCTCCTCTTCCCCTCCCCCTCCTCCTCTCCCCCTTCGTCCTCCCCTCCCCGTCTCGTCCCTCACCCTTCCCCGCGCCCCGGTCTTCCCTCCCTCCCACCCCTCCAGCAGCGATGGCAGAGGAACAACAGCCACCACCACAGCAGCCTGATGCCCATCAGCAGCTTCCCCCCAGCGCCCCCAACTCGGGGGTGGCTCTGCCAGCCCTTGTGCCTGGGCTGCCAGGGACAGAGGCCAGCGCGCTGCAACACGAGATCAAGAACTCCATCTGGTAAGAGGATCCTCCATCGCTGGGGTAAAAAAGCCCAGGCACATTTCTGCTGCAAAAGGGGGTGGGGGACGGCTGGCGACGGGCGGGGAAGCGGAGGAGCAGGCCGATGCATTCATTGATTGTGGGTATCCAGAGTCGGGTGCATATTTATAGGGCCTCTGGAGGTGTGGGGACCTCGCATCAGCCCCTGGTCTCCAAAGCCCCCAAATGTTTATTTTTTTTACCACCTCTTAAGTTGTAAGTGCAGATAAACAAGTTATTTGTGGTTTTCACTTATGTGTTAAAGGAATATGGGTCGAAATTAAGTCATCTTGCATGATGGTAGCATGAATTTGGGACTGAGGAATGTAAAATGTGTTTACTCCTTTTTGCAGTCATACAGGGAGGAAGAAGTGTATTGTGAATTTTCACCAGACAGACATTGTGCGTAGGAATATTAATAGGCAGCACAAAACCTAATGTGTCTCTTCCTTTCAGTTGCTTTAGCTGCTCTTTCTGGATGGTTTGCCTTCTTTATTCTGTTATTAAATTTCTCTTCCAGGGAGTTTATTCTTTGCATCAATTGTGAAGAAAAGGCTTCGTTAGTATATTTTGTTTTAAGGTTGGTAGTTCCCACTGTAAAGTGATTTTTTATTTAAAAATATCTTTGAAGTAATAGTAAAAGACACATTTCGTGTCTTTTTTTGAAACCTTAGATGAAATATCCTTTGCTATTCCTGTACTATCTTGTATGAGAATTTCCAGTATTTCTGCATTAAACTATGAAAGACTGATGGCAGCCTTTTTAATAATTAAATACACCGAGTTAAGTTCGTCCTATTAGAGCCATTGTAAATATTCTTTGAACATGAACTTGGATTGTTTTTATAGAATTTTTCATTAACTGACATTTTTTTTTAAATGTGCTATTTTAAAAATGGAAAGCAATATTTGGGATTTGGTCTAGGACATTGCTTTTAATAGAAGTTTAAAGATAGAATTAAATGTGGTATAAGAAAGCTCTGATTTTAAAAATTAAAATTTTCATGTCTATCATTGAATATAACTACTAAAATATCAAAACTCCTTACTTTTATATTGCAATTTCAAAATAAATGTATCATAAAACAGTTGACATTGCAGTACGATATTTGTACACTTCAAAACAGTGACAATTTTTAAATAACAAAATTAAGGTTTGTTATATAGTTAAATAATTTTAATTATTTTGTTGGCATGCATCCATATTGTCATGATGCTAATATGAAGTAGGTCAGTGCAGGCTTTAATAGTTTTATACTACATAGTAGTTGGCAGCTGAGTATCTTGCTTTCTGTTTTAATTTTAAAATGAAGTTTAAATATTTTAAAGGAGAATTTTTTGGCTTTGACAATAGTCATGTTTTGGCAACTTCACTAGGTCAGATAAATAGAATTCTCGTGTGTGTGTGTGTGTGTGTGTGTGTGTGTGTGTACTTTATTATTCAATGGATCCTTTCACCCCCTCTTTAAAGCTGCAATTTTAAGGAAGAGATGGTTAATCTCCTGCTTACCATCAAGGTTTCCAGAAACCAGGATGGGCTCCTGCCCCATTAACTTGATGTAACTTTAGTGTACCTGAAATCATCATTGAATTGAATTAATAAGCACTTTGGTTTTTACATTCAGATAAGGGACATCCAACTTAAAAGAATTAAAATCTTTGTGAAAGACAAATTTAAAAAGCTAAGTTAGTTAGGTATATTTTATTATGAGAATAATGAGAAACGAAGCTTCATTTTATGTTTTTAAAATGAGTAAGTCATATAGGCAACTGACAAGTATTTGAATAACAGTGATAGTGGAGTGCTCTTTTTGGTTTTTTGGTAAACCATGTGATTTAATATTCTTTCATTGATAATTTATGTTTACCCATATTACAAATTAACTGTGCTGACTCTAATGTGAGAAAAACTTATCTTGAAGTAGAGTGCACTTCAGTTTTTGGTACTTGCTCTGAAAAAATAATGGGCAACAAACACCTTAATCTCAAAATGTACAATTTTTTATCTTTATCTGGCACACTTACTAGTGATTGATTTTCAACTTCAGAAATCCTATTTGTGAAAATTATTTCTTTTTATCACTTGAAACTTTAGAAAAACGCTAGTGATCATAAACATTAGTGTTTATATTTAATTATAGTCTCATATCCCCTGCTCCACAATACTGGATTTATATTATTCATCAAGTAACTATATAAAATAAAGACATTAAAAAGTGAAAGCTTCTTTAGTACTTCTTCAGTATCTAAGAAATAGTATACATGTGTAAAATAATTTTACTAGATAAGGTTGCAATTCTTTAGGTATCTCATTTTACATTTTTTAGGCAACAATATTTTTTTATCGTTTTTTAAATCACCTGATAATGTTCTGAGAGATTATCAGTTTTGCACTATTTCATATATCAATCTTTGGTAACATTATTAATGGAAATTTAAAATTACATTTAACAGACATATGGCATTTAAAAATTATTAAATGGGTTTTGCATTTAGGTTGATCAGAGTTTCTAAATTATTGGACTTGACGATCCAAACAAGTCTGTACTTGTCCTCCTATTCTACAAATATAAATATAGTATGTGATGTAGGCCTTTAACTAGACAATGAGTTATTTATTATTTTAGTTCATAATTATTTATTTTTGTCTGTTAAACTGAAATGCTGTTTGGTAAAAGTATGCCCATGGTAATTTCAAGCATTAAATGAATCTATGAAACTCAGATTAGGTATTCAAAGTTGAAATTATATTACTTAATGAGATCAGAAACTATTTTTCTTAAGAATTGGATATATGTATTTTTAAGATAGTTATAGAAAATAAAACTTGATGTTGTTGTAATATTTGAGTGGTATATTTATGAATATCTTCAACTGAGGTCCAAGTAGCAAACCTTCACCTTTCTTGATCTTCCTTATCCCCTGCTTTATGGACAAAGGCCTAGATCACTTAACACTACTCACTTGATAGGAGATTTATTTGCAGAGGTGTATTTAATATTGGATATGATGTGTTATGTATGTTTTCTCTAAACAATAAAATTATAATATAAACTTTTTGTTAAAAAAAGAAAACTAGTAACCCATATTCTTTTTTTGTAAATGAAGACTCATACTGGCAACTTAAAACAAAGCCACAACCTAACCTCACTGCAAATTTGTTTAACTTTTCATTGCTCCCCTTATTGGTTACCCAGAAAAAGAATACCAAAGCAAGTTTACCAAAGCAAGTTTATCTTCTAATCTCCTAGTGTCTCCATAGTTTTAAAATAAAAAAGGAAGAAAAAAATTGTATTTAAACAAAAATACAATTTACTAAGTGCTTTTCTTTTTCCCTTTTGAAGCAGTTTTACTTGAAATCCTCCTGATAAAATAAAATTGCCGTGGAAAAAAATCTGATAGAAAAAATTACATTGCATCTCTTCTGCTTGTTTATTATTAATTAGGTTTAAGAATAATCACACTTATGTGGGTGGGAGAGATTAACATATTTGCAAATAGTCTGTAACATAGAGTATAAACCTTTACCTAGAAATTCAAAAGAAACCCTAATATATTATTGTAGAGAATTCTCTAATACTGTATTTACTCAACAAATAAATTCTGGGATTCTTAAAAGAATTAGTTGTTATCAATTGTTGTTTATTTATGTAAATCTTTATTTGCAAGTAAGACCTTGTAAACCATATCTTAGAAGAGTCCTATAAAATGTGTCATTTTTCTACCCGCTTTATGGAAACAGATAAATTTAATGACAGGGAAGCTGTGTAATTCCTCTGATTATCAGACTCTGGAAGCAGTGCAGGGGCCAGAGTTTCCCTGTCTTTATTCAGTCTTGTAAGATATATAGACTTCTAAATCTGTTCTTAACATTTTGGACTTAAAAGTAGAATTCTATACATGGGCATTGTAAATGTTATCAAAATTTTAATTTATTTCCAAATTGAGTAGTTTTGTTTAACTTTTCTTATTTCTTAATTACAGTGAGCAAAGTATGGTGATCCTGAGGTTTATATAGTGATGCCATATTAGTCCTGATTTCTGTCCTCTATCTAGAACTTGGTACTTAAATTTTGTCCTTGGGTCTGGAAAAGGCAATTTATTACCTGTCTGAGAAATAGTTTTATTCTTTCAACTGCAGTGGAAAACATTTACTGGAAAGCTCAGAGCTTTAGAGTTTACTTTAACCATAGCCCATGGTCTTCATTTTGTTTTAAAATTAAAGACTGACTTTCATATATTTTTGATGAGTTGGTTGACGTGCTATCTTTCCTGAGTTCAGCCTGTCTTCTCTACCAAGCACACCAAAGACTGAAGGTGCTTTTTGCTTGCCTGTCTTGAGGTCAGATGTGATGGTTGCATCCCAACATTAAGTGTTTCTGATTCCAGAAAGCAGGCAATTCCTTGCTTTCATCTATGATTTAAAACTGATGAAATTGTCTTCTTTTTTGACCAGAAAGGCAGGTTAAGCAATTTTGAGCCCCTTGATTCTCTGACTCTGTTTAACTTAGGTAATGGATGTTTGTGTATAAAAAATTGACCCATTTGCTTTCTCCATTGGGAGGTGTCTTTAATGATGTTATGAACAAAACTGATTTGGTTTCTATATCACTGTTAGTTTTTGGTCCTATTGAGGGAAAGGAGTTTCATAGTGGTAGAAAAGACAGAAGTGTCTTATTTGTTATGAAACATGCTTTGAATAAAAACTTATGTCAAATCACTTTTGATATTAGAAAAATAATGTCACATTAAAATTATATAAATGAAAGTAATTAAAATAAACAATTGTCATTTACTCAAGTCGAGCACTTTAAGCAATAACAGTGGGATACTCACCTGAGGACCAGCTATATACAAAATACTATCAAGAGACTGATATTTGAGGAATGTCCATTCACTTGTAATATTAACCTGAGCAAAATTGTGCAATAAAATATTTCTTTTATTCAGTTAGGAGACCAGGGAAGGAGGTGACAAGTGCCAAAGTGTTAATTGTGGGGAAAGTGGACCTTCGTTTCCTTGTCTAAAAAATGAAAGGTTTATATTAGGTGACCTTCCAGCAAGTTCCTTTAGTTTAAATTATGACTTGTTACTAATTTAATATTGACAGCAATAATAAAACATACCATAACACAGTGAAGACTAACAGTATTAACTAATCACAACAATCAGCAGAACATTTTCAATGGACAGATTATTAGGCTTTGTTAATGTTTCCTTTGGTTTCAGCCCTGGAGGGACTACCTGAAGGTGTTATTCACTTATTGTTACCTTGTTTAAGCACTCTTTTATGTGAAATTCAGTCTGCAAATATTTATTGAGCATGTATTACATTTAAAGTATTCTAAGAGCTGTTGATTATGCAAAAATATGTAAGGCTATGCAGTAATCCCTGTTGTTGGGGAGTTTACTTAGTTGCTAGTTGAGAGATTCTATTGGGTGGAAGAAGTGCTTGTTTCTTACAAGCACCTCACACAGGATCTTTTTTTCTTTAGCAATAATTGAATATTTTAAGGCAGTGCTGAATATTGTGTTGTAAATTTGGTTATGTAAATAAGAAAGGTGCATATTCTTTTCAGAATAAGTTAGGGTAGGGTTGAGTTTCACAACTTTCCTCTTCATTTTAATGCATAATTGTGACAGAATGTTCTCTATAAGTATGAAAAACAAGATGATAAGATGGTTACTCCATATCTCTAACCAAACTAGACCAGTCTTATCCAGTGCCTCCTTTTCCACTAGTCTCTCTGTATTGACTTGCTTTCTCTTCTGCTTTCTCAGGTGTTCTGAGAGTTTAGGTTAAGGATGAGCAGCATGGACCAATAGGAGGAACAATCTTCCTGCCCTGGGCAGGATAATAAATAAGGAGCAATAAGCTTTGAGGCCTTAATGCACTTGATTGCTGACTATGAGATTAAAATAGTTAACACTTAACCTTAACCCACATGAATAAAACTTTAAAACATGACTTAATTTTTCTTTCTTAAGACATTTATTTTTTTATGTTTCATGTTCTGTGTACCTCCTATTTATAAGAGGAAACAGAAAACAATGACTGTTGGTTAATTACGCAGAATACCTCTATTAGGCATCTATTACAGTAGCTTCTCTATATATTACAAAAAGTTGCGTGGGAGGTAAGGTGTTATGCTCCTCATATCTGTAGCTACCGAATTTGAAGAGTAAGAGGTCAGAGGGACAGATTGCAATCTGTTATGTCTTTGAATTTTGGAAGACAAGAATTCATATGGTGCGAAATACCATCTCCAAATAGCCTTATCTAAAAAAAAAAGAAAAAAAAAAGAAGTTTCCTAAAACAATTCGTAATCTGTGTTTGGATAGCAGCAGTTCAGATAACAAAAGATATTTTTACACTCATTCCAACACAGGATTAGCAAATTGGTTTGAATTTGCATGCTAAATCTGATTGACTAGTGATGGCTACCAAGAGCATGGGGATAGGAAGTGATCGAACATATGCCCTATAATTACCTCCCCTCTTCTTTGTGAAATGTGTAATTTTTAGAATTTGAGTTCTATTATAGGTAAAGAATCAGATAAAACTATTAGTCATTTTAGAGGGTATTTAGTCCCTAGGGCTATGCCACTATCATTTATGATAACTAAATTTAAGATACAAACCAAGCATGGAGAGCTCTTAGGTTTGTGTTTGTTTATTTTTTTTTTCTCATATCTTTCTGTGACTTTCCTACTTTGATCACTTGGTACTACCAGGTAGCTACAAGATGAGAACAGAGGATTGTTGTATTAAGTGGGTACTTCAGTTCGCACTATCTATAACCCTTTCTTTGCTTTCGTTATCTCGTTTCTCTAATTATGTCATTGCTTGTCCTTTACCTGCTACCTTAAAAGCCTCTTTTTTTTTTTTTTTTTTTTTTTTTTTTTTTTTTTTTTTTTTTTTTTTTTTTTTTTTTTTTTTTTTTTTTTTTTTTTTTTTTTTTGCCAATGTAGTGTCTAACTTTAAGATCCAGCTCCTGTGCCACTGCCTCAATGGAACTTTTCACATTTCTCAGGGAATAATGAACTGAGTTGTGAAAATTAGTTTTTTTGTTTTAGTAATTTAATCTGCCTTTACCTGAGATGAGTCCATTGTAGTGAATTTTTACTGAATTTAAGTGAAACATTTTTATTTTCTAATAATGTAAAGTTCATAGGCATGCAACAACTGAATAAACCTGAAACAAAACAAATACTACATAATAAGTAATTTATAATATGACAATAAAATATTATGGACTAGCCAAGAACCTGCCATTATTTTTGGAGTATATATGAAATTTTAAAATTTTTAATGGGGTAAGAGTGTCACTTCAGTGACATCTTGTTTAATGTCGGTGCCTCATTTAACTGTCCGATTAGTAAATGCATGATCCCTTTTTCTGAAGGAGGAGATATTAACAAAGAGTGTTTGGCTGTTTCAAAGAAGTGAGAAAGTCAAAGACTAATCCTGAATTTACAGAATCAAGTGGTTAAGGAAAACTGAATTCAGTACATATTTGTATTTTAATTTCTACTACATACAGACATAGGAAGATTAAACAGTAATGATACACTATACCTTTAAAATATTCACTTGTATGGTAGTTGTATGCATCATTAGTTGAATATAACAAAAGTAAGATTTTGTTAAATACATTGCTGGTGTAATCGATGGTATAAACAAATACAGAATTAGAGAGAAGGATTCAGTGAGGACATAATATTTTTATTGGCAAAACTCTGTGTGGTGGTCTTTAAAAAAAATAAGAGATGGTCTGTTGATTCGGATATACTTATCAGTATGCTTACTAAGAAATGTTTATTTATTCCCACTAGCAGAAATTGTTGTTGAGGGTAAGCCTTGCCAGTAGTGAGAATAATTAGAGGAAAATAGTTTAGGACAAAATCTGCTTGACTGAGGAGTGGGCTTTCCAACAATCAGAATCCTCTTACAAAGGTAATTTTAATGTACAAAGGTAGAAGAATATGAAATAATAACAGAAAAGAAAAGATAGGGTGGGGGTGGGAACTGAGACAAGAGAACCAGGAACTAACTGCTCCTATAACAGTTTTGGAAGAAGACTGTATCCTGAGCCAACTCTTAGTGAAGTACAGCCATTTCATGAAGAGAATTAGAATGTTTGATGTGGGGTCCCTCATGTATCTCATTTATCCCATATTTTGGCATCTGTATTTATATACTTTTCCATTATTGCATGCAGTTTGTTTTCTCCCTTTGGATTAATCCCTATCCTTGTATTTATGGAGTTTGTTCTCTCACATACCTCTTTTCAGTAACCATCATCAAACTGTTCTTTTCCACCGGCTGCTTTTCCTGTAACTTTATATATATCTGTGACTTCCTCAAAACAGCAGCAAATAACTTTAGAGAAAAAATTTTAGTGGTAAAACAGTTGATCTCAATAACCTAAAGAGCTCATTTCTAGACATAAGAGAAAAAGCAAGTAGGTAAGTGAAGAATGTAAACATTCATTTTATAAGAAGACTAAAGTTTACAAATATGCAAAAATCTTTACTTTCAATAATAAAAAATAATTAGGGCAGAAAAGTACTATTTATTGACCATTAAGAAAATATTTAAGAAATATAGTAACTATTGCTAACTGATCTTCCTGGTTTTGCTTTCTTCCTTATCCTTTTCCCTCCCCTCTAGTACCTTAGTTTCTGTCTCATTGTATGGTATGTAAGCCCACTCATATTTTTGGTGGAATAAGTTTGAACATTTTAAAGTGTTAACTGTGTTTACACCTAAGTGCTGGAATAATGTATGATATTTTTCCCCTACTTTATTGTATTCTCCAAATTTTCTTAAATGAGCAAGTGTTATTTTTAGTTTGGAAAAATATCCAAACAAGTAAAATAATTCTCTTTGTCTACCCTGCTGTTCTTCCTTTTTAGCTGACCTCTGTCCACCCCCACTCAGCTAGATCTTGTCTCTGCTCTTGTACTTTTTAACTCTTGCAGTCTGGCTTCCTGCTCTTCTTGCCAACGCAGTGGGCTTTTTTCAGTCTTTATCTTTGATTATGTCTCTAACTTTTCCTCTTGTCACTATGATTTCTTCGCATTTTGGAAACTCATTCCTTTCTGGGAGCTGTCTTTATATCAGCTACTCTGCCTGGCATTAAGGATTCCATGGGCAAGGATATGAGATCCCTGTTTTCATGGACACTATCTCTGATAAACATTTTTCCTGCTCTTTTCCCCTATATGCTCTTTAAGTTTGAATATCTAGACACTTATTTCTTAGCCATCCATTGTTTTTATTTTTTCACTTATTTGCTAAAGTCATGAAATAGAGGGGCTGAACGGAAAACTAACCACATCTACTCATTCATTCATTCACCAGAGTACTTGGAACTACCACCATGACCTTAAACTTATCATTTTTTTTTATAGTAACCCCTTTTCTGTGCTATAATGCCTTGCTACCTCCGTTTCCTTTCATGTGTAATTCTGCTTATTTTAATAGTAGATATCATTGTTCTTCATTCTGTCAGGCTAGCGGTATTGGTTTCATATTTGATTTTTCTCCCATCCCCATGTCCAATATTTTAACAAGTTGCCAACTTTGCATTGTTACTTAGGTTTCTCCTTGTTTTCTTGTGTCTCCAGGACTTCAGTGCTTTACCATCTTATTCCTGGAATACTGCAGCAGCAACAGAGCCGCTCTCTGTCCTGGCCTTTCCCCTCATGGAACTATGCTGTATACTGCTGCCAAAATAAATCTTCTGAAACATCCATTTTCATGTAGTTCCCTTCTAAAAACTTTAACAGTTTCACTTTGCCCACCAAGTCTGTCTAAAGATTTCCATCAGGTCTCAGGTGTGTATAATCCAGCGCCATATAGTCATTCCAACCCTATTTTTTGCTGTTTGTCAGCATTTAGCTTTAGTTCAGTCCAGCAGGCACTTCACTGTCTGCCTTATGTTTTGTCATCCTGCTTTCATTCCTGCTTTCTGTCTTTTCTGGAATCTGTGCTTCCCTGTTTCCAAGTACTACTTAATCATATTTTAACCATTTTTGAAGACACTGTACTATGAAACATTCTTTAGCTACTCTAATCCACATTGGTCTTTTCTTGACCTCATGTTATGTAGTGAGTTCTGTACAATTAAGCACTTAAACATGCTTAATTTTTGTACTGTGCTGTTTTAATGAGTTCTTGGAAGCTAGAGGCAACACTTTTTCATCTTCTTCATTTAGTAGTAGGTACTAGTGAATACCATTTTTGTCTACTATATTCTCAGAGGCACTTTATTTTTTTCTACGTATTTATGTTTCTATATTTGATATTTTTAATGTGGTAATTTTCTTTTTAAATAAGTTATTAAACTCATGCTGTGTTTTACAGAATAGAGGGATTTTATAGTAGTTGATTTTTTTTTAAATTGCATTGATGAAACTGAAGCAATCATTTATTAGTTTCAGTTCTACTAGTCAAATGCCTTTCACTATATATTTAGGTTAAAAAATAATGTATGTCCCAAGTGAGAGCCATTGTTTCTCTTATTTTTAAAATACTGAGCAGATGACTATTACATTGTTCAGTAACCTTTCATGAATAAGTATACAGTAGTATTTAGTTAGGGTTTCATGGACTGATCAGCTATCTGTGTCCCAGCCCAAGAAGTAAACTTGGAATTTTGAAGACCCCTTCTCCCTCCTTAACATTGAACTGAAGATAGCTTCTTTAAAGTTTGGTCTTGGTGGAGGGTTTGCCTTGTTTATTTTAGGAGCCTAGACGTGAGGCAAAGGTAAGGTAACCTGTTGAGTCATGGCCAAAGCCTGAAGATGGATGGCAAAGGAAACCTGTGAGTTAAGGGCAAATAACTGAGGGAAGGGATTTATCTAGGGGTGACTAGAGGAAGGAATGACTAAAATAGGAAAATAATTTTGAGGTCCTGAATTGTTTTGCCTCCATAAAAACAGGCTAGTCTGCTAGAGTTTTCTACCTGACATAGACCCTTTTTTGTGTGGTTTTTTGGTTATTCTTTGTTTCAGAGAGGTACAATTTATCTTTAAAAGTTTCTTTTAAAGATAAGCTTAAAAATGTGTTTACATGATGCTGCTGGGTTTGTTAAGAGCAATGGTTCTTAAATTTTCTTTAGCATCACCTGAGGACATGTTAAAATGTAAATTTGGAGTCTTCACCTCAGATTTCTTAACTGAAGCTCAGGGGTGTGACCAACAGTCTTTGTTTTACTAGCCCTTCAGGTGATTCTGATACTGAAATTTGAGAACCACTGGTTTAGAGTATATATCTTCTAATAAATATTAAGACAACATGCTCTGGCAAAACTTAAGTATTCTTAATCTTTGAGTACCTTGGATAGAATTAATAACTCCTTTATTTTAATTTTCATAGTATTTGAATATAATGCTACTATAGCATCGTTTACATTGTGTTATAAAAGATTTCCTCTAAATTGAAATTGTTTGTCTCAGTATGTTAAATGAATTAATGTATGAATTGATGAATAAAAATTAAACAGTTCATAGTCATCATTGCATTCAGCCCTGGTCAACAATTAAAAGACACACACACACACACACACACACACACACACACACACACAACCAGTGATCACATGTGTAAGAAAGTATTAGATGAATAACCCAGGAGTCAGAGGGCCAGATAGTAAATATTTTTGGCTTTGTAGAGCATAGATCTCTCTTGCAACTACTTTAATCTGCCATTGTATCAGGAAAGTAGCCATATACAATATATAAATGAAGGATATTTGTTCCACTGCTGGCAGAATTTGGCCTTTGGGCAGTAGTTAGTGGACTCCTGTATCTCATTGCCTGCCATGCTGGGAAAACTATTCAAAGGATACAGATAATGGTTCTCAGTCTTCATTCCCTTTTATTGACAATGGATGATAGTCACCTGCTTGGTATTGTCTTGTAATTCTCCCTTAGGTAAACCCACGATTATTTGTAAAACATATTAGAATGCAAATGAGTAGGAATTATATTTCAAAGATAGTCTTAATTCAGCTCCCAGTGATGATAGTAAAGTATATTGATTTCTGGTTTCTGCTCCGACACAAAAAGCTTGGAAGTCCTCACTCATGTCATCACAAGAAAAAAAGCAGAACAAACAGAAAATCAACAACTCTTCTTAAATCCATCAGAGAATAGAGGTAACAGGGCAAACTGCTGCCTGGAAAACTAGAGAGAATCACAGCTTACTGTTGGCAGCATCCCTGGAATAGCATTCCGAAGCTAAAGCCACTATAGGTTGAAGCACTTTAAAGTTTAATTGATGAATTGTTGGAAACTCAGTCTGGGTTAGCTTGAGAGTGTCCTAGTCTTATGGAAATCCCCACACTTTCCTGAGTTTTACCTCTAGGAGCCCTACTAGGCTTTCCCTGTTGAGATGAAAGTAAAATTTCCTACTTCTAGCATGGGGGGAGAAAGTAAGAGGAAGCAATGGAAGAAGGGGAAAAGTTAACCATTTTGAAACAACCCAGAGCTCCTTCTTGTCTTTAACAAGGCTTGCCTTAAAGGAAAATTTTACTAGATCCTAACCAACTAGGGCTTTACTAAAGCCTCATTGAACTGCGAGAAGGGGAATGAATACCCAGGTCCAGGACCCTTTAGTCTTCCATATGGGGGAAGGGAAATAGCTAATTTGGCTCACTGAAAAACTAAAACCTAATCATAGGACAATAGCTTGCCTACTCCCCCACACTTTATCATCACATCAGTAGGGCTCCTGTATAATAATAGGATTACTGATAAAAAACAACCATAAACCTCAGACCTTATTTAAAGAGTCTCTTGGGATTCCCAAAGAGAACGTAGGAAACAAAAACAAGGACATTAGAGAAAATATTAGCCTCAGACACCACAGCAAACAGTAAACACAGACTAACTCCTAACCAGATAAACCTAAAACTTCACAATAAAGGCTTGGCTACCTCAATTTCTTTTACCCAATATTGTTTGACTTTCAACAAAAAATTATCAGGCATGCTATAAAGCAAAAGACACAATCTGAACAGAGGTAAACCAAGCATCAGAACCATACTGATGACACAGATTGTGGAATTACCAGACTGAATTTAATATCACTATGATTGATATGCAAAGAGCTCTAATGGAAAACGTGGAAAACATGCAAGAACAGATGAGTAATGTAGCAGAGAGATTGAAACTAAGAATCCAAAGGAAATGCTAGAAATCAAACTCACTGTAACAGAAATGAATACTTGTGATGGCCGATCAGTAGACTGGACGTGACTGAGGAAAGACTCAGTGAATATGAAGGTATGTCAGTAGAAATTTTCTCAGTCAAGAATTGAGTCAGTTTGTTACTAGTAGACTTGCTTTGCAAGAAATGTTTTTAAAAAGTTCTGTGAAGAGAAGGAAAATGGCATTTCAGAAACTCATATCCATATAAAGAAGAGTAAGAAGTAATAAATGAAGGTAAAACTTTTCAATATTTAGTTGATCTAATAAATAATGGTTTGTTAAAAATAGTCTGGTGATTATAGCTTATAGATAAGTGAAATGAATGACAGCAAAGTTATAAGGGATGGAAAAGAGGAATTGGGAATACTCTTAAAAGGTAGTTGCACTAACTGAAGCAGTATGGTATTTGAAAGTGGACTTGGATTAGTCTTAAAAGTACACTGCAAACCTTAGGGTAACCACTAAAAAGATTTTAAAAGAAGTATAATTGATATGTTAAGGGAGTGGAGAAAAAGGAATTAAAATGCTGCAGTAAAACCAGAGAAGGTAGAAATAGAAGACCAAAAAAGAAAGGAAAAAGCAGTGAATTGTAAAGAGTTACAAATATGGTACACATTAATCCAGCTATGTCAATAATCACTTTAAATGTGAATGTTCTAAACATACCAATTAAAAGTCACACTGTCAAAGTAGATTGAAAAAACAAGACCCAATTATATGTTGTATATAAATATATCATTTACAGACTTTTATACTTTATCATTTAGTAACAAATTACTTGTAACTTACTTCAGAACCTTTGCTATAAAAGTTGCAAGCAAATCGGAAGGTACTTAAATTATAAAGAGTTCAAGGGAAAATGGTTGTGTTTTGTGTCAAGTTTTATGTATAAACTTTTATTTCCTCTATTTAGAATTTTACAAGTAATTATTGAGCATTTTTTATGTAGATTCTGTTTTTTAACAAGCTTTAATGAGATAATTTACATACATTAAATTCAGCTGTTTTAATCATACACATCAATGGTTTTCAGTATATTTATAAACTGATACAGTTATCACCATGATGTAATTTTAAAATGTTTTGATTTTTTTTAGAAAGTAGTTGAAAAATGAATTATATTGACAAGATTGATTAGAAGTAGAGAGGTTACTTAATTCCGGAAGTTCAAAGGCAGTAGGAACATTAATGGAAGTGTTTTGTTTTGACATGTTGGTGAGACAATAGGACATGGATTTCTAGAAACTCAAAAGATGAAGTTGCTTTTGGCTCTGTTCTTTTTCTCTACCATCTTTCCTTGTCTTTATTCTCTATAGAGTAGGTTTTCATTACTTTAGATGTGATATTTTTTTAAAGCTATGTAGATACTGCTAAAAAAAAAATTGTCTTAAGTATTGCCTTGAGTTTCATTATAACTGGTTAAATACTTGTGTGAGTTTTCCTGTGGCACACATTATTTTCAGACATTTCTACTTTATGTAATTATATAGAGCTGTCACTTTTCTGTAACATTTTGAACCATTGATGTGATTGTACGTTCTTAAATTAATTTCCTCTTTAAGATGGTTAGAAAATTTCCCTGCCAAGCATAAAAACTTATAAATTAGAGTAACTTTATTTATAAAATCTTATGTCTTTCATAGTTTTAAATGAAAACAATCAATCATAAAGAGTCTGTGTATGTGGTATAAGGGTTTATAATGCATTCTGAAGTTACCACCTAAGTCACATAACTTTTTGAAGTTGTTTCCTTTATCAATAAAATAGAAATTGTAATAGTGCTTCTCTCATAAGGTGGTTGTGAATATTAAATGAGATAATTTATATAAAACATTTAGTGTAAGTAATCAGTAAATGTTGGCTGTTATTTTTTTAACCACAATAAAATTAAAAGAACTTTTTTACTTTAACATACTGTTTACAAGATTTTATGATTACTTTGATTCTTATTATTTTATTACTGTACTGTAATAGGAGGAGTCATATTGATATTTGAAGGAAGAGTTTTCTAGGCAGAAGGCCTAGCAAATGCAAAGGTCCTGAGGAGGTGACTCCAGGAGGCCAAGTGGCAGGACTATGGTAGAGTGTAACAGTGAGGTCAGAGGTAGAATAGGAGCTGATTTGTGTAGGGCTTTGCAGGTCTAGAACACACTAAAACCTTAGTCTTTCATTCTGAGTAAGATGGGAGAGATTTGTTAAATTTCTTTATAACTTCTCATTGGGGATTTAGGGGAGGAGAAAAAACAAAATTGTGACATCACTGCCATGTATTTTTTTTTTAACCTTTGGAAGTCATGACATGTCAGATCATTGTAGCCTGCCTTCTTGTTGAAAACAAAGTATTAGAGAAGGTCTGGCATACTGACAGCCTGTATACTACTTAGCTGTGCTCCTTAAGGCTTAATTTGGGGGTGATGTGATTTCTTTCTTGAAAGCCATTTCCAGAGAATTCAAGATTAACCGTGCTTTTATGTTTACTTCAATTATTTAAAAAATATTTTTTATCACTTTTTTCCCCCCATGGAGATTGTTAAAATTCTTATTCACTGTTTCTTGTTCCTGGGGATTTTCAGAGAGTTTTGTTTGTTTGTTTGTTTTTGTTTTGTTTTGTTTTGTTTTAACCAAAACACAGAGAACTCTAAAAAGTTTCTCCTGTATAAAACAGATATGAGGTTCCTCCAAAGGGAAAGAAATCTCCCTTTTTATTCTTCAGGTGGTGGCTTACCACTCTTACTGCCATCCCAGTGTTACTGTGTGAAGCAATCTGAATTCTGGCGCTGCCCTGATAACACTGGAGATTCTCGCTGTTGCAGAGATAATTCCAGCACAGTGAGATTTAGGAGTAAGATTTATTAAAAGTATATTTTAGAAGTAGAAGGGCCATACTAAGGAAGGCTGTAGTCTTGTGTAATTTGGGAGGTGAAAAGATAAACTATATTAGAATACATTCCAAAGGAGGAGCAAGGAGGAAATGGATGGGTCTGTAATGATGGTATAATGAGGTTGAAGTTATGGGCAGGTTAGGGTAGTACTTTCTACATAAATGTTTGTGGCCAGACTAAACCAGCTATAGGTTTGTGATCCTCCAGTCCTTTGTCTCTGAGGATGCAGGAGTAATTCCTTATCATCATCTATAGAGTGTTCTCTGGAGGGTTTCATACAATATATGCACAATTACTTATAGTTTTTCATTCTATAGATCATGATAAGGAAATCTTTGGGTATAGACTTGAATACTAGTGGGTAATTTATATCAGGGTACACTTTTGTGTTAAATGGCAGGTCATTTTGCAATAATATGGGTAGACCTCGAGATAATCATGCTAAGCAAATTAAGCCAGACAGAAAAAGTTGAAAATCGCATATTATCTCTTATATGTGGGATATAAACCTAAAAGCAATAAATGAGCAGGACAAACAGAGACTCATGAACATGGACACCAGAGGACTATAGACTAGTGGTTACTAGTGAGGTGGGGGAGGAAGGGGAGATAGATGGTGTAAAGGGCGTCAAATACACGGTTTAAGGGGAGAGTGAAGTGGGTAAAGGGGACCAAATATGTAGTAGCTGAAGGAAACTGGACTTTGGGTGGTAAACAATAAAATATACAGATGTAAAATGATAATGTACACCTGAAAATTATATAATTGTATCAACCAGTGTTACCCCAATAAACTTAATCGGAAATAAATAAATAAATAAATAAATAAATAAAGTAGCAGGTCTTAACAGTGTGTAAATATTTACAGTTTTCTCTCTATATTACTTTTCTTGCTCCATCTTTGCTTCTAGCATATTTAAACACTGTTTTTCTTTCTCAGTTCTTTCATCACTTTTTTTCCTCTCTAGTTCTGCCTCTGAAGTTAGCACATGGTATCTCTTGTCACCCTTCCCTAATCTACTCCTTGCTTTCTTTGTGATTTCTGTCTGGATTACTAATGTTGGATACCTACACTTGTACTTTTAAAAATCTTTATAGTTAATTATCAATTCCTCACTTCTCCTTCTAATCATTACTTTAGGCAGACTCTCTGTAATTACAAAATATCTGCATTGTTCTATTATATCAGGGGTCCCTGACCTCTGGACCATGGACTGGTACCGGTCTGTGGTCTGTTAGGAACCGGATTGTACAGAAGGAAGTGAGCAACGGGGAAGTGAGCAAAGCTGCATCTGTATTTGCAGGTACTCCCCAACACTAGCATCACCACCCCAGGCTCCACTTCAGATCATTAGATTTTCATAGGATCACTGGTCCCTGGTGCCAAAAAGTTTGAGACTGCTGTATTATGTCCACTGCTTTATACTTGTATTTTATAAATGTGGATCATCTAGTCTAAAACAAGATACATAATTTCCAGTGAACTATGAAGAGAGGTTCTTCCTCACAGCGTTCCATGTTAATACAGTACAAGGTGTTCATAGCGAATAATTCAGAACCTCCTAGTTGTCTCCTGGAATTTTTTCTCCATCCCCTTTTTGTTTTTATTGTCTTGTCTTCTCTTGTTCTTGTCCTTTCCTCCCTCTTCTTTTACCTTTTAACTCTGTCTCCCACCTTCCTCTCCCCGTTAAAAAAAACACTTATCTATATAATTTATTTAAATGTTATGTCTGCTTTTCTTACTTTTAGAATCAGAGAAGTTGACAGCTTTATATTTCTTTATCAGGTTATTTGGAAGCCTAATCAGGTTGTTTAAGATGTGGTGAGCTTTTGATATGAAAAAGATTATGTAAAATTATTTAATAATGTACTGTAGAGAAGGTATGAATCAGCAGGCATGTTTAACAGAAGGAGAGGATTGTGCTAGGTTGGTTGCTTGCTTGCTTTAGTCTCCAACTATAAGGCTGCCAAATTCCGAACAGTTGAAGACAGAGAGGAGTTAAGCTAAAAGGACACTGTGGGATTCCTAACTCCTGAAGTGAGATGTGAAATGTGGTCAAGTCTCTAAAGGTTCAACCTGTTTGGATAAGAGGTAGAACTTATGTCTTGCTTTATTTCAATAAAAGAATAAATTCTCTATAGTTTTTGAAAATTATTTTTTTAGGAAGTTGGAATGTGTTTTCCAGTATTTGCAGTACGGTATGAAGAGCTTAGATGGTTCAGCCAGGTGCTCTCCTGGATATAGACAATGAACTATGAGGGACTATAGTTCATTGGAAACCAGTGAAATTCAGTTTTATAGGAAATCGTTCAGAGATGTCAGTGCTATAGTATGTTTGCTGCTTGATTATGTAGCTGAGGTTACATCTGTTAACCTAAGAGATGATATAGGCTCTGGAGTGATTGTGACAGATTGAAAACAAAACAATATATTTTGGACCTGCATAGTTTTGGATTGCAGTTGCTCATACCCTGAGTCCCAAAGTTAAAACTGTTTTACATTCAATAATATTTAATAATGAAACCTTGTTTATTATTGTCACATCTTGCCCATTTCTTCATTCATGTTCTTTTTAAAATTTAAATTCATAATCAAGTTGTATTCCAAATTAATACAAATATGTGAGAAAGGGGACATTACAGATCAGCATGAAGATCATTTAAGAAATGATAATAGTGTAACTGGTTAAATTTAGAGCTTCAACTCATAGCAGTCATCAACATGATTCCATCTTAATAAATCGTTTAAAAACAAACAAAAAACCCTGGGATGATTTTTAGGAGCCTAGAACAAAATAGAAGTGAATTTCTGGTGGACTGAAAGTTTTTTTTCTATTAGAAGTATTTCAGAACAAACCAAAAAAATTTTTACTAATTAAAATCAAAAAGGAAAACCTTAAGTATTAAATTTTTGCACCTTCTAGTGTAAATTAAAAGACAAATTAGAACAGACTAAAATTGGAATGGTTATGCTGCTGTTAAAAATGTTCAAGGAGAGTAAAAGAATAAAATCTTTTTGTAGAATATTAGTGAGATAAAAGAGCAGCATAATTATGTAGTCTCACACACAACCAAACATACACACACACACACACACACCCTAATCTTAGAAAAAGCGAATGGGAGAAAAACACACCAAAATATTGCCTTTTAATGTTGGGAGTAGCGATATGGGTGATTTTCAAAATAACTTATTTTTTATGTATTTTTGAGCCTTTCTGAAAAAAGCAATTTACTTAAAAAAATATATTTTTAAATTGCTTACAGGATCAAGTCCAAGCACTTCATAATTTGTTTCCAGCTTGACTTTCCAGCTTATCTTCTCTGTCCTCCTTTTTCTTCACAGTGTGTCTACCAGGGATTAACAGTGCTTTTTACAAAATTTTACAAAAATTTTAATGTCAATACCTTCAACTTATTCCATTTCACTACATGGCCCACCACATCTTAATTGTATTAGGTCCAGCTGTATCACATGTTTAGACTGTATGCCTATCCCTGAAGGATTTCTTTCCTGTGAACCCCTTGCTTAATAGATGTTTTAGAGTATTAGTGTTCTTGTAAAGGATTGTTGTATAGTTTTCCATCTCTTTCCCTTGACTTTGGCTTTACCCATTAGTGATGATGCTTTGCTTTTCCTTTTGCATATTCAAAGATAGCTTTCAAGACCATAATTAATCTACCACAGTTTACTGTATTCTTTCCATTTTTCCTTCCTTTTTTACCTTATTCTTTCAGTATAGCACTTATCGCAATTTGCACATACTATGGTTTTTTTTCCTTTGTTTTTTGTTTTTTACTATGTGCATCTTTCTTTCCTACTAGATAACTGAGCCCCTGAGGAGCAACAGCCTTATCTTATTCATCTTTGTATTTCCCAGAGTGCTATGTTAGCATATATTTATGGCCTTAAAGTTGACTTAAATAATCACTTAGCACAGTCTGAAGCACTAGTCAGAAAGATGTTTTAGTCCACTTACCCATTTGCATTTCTTCTTGTTTGATATGTAATCTTAATGTACTGTTTTTTCATATCTTAAAAGCAAACCATGTTAATTGCAGAAAATGTAAAAAGCAAAAAAGAATTTATTTCCACTATTTATAAAGCGTGTTTCTTTTGATTCTTTTTTTCTATAAACAACTTTTTTGTTAGTTTTGGTCTATTTTAAATCATACTGTATAATATATCCTTCCTTACTATCTATCTACTCATTCATTCAACAGATAATAAGAAGTATCTGTTATTATGCAGGTATTTTTTTAGAACTTGGGTTATATCAGTAAACAAAATAGTAAAAAATTTCTGCTTTCATAAAGCTTGCATTTTAGTGAAGGGAGACATAATAAAAAATAAATAAAATGTATGTGCTATGTGATATAATGGTAAATTCTCTAAAGAAAAGCAAAGCAGGAAAAGAAGGAGTATATATGTCAGCGAGAAGATGACAATTTTAAATAGGTTGGTCAAGGGACACTCACCAGCATAACATTTGAATAAAGACCTGAATTTATGGAGTAAACAGGTACATATATGAACATAAAGTATTTATAATGGTAGAACCTAAATATCCAACAAAAAGAGAATGCTTATTATTTTAAAATTATTATCAAGATTCTATCGCATAGCCATAAAGAGAGCCATAAGAGTTGCCAGTTAATTAATAATGACTTGGGGAAAATGCCCACTATGCATTGTTAACCTGGCAAAACAAATATAAAACTCATTTCACCCTAATTTTAGAAAAGATTTTTATACACTTGTATATATACAAATACATGAATATAACTAGAAGAAAATATACCAGAAGTTAGTAGAAGTCGTCTGTGGGCTGTGATCTTGGTTTAATTTTTTTTTAATTTTTATTGCTCAGATTTCTTAATGATTATATGTTATAATTTTTAAAAGGCTTAAAAATTAATTTTGATACATCTTAATTTTCAGGTCCTACCATAATGGAGCAATGGGTAATGATTGAGCTTATCCTTTCTCCATAATCAACTCTAAAACTGGATAAAATATATGAAGTAACTGGAGCTTTTCTTAGCATTAGAGATCAAAGCATAATGCTGTGATATTTTATTACATTTTTTTTAAACAAATAGTTTTTATATGTTATTTTTTTCAGCATGCAGTTTCCACTTTTCATGTGTAGTATAGAATAGAGGGGGTTTTGTATTTATAAAAATGTATTTTGTATATATAATAGAGGTTTTTTAAACCAAGAGTTGACTAGCTAATTTACCCAGAAAATATTGTTTGCTCACCTACTATGAAAAGCATAATTTATTTCTGAAAATACAATGGGAAATCAGTTAGACTATGCCTGGCGTTGCTTTTTCTTCTTCATTTAACCTGTTAACCCCCTTTACCGGTTTTTCCCACCTCTACCTGCTGCTTCTGGCCACCACCAATCTGTTCTCTTAGCTTTTTTCTTTTAATATTCCACATGTAAGAGAGATCATACATTATTTGTCTTTGTCTGATTTATTTCACTTAGCATAATACCTTCAGGGTACATCCATGTTGTCACAAATGTCAAGATTTCATTCTTTTTTATGGCTAAATAATACTCCATCACATATATCACAATTTCTTTATCCATTTATCCAACTTTGGTTGTTTCCATCTCTTGGCTATTATAAATAATGCTGCAGTGAACATGGGAGTGTATGTATCTTTATGAGTTAATGTTTTTGTTTTCTTTGGATAAATACTCAGAAGTTGAATTGCTGGATCATATTGGAATTACATTACCAATTTATAGTCCCACCAACAGTACAGAAGAGTTCCCTTTTCACAACATCCTCACCAGCATTTGTTATCTTCTGTCATTTTGATAATAGCCATTTTAACAGGTATGAGACGATATCTTATTGTGGTTTAGCTTTGCATTTCCCTGATAATTAATGATGTTGAACATCTTTTCATGTATGTGGTGGCCATCTGTATGTCTTCTTTGGAAGAATGTCTATTGAGAACATCTGCCCATTTTTTAATTGTATCGTTTGGCTTCTTGTAAGGGCTCTGATCCTTAAGAAAAAGAAAATCCAAGAGGCAAACTCACTCTGGCTTTCCAAACTGCAGCTCATGGAAGTAGAGCCCAAACAGAGACCAGAAATCTAGCATGATGGAGGAAGCAGTGATTGGAGTGCATGGCTGCTGAAGCAACTGGAATTTGGAATACTAGAAAGGAAGGAGGTTCTTTGAGAAAGAACTTCAGAAATCTCTTTGTTCCTGCCTTCCTCCTTGTACAGTAATGACTGAGATTTAATCTAATCTTTCCCTATACTTTCCCTAAAAGAAGAGTCCTAAGGAGTACTTCAGCAATTTACTGAGTACTGCCTATTGTCCACATCAATAGTCTCTTAGGTGTTAAAACAAAAACAGAAGAAACATAGTGTCCCTAGGCTGTGAATAGCCCATTTGGAAAATTGCAGCTGAGGCAATGCACTGGCAGTCTTATGAACTGGGAGACTGGAGAAAATAGTGAGCCTGGTTTATAGCACTGTAGCATCTAGAAGGAAGGAGGGATAACAAAATAGAGTACAGTTATTCTCCACTTGGGAAGGAAGTAGATACCAAACATTAATAGTATGTGTAGTGAGCAATAAGAAGGCTCTAACCACTTCCATCTGCCAAATAGTCAAGGAACAGATCATTCCAATCTTAAACAAATTCAGAAATTAGAAAAAGAGAGAATACTCTGTGGTTATTATAAAATATGTTAAACTCTTTTGGTACTCTTCGAAAGATGGAGCCTAATTCCCTACCCTTGAATGTGGGCTGGACCTAATGATGCAATTCTAAAAGAAAAAAAAAAAAGCAGAAGTGAGGGTGTGTGACTTTAGAGAATAGTTCATTAAAGGCACTGCAGCCTCTTGCTCACTCTGTTGTATTACCCATACTTGGAGAAGCCAGCTATTTATCATGAGGACACTCAAGCCTTTGGAGTGACTTATGGGATGAGGAACAGCATATGAGTGGGACATCTTGAAAGTGGATACTGCAGCCCCTGCTGACATCCTCCATGAAACCTGATGAGGAACCTTTATACAGAATCCACCCACTAAGCCACTCCCAAGTTTCTGACACACAAACTGTTAGATAACAGATGTTTGTTGGGTTAAACCACTAAATTTTTAGGCAATAGCTAATACACACTCCTGCTCGTTTTGTGAAGATAATATAACCTTGGCATCCAAACCAGATAGAATATAAAAATAGCCTTTAATACTATCCCACTCAAACATAAGAACAGAAAATCCAAAACAAAAATTAGAAAATTGAAGCCAAAAAAAGTTTGTAAAAGGTAATATATCTGAGCCAGCTTGAGTTTGTTACGGGATACAAATTTAATCCATTAGAAATTTATTCATATAATTTACCACTTTATCAAATGAAGGAAGACATTTGATTATGTGAATTGATGCAGGAAAAGAATTTTATTAACATTCAATATCTGTTTATGATAAAACTCTTACTTAGCAAGGTGTGTAGGAATAGAACTTCCTTAACTTGGTAAAGGCTATCTGTAAAGAAACTAGAAAACTTATCTATTAGTGAAAAAGATTTAAAACATCCTTTTAAAATTAGAAACAAAATAGGGAATGCTTAGTATCACTCTTATCCACATTGTACAGAGTTCTTGGCACATTCAGAAATAAAAACATAAAAGTAATAAAAGGAATAGTTAAAGGAAGAAACAAACTTAATATATTTATATATATATAGAAAACAATCTTCATAAAAATCACTGAAATCATTAAGATAGTCTAACAAAAGTCATTCACATTTGTATATATAACAAGAATTTTGTGTAAAATTTGTACATAAAATGTAAGATTTAACTTAAAAATATATTCAGTAACAAAAATAAATAGGTTTTTGTAAATCTAAAGATGTGTAAACTTAAAAAAAAATTTAACAACATTATTGAGGATTTTTAGACCTAAATAAATAAACATACCATGTTTGTTGAAATAAAGACTATAAGAATTTAAAATTTTTATTTTAAATTTTCTTGGCATACAGTATTATAATAATTTCAGGTTTGCAGCATAGTGGTTAGGCATTTATATAACTATGAAGTTATCCTCCAAGAAGCGTAGTACCTACCTGGCACCATGACAGGTAGTTAATACAATATTATTGACTATATTCTCTATGCTATACTTTACATCCCTGTGACTGTTTTGTAGCTGCCAGTTTGTACTTCCTAATTCCTTCACTTTTTCCATCAGTCCCCCAAGATTTTCACATTTCATGGCAAATAAGTCTACAGATTCAGTGCAGTTTTAATCAAAATAATGTTTTTCAGTAAACCATGTGATCTGATTTTAAGCTTTTCATGGAATACAAAATGGCCTAGAATAGCCAAGATGCTCTTAAAGAAGGAAGGACAAAGTTAAAGAACTTGCAATACCAAATGCCACAACCAGTAGAATTATGACTGCAGAATTAATGGCATAAGGGTTCCAGCTTCTCCATATCCTTGCCAATATGTATTTTGTTCCACTTTTTGATAATAACCATCCTAATAGCTATGAGGTGGTATCTCATTTTTTTTACCCATGGACTTCTAATTGCTTTAGCATCATTTTTGAAAATCTGCCTTTCCTCCCTTAAGCTGCTTTTGCATCTTTGTCAAAAATCAGTTGAGCATACCTGAATGGGTCTATTTCGAGGTTTTCTGTTGATTTTTGTGTCTTTCACTCTACCAGTATAATGGTAATACCAGCTTCATAACATGAAGTGGGAAGTTTTCCCTCCTATTCTGTTTTTTGGAAAGATTGTGCAGAATTGGTGTTAGTTATTAAACATTTAGTAGAATTTTCTAGCACTTCTGAGCATTTATATTTAATTCTAACATTTTGTTAATCTTGTGTCAACATAATGAAAGTTGAAAAGGTAAGTCACAAACAGATATTTGTAACACAACTGAAAGATAGCTATTTGAAATATATAAGGAAGTTCTACAGATTACTAAGAAAGACATAAGCAGATAAATTTGAGTAAAAAGCATAATCAGGCATTTCATGAAAAGGAAACATGTAAGAAAAGCACACACACTAGAACTTTCGTTGTCAGTGCTCGGGGAAAGGCAAATCAAGATGATCTTTTTATACCTGCTAGATTGGCAAAAATTAATCGTCTCCTACTATTGGCAATTACAACTATCTGTCCTGAATACTTTGTTACCATTACCTTCATTTTGTGTTTTCTGTCCTTTGATCATGTTGTAGGAGCATTTAATACAGATTTGGGATTTGTAGAGATCACAGAATACTTTTTGATGTGTGTTCTTTGTTTTACCAATGACACCCTCCACAAGCCAAAGAAAAGTCTTCCTTTGGGGAATTAACTCTCTTTTTGCTTTTATTGTCTTAATTGGTACTCTTACAGGTTTTTTGATCTCTTGTTTCCAGATGATGTAGCTGTTTGAGATATTTCTATATACATTAATTATTCTCATTGTTCTGTTACTTGTTTAACTTTGTGCTGTAAAGTTCACAAAATTCATAAACATGCCTAGTTTCAACTGCAGCAACTTTAGAATTAGATGAATCACTCCCCATTGATTTTATAACATTTCTTTCTCTGTTAGTCTATAGTATAGGACCAGTATAAGATTATAAGATTTTTTGTAGGATTTTAATTAATATTTATTTCATAGTCATTATTACTTGAATGTAGGAATAGAGTGGGTATTAGAGCTTTACAGACAGATCATTACCTTTTATACTTGAACAAATCAAAGAGGTGTTTCGGATAATTTTGTCCTTAGAGTTTATGTTAGAATGTGTTCTTAGGAACTAGACCTTAAGGCTAGCCCAGCAATATAGTCTTTTCTTAAAGCCCTCACCAGTACTCTAGCATTGGTTCTCCCTAGGGTTATGGGAGTAGTCTCATTATTTTCCAGTTTGGGATACTAGTTCCTCAAGATGATCCGTGAAAATAAAATTTCTGTGTTAAATTAGTTGGGAAATACTGTGTACTACAGCCCTCTTTTTAACTCACTCTAAAATGGACACTGTGCATGAAAGCACATTAAGATTTATAAATAAATACAAATAAATAAAAAATAAAAAGATTTATAAATAGTTCTACATTATAAGGATTGGGGAACTTAGAATATGTTTAATTTTATTTAATTCAGCAATTACTAAATTTACTTGAATATTGGCTACTTTTCCCATGGAATACCTACTTATATTGGGACAAACAGCTCTCACAAAATTCAACTCTGGTCACTGATGTATACTAACTTCGCAGTTCTCTATTCCAGATGGTGAGATGTTCTAGCTATTCCAGATGGCAGCCTTCAGACATTTTCATACTCCTTTATACTTGACAACTATGTTTTGCCTATGTTAACAATATAATCCCTTAGTGACTACAGCATATAAATGTTTTATCATCTTTGCCTATGATTTTTGGTTTTAAGTGAAAGACACTAGGATATTAGCTTAGTGACTTTGGGGGTAGCAGTCGAAATATCTGGATACTGATCACTTTACTAGTAAAATCTAGGACAGAATTATGCATGTATCATGATTGAAAGTAGTCTACCCAAGGGATGATAGTTTAATATACTTAAGGAGTAAATCCAATAATTAAAGAATAGCAGATGACCTCTTTTGTCTGCATGCTCAGCTCTGAATCAGTCATCGAACTTTTTTTACACTTTTAAGAATAGCCCATGAAACATACTGTGCCATAATCCTACACTGTCAAGTAATACTAGCCACTATTACATGTGGCTATTGAGTACTTGAAAAGTGGCTAAATCATATTGAGATGTTGCTAAATATAAAATACATAGTAGATTTCAAAGACTTAGTAAGAAAAAAAGAATCTAAAATATTTCAATAGCTTTTATATTTATTATATATTGAAGTGGTAATATTTTTCTTAATAATAAAATATTTTATTAAAATTAATTTCATTGCTTTGTAACTATTTAATATGACTACTAGCTAAATTAAAATTATGTGATTTGTATTATATTTCTTTTGGACAGTGTGACTGTAGACACTCTTCCCATTAATGTACAGGTTTTGGAGATTAAACCTCATTATTATTTTTTTGTGTGTGTGTGAAGTTCTCTGGTCCAGGGACAACTCTGTTTTTGTTTATGTTTTGAAAACTTTTGGCTTAAGATCAATTGATCCTTTATCCCATAAGTCTCTTTGAAGTATCCTAAGAAGAGATTAATACCAGACCTTCCAAAGTGGAATCATACTTTAGGCACAAGGAGAAAGATGAAAAACTCTAGACCTTTCGAATTATATCATCAATAAATTATTTTACCTATTTCCATTGATAACTTTTAACCTTTAAAACATATCAGCCTTCGCATCTTCCTGTCTAAAGCATCATTTGAATATTGAGTATTCTTTGATCTCCTTAGATAGCATTCTATTACATATGTTGGAACAACATTTTTAGATCAGGCACTCTCCGCTTTTGGTTCTTTTAGTGCTTTGGGGGAGAGAATTTTAATATTAACTATGAAATTGCTTTTCATGTTTGTTTACCTTTCATTATAATAAAAGTCCTGTGATTCTTGGGTTTAAATGGAGGACAGATAATAGGACATCGACCTTGGTGGCTTCATTATTTGGAACAGATACTGGGATACTGAACTCTACCTTAAATAGAATCTAGAGAAAAGCAGTAAGTTATATCTTAAGAGTAAAGCAAGTATACACAAAGGCCATTTCAACTTCAGATATTCTTGTAGCAGTTTACAAGACATTAAGTTTCCAATCTGCCTGTCAACATCATTGCCTGAGCCTGCCATCTTAGAGGAAATTTCATTTTAACTTTAGTCCTCTATAGCCTTCTTACTTTGGTTTCCTTCTTTTAGAATCTCAGTTAAGCATCTAATATAAATTCCATAGGTTGGTTTAATGCTCTTCAGTTTGAAAAGACTTAAACACATACTGGTGTAAATTTGTTGGTGACACATAAAGTTCTGCCTTATCTCTGACCCAGCTTTCTGTAAAATACGAATATACTAAGCTGTGTGGCTGTATAACTTTTTCAGAAGATATGAAATAGGGAAAAAAGAGTAATTCTTCCCTCTGGGCTATCCACATGATTCTGTCCTCTTTTAGTTTGTTTTTAAATGTTTTATATGTTTATTATAAAAATTCAAACAAGAAGTAGAAAAGACTTTTAAAAGTTTGAAAATAAAGTAAAACCTCTCAAAATTTCATTTCCTAAAGAGAGTTATCTTTATAGGTCTCTATGTGTATGCATCTACCTTGTTCGCTGTTACCTGTTCTATACACCAGTTGAATTTGCCTGTGTTTGGAACCTGAGGCTGCCTCTGCAGATCAGCACTAGAGGGCATTGAAGCCCAGCGAAGAGTGAATGACTTGGGAGCTGGCCAAAACCTTCATCCAGCTCACTTACTGAGAATACCTAACATTTTTTGGAGAAAGAAGTTCCAAGATGATGAGAACAGGGCTCAGATGTTCTTAATTAAAAATCCAATGTAAAATAGAGGCATGATTATCAAGTATATAGTAGCATTGTTAGTGGATAATGAGACCAAATAAAAATCATCATGTGACTTTGCACAAGTCATTTAACATTTTTGACCCTCAGTTTCCTTACTGTAAATAAAAGGGTTCAACTAGATTTAGTTTCATTAAACATTTACTAAGAATCTGTTACTTGTTCGTTATTACAATAATGACATTCGTATAAATCCTCTTTATCTTTAATCATGTTTGATCTTTACAGAAAACTTTGGAAGATGTGTCATATCTCTCAAGAAAAAAACAGTTCATCCAAGTACAGGTATATAGCCAATAGTGGCAAAATGGTCATTCTTTCTTTCAAAAACCATTTTTTTCTTGCTACATATAAGTATAGCTATATGAATAATCCACTAAAAAAAGTAGCAATTTCTTAATATTAGCAAGTGTACAGTCATTGCTGAAATTTCCATGTATCATTTTTCTTGTTTGCTTTTTTTCATAGTTTGCTTGAATCAGTATTCGTACATTGCTATAGATTGATATCTCATAATCTACCGGTCTTTTTAATTTTGTTGTTGTTGTTGTTGTTGCTGTTGTTGAAACTGTATCATCTATCCTCTGGAGTTTCCCACAATCTGGATTTTGTTGATTTCATTCCCATGGTGCTATCAATCATCTCTCTTCTTTTCTATTTCCTACATATTGGTAGTTAGATATAGATATGGTTCAATATGTAGACATGGTTCAGTTTTTCTAACACGAATACTTCATAGGCTGTTGTGTATTCTATCATGATGCTAGGCCTCATTTTACTCTTATGGAACATACTTCCTCAGCTATTCTGAGCAAGAATTGGGAAGCTATTATTCTGTTGAGGACTCCTAAAGCAAAAGTCATTCTAGGTCCCATTCTTTTCCTTTGTTTTTTATTGTATGTATCTCCTTCCCCATTTGACTTTCAAGTTAGAGATCGTTGGGAAAAAACTATCATCCACCTGTTGTATATTCTTGGATTACTTAGTTAATGACTCTTCTGAATAGTAAATGCAGCATGTCTTTAAAACAGCTTTTCTGATCTGTCTAGGTTTCCTATGGTGCACATAGCCCCCTTTACTGCATGAAAAATTCAGCTAGAATTGCTTTATCAAATTCTTGGTATATCTTAACCCCTTAGACCTAGGCTTTTGTGAATATTCTGCAAAAATTTAACATAATTAGCAAGTGATATATATAAAACATCTCAGTTTTCTAGATTTTTGAACCAGTTCGTCATCAGCAAGGCCATATTGCATCCTGAGAAAGGAGAAAGCAGAGTCAGTACCTATAAGCAGTATCTTTGCCTCCCGCATTTCAGAGTTCTGGAAAACCCATTTTTCTTCAGTCTATCCCCTGAATCTGTTTAATACACTTTGACTTTCATGGTTGTGATACTTAAGTTTATATCAAGGACCATGATTCGAATACTTTTTCCCATATTTCCATTTCTTCCTTACGTTCATTTTTCCCTTCTCTTCCCTCCATCTCAGCTTTTACTTACCACAAATTTATAATGGCCTAATATGTACCAGGAAAAGTGCTAGAGTTAGGAAACAGATTAACAAAACGTGGGCCTTGTTTACAAGGAAAAGGATGGACCTCTGGGATCTTTGGTTATCTATATGAAAGAGGAGAAAACCACACATCACACATAGCATCCAGGGAAATTCAACCACCAGATGTGAAAAGCAAAACATTTGAAGAAAGTAAATTTTTGTGACTTCACAATAAGGAAGAATTTTTTAAAACAACACATCAAAAGCACTTCTCATGAAGAACAATATTAATAAATTTGATCATATTAAAATAAAAGTTTTCTATAAAGCAATGAACACCATAAAAAGAAAAACAAATTTCAGATGGGAGAAGATATTTACACTTCAAATAATTTGCAAAGAATTAGTCTCGAAAGTATAAAAAAGACATAAAATAATAATAAGGTAAGCAACTAAGTATAAAATGGATAAAGGATATGAGTAGGCAATTCACAGAATAAATGTTAGTGGTCAGTAAACGTGTAAAGATGTTCAACCTCACCAGTAGAGGAATGCATATTAAAATAACAGATTATTTCACATACATCAGATTGGCAAAAGTCCATTCATTACCAGATCTTGGAGAGGAAAGAAATCATTTCATACACAGCTGATAGAGTATACTTTGAAGAGTAATTGAGCAGTAATAGAAAGTTAAAGTCAGCATACCAGAATTCCCTTGGCAAGGTTTGTGTAGGTATGTTTGTGTATGTATCTATTTGAGAAAAAGTTTGGCAATGTGTATAGCAAGATCTGTGTGCCAGATATTTGGTGCAATATTGTGTATTACAGTATAGAGTTGGAAACACTGTAATAGAGTCCATTAATGAAAGAATGTATAAATAAAAAGTGGTATGTTCAAACAATAGAATACTATGTGTTTTGGTTTGCTAGAGCTCTGGTAACAAAGTGCCATAGACTATGTATCTTAAACAACAGAAATTTATTTTCACACATTTCTGGAGGCTACAAGTCCAAGATCAAGGTGTTGGCAGAGCTGATCCCCCTTCTGAGGGATATGAGGGAAGAATCTCTTCCAAGTTGCTCTTTTTAGCTTGTAGATGGCCTTCTCCCTGTCTCCCTGTCTCGTCATACCATCTTTTCTTTGTGTGTGTCTGTGTCCACATTTCCCTTTTTTTATAAGCACATCAGTCAGAGTCTGCCCAAATAATTTGATTGCCTCTGTAAAGACCTTATTCCCAAACAAGGACACATTCTGAGGTACTGAGGATTAGGGCTTCAACATGTGAATTTGGGGGTGGGAGGGACACGATTTAACCCATAACACTGTGTTCCAGCTAAAATAGATAAACTAGAACAAATCAAAATAGATAAACTTCTAAAGCCTATTAATTTAAAGGAAATAAAGGTACAGTGATATATGCCTCCTAACTCTATGTCTGTCAAGTAAACAAACTTTATATTGCTTATGGATATACTCAACATTTATATTAAAAATATAATCATTCATAGGAATGGTAAAGAGCAACTTCTGCATAGTGGCCACCATTGAGAAAAGAAGGGTGAAATGATATTGGGAAAGGGCCCAGAGAGGTTTCAGTTTTTTTTCCATAAAGTTTTCTTAAGGGGAAAAAAAAGGCAAAATGTTTAGATTTATTCAAACTGACTGGCAGATACATAAGTATTATATTATTCTTGATAACTTTCCCATATACTTGCAACTTGGTTATTTTAAAGTAAGAGAAAATATTAGCTATTGAACGGAATAATGTCACTAAGAAGTTGAAAGTTTAATTTTAATAATTGAATAATTAAATAATAGGCAAAAGTTACCTGGTGATAGAGTTAATTCCGGTTGAAATTACTTTTAATGTTCAAAGCTACAAAATGAGTAATAAATTAACAAACATAATATTCTTGTGAAAAGTAAGAAGTTCACTTTTGATAAGTAAAAAAGGTTGAATTTTTGAAATGACTCAATTTTAGAACATTGCACTGGGTAGGTATATGAGGGAACTTCTTATGTGACTTAACACACAGCATATGAATGACTTTGTTCTCTATAGTCTAGAGCAGTGGCTCTCAACTAGGAATGTCTGATAATATGCGGGCCATTTTTGGTTGTCAGAATGTCTACTGACTTTTAGTGGATAGCATCCAGTAATGCCAAATACCTGTAATGCATAGACAGACTCACCAGCAAATATCAGTGCGCCTTTGAGAAACATTGGTCTACATGCTAATTTCTATTCAAAGATGATCCCTCGAAAGTTTTTAGGAGCAGGCAAGAACTATGAACAATTACTTTAAAAAGCATTTTGGGTTATCGAAAGAAACAATTGGTACTTTGTTGATGAGGCACTGGTAGTATCTGATGATTCTTTCTTAGTTTTATGATCACATTTATTTTTCATTGAGGTAATATTTATGTAACAAAATTAACCACTTAAAGTATACAGTTAAGTGATATTCAGTACATTCACAATGTTACGTAACTATCACCTTGATCTAGTTCCAGAAATTTCATCACCCCAAGGTGAAACCCCATATGCATTTAGCAGTCACCCCCCGTTCACCTGTCCCCTAAGTCCCTGCAGCGACCAGTCTTCTTTCTGTCTTTTTGGATGTAGATATTCTGGATATTTCATGTATATGCATTCATACAATATATGACTTTATGTCTGCCTTCTCTTAGAACTTTTTTTGAGATGAATCCATGTTTTAGCATGTATTAGTACTTCATTCCTTACTGTTGCTGATTAATATTCCATTGTATGGATATACACCATTTTGTTTATACATTCATTGCATTGATGTACGTTGGGATTGTTTCCACTTTTTGACTCTTGTGAACAGTGCATCTATGAAAATTCATATACATGTTTTTATCAAAATACTTATTTTCATTTCTTTGGGTATATGCCTAGGAGAAGAATTGCTGGATCATGTGTAATTCTATGTTTAACTTTTTGAGGAAACACCAAACTTTTTCCACAGCAGCTATATTATCTAACATTCCCACCAGCAGTGTACAAATGATTCTAATTTCCCCCCAACCTCACCAACAGATTCCAGTTATTTTTAAGACAACATACTAAGTAAATGAATCAAAAAGTCCAGATAGTGGGATTTAAGGTAGTTTTTGTTTCCTTTTAAAAATTTTTATACCTTTCAGTCTTTATAGAATTAGCCTCTGTTACTATGGTTATTATTTTTTTTTAATGTAAAATTGTGTTCTCATTTGAGTAAACTAAAATGCTTAACATTCGTTTTGGACAGGTATAAGGTAAAAATGTTTTACTGTGATGGACTGTGAGTTGAGTCATAATCCACAAAAAAGATCTGAAGTCAATATATTTTTAACAGAATTATTTAATGGGAGAGGAAGCTAAGAGTTTGATTTATCCTGGCAAGGCTAGAATGCAAGAGCTTCTTACATCTGATATATTACACTGAACCTCCCCATAGATTTTCCGTGGGTGAGGTCTATTCACAGATCTCTATTTCTGCAACACAAGAGTTTTGAGTCAAGTATAGAGGGTTTATGAGTCATTCTGAATTCAGATATGGGGACTCCAAATAAAGGTAGAGCTAGTATTGAACTTTTTGATAGAGGCCAAACCTGGTGTTTGAAAGAATAAGTGGGCATCTCAGAATGGTATCTGCAATAAACAAATAGTTTATTTGTTGAAACCAGGGTGACAGAGGTTCTGAAATCTTCCTAGCATGTAGTCTCTAAATGTCCTTTTAGGCATACTTACCATGTTTTATATGCTGTGTATGGTTGGCCCATGACTGTTAATTTATTTATTATATTTAAGTCTGAAAGAAGGGAAATATTAAATGGTATTTTTGTGAAGTTTTTCTGTGGGGTAAAATAGGCTTAGATTAAGCTGTTTTTTTTTTTTTTTTTAATCACATGCTTTCTAAATTTACTCTGTCTCTCTTGTGTGTTCCCCAGGAAGTAAGAATTTTTCCCTAGCTTCACTATGTAATTTGATTTAAGGAAAACAAAATATGCTTTCTCAAATTGTATATCTCTTCCTTAAATTGTTATATGCTCTCTTCGTTGGTATATTCTCTCTTTCCCCTACTCCATTATGACCATCTAACTTGAGATGCAAAAGCCTGAATGGAAAGATTTGGAAGATAAATGGTTACCATGTTCCATAAACTTAGTAGTTACAATACCAAAGCAAAATTAATGATTTTTAAAAATCTAATACCAAAATATAGGAATGATACTGTTAAAATTTCTATGAAAGTAATATTTTTTTAAAAAATTCAGTGAGACCAGACATTCACTGCATATCAGATATAATCAGCAACAAAATTTAATGTATATTTAATGTCTATTTAGAAAATATAAAAAAACATAGAATATTAAAATTCAACACACACTATCATTTGAACATGTTATTTTTATATAAAATTAACAAAATAGTTTTAGTCAAAAGGAAAAATGAATATTTAAATGAAATATTAAAAAGTCAGATTTCTGTCTCTTTAAAGTTCAATCTCAAATGTGCATGTTACTCATTTTTGCACAGTGAGTGTATTTTTGTGCTTTTTTTTTCTGCTGCTGAAAAAGTTTTATTAAACTTAGTCGAAGTAATGATGGAAATATAATTATAATTCCAAATATGTTCATAGATAACCAGTATCTTGCTTGATAACTTTGAATTTTTTAATTTAAAATTCTCTACATTTAATTTTCACTTTTGTTGGAAGTTTTAGATGCTCATAATTTAATGAGTTTAAAAGGTCTTTTAAGCCTTGCTAAGAACCACTAAACTCATTGCCTGCAGGCAAGTGAAATAAATACCCCCTATCTTTTCTTTTGCTCTCTCATCTCCTTCCAGTGACTAATATTGGCCCACTGGATACAAGAAGGGAAGGGAGCCATATATATACACAATGCCAGCTTCCTTGGTTATTGTAAAGGATGGGAATCCCCATGATGGGCTGACAGCTGAGGACCTTTTGCTGAATGCACTTTCAGCAGATAGAGGACAAAGTCCTTCTTTCTTGAAAAGAGAAAATGGGCAGTATATTACAAAGTCCATACATACTCTTTCAAAATTAACAGCAGCCTAATCCCAAGACAGCCACTTTTTCTAATTTTTCTTTTACCATAGATTAATTTCTGGAATTTCATACATGTGAAATCGTACATAATGAACTTTTCTTGGTGGTATCTTTGGCTCAGTAAAATGTATACTAGATTTATTCATGTTATTCTGTGTATTAGAGTTGGGATTTTTTAAATTGCTGAGTGGTATTCCATTCCATGAAACTACCATGTTTTTATTTATATTTATATTGACGATCATTAGAATTGACTAAAGATTCTGTGAACATTCTTATACAGTCTGTTTTGTAGACAGTTTCATTTCTTTTGGATAACCTAGGAGCAGAATTTCTGTGTTATAGGGTAGATTTTTATTTAACTACCCCATTCTTCCAAAGCAGTTTTAACCTTTTACATTTTCACCAGGAGTGTATGATAGTTGTAGTCGCTCTAAATTCTTGTGAATTTTGGTGTTTTCAGTTGTAACCATCTTATTGAGTATATATTAATATATCACTTTGATTTTGATTTACATTTTCTTAAAGACTAATGCTGTTGAACATCTTTTCGTGTGCTTATTGGACATTTGTATGTTATTTCTTTGTGAATTATCTATTCCAGTGGTTTGCTCATTTATTAATTGGATTACCTGTCTTTATGATTGACTTGTAAGAATTCATTATATATTCTGGTCTTTTATCAGATATATGTTTTGCAAATGTTTTCTTTTTGTTGGTAGCCTGTTTATTAATTGATGTCTTTTAATGAATAAAAGTTTATTTTCATTTTGATGGAGACTAATTTTTTGACTTTTTAAAAATGAGTATTGCTTCTGTATCCTAGGACATCTTTGTATATTTTCAGGTCATGATATTCTTCTATGATTTCTTCTAGGCACTTTATGGTTTAAGCTCTTATGGTTAATTTCATGATCCAACTCAAATTTTTCTGCAGACTGAGATATGTTTGTTTGTTTATAGATATATCCAGTTATTCCATCAGCCTTTGTTGAAAGGATTTTCCTTTATCCTTTGACTTGCTTTGGTACCTCTTTGCAAATCAGTTGACTAAACAGAAGTCAAATATCATTTATATCATCTTTTTATTGCATATAATGTTACTTTACTCTGGCTGCCTTAAGGTTTGCTTTTCATCCTTGTGTTTTCATCTCTTCGACTGTGATACATCTTTGTGTGGTTTCCTTATATAATCATCCTGCTTAGAGTTTGCTGAGCTTCTTGGATATGTAAGTTTATGTTTTTCATAAAATTTGAGGGAATTCTGGCCATTTATCATTAATTTTTCTGTCTCAGCTCTCATTTCCAGTTGTGCACAGTTAGACCACTTGATATTGTACTATAAATCTCTAAAGCTCTGTTTATTATTTTGAAAATCTTTTTCTTTCTTCTTTAGATTCAGTAAGATGTATTGATTTATTTTCAAGTTTAGTGACCATTTTTCTGCTGTATATGATTTCCTCTTAAGGTAACTCAATGAATTTTTCAAATTCAGATGTACTTTTTAGTTCTAGAATATCCTTTTTTTTAAAAAAAAAATAGCTTTCATATCTCAGCCGAGATTTCTCCCACATGTATATTTATTGTGACCATATTTTCCTTTAAATACTTGAAAATATTTATAATATTTGCTTTGACATCCTTGTCTGCTAATTCTGACATCTAATTCATTTAGGATTTGATTTCTGTAAACTGCCTTTTTTTTTTCCTTTTGACTCAGTCTCTTTTTCTTTTTATTTCTTCTAGTAGATTTTGCTTCTCTAAAGGGCATCATGGGTGGCATGTTGTAGATTTTGGATTATATCACTTTTCTCTGATGAGTGTTGGTTATTTTTCTGTTCTGGTAGACACTTAGCATGGCTGGGTTCAAACTGCCAGCATTATCTCTCCTGTAATAGGTACGGGTAGAAGTCTCAACTCAGATCTTTCCAACTTTCAACTATTTCTTTTTGCTGGAAACTTTGGCATCTTCTCCAGATGAAGGGTATCCAATTTTTTAGATATAGTTTATACAGAAATTTTGTGGCAACTTTCTTTCTGGGATTTCGTCTTTTTCTTTGCGGTGGGTCTGGAATCCCAAGACTTTGTCTTCTGGCTCCTCGAGACAGAGGATTTCTGCTTCAGTCCTGAGTGATCATTGTTGCCTGGGCGGATAAGTGCCCTCAGGCAACAGCCTTATAACTACAAATCTTACCCAGTACAGTTCCTTTCTTTTAAGGATTAATTCCTTGCAGTTACTGCCTACTTTTAGTCATTCTCTTTCATCTTAATGTTTGTTTTTATATTTTGTCCTCAGTGTGGGAAGTTTACTTCAACATAACTTCATTATCCAAAGCAGAACATTACATTATCGAAGGATTATTTTCATTGAGTCAGTCAAAGCATCCAATATTGACAGAATATTTTAAGAAATTGTAAAACACTCATTAAGTAGAATATTACAATACATATTAAAATTTTGAAACAAAACTTGGAAATAGAATAAGGATGTCAGCTGTCACTGCTACTCTTCACCATTAGACTAGAGATTTTCGCCAAAATAATTAGATAAGAAAAAAGATAAAGATTGGGAAAGAAGAAAAATATTTTAATTAATTGTAAGTGAAATTATTACCTACAAGAGACTCTACATACTAATAGAACTAATTAAGAGTTCAGGAAGACTGCTGAGTATAAAGTTAGCATAGAAAACTAACAGTTTTTTGGTTTTCTGTTTTTTGCACATGAGCAGAAACCAGTTTGAAACATAATGATAAGAAAGATACAATTCACAGTTCTATTTATAAGCTACCTAGGGCTCTTTCTAACAAAATGTATGGAGGAAATTATAAGACATTTTTATGGACAGGCAAAAATTAAAATTATCAATCTACTTCCTCAGTTCAATCTGTAATAATCAGCATAGTGCAATATAGATCTTAAGACATTTGTGGATTTGGAACAAATGAAAAACTCACCTAGAAAGTTAAAGGTCCAAGCATTATCAGGACTATTCTGCAAATGGTCAAGGATAGTCACACAGTCACATAACTAGACCTAATTTTTAAAGCACTATTAAATTCCAAATGTGATGTTGGCTGTGAGTTAGACAGGTAGATTAATAACAAAACAGAAAAAAAGCCAGAAACAGAGCCAAGTATATATAGAAATTTGACATAATGAAATGGAAACAATTGGCTTGCCAGATAGAAAAAATATATATTACACCATACTATACACAAGAATAAATTCTAATTAGAATAAAATAGGACAAAGAAAAGAATTAGATCAGAATAAAAAAAAGCTTAACTTTAGAAATTTTAGAATGAAATATAGAAAGTAACACCTTTGCTAAATAGGATTTAAGATTAAAAAAAAGTCATAAAGGAAGAAATAAACTTCTCAATCAAAAATTTCAATTTTACTAAATATTACTACTTACATTCAATAAGATCATTAACATATATCATTAACAAAATTAAGTATATGTAACAAAGGCTTCATATCCAGAACACATAAAGAACTACTATAATTTAATAAGAAATAGTCAACTCCACTTAAAAACAAGCAAAAGTTATGAACCAGCACTTTACAGAGAGGTGCTGGTTATTTATGGCCAATAAGCAGTTGAAAAGGTATACAGTATTGCTAGTAATTGGGAAAATGACAAATTTAATAAATTTTTCATATCTTTAGGCAAGTTTTTAATATATGTATTTTATGTATTATATATATATAAATTGGCAAGCATATATATTTGCACAAGGTTATAGGAAAATTGGGACTGTCATATACTGCTGTTTGAAGTATAAATTGATGCAAGTGTTTGGGAGAAAAATTTGGTAATATATAATAAAATTTAAAAGATACATCCACAAGCTCCAGAAAATTGCTTTCTAGATTTATAACTGAGAAATTTTTTCACATGCATACCAGAAGACATGTACAAAGACATGTGTTGCAGCATTGTTTGTAGAAAAACTGGGAAGTACATAATTGACTTTCAATAAAATAATGAATAAATATGATATATTCATTCAGTGGAATACTTTTTAGTAGTTAAAGTGAGGTTATCAACATTAGATAGATGTCAAAAACAATGTTAAAGAAAAAGTTACAGAATATATTCAATGTAATGGCATTTATTTAAACATATCAAAGCTTCATTGAACAAGCATATGCTTATAGATATTTGTATGCCTAATACAAGCATCAAAATATCAACTGGGAAGGTTACATATAGGATTAGCATGGTAGTCTAGGAAGATAGGGAAGGATATGAGACTGGACAGAACAAAGGGGACTTAAACTTCATCTCTATCTTGTCTGTCCATCTCTATCTTAATACAAATATCTTCTATCTATATAGATATCTATATACCTATTATATAGATAGAATAGATATTTGAATTAAGAATGAAGTAAAAATAAAGGGCTAGATTATGTGATTGTCAAGGTTCATATCTAACTCAGAAGTGCTTTCATTTTATTTTATAAGTTTATTCTTTAAAAGGCTTTGACATGTACTTTTTAGAAATTTATCAAGTTGTTTGTGATAGGAAAACATAGTCATCCTCTTTAGATACCCCATAGAGCAGTCTGTTTCTGATAGAAGGGGAATATATTTAGATCCATAGTTTAAAAAATAGTCACATTTTCAATTTCTTATTAATTTCTCCAAAAGGCCTTTCTTAAATGGTCCCAGTCTTTCCAAAGATTTTTTTTTTTTCATGTGGGGACCAATTTTATTTTTTGTCACTTATTCAGTCAGTAGATTTTATGGAACACCTAACATGGTAGATGATAATACAGTAGTGAGCAAAACAGAGCCTTCTCTCATGAAGTTTAAATTCTAGCCAAGGATATCCGGTAAACATATGAATTAATAAAAATATACAATGACTGGTAGTTTAAGTGCAATAATGAAAAGTAAAGCAGGGTAAGAGGGATAGAGTGTTTTGTATGAGGAAGAGAAATACTGTCTGTAAAAGATGACATCAAGCAAAGTCACAAAGGAAATGAACAGATATATTATATTGGAGAAGAGTCTCCACAGAAAAAGCTAGTGCAAAGGCCCTGCCCCTATCTTGAGAAGCCAGTGTGGCAGCAGCTGAATAAGGTAGATTAGTAGGAGATTAAATTAGGTAGTGGAGGGCTGGATTTTGCAGGGCTTTGTTGTCCATGTTAAAGACTATGGAGCAAAGTCTGGGCTATTCTCTGCTAATGTGGTTTGAGCAGAGAATCACTCTGGCTGCTTTGTTGAGAATAATAGCCCGCAGGATTATTGGTGATGGGGTAAAGACAGAAGCAGGGAGATGAATTAGATTATTCTTTTTAGTCATTATGAACTTTGCAATTGAACTCAATTTAGTCATACTTTGTTTTTTAAAAAATGAAAATTAAAATCTAAGTACAGGTATAAAGTTTTGAGATTTTTGATTGCATTAACTAAAATGAGATTTAAATGCTGGATTTTACTTACTCTGAAGCTATATACAAAGGCAAATAATCTACTTTTTGACATTTGGCTCTAAAACTTTATGAAAAATAATTTGATTTGAAACATATTTTACAGATTGTATATAAACTACTTGTGGACTTTTGCATGATTTCATTGCATTTCACTTTATTGTGTTATAACAAAATCCAAATGACAGTTGTTATTTTATAGACTTCATTTATACTAGGTACATCATATTAAGAGTTCACTTATATTCAGTAGCTCAGTTAAATTGATGTATAGAGTTTAGCTGTGTTATTTATAAATGTATTTTTTCCTACAATTTATTACCATATTAATTAATCTTTATTATTACTTTTATGTCTAGATAATCCTTTCCCTGTATGTATGAGTATGTCTGTCTGTGTGTATGTCTGTGTACAATACAGAGAGGGCTGGATATTCTACTTTATTACAAGTCTTTAGAACTACAGATAATATTACATCATTATGGCTTTTAAATGCTAAACAAATCATTGTCCACAGTGGCAGGCATACAGTAAAAATCATAATTCAATGTAAATTGTGCTCTATTTCAAAGTATAATAGTATACCTGCACTTTTATATATCATTAAAAATTTGTTTATTCAGAACATCTGTTAGGATACAATGTAACAACGGGTTGACTGTAGCAGTGAATTCAAAAAATAATCTTTTGCTTTGGGATTGACTTTAGTACAGTGAATGAGAAATAGATCTTTGTTTTCCTTTGTGAAAAATGCAGTTTTAGGACATGATGCCTAATCTTAATAAGGAGTGTTACTTTTTTCATTGTAGGAAAGACTACCATATCTGTTTAAGAATATTTCAAAATTTAATATCATTCTTAATAACCTAACTTTTTTTTCTTTCAGCAAAACTGTACAATCTAAAGTGGACTGCATTTTGGTAAGTAAAATAACTAATCATAAATTTCTTTTGTAATAAGGTTTTACCACTATATAATATATTGTTTCTGAGTAAATATTTATTTTAAATATAATGCAATTTTAGTGAATAAAACTTGATATTTAATTACAACCCTAGGGGTGAACTGGCTGTAAGCTATCTACTTTCCTATATTTCATCAGTAATGAAATCACAATCTGAGGTAATTGCATGTTTTTGAAACTTACTGGCTTTTACTAAAGATCACTTAAACGTTTAGTAAAATGGATGTTTATTTTTATGTCCTAGTAACTCCAAAACATTTTTTAGAGATAAGATTTAAGATGTTTGATGGATTAGTTTCATTGTGATAGCATATATTATTATATTTGGGTTGCTAGACTTTAGGAATTAACACCATTATAATAGTTTAAATTTAGATTGTACTTACCGAGCTCTAAGAATTTGTTTAAATAAAAGTTTTTAAAATGCTTCTGTGGGTTAGTTTTTTTTTTGTGCTATAATATACTTTTGATGTTTGAGTTGATGGCTTTCAGGAATTAAGACACCATAATAGTTTAAATTTAGATTATGTTTGTAGTTCCGTAGGTCAGTTCTCTTAAACATGTGAGGAAAGAGGCATGCAGCTACTGACTTCTTTCATGAAATTTCTGCTGATGGAATATTCCCTAGGCTCTAGAACATTCAGTGACTCTACACTGTTAGATTCCCCCAAATATTATTGTATTTAGTTCTCTCTTTCTATTTGTGACATCAGGACTTCCTTATAAATTAACTTTTTTTTGTGGGGGGAGAGTCTTTAGTGTCTGATGTTGAAATACTGTTTGATACCTTATTAGCTAGCTGTTAGCTACTAGCTAGGTGAATAAATAGTAGTTCAAAGAAGAGGTAGTTTGATCAGTTCTCCTATTCTTTCTAACCTAATGATTGAGAAAGTGTGCTTAGGCAGGATGCTTTCATTTACTCTTTTATTTTTTTGCCTCACAACCATGTGAAATAAGTAATAGTAATCCTTTTTTACAAATGAAGAAATGGATGCTTTTGCATTTACTTCAAAAAAAGTTATTGAACACCTCCTGTCTGGCAATGCTAGCTAGCTATAAAGGTTACAAAATAAAAAATATATTTTCTTGCCCTCAAGAAATTCAGTCTGTTGTCAAAATATAGATTCGAGTGCTTTTAAGATGTAGGAAGGTGGTGACTGTCCAAGGTTTTGATTGAGATCGTGAATTTATAGATTATTTTGGGGGCAGTTGACATCTTAATGACAAGTCTTCTCCATGAACATGGTATAACTGTGTTAATTGGTTCTTTTATAATTTTTCTCGGCAGCGTTTTGTAGTGTTCTGTGTATAGGTTTTATGTATATTTTGCTTAAATATTCCTAAGTATTTTAAGATTTTGGTAGCTATTATGAATGACATTTAAAAATGTTATCTGTTTTATTGCTAATATTTATATTGACCTTGAAGTCTATAAATTTACTAATTTCACATATTAGCTTTATTAGCTTACATGGAGAGTCCTTTGGATTTTCTACCTACTCAATCATATTGTACATGAATAAAGGAAAGTTTAATTCCATTTCAATCTGAATGTCTTTTTATTATTTTTTTCATCTTATTGCACTACTAGGACTTCCAGGACATAGTTGAATAGAAATGATGAGAGTGGATTCCCTTTTCTTATTAATCTTAGGGGAAAATCATTTATTTGTTCACCTTACAATATTATGTTAGCAATATCTTTTTCATGGATGCTCCTTTCAAGTTGAGCATGTTCCCTTCTGTTGCTGTTTTGCTAAGGAGTTTTAATCATAAATACATGTTGGATTTTATCAAATTATTTTTTCTCACTTTTCAGAATAATCACATGGTACTTCTCTCTTGTTATTAATGTGGTAAATTATACTGATTCTTTTTTTTAAAAAGTAAACCATCCCTGAATTTCTGATGTAAACTCCACATGATACCTTATACTTCCATATGTTGCATTATATTTTCACATATTGTTACATTAGATTTGTAATTTTGTTAGTCTCATCTGTTAATTAAGGCTTCTGATCTTTCTTGTAATATCTTTTTCTGTTTTTGCTATCGGGATAATGCTAGCATTAAATAATGACACCTTCCTTCTCTGTTTTCTGAAGGAATTATTTTAAATTAATTAATTAATGATTATTTAAACATTTGATAGATTTTACTGGTGTAACCATCTGTGGAAAAGAATTTATAGGGCTATTAAATTCTATTTCTTAGTGTAGTTTTGTTATTTATATCTTTCAAGAAATTTTTTAATTTCTGCTTTATTACTGAATTTGTTAGATGTAATATTACCTCATTCTTTTTTTTATTTTACCTTATTATTCAAATATACAGTATATTGGTTAGACATTTATATAATTTATTACCTTATTCTTGACTGTATGATCTGTAGCAATTATCTTTCAATCCTGATAATGGCCATTTGAATCTTCTTTCATTTTTCTTGATCAGTTTAGCTAGAGGTTTAATTATTTTATTGTCCTTTCCTAATATAGCAAGTTTTGGCTTCACTGATTTTTTTCTTTATCAGTTTTTCATTTTTCTCTAATATGTATTGTTTATTTTCTTCTGTTTACTTTAGTTTCAATTTACTTTCATTTTTGTAGCTCCTAAAATAGGAAACTTTAACCTTTTTTTATAGCATTTTCATGCTATAAATTTTCCTCTAAACACTGGTTTAGCTGCATCCCATAAATATTATTATGTTGTGTTTTCACTGTTTAATTAATTTTTTTTTCTATTTTTCATCCTTATTTATTCTGGTACCCATGGGACCCTTAGATGTATGTTGATCAACTAACTTTCAAGTAGTTGAGTTTTGGCATCTTAGTGAATATTTCATATGTACTTGAAAAAATGTATTATTATTGTCATTGAATGAAATGTTCTTTATATATCAGGTCTAGTTTGTCTTTTTTCAAGGTTGATTTCCTTTTTACTTGTTATTTCTATTACTGAGAGGGAGGCTAAAATCTCTTACTTGTGCTTGTGAGGTTTTTTTGTTTTGTATATTTTTGTTCTCTGATCCTGTCAGATTTTGCTTCACGTATTAAAGCTGTTATTGGAGCATAAACAATTTTTCCATTTTTATCACCGCTAATATTCTTTGTTTTAAAGCCTACTTTATTTGATATTATCATACCCCCTCTATCTTATAATTAGTGCTTATTTGCATGGTATATCTTTTTCCACCTTTTTCTTTTAAGCAATCTGGGTCTTTATAGTTAAAGTGTTTTGTTGTTGTCGATGTCATATACTATGTCTTTCTTATCTAGTCTGACAAGCTTTGTCTTGTAATTACCTGTATATCAAATATATATATATATATCAAATATATATAATTTTTATGTGTCTTTAATTTCCCTTCATTTACCAAGAGTGTTTTTACTGGGGATAGAATTCTAGATAGTTGTTCTTTCAGCATTTTAGCAGTGGTGATCCATTTCTTCGGGCTTGCAAGGCCTCCATTGAGAAGTTTATAGACATTCATATCTTGTTTCCTTATATAGACAGCAGTTCCCTCTTATTGGTGCTTTTGCTTTCTGCCTTTCAGTTGCCTGAGGTCCAAAAAAATGTTAAATTGAAAATTCCAGAAATAAACAATTCATGTTTTAAATTGTGTCGTTCTGAGTAGCGTGATGAAATTTCTTGTAGTCTTGGTCTGTCTTGCTCAAGACATGAATCATCCCTTTGTCCAGCATATCTACCCTCTATAGGCTGCCTGCTTATTTTTCACTTTATAGCCATATTAGTTATCATAGTAACTGACGTGATATTGCGGTGCTTATGTTCAAGTAACGCTTGAACATAATATTGGCCCCAAAGCATGAGAATAGTAATGCTGGCAATTCGGATATGCCAAAGAGAAGTTGTAAAGTACTTCCTTTAAGTGACAAGGGTGAGTACAGAACAATAAGATCTTTTGAGAGAGAGAACAGATTAAGATAGCTTTTATTATAGTATATTGTTATAATTTTTTATTTATTATCAGTTATTGTTGATAATCTCGTGCTCAATTTATAAATTAAAATTCATCATAGGTATGTAAATATAGTATGTAAAATATAGTATGTAAAAAATATAGTATGTATAGGGTTCAGTACTATCTACAGTTTTCAGGCATCCACAGGAGATCTTGAAATGTGTTCCCTGCAGATAAGGGGGGGACTACTGTATGAATTCATTTTTTTCTCCTCTGGCTTTTTTAAAGATTACTTAGTAGTAGTTTTTAGAAATTTTATTATACTAACCTTAGTATATTTTTGTTGTTATTTTTGTCCTGCTTGTGGTTTATTAAGTCTCCTCAAACATGCGAGTTCATGTTTTTTTAATCAGTTTTTAAAAATTTCCAGCCATTCAGAACTTTTTCACTCCCTTTCTTTTCATCCTGGGACTCGAACTGTGCATATGTTACACTCCTCAGTATTTTCCCATGGGTTGCTAAGGCTATGTTTATTTATTTCTTTTTTTCACTTAATGTAGGACATTTTATGTTTCTTATCACATTTCTAATCTTTTCTTATCACATTTCTAATCTTTTCTGCTATAAATTCCATTCTGTAAATTACTCATTTTAGATTATTTTTTTTTTCAGTTTCTAGAAACTCCACCTGGTTATTTTTTTGTATCTTCCATTTTTCTCCTTATTAAATCCTTGGGTATGATTATAATACCTATTTTAAAGTCCTTGGTTGCTATTTATATTATTTCTGAGTCTTTTTATTTACTGATATTTTTGTTGCAATTATAAGTCATGTTTTTCTGCTTCTTTGCATATGTAGTCAATTTTAATTTAGTGTTTGTTTGTTTGTTTAGACTGAGTGGACTTTGTTCTCTTTCTTTAAAGTGTATGGATGATTTCTTGGTCTGCAGCTAATTACTTGTAGGTTGGTTTGATCCATTTGAGATTTTGTTTAAGCCTTGTTGGGGCAAGAATGGCATTTACTGTAGAGTTATTTTAGCTTTTTTACTAAAATGTTACCTCTGTAGTATCTGTGTTGCATTCCTTGAGTGTTCACTGAGATGTCTAAATTTTGTCTCATTAGAACTTGAACATGTCACTGCTATTTATAGTTTCCTGGTAGTTTTTTGTCCAGCCTCTTGGAGTTTTCCTCTGACCATACACATTTAAAATTCAGTAGTAGATTCCATATCTACCTAAAGATTTGTGTAGATTTTGAAGTTACTGTTTTATCTTCTTTCCTTTTACTTTGCTTTCTCAAACACTGAGCTCTGTCTCTTTAGCTCATCAGTACTGCATGGGTTCCCCCTCCCTGTACCACAGTTCATAAGTTGACTTCAGATGAAACTATCTCATTTGTTTCTTTATGAAAAAAGTTGTTGCATATATTTAGTTGGTGAAACTGGAAAAGTTGCTTTGGTATGAGGTACTACAGTGTGGCCACATGCAAAGGTCCATTCATAGCTATTTTAAGGATTCAGTAAAATATATAGGTCCTCTCAACCCTCTTTGTTTCCTAGTGAGTTATTTTCCACTCTTCTCCACCAAAACTATGTCAGAATTGTTTAACTAGAGGTCCTAAAAACACCTCTTCTCCCACTGTCAGCAGATGATCTTACTCCTCCTTTCTCTGAGAAAATAGGAAGATGTATTACAGTGTAAGTATTCCACAAAATTGACACTGCTTCTTATTCCCAATTCAGTAGTTGCTCATGTCTGTACCTGTTCTTCTTTTCTCCCAACAGACAAAAGAAATATCTGTCTGTCTGAAGGTTGATCTCTGTCTGTTTAGGCTCTAAATCCCATCTCTTCCTGTGTCAGAGTCACTTCATTATTCTCTTTCTTTTGGTTTTTTGTTCTCTCATTTTCTACTGGCCTTTTTTCCATTAATAGTTAAATGTTTAATTTTTTTCTGATTTATAATAAACATACTTCCCACAACAGTTCTCTAGCTACCACTACCCTGTCTTCTTTCTTTTGAAAGAAGAAAGTTAAAGTTTAATAAAAAGTGTTGGTTGGACTCAGCCTCATGCTTCACCTTCCATTCAGTCTTCAACCCCAGTAACTTGTCTTCTAACAACCACTCTTCTGAAACGTGTGTTTCCATCAAGGATTCTATGCCCCCTTATTGCTAAATTTAACCAACAATCTCCGTTCCCAACTTGACAACACTTTTCAGTTGATCCTGTTGACCATCATGCCCTTACCCTCCTGTTTTAGTACATTCTTATTCTTTTAATTTCTTAGATGCCACTCTATCCTAGTTTTTTTTTCCTGTTACATCTTCAGCTGTTCCTTCCCAGTTTCCCTTCCAGGCTTCTGTTCCTCTTCCTAAGTCCTCTGCATTCTGTTTGAGTTTGCCCTCCATGCACTCTGATGGTTTCAATTAATCTCAATATATTAATGACTCTTAATTTTGCATCCCCACCTTAAACTCCAGACCCATATATCTATCTGTTAATTGACCAGTTTTGCTATGATATTCCATGGGTACTTTAGACTCAACTTTTTTAGAACCAGTCTCATTGTATCATACCCCAGTTGTGAACTTATCTGTGTTAGTTTCCTATTGGTGCTATAACAAATCACCATAAACTTCATGACTTAAAACAACACAAATTTATTATCCTTTCGTTCTATGGGTCAGCAGTTTGACATGATCTCATTAGGGTAAAATGAAGGTGTCAGCAAAGCAATGTTCTTTTTGGAGGCTCCAGGGGAGAATCTGTTTCTAGTAGCTAGTTTTTAGTAGCTACATCCTCAAAGCCAACAATGGCTGCTAGAGTTTTATCACTCTGACACCTCTTGTTGTGTAGTTAAATCTCCCTCAGTCTCCCCCCTTATCAGAACACTTGTGTTTACATTGAGCCTACTAGACAATCCAGGATAATCTCCCCATCTCAGGGTCCTTATTTTAATTACATCTGCAAACCCTTTTTGCCATGTAAGGTAACAGATTCACAGGTTCTGAGGATTAGAGGATTAGGACATAAACATCTTGGAGGACTTTTATTCTTTCCATGTTACTATATTAGTGAATGTACTCACTCATCCAACCTAAAAATCTGATAGTTGTTTTTAATGTCATCCTCTTTCTCAGCCTAACTCACATGTAGTTGTTCACTAGTCCTATCAATTCTTTCTTCTTAATTCCTCTATTTCAATCCATCCATACTACTGCATTAATCCAGATCATCGTACTTGCTGGAAATACTGCAGCTGTTTTTCTGGTTCTCTTTTGTCCACTTTTATTCCATTCTCCACAGTACTCTTACAATCATCTGTATAAAATGTGAATCTGTTTATTTTATACCCTTGGTTACAAGCTTTCACTGGCTCTCCATTGTTCGTTCTATCTTAAGGCACTGAAGACCCTTCATCCTCAGGCCTCTCCTTGTTTATCCTCATCTTTATCCACTCTCTCCACAGGCTGTCAGCAAGCTGTAGTAAACAGTTTTGGAGCAAGAGAAGAGACTATGTACTCTCAGTTTAGAACAGCATTGTTTATTAGAACATTTTGCGGTGGTAGAAATGTTCTCTGTATGCACTATTCAGTATGGTAGCCGCTAACCCATGTTGCAGTCAGGCACTTTAAATGTGGCTAGTGTGGCTGAGGAACTGAACGTTTAACTTAATTCTAATTAATTTGAAGTTAAATGGCTACATTTGGCTAGTGGCAACCATTTGAAATAGTACAGGTCCAGAACAGTGGTTCTCAACCAGGGGCAGTTTTTTTCCTCCAGGGGACATTTGACAATATCTGGAGACATTTTTAGTTTTCACAGTCAGGTTGTGCTACCAGTCATCAAGTGGGTAGAGGACAAGGATGAGTTTTAAACATCTTGCAAAATGCAGGACATCACCTCATAAAAGACTTAATCATTCAGAAATTGTCAGTGGTGTTGAAGTGATGCCACCTTTAGTTTAGGTCTTACAAAGACCGTACATTTGTTAAAATTTTGAATTTAGTTTTTTGAAATTACTTCACAGTTTGCCAGTGAGAACAAAGACTTACTGCATTTCTTTCAGAGAAAAAGAACATTTTTTTTTCTTTTTTGGCATTCTTTCCTTTTTTTCGGTTCTATTTAGCTTAAGTATGTCCCTTCCTTCTATATTCTCCTGTTAAAAGACAGCCTGCCTGAAGTGACCCACTCATCCCCATAGTACAGGTGGAGAACTAAAACCCTAGATTTAGAAGGATTTAAGCAAGTATAATGGGCCATACAGGCCAGAAACTAGGGGAAACTGATCAGCAGTATAGAAGAATGGCTCAGACCTAAGGCTATAGAATGAAACAGATCTGAGTTTGAATCTTTGCTCCTGCCATTACTGCCATTATTGTCTGCCTTTGGATAGTTTGAACCTAATTCACTTCTGTAAAAAAAAAAAAAAGAGAGAGAGAGAGAGAGAAAAGAGTGCCTACCTAACCCAATGAGTTGTTGTGAATATTCAGTGAAATAACTAGTGTAAATACAGTGTCTGACACATAGCACACATGGCAGCTTCAGTTGAAGGCATTATATGTGTAAATTGATAATGTGGATCTAATTGACTTAATTGTCACAAATTTATGTTTCTAAAAGTCTAAATATAAGTCAAGGAATATATTTTATGTCCATCACAGAATTTACCATTTAATAATGAATGCTCACCATATGGAACCACTGAGGGGAGAGTATTGAAAACCTCAGACATAGGGAGTGGGAGATGGAGAAGGTTGGGAATCACCGGCTATAGCCATCCAGGAAGCCAGAAGGTGCATATTGTAGAACAGATGCCAGTATCAACACTCCGACCTCCCTCCCCCTCCAGGCCTTTGTAGATGCTCTGCCAGCTGTGCCCTTGTCAGATTTTTTCTCTTGGATGATTTCTACTCCTTCTTTTGGACTCAGCTCAAAAACCTTTTCAGAAAGCTTCACTTATTTACTAGGAATGCATTCAGCTGCAGATAAAAGAAAACTCCAGCTATCGGTGGCTTAAAGAAGTAAGAGACTGTGTCATCCTATAAGTCCAAAATTGGGCATTCAAGAAGTGGTGCAATAACTCAGCAATGCCACCAGTCCTAAGCTCTTTCTTTTTTGCTATGTCATTTTTTGTCCTGTTATATCATTGATGGCTGCTGTGCTTACAGACCTTCTGTCCAAGTGCTGAAGCAGGAAGAATGGAAAAAGGGCATAAGGGCTTTCTTCTAGGGAAATTTTGTTTATATTTTCATGACACTTTCATTCTGAAAATCCGCTTCAGGAACTTCAACCTCTAGAGTTATGTCACTTGAGTACCCCTACTTGCGAGGGAAACTAGGACAGAGTATTTTGTTTTCTAGCCTTTATATCAGAGGAAGACCAAGAAGACGGTGTTTAGCAATATATGTATGAATCCAACTTATGTGCCATACCTTCTTACGTTAAGGGCCCCTGCTTTCATGCAACCCATAAAAAGCTCTATACTGCTATTAAAGCTGTAAACATATAGTATGCTAATCACTAGATTAATTTGTCCCCTCCAAAATTAAGCTTTTGGAAGTAAGGACAGCCTTTTATGGCTTTTCTATCTCCAGTGCTTAGCACTGTATATGTATGGTACATGTGAGACACTCAGTAAATAATTGCTGAATGATTATTCACAAACAGTAACTATAAAAAAAAAGTTTAAAATGTCCATAATATCCCCTAGACAGGGAGTTTCTTTGTATTTGTTGCTATTATTATTAGCACTTATGGAGTATTTATTAACATGTGCCAGACAAGTGCTTTACATATTTCACCATTCAGTTCTAGTAATTTGCCTGTAAGGCTAATCTGTTATCCTCATTTTACAGGTGAAGAAACAGGCTCAGACAGGTTAAGTAACTAACTTAAGGTCATAAAACTTGCTAATTGGTAGAATTAGGCTTTTAATCCAGATAGTCTGACTCCAGAGTCCAGGCTTTTAAAAACTATAATATACTATATCATTTTTTAAAGTTTCTGAAATATGAGCTTATATGTTTTTTAAAATTCTACTACTTTTTATTCTAAAAAAAGTTCTTGAAAATAATTTTCTACCTTGAAAATAGCTCTGAAATGAAAAATTAAAAACTGACCTCATTATCTTACTGAAGTTTAGTAATCAGTAATTCTATACACAGTCTGTTTTTTTATGCAAACAGGTTGTTTGAATGACATATAAGAAATATACAGTATACTCATTAAAATAGTTAAAATAATTTTAATTATTTAAATTGGTTACAATTGGGAAGACTATGCACTATGAAATATACTGGAAGTGAAAAAAGTAACATTGTATCTATGCTATTTTTAAAGCCTAGCACTTCGCCTGCTGTTTCATTAAAGACAGATGAAAATATTTATAGTAGCATAATTGTAAATAAAATTTTTTGTTACTGTTTTAATACTTTTGCAATAAAACAGTTGATTTTTATTTAATTTTAATAACCAGCATGTCTTAAATTTCTCATGAGCTGTAACAATTTTATATCTATAATGTCATTATACCTTTGTAAAGCTGATTCAGTTGTATTTTTCATAACCAATTTAATAATCGAGGCAAAATCTTACCCTTGACATATCTAACACCAGACGATTAGCTATATCTCAGCAGAATTTGAAAGCTGCTCAGGCCATATTAACTAGTCCGAATATTTTAGCTGTAGCAAGATCTGAAATGTGAGAGAAAAAAATCCCAACTGTTTGGTGTAGGAATTGCCTGGTTTGGTAAGTGTCAACCATAGGAGGATGGGAAATAATAGACTCATATGGTCCATGGAAGAGTAATTCTATAGGATGTTAATATGTTATGCAAAAAAAAGTTTCCAAAAGTCAAATATGTTTCATGGACTCTGGAATAAAAGGTGCTTTCAGAGCTGTTATTAATATGCAGCTGTATATCATGAATCTTATCAAATATTTAGTGTGTTCCAAACTTTTTTCCCTCATAAAACTTCTCATGAAACTGGTGTTCTAGGACATACTATTTGAGAAGTGACTGGTAAAATCCATACGTCAAGTTTCTAAAATAGAGAAATTATTCCCCACGTGTTACCATTTAGAACTACCAGGATATTGAGAACTTCTTGTTTATATTACTGTGTTTTAGGTGTGTATACCACCAGGAAGCAGTTCTAATATTCAGTGCACCTAAATTGATTAGTTCTGCTTTAGAGGTATTAGAACTAATGAGTTAAAAGTGGCGGGGATGACCCTATATTTTGGTTCCTGCTAGGAATGGCTAATGTAAACATTAAAACAAATAACATTCACCTTGTCAGGAAGTCAGCTGAAAGCAAGAAATAAAATATTTCTTTCTCATGGACTAGACAATTTAATAGCAATACTAGTAATATAGAGATGAGAACAGATAGTCTTTGTTTACTTTTTCTCCATCAGCTGGAGAGATGCAAGCCTTAAAACTAGAAATAAGGGAAATCTGAGTATTTTGAATTCATTTAATTCTATATTTATAACTTCCCAGGAAAAGTATACTGCCCTACTTTCAGGGCTAACTGACCAGTGTTCTAAAAGAGGATTCATGTCTTTCCAGCTACTTCTAAGTTCGAAAAATGCAGTATTGGCCTTTCTAGTGACTGAGCATAGCCTAATACAACTGTTTTATAAGCATGCTATGTTCTGTGCCTTGATGGCTAAGTAAACTCACCTGGGCAAAAATTGAACATGTCCATCCAGGAAGTTGTTTGTCACAGCTAAGTCTGTGGGCATCTTGACTCTAAGTCACCTCTGCTGGAATAGGGTTTATTTGTGAGAGTTGATCAAAGGAGGACTTTCTAGGGCAATCATTAGGAGAGAGAAGTCAAAAGATGTGAGGTTGCCAGAATGCCTGTTCTTTCTTTAATCATTTTCACTACCTGTGTGGCATTTGCATTTGTGACCCCTTTGTTAGATTCTCTTGGGGCAAGATTCTTCCAAGAGCCATTGTTTACAGGGTTGGGAGAGCTATCATTGTATTCATGAAGACAGAGAGTGAGAAGACAGCCTCTATTTTTGTCTCTTAGTATTGTGGCCTCTCTTTACTGTGAGTTCTTTCTCTGGATGGCCATTATAACAGCCAGTCAACAGAAAGCAAAGTAGGATAGAAGAAAGAATAATGATAACTCTTTTGAAAGTCTTTCCTACTGGTGAGCCACTGTACAAGACATTTTATCTTCTTACTTCCCAATGAAACTTTCCCTGACCACTCTGAATTAAATTGTATCCCCTTTCAACACTTTTTCTTCATAGTATTTATCATCATCATGTAACATGTTTTACTTTTAATTTTTTATTGTCTGTGTCCCTGGTACTAAAATGTAAGGTCATGCCTAAAACATAGTAGGCATTCAGTGGTGAATGAATGAATGGATGAATGATCTCGTTTAATTTTTAAATTTTCAAGTCTATCCCAAGGTTAATGTTTTAAGTTAGAAGCCATTTTTTTCATGTTCCTACTACTGAAGTGATTGGATGGTAACTAAGACTCGTGAAACATTAGGGTATACAATATCTGCTTCCTGAGAACCACACTAGTATTATTAGAGTGGGACTCTCAGAAATAAATTTGAGTAACTCAGGGAATAATTCTTAACAAGAGGCACAACTCCTCTCTGCCTTCCAGAGGTATATAATACATCATTGAAGGGACTTTCTCTCTTTTCTCCTTTAGGAGAGAAAGCACTCTTTCTTACCTCAAGTCCTTGCTATAGTGAATGCTAAATGATGATCAGGATCAATTTACTGACCCAGACTTGATTGAAACTGAAATTTTTGTTTAGGATATCTAATTAAAATTTTGTTTGGGATATTAAAAAAGGCTTTTTGTTGGAACAGAAGATAAAGTTTATCTTGTGTGGCACTGGAGTTACTGTTAGTAAAGATCTATTTCAGACTCTGCCTTTTTTCTTTCAGTCACTTGGTGGAGAAGAATGGGTAACTTGAAAGGACGAGCATATTTGTGTAGAATTTAGTTGAGGAAGAAAAAACTTGACAGAAGGGCTGGATTTAAATAGCTGGGGGCGGGGGGGTTTGTTTGTTTGTTTGTTTGTTTTTTAGTATCACAAAAAGAAATAATCTGTATCTGGCCATGCCATTTAGAGAATTTTTTTTCACCTTTTTGTTTTTTTTTTTTTTAATAAGCATATGAGTTATTTTAACCTCTTTCATTGTGGGAGGACAGTATAGGTAATGTTTTTTGTTTTTTTCCCTCCTGTTAGGGACTCAAGTGGACTAAATTCTAAATTGCCATTAAGGCCCAAATTATGAGTTTTATGGTAACTTTTCTGTGTCATAATTTAAAAAAAAAAAGAAAGCCTTAACCATTGTCAGCTAGCTTTCAAATTCATTTTATTGTCACAAAGAGGAGTAGGAAAGAATACCATGACACTCTCTCACTGTACCTGAAAGAAACTCAATTTTCATTAATATTGTATATCCAAAGAATGACATAATATACACAAAAATGTGCTCTGATAGAAAACAAATTAATTCTTATAGTCACCTAGTTTTTCTGTCTTTGCATTTTAAGTCATTTCAAATTTATAGAAAAGTAGACTAAGAGAGAAAAGAGAAAAGGTTACTAGGAGCAAAGACAGGAATTAAAGAACTGATTGTTCCTCTCCATGGCCTACTTTGTTGAGGTTGTTAGCTTTGTAATTTTGAAGAATCAGAAATTCAGTTTTTTGGAAACATAATAATAGATGGGCTCTCAGGGACCATCCTTCCTTTTCATGCTAAAAAAGTGAAAAACTGACTAGAATGATCTAATAGACCTTATTGTTTTTTCTAGTGCCCCCACTCCTATCCCCAACCACTAGTGGAACCCTAAGGTCTTTTCAGACAGGATACAGAAACATTGATAATAACCTGAATGATCCAGAGAAATATTATATGATCATTCCATGATGGTCACTTATTATAGAATTTAACTATGGACAGAATTCTTCCTGTTTCAAAGGGATGTAAATCTATGGGTTTATGTACCCTTGCCTATTCAGACACTAGTACCTTGCAGTATGAGTATTTTAGCAGTATGCCCTTATCTCAACATTTTATTTGATCTTTAATTGTTTGGACACTTCCGTAGCCATGATACTTGCTACCATGTTTTCATTATTTCCGTTTCAGAGATTCAGCTTCCTTTTTTATTATTAAGCCCATAAAAAAAAAGGTCAAAGTATATTATAGAGCACATTCATAAAAATGATCACTGTTTAGATACAATCAATGTCCTTGGAATGCTCTTTGACTTTTTTTCTTTTAAAATTTAATATTTTCCCAATTTTTTGTGCAGAACCTTTCTAATATACACAGCATCTACTCAGAAATATCTTATATATCTACTTTGGAGTATGAATTTTCCAGTGCTTACATTGAATCCTCTCAGAGCTTCTTGAAGTTCAAATTCCTCTAGGCTTGATTGTAGTTCATACAAGTTAAAAGGGGTATTTTGTTTATTAGTTTATTAGTTTGTTTTCAGGTGGTCATGAATTCTCTAGGTCACCCAGTAGAATTGATAAGAAGAAAGTAAGGAACAGATTTCAAATTTTGCAGAAGTTTGCTGATCAGCCTTGCTTCAGTTTTCCTTAGCTGTCCCCTGGTAACTAAGAACTTTCAAATGGACTCAGATCACATTTCTTATCTCAGAGCAGAACGTTTTGAACAGAAAATTAAACCATTTTCATTTTACATCTCATTCAGTAGGTTTATAAATAGAGTAAATCCTCACAATAATACAAGTACAACAAAATTACTCTTACTTGATTTGTATTTTCTAAGACTGAGAACAGAAAAATAATTTTCCCTTTTATTATTTACAGTAGGCAGCTCTCAGAAGAACACCCCTACACACACACACACACACACACGCTTCTCATAGTAGGTTAGGAAACTGAAAATTAAAAATTTTGAACAACAAGCATTGAAAAACATAGTCCTCATAACTTGACCTTTTCTGTCTTCCATATTCAATCTTATGGGAAGACAGCTTTTACAACTGGTGAGACCTGAGAAAATATAATATCAGGTATGTTGATTGTTTTCATAAATTTAAAAAAGTTATAGAATAATGTTCTACCTTCCCCCTTTTGGTTCTGTTGTCACTGATTCTGGTGAAGATAGGGCCTTTTAGAACTGTGCTCCTGATTCAGTGTCACCTAAGGGGAAAGAAAATTAGATTTTTTTCATGTTTTGATTTTTGTTTTTGTTTTTCTTTTTTTTCTTTTTTCTTTTTCTGTTTCTTTTTCTTTCTTTCTTTCTTTCTTTCTTTTTTTTTTTTTTTAACAAAATCAGGGTCAATTATGATTATCCCATCAGTGTATATATTTTCCATACATAGTAACTTGAGAAAGAGTCAAACTGGAGAATTTAGGTTTCTGGATTTTAAGCTGACTGTTATAAATACAGATTTTTTAAAAAAATTTTAAACCTTTTTCTGATACCAGTTTGAAAAGTAAAGTTTAAACAACTAATTATGATACCCAGTTGCTCATTGTCAACCTGAATGGTTCTTTAAATGTGTTTATACAACTCAACAGTAGAGTTTCTTCTGGAAATAAAAATAATACACATTGGATGTAATTTCACCATCAAGGATTTGCATGAAAACTCCTCAGTTAAGTTTTTAATTGTTACTGTCTTTAGAAGCATCAGCCCTTCCCCAATTTTGTGAACTTGGGGGAAAAAAAAAAACCTGAATAACACCTGAGAGGGAATTCGCATAATAGGAAACACATCACTGCAGAGAAATTTACATCAAACAAGAGAAATCCTTTTTTATTAACATTTGAGAAACTGTCGAGTAAATCGAATTTAAAACGGTCCCCCAACACAGGAGATCTCTCCATTCAGCCTACTTTATAACTGTATTCTATGCCATTAAATAGTGGGAACATATTTCCTTACCATCTGTTTGAAGGTCTTCAAGCTTTAGTAATAAGACATTTAAAATTCAGCTTGGGTCTCTGTAATCCATCTGGTATGTATTGACAATTCAGAGGCAGATGTCCTGAGCACATAAGCAGAAACCCCAAATATTAGCTCTATATTTGAAATATAGAATATTGTTTCAGTTATTTTTTCTTTATGACAGAAGATGACAAATGGACAGTTACACATTTTGTTCCAAGTCAAACCTGGGAAAAGCTTTTATTTCTGACTTGTTCTTTTTAAATTGATCTCTTTCTCTCTAGTAGCACAATTATTGTTGGAAATATTTTCTAACTTCAATTTTATCTTGATGGCTCAGGAGAGCATAGTATCTGCCCTTTTTTGCATTCACCCTGAGGAAGGTCAGTGCTGATAGAACACTGTCTTAAATTAACTATGGCCAAGTCTGATGTTCACATATAAATCTAAGAGCCTTGCCCTTATGACATACCTCCCAAGATAGTGGAGGTCACCAGGCAAAATATTTCCTAAATTTCTTAAGAAAGCTTGCTTTTTTAAATTAAAAAAACTCTGTACTTATTGGTAGAATTTGAATTATAAACTCTACTGCCAAATTTTAATTTTTAGCAATGATGTATTTCATAATAGTATTTAATAATACTTATATAATATCTATCATACATATATTTTATATATTGCTTTTAATACTCAAATTATAAGCATTTTACCACTGTCTTATATTTGAAAATTAATAGTCAACTTGAATGGCTTCCCTAATATCATAAAGCTCTTAGCAAGTGGCAGATCTAGAACTCAGATCCAGGCCTTCTGATTCTATATGCTATACCTTACCACACTATATCCTACTGTTTTAGGTAGATTCGATTTGAAGGGTCAATCAAGCTCACGTAGCAACTGTTTCATTCATCTGTCATTTATAATATAGGTACTTATTTATTAGCTATTGATTTATAACTAGGAGACATTCCTGTTAACCTCAGATTTTAAAAGCTCCATTAAAGCTGCTTTATTAGTATACTAATCAGTTACTAGGTGATATATGAAAAGTTTTGTGATACAAGTTTAAGGATTTATGAATCATTTTGCTAAATCACCCTCTCAAAAATAATGGTTGACTTTTTTCTAAATTAAATTCCAGCTCTGAGAAAGATGTTTTTAAATACTGAAAGTAAAAATGGCATTCTTTTTAACCTACAATAAGAATCTTATTATAGATGTGGCATGAAAAATTAGAAGGGAATTGCTAAATTATTCAATAAATTATACTGGGACAATTTGCTAATCTTATGGAAAATGTTTAATTAGGTCTTTTGTATCTTATACAAAAATGAATTCCAGAAGAATTAAAGATCTATAGGCCTAAATGTGAAAAAGAAAACATAGGATATCTTTCAAAACAAGATGCAAAAAGCACAGGTTATAAATGAAAAGAATAATATATTTGGCTGGAAATTATCACAAGATTCAAAAACAAATGAAAAGACAAGCTACAGCTAGGGGAAGATATTAGCAGTACTTCTAACCAGTAGAGGATTAATATACAGACTACATGATAAATATCTCCATTTTTAAATGTGCAGTTTTTCGAGCTGATGTGATCCTCTGACCAGCAGTATCAGCATCACTGAGACTTAGTAGAAATGCAGATTCTTCCGCTGTCACTACCGACCTACTGAATCAGAAACTAGAACCCCAGAGGTGGGGGTCCTACAGCCTTTTAACAAGCTCTCCAGGTGTTTCTGAAGCATGCTAAAACTTGATAGTCATTGTATTAGAGTAAACTCAAATGATAAATAATATGAAAAGATAACTCAATCTCATCTCTATCAGAAAATGTTAAATAAAGCAAGTACTACTTTAGGTATGTACCATTAAAAAACGCTTGTACAGAGACACAGCAGTCACAAAGGATTTCCATTGCAGCAATATTTAAAATAGTGAAATTTTATAATAACTGGTTATCAGAGAAATGAATAAACTTGTTTTAATCCACATAACACTATTGTATGAATCTGTTTAAAAGTCAAGGAATTATGAAGCAAATGTGGAGAAAGTTAGCACATCTTAAATATGGATAGTGGTACATGTGTACCTACTTTATATTTTATTTGAAATACTTTATAATTTTACATTTTAAAGGTTATTAAAATATGAAAAGGATTCTAGTCTGACTCTGCTTATCTTTCAGGATTCTACCTCAAAAAATGATTGAGTTTGGACAAACCAGGATCTTCAGTCTTGTTGAGGGGGGAAGATATAACTAGACTGAAAACATTTTTTTGAAACAATCACTAAATGTGAATTTATTGAGTATAAATTCCTGAGTAATTGCTGTATCCCAAGTAGAGGGACAGATGGGCAGATTGTAGGATCATGTGTACAAAATTTAGTAGAGTCGGATTTTTAACTAGGTTTTTCTTAAGTCATAGTTAAGTGGAAAAAATGTATGAAGGCTATATATATATTCTAACTAGTGCTTCTCAACCTTTTTTTTTTGTTGTTACTCATGCCCCATTTTAATAAACATGAATATCTTATATTCTTGGTTAATATTATTTGAAATTTCAAAATAAGTTAAATATTCTAAAAATTAGTGAATGAAAGCTTTTGTGATTACAGAGAAGAGCCCTTTTCCCTACATTATTATCTGCATACATAAAAGGAATCTTAGTTCTTTCAGAAGTGCTAGAGGGAAAAGTCTAACTTTCTCTATTAATCAGGATGAGCTAGGCTATGCTACTTTAACAAAGTAAACCTGAAATATCAGTGGCCTAACCACAAAAAATTATTTTCATTTAGTTATATGTACACAAATCATTAGTGTCTTCAGGAACTCATATTGACAGAAACTTCTATGTTTTAGCCTCATCAGTGAAACACATAGCTTCAAAGGTGCCATGAATGAGGTAAAAGGAGAGGTGACACATTGATTTTTTTTTATTTTCTGAAAGTTATTTCACAGATTTCACATACATCTACAGATAAACAATAGCTATTATTGCACTCAATGGAATATTAAAAGTACATATTCCTGTATATATTTCAAACCTGTCACTTCAAAGATGCTATATGTACATATCAATTTTTATTTTTCAATTCGAGTCGACATTCAGTATCATTTTAAATTAGTTTCAGGTGTACAGCATAGTGGTTAGACATTTGTGTAATTTACAAAGAGATTCCTCTGATTAGTAACCACCTGGCACTCTACATAGTGATTACACTGTTATTAACTATATTCTTATGCTGTACTTGATACATTGATTCTCAACTATGTCAGCTGAAGAAGTGAAGTACATCACTTGAACTTAGTTCATGGCCATAAGCTAACTGCAAAAGAGGCTGAGAAGTGTGGCTGAGTAGATGGAATACTTGATGAGAACTTGTATCTCATGTTCTCTTTACCACTTTATTTGCACCTCAAAGAAAGAATTAGATAGTTTCATTCCACTAGTTCCTTGTGTGAATATTTTTTATCAGCCACAGTTTCAGAAGAGAATTGAGTGGTAAAATTCAAACCAGACTTCACTTTGAACCTCAAGTTCCTTCATTCTGTTTTTCTTACATTACACTTTTATTTTCCTGAGGATCACATGATATAAAAGTGAATGTTGACTCTGATTATTTGCTACAGGCTTTTCTGTCCAGGATGTAAAAGATCAAAACATTATCTAGGTCATTAAGTCTAATGTTGCATCATTTTAATAACTAAAGTTCGGGGGAAAAAACAGCTTCATAAATGTATGCTTATGTAAATAGTGCGATGACATACAACTCTGCTCACTTATTTGGAGTGAATGTAGATTTTTTTTTTTTTTTTTTTACCAAAAATTCTCCAAAGTGGTTTTCTGGAATGTCTTTGACATCTAAATCAAACTTTAGTTCAAATATTTCTTTTAGATATTTTCTTGCAAAGATTGAAATGTATGAGACGTTCTCATAAGCCTTTAGGCAAGATCTTCAACCACAGTAGTAGGAAATTATCACCTTAATTCATTCAACAAACTATATAATATTCAAGGTTCCCCTAAAGTTGAAACCATTTTCAATAACTTTGAGAATTTAACTTCTTCAACTCAAGAAAATTAAGACTTTTATGCCTGGTAAATAGGGATGTTGATGTTTGTTATTTGAAATTTCAGGTCAGATGTATCTGCCAAACATGCTAAGTTGTATTAAAAGTTATAATTTTTATTGTAAGATAGAAGTAACATAAAATTTGCCCTTAATGATTTTTAGTGTATTCACAGTGTTGTGTAACCACTACCTGTATTGAGTTCCAGAACATTTTCATCACCCCTAAAGGAGACCATTAAGCAGTTAGTGTTCATACTCCCCTCCCCTAAGTCCCTGGCAACCACTAATCTTTCTTTTCTCTCTATGGATTTGCATCTTCTAGATATTTCATAGACATGGAATTATACAATATGTGGCTTTTTGTGTCTGACTTTTCACTTGGCATAATGTTTCAGGGTTCATCTGTGTTGTAGTAGTATCAGTACCTCATGTCTTTTTGTACCTGAATTTAAAAATTATAATTTTTAAGAGTTTATACAGTTGGTCTTTTTTCCAGTGCTCTAAAAATAAAACAACTTTGTCCTTTATTTTATGAAACCAGCCAGCATACTTCTTTTTGACAACTAGTTAATTTAAATATGGAACAGAAAACTTACTCTTAACATTTAAATCTTTAAAGTATAACAAATAATCTAGTGCTTAACATACCTGTAATCAATCAAGGTTAGGGTCTTCTTCTACATCACTGATCATTGTTTTGGAAGCCAGTAATTATCTGTAAATAACCTGGTATATCAAAAACCAAACAAAAATCTTCATGGTGAACTTAGCCTTGCTGGACTAGAATGCCATCACCACACACTTGTCATTTTGTTCACATTTGCTTCATAGAGTTTTGATATCAGTTTCAGTAAACTCCAAATTTTTTCCCTCTGTGTGTTGAGACCCATGTGACAAATGAAATTATAATCTACAATAGTAAGTTTTCATTGTTCAAAAGGCAAAAAGAAAATAGGACACTGAGTTTGATCTTTTTCAAAAATATTTTCCTGGCATTTGTCTTTAAAACATCTCTTTGGCTCTTTATTCTAATTTAGATTATCTTCTGAATCCCTACTGAAATTTCTTCTCTGTTTTTTTAGTATATGTAAAATTTGAATGCTATAGAATTCAAGATTTCTATAACTGTGTGAAATATTTTTATTCTTAGTCCTCAAAAATGATTCCCCCCCTCTTTTGGCTTTTTCAATTGAGGTATAGTTGACATAAAATTATATTAATTTCAGGTGTACAGCATAATTACTTAATATTCATGTACATTGCAAAATGATCACCACAATAAGTCCATTGAATATCCATCACTACACAGCTACAAAAAAAAAATTTTGAATGATGAGAGATTTCAAGATCTACTCTCCTAGATACTTTCAAATATTCAGTACAGTGTTATTAATGAGAGTCACCATGTTGTACATTACATCCCCATGGCTTATGCATTATATGACTGGAAATTTGTACCTTTTGAGCCCCATCATCCATTTTGCCCACCTCAGGCTACCAGCCATCTGTTCTCTAAATGCATGTGAGCTCATGGGGCAGTGAGAGTATTTCTATTCTTTATTTTTTGTTATTATATAGATTTCACATATAAGTGAATCATACAATATTTTTCTTTCTGTCTGATTTACTTCATTTAGCATAATGCCCTCAAGTTCTGTACATATTGTAGCAATGGCAAGATTTCATTCTTTTTTATGGCTGAATAATATTCCATCATGTGTGTAATATAAAATTATATAAACATATCATGTAAAATATACATATATTTTCTTTATCCAAAAGATGATGTTTTGTATTACATTTTCTCAGACTTTCCCATGATGATGTTTATGTGGTGTTTTTGGTGACATAACCTGCTATATGATAGGTATTGTTAGGGTAATAATAATAATAAAATAATTTAGGACTGTGTTTAAAATACATTAAAATAGGGAAAGATTAGAGACAAAGATGTCAGCTGGTTAGACATTTTAGTAATTTGAGAACTATCCTAAGTCCCTTAGGGTAAGGACTATTATTATGTCGTTCATCTGTGTATTTCTAGTCTTTGTATAGGTTGCGATACAGACTGAGATAAGTTATTGTAAAATAATTTTTGGACATGGCAGAAAATAAAAATGAGTAAATAAATGAGTAAATGAATTCACCTTTATTGTAAAAAGACTCACAGATGAAGACCTAGACTATTGTGGTAACTGGGAAAATAAACAGACTGGCAGAATACGGGGGAAAGTTAAAAAGAGATAAATAAAAGATTAAAGTGGAATGCACCAAGAGGAACAAAGTTAAGCAGACTTCAAAACTGAACACTGGGGTACTGAAGAAAAGAAAGTTTTAAATAACAGAAGGGAAATCTCTGTTTTGCTTTTTTTTTTTTTTTTTTTGAGGGCAGATTTAAAGAGATATTGCTGGTAATCTAGTGGGATTAGATGAGAGCTGAGTGGAAAACACCCACGTACAGTGATATAAAACAAAATGTAGATTTGAGAGTTATTTACATATAATTGATAAATCATTTTGTAGATAAATTCTAAGATTAAACTGTCTTGGGGATGAATTCTGGTGAGAATAAGAATAGGCTATGTTATGTCATTTTAAGCTTTTTTTTAAAAAACAGCTCTGTGTTGAAGCTGTGCTTTATTATGTAAGAATAAATTCTGCCATCAGAATGCCAATAATCTGTCCACGTTTTCAATTGCAATGCAATTGATTAGGCTACCAAAATTTTACTATAATATTTTTTTTTTGTAATAGGATTTGTGGCACATTTAATGCTATTCTGTGGTAAACTAAGTTGGGAAAGAAAGCTATATAGTCCTCTATGTAGCAGAAATTATTTTAAGTGTACATTTATAGACAAAATGACAAAGTTGCAGAACAATAGTGATGGAGTCTAAGTAGATTCTCCAAATAGCTGTTACTATTGCAAGTCAAAGAATAATTACATCTGCAAAAAGAAAAAATGTTTGGTGGTTATAATTCAGTATTTTAAACCTCAGATCCATCTACAGGTGACTGCACCATCAGTCATGTATTCTAGGTTTTTGAGAATTAGAAAAGGATCCTAGAAGTCATCTCATCCATATAGTTGAAAGAAAAATTCGCCAGAGCACGAAAGCCTCAAAGTCAGTTAAATGATTTGGCTAAGGCCAACTAATAATAGTCTCTTGATTCCCAGTCTGGTACTTTTCCATTAATGCTGTGCAATCCTCCTTCTTCAGATGTGATTAAAAGTGATAAATTTTAGTTAAGCATTGATCTTTGGTTTATTTATACTTAGAATATAAGAATTAATAGGAAAGTACCATTATCTCTTACTAACTTTTCATATATAATAGATTTATCAAACAGCTTAACTGCTATTTTAGTAATGAGGAAAAAAGCCTAGATTTTGTTTTCTTTGGCAAGTCATTCATTTAATCTGTTTTAAATTTAGACAGTCAATACTTTTAGGTAAATGTTAGTAAATTCTGTTGAAGGAGAAACAAGTGTTTTTAAAATGATCTTTCTTTTGAATCCTTTTTGTAATCAGCAAGAAGTTGAGAAGTTTACAGACCTAGAGAAACTCTACCTCTACCTTCAGCTGCCTTCTGGTCTCAGCAATGGAGAGAAAAGGTATGTCTCTTCTTGTCTTTGCCTTAATTACACTGTTTGTAGGAAACTCGTAGGGTGTGTGTGTGTGTGTGTGTGTGTGTGTGTGTGTGTGTGTGTTGTGGTTACTATGTTACACTTCCTAAAATCATTAGAACACAATGGCAAAGAATAGATCCTTTTAGTCTTTGATCATATTTGATTAAGTGTTTATCTACAGTTTGTGCACTTGGGTAAATGCTGTGAAATGCAATTTGGGTTATGTTTTATAAACAAATCACTATATTTATGCAGTTAATAGGGGATTGCAAAAATTAAACACAAAACCAAAGAGTAAACATATAAATTTTGTGAGCAGTAAAGTAAGTACGAGAGTATTTTAGATACTGTCAAGTGAGCAGATCACAGACTATAAAAAAATTTTAAAAAGTGAATTGCCTTTATGTAACATGAATTTATGAAAAATGTAAGATGTTTTAAGCACTTGGTATTACTATATATTCATTAAAAATATTTAATAACTCAGAAAATATAGAGAGAAGTTGGTTCACGTATTCAATTCTTAATATTTCTTTACCCTTTTAGGTGTTTCTCAAGATTCATTGTATTCATATAACTTTAACATTTTATTACTTTAAAATAGTGCGTAAAAAAGAAATGGAATAGAAATACTGTTGCATTTACTTTTTTTCCCTCGGATCAAATTTTATAATTATTTAAATCATTTTTTATCCTAGAAACTTGCTCACCAACTTTTTTAGAATTAAATAAATTATTGTTATAATTAAACTGAATTATTAAGTTATAGCTGAGATGAATGCCAAAATAGATAGAACTTCCTAACTCTATCGTGTGTGTTCATTTCATGGAAATAGTTTATAAATGACACTGCTGTGTAATACAAACTTATAATATTTAATAGAGGTGTTGGCCTGAGGAGGGGATTCAGTTACCAGCAGGGTAGTAGGGGAGATTTGTCATTTTAAGATCTCTCTGGTATGAATTCCATTCTGGAACACGAGAGTGCTTTAGTAAGATTGCAAGGTAGTTACTTGAGAATGCTAAGGAAATAGAAAAAATTTTTTCTATACTTTTAAATGGTTGATTATTTGATTAAGTTTGGCCAAACAAACAGGCAAGTAAGTGACTCAATATCCAATTAGAGGTAATTTTGGCCAAAATAAACACTTTATGTTGTCAGTGTGCCATCACTTATAGAGAGGGATGGAACAGGGCAATAGCTTCAGTTGGACACTTGTTGTAGAACATGGCCCACAACCACAGGTGGACAATTTGTTTATAGATTACTGGGCATCTACTGTATGTGCTGAATTTGGTTTGGCCATTCATAGTGTGTTTACACACAATTATTTACTGGAACATTTTAGGCGTGTCTTAAAAATTGTCAATTAATTTCTGTCTAGTTCAGCTAAAACATGTTTTTGTTTCATGATTAGTGATCAGAATGCCATGTCATCTAGTCGGGCACAGCAAAGGCATGCCTTTTTCTGGATTCGGAATACCCTAGAGGAACATCCTGAGACTTCACTGCCCAAACAGGAAGTCTATGATGAGTACAAGTAAGTCTTACGTGTATATGTCAGACATACTGATGTATTAAAGAACTTAAGTACTGTACATGGGTACAGTGATTGTTTTATCATTGGTGAATATCATGGTGGTCTATAGGATTTTAATTGAGAAATCTCCAAGATTCCTCCATCTCTAAGTTTATCTCTGATAACATATGTAACAGAGGACAAGATTACTGAATAAAAGGATTTCTCTAGATTTCTTTCAGATAACAGGAGAAATATCTAACAGTAGAGGGACAATGTCCTAGGACCGCTGAATCAGAGGATTCCTGTAGAGTTCTGAAGGATAACAGGAAGGATATGTTTAGGGTTAGGACTGTGGGAAACTAAAATATGTATTTTATTTAGACTTCTTAAAGGCCTTTTTCATGAATCCAAAACTTTTTAAATCCTTCCCTGTACCACCCAAAGAAAAAGATATGTTTCTGGAGTGTTGCGAATTACTCCTGGAAGAGGGAGTTCAGTGGCTTACACATATCAAACACTCAAATAATTTTGATTATATAGATAATTTATTTAAACACAGGAAACAAGTGTAGAGGCTAATGGGCCTTTTCAGATAAAGAAAAGTTAATAGATGCTAAATCTATTCTTATTTAACATTTTTTTACTTGATTTGGAAGAGGAAATTTTCTGGCAGAGTGACTAAATAAAACCAGAATTTTCTGGGTATTGAAATATTAAACCAGCAAGCATTAATGTGTTGTAAAAAAAAGAAATGTCAAATAAATGCTCCTGTTAATCAATGTAAGATGATACAAAGGAAGTATACTTATTGACATTATTGATATCTAGAAAGAAAACTTTTCTCATTCAAAATTCTCATCCCATCACATTAAGAAAAAAAAAATGTAGCTGGAGAAAGCCTAGAGAAAAATATCTGAAATGATCAAGGGAACAAAGTTAAACTGAAGAGCTTTAGTTTTTTTTTTCTGTTTAAGAAAATTCAAACTAAGAGTGCCTGTGATTCAAGTCTATAGTTCATTTTCTCCATTACAACAGTCCGTTGAATACATGCTATGTACCAGACTTCGTAATAAGTTGGGAGGATAAAATTAGGAAGACAGCTCCTACTCTCATCAAGAATACATACATACATACATGTATATAATGAAATCTTCACTAACTTCAGGTGAATGAAAATAGAGATAACCCTTATGACACTAGAAAGAAGAAACCCCAGTTTGATGATCTGGAGAATAGATTCTGCCATTAAACTTGGTTGATCTGGACAAGTGTTTTAACTAGTACTTTTGCCAGTTGCATCATTTGTAAAAAGAGGCAGTTGAAGAGTTGTGAGGGTTTTTTTAGCTCTAAAGTTCTAAAAGTTATTTGAAGTAGGAAATGTTGAGAAACTAGTTGTCCAAAGATGTCTTGTTAGTTTCCCAAAAGGCAAACTTTAATGTATGACATTTCCATAATGAATTAATAAGATGATTGGTTACATATTTTTGATGTGATGTCCTTCCACTGCACATCCCTTTGCCATCACTATTTGAGATAAACATACTACGTGGAGTGTGACTCTGGCTCATTCAAGTAGACCTTATGTTCCTTAAAGTGTCCTGCTTTAGGCGAGGCACAATTGTGTTTTTCTATAGTATTTTTTTATTTTTTCTATTAAATCGTTTTCTTAAGTTCCCATAAATCTTTAGAATTTTTTTCACTAAGAAAAATTAAAGAGTTTTCTTAAACAAAAGAGAACCAAAACATAACATCATTTTTGAAGTGAGAGCTCCAATTTTGAGCAATTGGTTTCCAACTCAGTAGAGAGCAACAGAGATAAACAAAACAAAAGTGATTTAGATTAAAGTTTTCAAAGGTAGTAGGTAAGGGAAATTTTTAATAGTAATGTGAATAGGAAAGAAATATTAGTTCTCTTCATGAAATTTGAAAGAATTATGCTAATAACTATGCCTGTCCTTACAGTAAGTATAGTACTGTACATACTGTAGTACTGTTGTGTCTGAGTCTATTTTAGTTAAAAACAAAACATATTTTATTTACTGTTGATTCCCCACAGTGGTCACTAATTTAAAATTCACAGTAATTGGAATGGAGTCAGATCTCTGATACTGAAAATAAAATTTCAGTATTGTGAAAAATTTTATAAGTCTTTAGTACTCCCATCTCCGTTGTATAAATAAAAACATTAAAGAACAGAGAAGTTGGGTGATTCTTCCAATGTTTCAGAACTAGTTAGGGGTGAATGTAAGGCTAGAAATCAGATTCCATTAGTAGTGCAGAATAGATGAGAAGGCAGACTTGTTAAATTTGAGTAATATCAAACTGAGTGGGTAGAAAAGGTTAGGCAAGTAGTTACAAATAAAGTTGACTAGGACTTACACTAGCTGCTCAAAGTAAGAATGTGTTTACATACAATTAATTAGTATACATGTATGCAAATAATATGAATGTTATAAGAGACACAGCACAGTAACATATTAGCCGCATGACCTATGCTAAGAAGAAAGTATGTTTGTGTTTCTACAGAATAGTAGTATGTGGGAGCTCCAAACTTTAATTTGATTATACATTTCCTAAAACCGTGATTTGCCATGTGGATTTAAATAACTTGAGAGATAAGAAAAATAGACTACAGACAGGCAAGAAGTAGATCAAAGTATAAGGAATAGCTGGTTAAAAGTTTTTAAATTATGTTGTCTAAAGAAAGCAAAACAGAGTATAGCTATATGCTTTTTTTAAAAGAACAGATTTCAGTTATACAAAAAATAATATTTCTTGTCTGTAAAGATTTTAAAAGAAATTTTGTCCTTTTCTAAAGGCCTTTTAGACTAGTCCTCTTACTATTTGGACTGCCTTAAGGTTTCCTTAATAATAAACCCAGAATGACCAATCTTAAACTGATTATGTTCTAAATATTCATTGAAAAAAAGGTTATTAATATGAATAATACCTTTACTTTAAATTATTCCTATTGCACGTGAACCCTTGTGTAATTCATTGCATTGATGTTTAGATGTACTTGTGTTTGTGTGAAAGTCAACCCCTTTAATAGTCATTAAAATCAAAATCACTTTTAGAGAAAAGAAAAATGAAGAAGTAATCTAAGACAGTATGGCTTTTTTAAACTATATTTCCATGATAAATTAAGATATTAATAGAACCAGGAAGCCTTAAAGGGCTTTCAGCATGCTGACAGTTTAAGTTATAAACAGTTGTGAACTTTTTATAATTTATTGAAACCTTTGCATTCTGATTATCACATATGTTTAAGAAAGTGATCATTAATGGATTTATTTTTCTAATTATAAAAGTGATATATTCATCATGAAAGTTTTGGCATATAGTTATAAGTGTATAAAAAAGAAAAAATGAGCACCAGTAATCTCACTACCAAAAGTGACTACTTTTTATTTCTTATATTTTTTTCTAATTTCTTTTTTATATATGTATTCTCATTATTGTTTAATCAGATTTGACCCCACCATTTATGCAGTTCTTGAACAAGGAAACAGTTGCCAATAACTTCAGTGAACATTCTTAATTATATATATATATATTTTTAATGTAAATTATCAGAATTGAGATTGCTGGTTTATGAACCTTTATATAGTAAGTATTAAAATATTAATTATTCAAGATTGCTGTTTATTATTTAATTTTGGTTAATTTTTTTATAACTAGTCTGACCTGTCTACTTTCTTTGCATCTTGTGACATTGTTGTTATGCTTAGAACTTTCCCATGCCACTAGCAACTAAATACTCACATGTATTTTTCCTAGATATTTCTTATTTCATTTTTCACATGTAACCATTTAATCCATCTGGTTTTTATTTTGGTAAATGCCGTAAGAGACTAATTTTAATTTTTTCTGAATGATTAACCAATTATCTCAGCCTTGTGTGTTGAATAATTTTTTTCTCTTAAGACTAATTTGTAGTGTAACTTTTATCTTACTGCAGCCTCATGGACTCAGTTTTCTTCCTTTGCATTTTTTGTTCTTATTCCAGTAACACATTATTTTTAAGTATTTTAGCTAGTAAATATTTTTAAAGCTGATAGGACCAGTCTTCCCTAATGATTCCTCTTTTCAACATTTTCCTTGGTTTCCACACCAATCAAATTTTTTGAAGTTTAGAATCACTTTTCTAAACTTCTAAATTAAAAAAGGAAACCTCAAAGGATTTTTGGTTGAAAATACATTAAATATGGACATTTGTTTTAGAAAAATTAACTTCGGAGCTAGAAATATATTTCTTAATTTGCATTTTTCTTGTGCCCTTCAGTAAAGTTTTCGGGGTTTTCCTTTAATTAAATGCACTTATTTTTTCAGTTAGTACATTTTTTTGGAAATTTTTATTTTTACATATATCATGAAATATATTTTCCTATTTTGTTTTGGTTTATAGAATAGCTATAGATTTCTGTTATATTTATTACACATTTTATATTTACTGAACTTCATTTAATCCTAATTTTCTGTTCTTACTTTGACTCTACTGGATGAGTTTATCCTGTATATTGTCTTCATTCTCTTTCTCTTATTACATTTAATAGATTTTCCTTCTGTTTTTAAATAATAGCATTAGGCATCATTTCCACTTACAGTTCTTTGATATTAAGGATGTATCACTTATAATTGACCAAGACTTTATTTGCTGTTCAATGAGAAATGGATATTGAAATTCATCAAATGCTTTTTGGGTATCTATCTGACATTATTATACAGTGCTTCTACTTTGGCCTGGTGATGTAACATATAAAGGTAGTTCCTAATATGAACTCCTCTTTTATTCTTAGAATGAATGTCTTTTTCTTATCAAAATGTGTAATCTTATATCATACTATTATTTCTATTTTCAAATATATTACTTAGGAACTTTCCATCTATATTAATAAGTGAATTTGGTCTGTGATTTTCTTTTTTTTATGCTTTGTAGGATTTTGATATCAGGGTTAGGCCAGCTTTGTAAATGAATTGGAACTCTTTCCCTAATTTTCTGTGCTCTGAAATAGTTTATATAGCATGAGACAAATGTGTTCTTGAAAGTTTTAAAGAATTCAACTGTAAAACCATCTAATCTTGGAGTCTTTGTTGGAGGTAATTCTTTGACAGTGTTTTGTGGTTTTCTTCTGCTTAGGTCTTTACTTCATTTGTCAGTTTTGGTCATTTATTTTTCCTGGAATTCATTCATATTTTCAAGTGTATTGGCAAAACATATTGATTATATGACTAGCTCAAGTTTTCTGGTCTTCCAGACTAATTACTCTTCAGTAGGAACCTAGCACCTTTTAAATAGTTTAAATGAATATCCTAACAACCTAACACAGAGTAACTCTTAGATCTCTGAGCTGTTTCTGTCAGTAGAGATCATACATTCAAGCTGTATTAACTTTCTCACCATATTCTGTCTTTATTGAAATTTTTTAGGTAGAGGTCATTAAGTTTTCTAATAATTCAAGTCAATGAATTTTATGGGATAATATGGTAAAAATATTTCAAATGTGTGCTTCAGATTTTTATATTGTTTGTGTGCATTAAATTCTCTTCCATAACTCTGTGGAAGAAATTAACCAGTCAAGATATAAAATCCCTGCATGTCTTTGGGAACACATTTCTTACTTACTTTTCCTCCTGTCTGCCACCCCCTATTCTCCTCTTGCCATGGCATTCTGCCCCCTATCAGTAGCAGTACTGTTGAATTTCTAAATATTCTGTTAAAAGTTGAGTTGTTGGTTTAAAAGTTGTTTACTGAAAGTAAATGAGTTTATGACAAGTCTCTTCTTATCCAGCTCTTCAAAGCCCTTGCCTGAGTACTGCTTCATCTAGTAGCCAGACTCGACATGACCCGGGTGTACCTGAAATGCACCTGTCCCTCCTTGCAGAGAGTTTATAGTTATCCTGGAAAAGAAAGAAAAATTACATAAACGTACTTATCACTTTACAGTAGGCAACCTCACCTTTGGCTAAATATTGGAATTTCCTGTGTAGTTTTTAAAACAAGTCTTTGTTTCCCACCCCACTCTCCCACTCTGCCCCCTAGTATTGGGATTTAATTCATGTAGGGTGCAGCTGGGCATTGGGAATTTTAAAAGTCCATCAAGTGTTGCTTCTGTGAAGCCAAGGTTGATGCCACTGCTTTATAGAGTACAGGTCGAAGGTGTTTGTTGCCCCCAGAGGATATTTCCAATGTCTGGAGACAGTTTTGGTTTTGACACAACTGAAGTGTGTTACTGGCACCTATTATAGCATTGAGGCTGTGTGTGCTACTAACATCCTACAAAGCACAGGACAGACACCTATAAATGTTTCAGCACATGAGAATCACTTTCGCTCTCTGGTCTTAAAGAATTTGATTCATATTCATATATCAGTAAAAATTTCAATTTACTGCATGTCATAGATTAAGGCAGTTATTTGCAAATAGATAAAACTATAAATTTTTGTTTTGATTTTTAGATTTTATATTTTGAGATATAAATAATATAAAATTTACTTTTAAATTGTAGAACTCAGTGGTCTTTAGTATATTTACAAGGTCATGCATCAGTCACCACTAATGCCAAAATATTTTCGTTACTTCCCCCAAACTCCCATATCCATTAGCAGTCACTACCCATGCTTGCTTCCAGACCCTAGCAACAAATAAATCTACTTTTTGCCTGTGTGAATTTGCCTATTCTGGACATTTCATATAAGAGGGATCATACATTATGTGGTTTCATTACTTAATATGATTTCAGAGTTTATCTATGTTATATAATATATTAGTAACTTATTTTTATGGCCAAATGATATAGCATTGTATGAATTACCATATTTTGTTTATGTGTTCTTCAGTTAGTGAACATTTGAGTTGTTTCCACTTTAGGTTTTATCAATAATGCTACTATAAACATTCGTCTAAGTTTTCATATGGGCATGAGTTTTCACTTCTCTTGGGCATATACCAAGGAGTGGAATTGCTGGGTTGTATGGTAAGTCTGTGGTCAACTTTTTGAGGAATTTCCAAACTTTTCTAAAATGGTCACACCATTTTACATTCCCAGCAAAAAATTAGGATTGCAGTTCTCCATATCATCACCAACATTTGTCTTTTTTATTATGACTATTCTAGTACATGTGAAGTAGTAGCTAGTGGTTTTAATATGCATTTCTCTGATGCTGAGTATCTTTTCATGTGCTTATTGGCCATTTGTGTATTTTGGGGGGAGAACTACTGATTCAAATTCTTTTCCCATTTTTAATTGTTATTTGTCTTGTTAGTTCCAAGTGTTTTATTTATTCAGTTTACTATATCCTTAATAGATATATTATGATTTGCAAATATTTCTCCCACCCTGTGTGCTGTCCTCATTTTTTGATAGTCCTCTGATGAACAAAAGGTTTCATTTTGACAAAATTCAGTTTATTTTTTCCTTGGTTGCTTGTGCTTTTAGGTATCATACCTAAGAAACTCTTGCCTAATCAAGTCATGCAGATTTACACTATGTTTCCTTCTAAGAGTTTCATTGTTTAGTTCATACATTTGGGTGTTTGCATTTTATTTAATTTTTGTACATAATGTAAGGAGGTACCCGGTATCATTCTGTTTCACATGGATGTACAGTTGTCCCAGCATCATCTGTTGAAAAGACATTATTTGACCATAGATTAATGGGCTTACTTCTGGACTCTGAATTCTGTTCCATTGCTCTATATGTTTTTCTCTAGGCTAATATTACACTGTCTTGATTATTTTGGTTTTGTTGTAAGTTTTGTAATTGGGAAGTGTGAGTCTTCCACATTCATTCTTTTGACTTCTAGATCCCTTGAATTTCCATATATATTTTAGCATCAACTTGTCAATTTCTATACGGAAGACAGAAGAATTTTCATTGATTGCATTGAATCTGTAGATAAATTTGATGATATTGCCAGCTTATAATATTACTTCTTCTAATCCATGAACATGGACTATATTTCCATTTACTTAGGTCCTTAATTTTTTTCAAGGATGTTTTGTAGTTTTCATGTATACATCTTGCACTTCTTTTGCATATTTCTAGCATATTTCTAGGCCTCTTTTTTTTGTGTAATAGTGTAAATGGAGCTATTTTTAAGTTTCATTTTTGTTTGTTGCTAGTCTATAGAAATAAGACTGATTTTTATGCATAATGTTTTGGTCCACAACAGACCACATATTTGATGGCAATCCCATAAGAGTATAATGGAGTTGAAAAATTGCCATCACTTAGTGACATCGCAGCTGTCCTAATGTGGTAATGCAGCACATTACTCACGTGTTTATGGTGATGCTGGTGTAAATAAACCTAAAGTATTGCCAGTCATATAAAATTATAGCATATACAATTATAATAGTATGCTGTATTATTAAGTTTTATGTTAGTACTACCCTCTACAATGTTCACACAATGACAATCGCCTAACAACACGTTACTCAAAACATATTTCCATATTTAAGTTGCACATGGCCATATATTGATCTTTATCCTGCAACCTTGCTAAACGAGTGTATTAGCTCTAATAATTGTTTTTTAGTGCATTTCTTAGGATTGTCTATATATAATAATGTCACCTGAAAGTAGAGATAGTTTTACCTCTTCCTTTCTGATCTGGCTTTTATGTCATTTTCTTGCCTAATTGTCCTGGCTGGACTCTGCAGTATAATGTTGAATAGAAATGGTGACAACAGACATCCTTGTCTTTTGTCCGATTTGAAGGAGGAAGCTTTCAGTGTTTCACCATTAAGTATAATATTAGCTGTAGGTTTTCCATATATCACCTCTCTCAGGTTTAGAAACTTGTATTCTATTACCAGATTGTTGGTTGGTGAAGTTTGTCAAGTACTATTTCTGCATCTATTGAGATCATCATACCAGATTTTTTTCTTATGCAATTAATATGCATTAGTATTACATTATTGATTGATTTTATATGTTGAACCCATTTTGTATTCCTGAGATAAATCATATTTGGTCATGATGTATTATCCTTTATGTTGATAAACTTGGTTTGCTAGTATTGTTAAGGATTTTTACAGACATATTCATAGGGAATATTGGTCTATATTTTTCTTTCTTGTGATGTCTGTCTGGTTTTGGAATCAGGGTATTATTGGCTTTACAGAATGAGTTTGGAAATATTCTTTCTTCTGTTTTTATGAAAGTTTATAAAGGATTGGTTTTAATCTTTCACTGGTAGAAATCACCAGTGAAGCCATCTAGGCATGGGCTTTTCTTTGTACTTTTTAAATGACTAACTCAGTCTCTTTAGGTTATCCAATTTATTGGCTTACATTTTTCATAGTATTCTATTATAGTCTCATTTCTGGATGGTTTATAATAATGTCACACTTTCATTCCTGAATTTAGTTGTCTTTAAAAAAAAACTTGGTCAGTTTACCTTAAGTTTTACCAGTTTTATTGATCTTTTCAAAGAATCAGTTTTTTGCATTTGTTCATTTTTTTTCTATTCCCTGTTTCCTTGACTTATTGTTCCCTTTCTTCTGCCTTCTTTGGGTTTGGTTTCCTCTTATTTTTCTGTTTTCTGTACAGGGAAGATTAAGTTTTCATTTGAGACCCCTTTTTAATGTCATATACAGCTATAAATTTTCCTCCAAGCACTGTTTTCACTGCATTGCATAAGTTTTGATATGTTATGCTTTCATTTTTATTCATATTAAAGTATTTTTTAATTTCTCTTACAATTTCTTCTTTGACTCATAATTTCCATGTATTTGCCATTTCCTTCAGTTTCTTGATTTCTAATTCCATTTATTTCTTTATGGTTGGTGAAAATGCTTTGTATAATTTCCTTTTCTTTAAATGTACTGAGAGTTGTTTTATGGCCTAACATATGATCTGTCCTGGAGAAGAATATTCCATGAGCACTCGAGAAGAATGTATTATTCTTCTGTTGCTAGGTGGTAGAGTGTTCTATAGATACCCATTATCTAGTGGATTTATACTGTTGTTTTATGTCCTGTGTTTCCTTATTTATCTTTTACTGAGTTCTCTCCATTATTGAAAGTGTAGTATTGAAATCTCCAGTTATTATCAAATTATCTATTTCTCTTCCCTTCAGTTCTGTCCAATTTTTTAAAATGTATTTTAGATCTCTATTGTTCGGTGCATAATAGATTATAATTGTTTTATCTTCTTGATAGATTGACCTTTTTATCATGAAATAGTGTTTTTCTTTGTCTCTAGTAAAATTTTGACCTTAAAGTCTTTTTCTATGTTATTAACATAGGCATTTCAGTTCTCTTTTGGTTGCTCTTGGTATACTGTATCTTTTACTTTCAACCTATTTGTGTCTTTAAATCTAAAAATATATGTATGGTATGTAGATGACATAGTTCGATCATATTCTGTTCTAAATCTATTCTGTCTATCCTTGCCTTTTAATGGGTAATATAATCCATTTACATTTAATGTAATTACTGATAAGAGAGGATTTACATTTGCTATTTGTCTTGTCTATTTTTATTCCTCAGTTCCCCCATTACTGACTTCTTTTACGTCAAATATGTCTTTTCTATTGAACTATTTTAATTTACTTGTTTATTTTACTATGTATATTTTAAAATTTATTTTCTTCTGAGATTGTGCTGGAAATTAGTTAACACTTTAATTTTTATATTTATATCTATATCTGTTCTCACCCTCATCCCCATTCATTTTTATGCATTGTGTGCCCATCAACTTGACAGATTTATATTTGGTGCTTTATGCAACTGTCTTTTAGATCAGAAAGAATAAAGGAATTACAAGCCAAAAGTACATTTAGATTATATTTTATATTTACCTGTGTAGTTACATTTACCAGTGCTTTTATAATTTGTTCATGTGAATTGAGTTGCCGTTTATCATTGTGTCATTGCCTGAATGATTCTTTAGCCATTGGACTCTCTACTTGATTAGCTTATTGGTTCAGCTATTGCTTGGACAGAGATTTCCTTAAACATCTTGAACTGATTAATATCCTAAAGTGCTGTGTGTGTGCGTGTGTATGTGTGTTTGGGTACACCATAAACTCTCAGCCAAGCAGTTGAAAACCCTTCATTAACCTTCACTTCCAATTTTTATATAGAGCCTCATAGTTAGCCAGAAGTGAGCATTGAGGGCCTTCTCAATTCTCAAAATGTGTACAGCTCTTTGCATGTATTTCTCAATGCACAAGCTACAGGGAAGGTCAGATAGTACAGCTGAAGTCTTTCATAAAATCTGCCACACAAGACAATGACAATTCTTTGGGATGCGGCTTTGAGAATGCTCCCAACTGTTATGTTTATATGATGGCTACCAGGCTGAACTGACTGTAAATATGGACTGTTGTTTTTCAGTGCTACTGCTAGAGAATGAGGGCAAATTAAAATGATACAAAGCATTTCTGATTTAAAAATAGTCGTATTTCTTGGGTAAATGCTCACCAGTTTCTGCAATCCTTGGGTTAATTTCCAGAGTTCCGAAGTTGATATTAACCATCTTTGCCAATTTTTCTCTTGTCTTATGGAGAAGTAAGTTAGAGTGGTCCTTACTCTACAGTTTTCATTAATGTCACCAGAACTGTAAAACTGAAATCCATGAATGTTAAAGGACCAGAAATGTTATGTGCAGTTCTAACTACTATATTTCATTGAAAAATTAACTGGAATGATCTAGCAAATGGAGTGGTCATTTTAATCATGAGAAGTAAAAACTGTTCAGCCTGAAATATGAAAACCTCTAGAAAGAATTTTAAAAAGTTTAAGAAGTATAAACTATGAAAAAGACTCCTTCCAAATTATATTTTATATTTTCCATTACTACAGAGTAAAGTCCAAAGACTTTTATTTTTCAGAGGAAGGCAGAAATATACAGTAGAGAAAGATTGGACTTTTGAACTAGTCATACCTAAGTCTGAGTCCTAATTTAGACATGTGCTGATTTGTGGCCATAGGCAGATCTTTAACATTTAGTGTCAGTTTGCTTTCTATTCCTTTGTAAAATATAAAAACACCATACTGTTTTTATTAAGGTATAAAACTATATATGTAATATGTTTATCACAGTGCCTGGAACATAATAAGCCTTCAACATATTGCAACAATTATTATTCAAACTCATGGTTCCATAGTCCAACATATTGGCCTTTCTTGGTATAAACCTTATTTTATAAAAACCTTACTTCTCTCTTATTTTGTCCACCGTTCATTCTCTACCTTAGCTATTTTGAATTGCATGTGCTGCTCTTCTCAGTTTTCATTCACACTCTTTCCTCCACAGGAAATAGATATGCCTCACCCCCATCTCACCCTAACACCTATATGATTAAATCTACTTGTTTTCTAAAGCCCAATTTAAATACACTTTTTCCATATGTCATCATGCCCTCAATTATCTAAGTTAAAATTACTCCTCCCTTCTGTATGATTATATGGCACCTTATTTATCTGTCCTAGAATTTTTCACAGTGCTTTATGTAACTTTTATTGAGGTATAGTATGCACACAGAGAAGTGCACAAGTTGTAAGTTAAAACTTGTTAAATTTTCACAAAGTGAGTACACTCAATGTTACTAGCATCCAGATCAAGAAACTGAGCATCCCATCACCCCAGAGCACCCTTTTGTGTCCTCTTCTCATCACTACCTTTTCCACCACTTCCACCATGCCCCTTCCCAGAATAACTGCTATCCCGACTTCTGACACTACAAATTAGCTTTGCTTGTTGTTGAATATTATATGAAAAAGATTATACAATAATTTGGTATCTGGTTTCTTTTTTTACTTAACATTATGTTTGTAAGAATCATGCATTTTGTTTTGTGCAGTTTTGTTTCATTCATTTAAACAGCTGTTTAGTGTACTGTTTATAACTATATACTACAATTTCTTTGTCTAATCTACTCTGTATAGATATTAGGTTTTTTTCCCATTTGGGTTTTTATTTGCATTTCCTTGATCACTAGAAATTTTCTGTCTATTTGTTTGTTTTCTGTTTTTGTTTTTGCCAGTTGGATATCCTGTTTTGTGAGGAATCTATTTAAGTCTTTGTCTGTTTTTCTCTCTTATATAATCATTAAAGGCAGGCAGATATATATCACTCATCATTTTCTGCTGACAGTTTATAGACATATGTCATACTGTTTATATTATAGCTGTATGTATTACCAATTTGAAGAACTATTAGTTCTTCAAAGAAGTACCCTTAAAATACGTGTTCTTTTATTAGTAATTTATAAACTTCAGGATAAGATCCTCAACATGTCAATGATAATTCACCGTGACTGAATTTTAGTTAATAAGCCCATGAAAAATGAAAGGCAAGTTGGAAGGGAAAACCTGGTTAATAAGGCCATACATGATTATATGTTTACTATATATATAATAATTTTACTCTTTAAATTAATTTTGTTGACTTCAAACAAAGTAATCTTTCAGATATATTGTTCATTATGTAGTTACCGCAAAAATAAAATTTAATCACCTGAATTTTAAAGGTGATATTTGATGTTATTCTGAGCTTGGGTTAATAGTACTACTAACAACTCTAAATTTCTCTCTAGGACCTATACTAGAAGGCACTATAAGTAACCAACACATTTATACAGTGCTTTTCCAGGTGTTCTGACCTGGGGACACTGAACTATCATGTACATTACACCGTGCACTTCTGCATTGTTTTTTGAGTGTTCCTGCCAAAGGCCAGTGGACTTTAGCCATGCCTCAGAATCAGCTGTGTATCATCCTGCTTAGTACATGAAACAATAAGAAAAATCATATCTGTTTATGATCAGGGTCAGGTACTTTTAAAGGGAATGTACCTCTTTGATCTCTTTGTGACCTCTTTAAATTCCCTTATCTTTCACTGTCATCCGTAATACATGTATGTTAAAACTCACCATAGTAGTAGTGTAGATCTTAGTAAGAAAAGGGCTTTTGGTAAAAATTAATGATTTGTAATAAGTTATTCTATTCATAAATACTAGTAAACAAAATTAGTGATATAATTTTGGTTGCTGATTTTCAAGCATTTAGTTTGCTTATAGTCATTAAGCAATAAAAGTTTCTCATCTATAAAATGAGTGGTTTAGGCTGGATGATCAAAATATTTCCAGAGATTTACCTCTCTGTACAAGTTCCTCCTCTATAAAATGTGTATAAGAAAAATACCTAGGTTCAAGATGGTGGTGTAGGAAGATCCTGAACTGATCTCCCTTGGACAGAGTCTGCAACTACAAATGGAACAATTTCCTCTCTAAAAAAAATCTAAAGGCTGGCTGAGTTACAACTGCACATCATGGAAACAAGAAGAAAACTGGTTTGAAATGGGTAGGAGAGGATGGGATTGGGATCTGCCATAAACCCCACCCGTAGTGTGGTGACTCACAGTCAGGAGGGAACTAAAAACTTGGAGCTTCTCTATGAAGAACAAAGGGTTCAAACTGCACATTGGATACCCCAACTTTTAACACCTACACCTGAGAGACAAGCCTATAAAATAAACAATAGGTTTGCGTCCTGAGACACATGGGACTGTAGTTGATCTGAGAAATGGCTAGAGGGCCAGTATGCTCGGGTTCATCCACCCTGGGTCAGCTCAGAGACAGCTGATTGTTCTCTTATATTAATAAGTGTCAGCATGAGGGACAGGTGTCTAGTTTAACATGCATATCTAGGACCCTGCTGGAACACTCTAGGGATAAAGACTAGCAGTTGCCATCTTTGTTCTCTGTCTTTGCTGTGCATCAGAACACCAGTATCTCCCAGAAGGGAGCTTTTACACATGTCTGGTGTCCTGATTTTTTTGACTGCCACCCAGAGGACCCCTTGATCACCTAGTTCTGGGGGCCAAGGAAGCTTGCATTCCAGTCCTATAGGACTTTTACAGAAGTCACCCAGAAAGGAGCTTATATTTGTGTCTGGTGCCCTGATTTTTGTAGCTGCTACCAGGGGACACCTTTACATCACGGGGGTTAGGTGGCCAGTGAGGCTGACATTGGTGCCACTGCCTCCCTGTCCCCCCTCCCCCATCCCCTCGCCAACCGTTACTGACAAAGTATACTTAAACAGTTACCATCCCCCAGAGCATGGCAATAGACAGCAGACCCAGGAGTTTGATCTTTCTGTGAAGGATATCTATTAGCTAATTATCATGGCTGCAGCCTGAAGAATGAGCTTCTAATTAAACACACATCTAGAAACCCTTTCCAGAGACCTTGGAAGATAGATGCTATCTTTAACCTCTCCCTCTGCCTTGCTTCAGAGTCTGCCAGAGGGGAGCCTTACCTGTGTCTTGTACCCTGATTTTTACAGCTGTGGCCCAGGAACATCCCCTTAATTGTCTGGCTCTGTTGGCCAGTAGTGCTTGCATTCCTGGGTTCCACAGGACAGTAGCAATCGGACAGTTATTGGCATGCTACCACCACCCAAGTAGACTGGTGTACACGCCCAGTCTTTCTATGAAGGAAGCATCTTTTCTTGTCCTGGAACTTTGGCCTAAGGGGTGGGCTTCAAAATTGGCATACATCTAGTGGCCTACGGAGCTGCTCTTAAGGAATGAAGGATGTGGATGCTGTCTTGGTGTTCTCCCTCTGCCTTGCTCCAGCTTGCTGGTATCTCTCAGAAAAGAGCTTATACAGTCATCAGGATCCTTCAATTTTGTTAACTGCCACCCAGGGGACACCTCCAGGATGTGTGGCCCTGGTGGCTAGTGGGGCTTTTGCGTTCAGTCCCACAGGTCTATATTATTTACATACTAATTTAAGGCTGTTGCCTGAGAGTCTGACTTCCAGTCAGTCTGAATCTAGGCACTGAGATCCTCCCCTTTGGGACATTGACAGGTCTTGGCACATACTAGAAACTTTTAAAAATATAATAAGCTGCATGTACAAGCCCAACAGTTTGAGAGACAACCAAGAGCTAGGGCAGGGTTGAAAGACAAGGTTTGTCTCCTATACAAGGCCAATCCTTCAAGACTGGAAGAGGTGGTTGTTTCATATACTTCATAGAAACACACAGAGTAGAACAAAACAAAGAGACAGGAATATGTTCCAAATGAAAATACAAGATAAAACCTCAGAAAAAAACTTTTATGAAGCAGAGATAACTAATTTACTTGATAAAGGGTTCAAAGTAATAGTCATAAAGATGTTCATTGAATGTCGGAAAAGAATCGATGAACACAGTGGAAACGTCAATAAAGAGATAGAAAGTAAAAGAAAGTACCAAATATAAGTCACAAGGCTGAAGAATGCAATAACTGAACTGAAAAAAATACACTAGAGGGGTTCAACATTGGATTAGATGAAGTAGAAGAAAGGATCAGCAAACCTGAAGACAAGCAATGGAACTCGACCCAATCGAGTAGGAAAAAAGAAAAAAAGATTGAAGAAAAAGTGAAGATAGCTTAAGATACTTATGGGACACATCACACAGACTAACATTCACATTATAGGGCTTCCATAAGGAGAAAGAGAGAGAAAGGGGAAGATTATTTCTTTGATGATGTGTAATGACTGAAAACTCCCCTAACCTGAAGGAAAACACAGACATCCTGATCGAGGAAGCCTAGAAAGTTCCCAATGAGAACCCGTAATGACTCACATCAAGACACATTAAAATGTCAAAAGTTAGAAGAAAATCTGAAAAGCCACAAGAGAAAAAGGACTTGTTATATACGATGGAATCTCCATAAGACTGTCAGCAGATTTGTCAGCAGAAACTTTGCAGACCAGAGAGAGTGGCATGATATATTCAAAGTGCTGGACAAAAGGAAATCTCCAGGAATACTCTACTTGGCAGAATTATCATTCAGAATTAAAGATGAGATAAAGAGATTTCCAGACAAGCAAAAGCTCAGGAGTTCATCATTACTAAGTCAGCTTTACAAAAAACGTTAAAGGGACTTCTTCAAGCTGAAATTAGAGGGTGCTAACTAGTAAGAAAAAAACATCTGAAAAAAATAAATCTCACTGTAAAGGCAAATATATAATAATGGTAGTGGATTAATCATTTATGAAGCTAGTGTGAAGTTAAAAAGACAAAAGTAGGAAAAATAACTATGATTACAATAATCAAGGGAGATATACAAGATGTAAAATGCAGCATAAAAACAGAACTTTACAGTGTAGTCAAACTTGTTTTTATTAACTTAAAATAGACTGTTACAGCTATAAGTCATTTTATGTATGTAAGCCTTATGTAACCACAAAGCAAAAACCTATAGTAAATACACAAAGGATAAAGAGAAAGCAACATAAACATACCACAAAAGAAAGTCATCAAACCACAGAGGAAGAGAGCAGGAGAAGAAACAGGAAAGAACTACAGAAAACAATTAAAATGGCAATAAATATATACCTATCAATAATTACTTCAAATGTAAATAGACTAAATTCTGCAATCTGTTAACAGTAGTTAAAAGGATAAAAAAATAAGACCATTTATATGCTAGCTAAAAGAGTCTCACTTTAGATATAAGGACACACGTAGACTGAAGGTAAAGGGATAGAAAAAGATATTCTATGCAACAGGAAATCAAAAGTTAGGTTAGCTATACTTATATCAGACAAAATCAGCTTTAGAACAAAGACTGCGATAAAAGACAAAGGAGGGCATTACATAATGATAAAGGGGTCAGTCCAACAAGAGGATTTGTAAATATTGGTACACAACATAGGAGCTTCTAAGTATATAAAGTAAATACTAACAGACCTAAAGGAAGAAGTAGACAGCAATACAATAACAGTAGGACACTGTAATACCCCACTTACATCAATGGATAGATCATCCAGACAAAAAATATCAGTGAGAAGACATCGGCCTTAAATAACTTTAGACCAGATGAAATTCACATATATACAGAACATTACATAAAAAGCAAAAGAATGTACATTCTTCTCAAGTGTATATGGAACATTTTTCAGGATTGGTTATGTTAGGCCACAAAGCAAGTCTTAATAAATTTAAGAGGATTGAAATTAGATATCTTTTCTGACCACAGTGATATGAAACTAGAAGTGAATTACCTGAGGAAAACTAGAAAATTCACAAGTATATGAGATTAAACAACATGCTACTGTGGATCAAAGAGACAAATAAAAATGTAAAATAACATACCAAAATTTATGGGATACAGCAAAAGTGTTGCCAAGAGAGGAGTTTATAAATGCCTACCTCAAGAGACAAATAGAACAGTATAGAACAAAGAATCCTAAAATTTGTCTGGAACCACAAAAGACCCCTTGTAGTTGAAGCAATCTTTAGAAGTAGAAAGGTAGAGGCATCACATTCTCTGATTTCAAACTCTATTACAGAACAATAGTAATTTAAATAATATGGTGTTATCATAAAAACAGTTGAAGAAATCGGTGGAATTGACGAGAGCAGTGGTCTTCAATCTTTTTAGCACCAGGGACTGGTGCTTCTATGAGAATCTAATGCCTCGTGATCTGAGGTAAAGCTGAAGTAGTGATGCTAGCCCTGGGGAGCAACTACAAATACAGATAAAGCTTCACTCACTCACCCACCGCTCACCTCCTCATGTGCAGCCCTGTTCCAAGGAGGCCATGGACTGGTACCAGCATAAGTATCCATCAGTAGATGAATATAAAGAAATTGTGGTGTGTATATATATAATAGAATATTATTCAGCCATAGTAGAGATGAAATCCTATTTGTGACAACATAAATGGACCTCAAGGACATTATGCTAGGTGAAGTAAGTTAAACAAAGGCTAATACTGTATAATCTCACTTACATGTGGAATCTTAAAAAAAAAAAAAAACTCATAGACATAGAGAACAGATTGGTGATTGCCAGAGATGGGGGTTTGGGAGTTTGGAGATACTGGCGAAGGGGTTCAAAGGTTTAAAAAAATAAACAGTATGAATCTTGAAATCATACATTAAGACAGAAGTATAGTATGCCATGAATTGCTGGATTCCACAGCCAAGAATGTAATTTTTTCCTACACAAATTAAAAGTATGTTCTTTAAATTAAAGTAGGTAAACTTTATAACATTGTATACGCATGTAATGATGTTTTCCTTGATTTCCTATGTGGTACTGTAGATCATTCTTTGTATCACTTTATGTAGTAATGTGCCATTAATGTGAGACACTTTAAGTGCATTTTAGGGACTACTTATCACAATCCTCATCAACTGGCATTTATTGAATTTAGTTACTATAAATAATGGGCATATACTTTATAGTGAAATATGTTTGCATGTTTCAAAAAATAATGTTGAGGCTATTTTTTATACCTATAAGAAAATAAGAACTCTTGTGTAATGGTTTGAAACTTAGTGTCTCAAAGGGAGTATAAAAACGAGTATAAAAACAACTCTGCAGGGAAAAAAAAATATAAGGATTACATAATGTAATGCATACAAAGCACTCAAAAAATGTCTAGATTTGTATAAGTATCCTTGGACTCCATTTTGCCACTTGTCTTTTATGATTTTTGTTCATATTTTTTGTAACTTTAAACAGTGTATATACCTTTAATTTATATAATTAATTTCTAAATGGTATGACTAAACATTTAAAATTGATTGCCAACAAGGATTTTGAGTGGCATTGATGGTCATATTGAATGTGAGGCTTAGTTTCAGAGTTTTAAAAGCAACTTTAAAAAAAAGTGAGAAGAAAAACAAATTATCTCATTTTAAGAATGGTATTAGAGTGTTTATTATCCTGTGAACAGAACATTCTCTGTTTCTTCTCTTTTTTGAGTCTTATATAAATATAATCTGATGCTGTTAGGTGTTGACACCATATCTTGCTTGATCAACCTGCAATTAGTTATAAAGCAAGAAAACAATATGTAAACTAACCAAGATATTCACATGTCCTGTAATGACTTATGCTTTGTTGTAAAGCTCTGGCTTTAAAATTACAAATAGCCATTGAATATTTGATTAGATTAAAAACAGAATCATTGAGTACCTAGATTTTTCCAATGGGGAAGGGACTCTAATAATGAAATTCTTTTTCTTTAAATATTAGAACTACTGAAAATTGGATAGGCTTCCTCAAAATATAGAGCCCTCCCCATCAAAGGACGTGTTCTCATTGAGGTAACCCATCATTTAGGAGCCTGGCCATTTCCACCTCTGGCAGGAAGTTCAACTATACAATTGCTGAACTCATTTCTAGTTCTAAGATTTCACAAAATTAAAGAAATTAAGGATCTGTTCCATTATGAACGTTGTTTTTAAATTGAGGTTCTCTCTATTTTCTCTTTGACATGTAAGATGTCAAATATAGAATTTAGAGTCATAAGCAGTTTTATTTAACATTGCCTTCTATTTTATTCGGGAGGAATAATTTGAGCTGTTTATTTATTTACAAGATACCTTTTATATTTATCTACTAAAGTATTTTAATGATAAAGTTCTTGTAAAAAATATATGTATATTCATTCTTCCAAAACATGAATTTTTCTCTTTTAGTGGAATAATTAAAAATCAAAATCAAGATGAAATCGGATGGTCACAACCTGAATTACACTCAGGATTAGTTCTATACGACAAGCAAATTGATCATCTTGATACTTAACTTTGCCAACCTTTTACCTACCACTTCTACCAAAGTAAAAAACTTTCATATACTTATAGAATTAAAAAAACATCAAAATCTAAATAGCAGAGGAAGACCAGAATGAATATTCTGTCTGTCGTTAGACTTATTGCCCTACTTTTCTTTATTTGGTATCAGTTTTTTAGGCCCATCTGCCAGTGCTGTCATGGGAGCCAGTGGGCAGTCTTGGTTTTGGTTGTGGGTCGGGGGATGGGGGAGGAGAAGGGGGTTGCCTTTTTGTGTGTGTCTTTTTCTGTATTTCTTTACATACTTAATGTCACATTAAGGCTTAATGTGACTCTTAAATCTTATTCCTGGTGCTGAGAATAAGATGGTGAACCAGCTAGAGTTGAGTCGGTGCTCTGATTGAGGAGACAACAGGTAAATTGGCTGTTACATATAGAATTATAAGTCATGAGGAGAAAAGAAAGAGAGTACACTGATAGGGAATATGGTGAGGATGTACAGATGAGGACACTTTGGGTAGAGTAGTCAGATGAGATCCTGTTAAAAACCATAACATTTAATTTGGGACTTCAAAGATAAGAAAAATTATATTCCAGAAACAACATACATCTAGTCCCTGAAATGCAAAGGAGCCTCCCTTGCATTTGTTTTCTGTTCTTGTTTAAGCAATAAGGATGACTGATTTACATTGCTACCACATGTTTATGACTTAATACAATTCATTTGAATTGTTAGCACCCAAAAGTAGTCACCCGTTTACTTTGTAACTTAAACCTGACGCTGAACCACTTGGAGTATTGCATTTAGTCTCAATTTAAATATGATGTATCTAATCTAATACTTCTGTAGAAGAGATTCTCAGTAGGTGTTAGCTCCTTTCTCTTCTCCCTACCCTTCAGCACTGTTGGGAATATGTTTGCTAGGCATCTCCAATACACCCACCCTCCACTTCCACCAGAAGTATGTAGGATTGGTGTGGAAATAGAGAGAGTGCAATCAAGAACAATACCATCATCTCCAAACCTAACCCTTTTCTCTATTAAGACTCTCAGGGGTTCCTACCTTCTCCTGAGTTTTCCCCCATTTCAACTTCTTGTGTTTGGGTCACTTCAGAATGTCGCCAGAATATTCAGCAGTCTGCAAGAACTCGACATCCAGTTACCATTACACCCTGCCCACCAGGCCTCTAGTCGTTTGCCTTCCTTTCTTCATCCTCAGTCTCTCCCTTTGGCTCTCTACTGCATGATTTCATCAAGAAGCTGCTCTGGTTGGTGCTGAAATGGGGGTGAAGTAGGGAGATTTGATTGAAGTTCTTTGGAATTCCTCCAACTTCCTTTTTGGTATTATGTAGTGGTTTTCCCAAAGTCCACCAATTATGAAGATGATGTCAGTAGCCCGAACAAGTTGTTGCCTTGACCTGCTTCTGAACTGGTTAGAGCAGAAATTTACCTCTGGCACTTCTAGAGAAACACAGAACACCAGTAGTAGTTAAGACTTGGTTCGTTTCTCTGGTCCCACTTAAAGTCACTGCCTTACAATGTACTTTTTTTCCTGACAATAATAAGAGTGGTAGGAGAAGGGGGAAACACTAGACCTTTGGAGCCTCTCTCTGTGCCTTAGTTTTTTTCCCTTCCAGGTAAAATGAAAGTGTTGGTACAAATCATCTCTAAGGTCTCTTTTAATTCTAATATATATCATGTTTCTATTTTAAACTGTGTAGTAGTTTTGTCTCTTAATATCTGATGTATGTAATGTTCACATTGGAAATTATCTCAGTATGTGAGCTTGATATATATGTGGAAATTTGTAGCCCCCCTGCTTGATCTGGATATACTTATTTCAGAGTTCTTGGTTGGATTGTAGTTGGAAAACTTCGTATCACCATTATCTCTTATCGTAAGTTTTTTAAATGCTATTGAAAACAGCTCTATTGAATATATCTCAGGATGAAACAAGGTAACCAAACCTGAGAGTAGTCATATATCAGTGAAAATTGTGAATGGCTTTATGACGTGTTTTTCACTTTGTCAAAGAGATCAGATTGTATTGAAATAGCACTGTGCTGTATAATTCTGAGCTTTGTCGCTAAGTTGGTCTCTCCTTTTTCAGGAGCTACTGTGACAATCTTGGTTACCATCCACTCAGTGCTGCTGACTTTGGAAAGATCATGAAAAATGTATTTCCAAATATGAAGGCACGTCGTCTGGGCACGAGAGGCAAATCGAAATATCCTTTACCAGAATGGTTTTTAGTAATCTCTTTAAGTTCTCACTTATCACAGAACGTCTGCTGTTGTAGTTCAACCAGCAACTATATTTGGAAATGAATTTAAATCAGTCAATATACAGAACTCAAAAGTACTTAGTAGAATAACTATAAATGATATTTTCCCAGCTACTTATCAAACTACAAGAGAAATAACTGATAGTGGTTATTAGGATTGTGATAGATTTCATCTTATTGTCACTGTAATGTATTCTTAAGGGTTCGATCTCCTTTTCTTTAGTCATAGGATTTAGCCTGAGGTAAGCCCCACAGTGCAGCAACTGTAAAGTATCAGTGAAAGTGGAGAAAAATGTTAGCTTATTTTCTTTCTTTCCTCTTATTTAGAAAAATAGGAATTTCTTTAGCAAAATATACAACATTCAAAAAAATTTTTTCTTGCAGAACTTGTGCTGAAAGAGTAGTGTTCTCTTTGAAGTGTTTTTCAGCCAGCCTCTTAAAGCCAGTATTAAATTTAAAGCCAGGGCTTTGAAAAGGTCCCTTTTGTGATGGAGAAATACTTATGATAAACGGAAGTAAGGAAATGAAAATTAAGAATTTATTAAAAGTTCTCGGAAGAAGATTGTAAAATAGAGGATCTCTGTATCATATTAGAAATACTTCATTTCTCTATGCGTAGCTCCTGGCCTTTTTCACAGCATAAAAATTCTCTGCCATGGAGTTGAAGAGAGATGGGGGAAGGTGGAGGACTGCTTTTCTAAAAATGGGTCCAGGTGTTCTTTAACCACTTGTTACATGACCTGTCCTTATTTCCTGAGTACAAACAAAATGTCTTGATGTGTCTTTGGCATGTTACAGGTGATAATCCTGTGTGTTTCAGTGGAAAAAGAGAAACGGAAAGGTTAAAGCCCTTGTGACACTCTTAAGAGTTGTTTTTGTCCCACTGCCCTGGGCTAAAGTTTCCCTTCTCTGTGCCAGGTTTCCATCTGAATATTCCTTTCCTTCTGACCTGTTTGTTACTGGTGACTGACACAGCTTATTAGAAACATTTATTCATTAAATTTATAACAGATGAGAATCATTTTGTCTCTTTTAAGACAGTAACATTCTACAAACTCTGTTCCAGTTTCAAAAGAGTAAAAATCCTGAGTTGATAATACTAAAGTTTCTTTTACTGACGAACTCAGAAAGTAGATGTCATTTCATGCTGATTTGATTTTTTATTTCGTATGTGGTTACTTTTCAAGTGCTAATTATATAAGTAGTTCATTTAATTTAGAAAACTTTAGACCTTAACTGTTTATTACATATTGCTACAGTGGACTAAGAAAAAAAGCTTTTGTTCATATGCCAACACTGCCCAACCTTGACTTTCACAAAACTGGAGATGGGGTAAGAATTCTGTCTTGTCTTTTAATAAGTTAAAAGTGTACTTTAATATCAGCATTAACATGGATACAGCATAATCTCATTGGGATAAACCAGACACCAGGAACTCTGCCTATTATGAAATAAATGAGACAAAAACTTCAATCGTGGCTGGAAAATGTTAGTGTATGTGACTTATGTCAACATGATTTCTGAAATTAGAGGGAACAAAGGTAAGTCTAAACTTATTGTTTTGTAAATATATCTATTATTTATATATATATGTATATATGTATATACATATATATATATAATTTTTAGTTGAGAGGAAAAGTTAAGTTTAGATTAATATGTATATTGTAAATGTTTTCAGAAGAGAAAATATGTCTAGTGACATAGTTTATTTATATCCAAAAAGGTTTTTAGAAACATTCAGAAGACCTCAGTATTCATATATTGTTGAACAACCATTTAAATGGTATGTTCACAATGCTGCTGATGGCTTTGTACTGATGGCTCTTTTATGCCTGATATCAAGTCACTTCATGATACTTTGACCTGACAGGTTTAGGTTATATCTTCTAATTAAGAATAACATTTCATGGTTAGTGAAATAAGTCAAACAGAAAAGTTTGAAAATCATATTATTTCACTCATGTGGGATATAAAGCTGAAAGCAACAAAGAAACATGACAGAGACTCGGGGACATGGACAGTGGGTTAGTGGTTACCAGAGGGAAGGGGAGGAGTGGGGAGGAAAATAGGGATTAAAAGGGTCAAATATTTGGTGACAGAAGGAAATCTAACTTTGGGTGATGGACACACAATGTGCGTGCTATATATATATATATTTGAATTGTACACTTGAAACTTATTTGATGTTATTAGTGTCACCTCAATAATTTTAATTTTAAAAAGTATAAATATATTTTTAAAAGAATAATATCCTGAGTGTGCTTTAGTTTAATTTCTCTGAACTTTCTTTTAAAATTAACTTTTCCTTCTTCTTTCATTTAGTTGGAAGGAGCTGAACCTTCTGGGCAGCTTCAAAATATTGATGAAGAAGTTATCTCTTCTGCTTGCCGTCTTGTGTGTGAGTGGGCCCAGAAAGTGTTAAGCCAGCCATTTGACACAGTCTTGGAATTAGCCCGCTTCCTTGTAAAAAGTCATTATATAGGCACCAAGTCGATGGCAGCTCTCACTGTAATGGCAGCAGCACCACCAGGTACAAAGTTATTGTTAACAAGCTAACACTGATGGATTGTTACTATATTTCAAGTTGGTAGCAAAAGAAGGATTTAACCAAAGAACTTCTTTGCTTTTTTAGTATTTGTATGAATTCACTCTTATTTAACACTAAATTCATATAGGTTTGTTGAGCCAACAAAAATAGTAAAAATAGTCCATTTTAAAGCTTAAAGCTATAGTTATGTATATTGCTCTGGTGAAATATGAAACTTTTTAAAGATTTCCCAGTTGATACTAATTTTTCCATTGCTATTTTAATATAAGAGAATTTGAAAGAATGTGTGTATATATACTTCAAAGTATATATGTGTATCTAAATTAATAAAATATTAGATAAGAATAAATTTTAAAATTATTTACTAGACTCCCATTCCAGAAACTAAAGCTTATAAATAAAATAATCTTTGAACAATGTGAGAGGTACCTTAGTCTTACAAAGAAATAAACTGATCATAAATTTTGAACTGGGTCACTGTTCACCAGGTCATGGTGAGTAGTCATGCCCCCAGCCTATATCAATAGATTTTTAGTCAGCTCTGTCTATTGTTCTTGTGCATCTAGGTTAACACACCTTTGAAACTCCAGAAGTAATGTCTCTGGAAGCGGGTATTAACCTTTAGGAGAGCACATAGTCTTGTTAACTACCCTGCAGTCCAATCCCTGCTTTGCCTTCTCCAGTCTTCTTTATGTCCCCTCCTTAATTTCAAATGCATGAAAGAAGCTGCAAAAGTTATTCTCCAGAGCATTTGAAATCTTGCTCCCCTGCATATGTCGTCAGTTTGGCTCAAATAAACTCTTATAAAACTTGAAAAAACTATGAAGCATTACTATAAAATAGCAAGAGTGATATTTTAACATGCAGATGAGTATTTCCATTCAAATAGGAATTTTAGAAATGACAGTTTTAGGAATTGACAGTATTGTTGGGATAAATTACTTCTGCCTAAATTAATAGCTGTGTAAAATATCTGTTGAAATTTTTTAAATGTTTCATTTTGGTCATACCTTAGAAACCTGAAAAGGAGTGAATAAAATATATTGTTACTCTAGAAAATATTAATTTCTTTAAAAATATATTAACATGAAACTTGTTTTTCAAAATTGATTGTTCCATGATTGTTCCATGTAAATATTTTTAAATCTACAATAGATATCTCACCCAGAATTATAGTCTCTTAAATAACATCACTTTTTTATCTTAATCACTTGAATGATGATTTTTCTTTCAGTTTATACTTATCAGAAGCTTTAAATTTTTGTGGCGGAGTGTGTGTGTGTGTTTGCAGTTGTTTTGTTCTTTCATTTTATGGTCAATTTGGGCCCACTTCAGCAAAATAATCTCTTACAAGAACCTTGTCATAATTTTTTCTGTCTAGATATAAATTGTATGACCCATATCTGTGTGCTTACACATGAACAGAAGAATACTTGAACAGCCTTATCTAGCTAGGTAGCTTGCATATGTCACTTCATTCCCTTACCCCTATGAGGTAGGTGATATTCCCATCTTACAGATCAGGAAACAGACTTGGGTAACTTAAATAATTTGTCCTTGGGCAGATATATACATAGAGAGGCCAGGATTTGAAATCTGACTTGTCTGTTTCAAAAGCCCAAGTTATCTCCATTACACCATACTGTCTTTTTATCTTCTGGCAAAATGAAGCTTTAAAAGATAGTGGCCCTTCAACTTTCTGTGTTCTCTTTCTCCTACCCCTGCTTACACCAAGAAGAATACTTTTAACAAGGTGAGGGCTTAGAAGGTATCATGGGGATAAGAAAGTTCTCTTTCTTGTTTTTTACATTGTTCACAAAGTCTGACTAAAAGAAATGATGAATGAATTGAATGAATTTTTAAAGCATAAGTATAAAGAAAAGTGCGCTTTTAAACAAAAATACTAAATATTACATATATAAACATGTTTTTCCTTTGTGAAAGTAGTCTGCTTCGGAAGCTAATTGTAACAATTGTATCATTACTCAAAACATTTTTAGAATGTCTTGAAATTTTGTTCTCAGCCATTCCCATATATTTTGTTTAATACCTTTGGTAGTGATTAATCTTCATCCTTTGAAGGTTGGTTTTTTTATAAACAAGTCTCCATATTAAGAACAGGTTGTGTTACAAATGTTCTTTTGTAAGTCAGCTGCTTGGAACTTATCTCTGTCCAGAAAAGCTGGCAGAAGGGGTAAGACAGCTTTTTGAGCCTTTGGCAGAGGCTGTCAGGGGTGCAGGTGCTGAGAAGCCAGAGCTGAGGCTGGGGGCCAGGACTGAGCAGTGAAGTCCAGAAAGCTGGATTTGGTGAGAAAAAGTAGTAGTACTTATGTAGATATAAGGGGAGTCAAAAGATGAGTCATAATTGTGGAGTGAGTATGTAGGAGAGAGCTTACAGTCATTCTTTCTCTCCTTCTTGTCTCCCCCCTCCCCAACTGAATAACATAAAACAAAAATTGGCTAGAGAAAGGAATAGAAAGAGGTATCAGCAGGATGGTGTGGTCCTCTCTATTTCCTCTCTACACTGTTTTTACCAACCACAGCTTTCTAATGATCTTAGTGTCACACCCTAAGTGTGAAACGAGCTTTTTAAAAAATTAATGGTGCTATATAACCATTTTTTCTGAGATCAAAATTTATCTCTTGCTTCCTTTTTCTTGGAGTTAATGTAAAAAGTTTCCTCAGTGACACTTGGTCTTATTAAGAAACTGTGCTTAATTTCTCATAGGTCATAGTGGAATAATTATACAGTAGCAATTAAAATAGTAGTACCTGTTTTCATGAATTTCTGGTAGAAGTAAAGACTTCTCCATATAAATTTTTGTTAAGATATAGACGGTTTCGTCAATATTTATTGAGTGCCCCTTGTGGGCTGATTATTAAAATCATGGAAATGAATGAATTGCTAATTAGAGAAGGAGGGACGGAAATTTCTGACATCTACTGATAAAACGTAAAACATACTCTCAGTATCTTAGCTTCTACACATTTATGACATAGTTACTACTCTTCAGAATCTTCATCTATTATTGCTGGTTTACCTGACTCTCACCTGAGTTGAACCATATTTTAAGGTGTCAGTTAAAACTATATCGACAAATGTTTATAAATTAGAAGTCTAATACTTATGCTTTATAAAGAAATTGGGTTAAAATTTGCTGGGTTGGGTTGCTTTGCCCAGTAGATGGCTACATATTCAAAGAAATTGAGGTGTAACTGCATTCTATAAAGGAGAGTATTTATTTTAGCTCTCCTTTCTGTTTATTTTCAGGAAATAAAGGAATTACCCAGCCTTCTGCTTTTATACCTACAGCTGAAAGTAATTCTTTTCAGCCTCAAATGAAGACTTTGCCATCTCCTATTGATGCTAAACAGCAACTGCAACGGAAAATTCAGAAGAAGCAGCAAGAACAGAAACTACAATCCCCTTTGCCAGGAGAATCTTCAGCAAAAAAATCAGAAGGCACTACAACCAATGGAGTGACTAATCTTTCTAATGGAAATCCTGCAATCCTTTCTCCTCAACCTATTGGTATCGTTGTGGCAGCTGTCCCCAGTCCCATTCCGGTAATATCATTAAATAGTGTATGGCTTTATTGGATTGGTGGGAAATCAGTCATTTAATTGAAAGTGGCAAATGAGAAGGAAACAAGTATAGTTGTAGATTCAGTTATAAACTGATTTTGTGACCACAGATAGATTCAGCTTCAGTTGATTGTCTTTTAGTCAGGATATACATTGTTGATTACAAAGTGAGCTATAAAATGAATGTAAATGAAAATACAAAAATCAAATCTGTATAAAAATACACACGTAACCAGTCAGAGCATGTAAGAGATGAGTCATTTTCAGAGTTGTTAGATCTCTAGCTAAGCCAGGATGACCCAATTACAAACTTTTTTGTTTAAACTATTTTTCTTTTTAGCATTCAGAGGCAGCAAAATTGTAATGGGTGTTGATGATGCTTTAACATAGACCTAGCTCTGTGGCTTGCTGGACATAGGACCTTGGGCAGGTTTTCTTATCAAAAAATACAGATTACAGCCTTCTCCTTTCCCATCTCACACAACTGAGGTTTTATGCTGAAAGGCGCTTTTAAAATGAGAGTGCATTATGCTAAATACCATGCATGTGGTATTTTTTATTCTAAATATTAAGAAGTTATTTCATTTTATTTTTCTCGTTTCTGTCATCATTATCATTATCACGTCATTAAAACATGGACTACCTGGTAACCATACTCTTGCAGTATTCACTGTAGAGCAAACTTGAAGAGACAGTAGTTTTATCTAAGACCTTCCCTACAGTGGTTTCCTTCCTGACATCCAAGGTACCATTAATAAGACTATCTCCCCTGTGAGCCATCTTCTTGGCACAGACTCTGGTAGATACCTTTATAGTTGAATGTTTCTTCAAGATTTTATTTCCTCTTCCTATAACCTCCTTAAAAATCATGATTTGGCAAGTATTCATCATCTTAACATTCTTCTTACATATTATTATATTTTGTAACTCTATCATACTGTGTTACATTTCTTATAACATTGATGGGTCTGCTTGTATAAAATCTAGTCTAGAAGAACTCTCATCTAACATAGAAACTGTCTTATTTTTCCTTTTTGGCATTACGTTTTTTAAATGCCTTAATACTATACAGATGTATGACTTATTGTTTATATCCTAGACTCGTCAAATCTGATTTTTTGTTTGTTTGTTTTCCACTTTTTAACAGGTCCAGCGGACCAGGCAGTTGGTAACTTCACCAAGTCCAATGAGTTCTTCTGATGGCAAAGTTCTTCCACTCAACGTACAGGTGGTCACTCAGCACATGCAGTCTGTGAAACAGGCACCAAAGACTCCTCAGAACGTTCCTGCCAGTCCTGGTGGGGATCGTTCTGCCCGGCACCGCTATCCTCAGATCTTACCTAAACCAGCCAGCACCAGTGCTCTCACCATCCGCTCTCCAACTACTGTCCTCTTCACTAGCAGTCCCATCAAAACGGCTGTTGTACCTACTTCACATATGAGTTCTCTAAATGTGGTGAAAATGACAACAATATCCCTCACACCCAGCAATAGTAGTGCCCCTCTTAAACATTCTGCCTCAGTAAACAGTGCTACAGGAACAACAGAAGAATCAAGGACCTTTCCACAAATCAAGAATGGTTCTGTTGTTTCACTTCAGTCTCCTGGCTCCAAAACCAGCAGTGCTGGGGGGACATCTGCTGTGGAAGTCAAAATGGAACCTGAAATATCATCAGAGGAGCATCCTGTACAGTGCCAAGAGAACTCTGATGGGACTAAAGCTCCCAAAACAACACCTAATGCCCTTTCGGTACAGAAAAGTAACACAGATGGAGTAGGGCAAAAACCTTCAACTGAAGGTGTCACTGAAATAAAAGCAACTAAGGTCTGTGACCAGAGGACCAAATGTAAAAGTCGCTGTAATGAAATCCTGCCAGGCACTTCAGCAGGCAATAATCAAAGCACTATCACTCTCTCAGTTGCCACGCAGAACTTAACATTCACCAGCACCAGCTCACCATCTAATGGTGACTCAATAAATAAAGACCCTAAATTATGCACTAAAAGTCCAAGAAAGCGACTGTCTTCTGCATTGCAAGAGTCCCAGGTGCCTCCCGTAAAGAAACCAATTGTGGAACAGCTTTCTGCAGTTACCATAGAAGGTCAGAAACCAGGCAGTGTTAAGAAGGACCAAAAGGTTCCACTTTCAGGGAAAACAGAAAGCTCAATAGCAGGTGCTCTGATTCCTAGCAAGTTATCAATAAATGTCAATTCACACATAGTGGCGAATCGACCCTTGAATGCTTCTGCTCTAATTACCAGTGATTCAGCATTGGAACAGCAAACACCATCATCATCTCCAGATATAAAAGTGAAACTTGAAGGGAGTGTCTTTCTCTTGGACAGTGATTCAAAAACAGATGGCAGCTTTAATCTAAATGAATGGCAACAGGTCACTAAGGATTCTGAGTTTGTATCTGCCAGCTGTGAACAGCAGCAAGATATCAGTGTTATGACAATTCCCGAGCACTCTGATATCAATGACTTAGAGAAATCTGTTTGGGAATTAGAAGGAATGCCACAGGACACGTATACCCAGCAGCTCCATAGCCAGATACAAGAATCGTCATTGAATCAAATACAAGCACAGTCTTCAGATCAATTACCTCTACAGTCCGAACTGAAGGAGTTTGAGCCTTCTGTTTCCCAGACAAATGAAAGCTACTTTCCTTTTGATGATGAACTTACACAGGATAGTATTGTAGAAGAGCTGGTGCTTATGGAGCAGCAAATGTCAATGAACAATTCTCATTCTTATGGTAACTGTTTGGGAATGACCCTTCAGAATCAATCATTAACTCCAGGAGCTCCAATGTCATCTCACGTCTCCAGCACCCACTTCTATCATCCGATCCATAGCAATGGCACTCCAATCCACACGCCCACACCCACACCCACACCCACACCCACTCCTACCCCAACCCCAACACCAACCTCTGAAATGATTGCTGGGTCTCAGAGTCTGTCACGAGAGAGCCCCTGCTCCAGGCTCGCCCAGACCACACCTGTGGATAGTGCTTTAGGAAGTAGCCGACATACACCCATTGGTACTCCACATTCTAACTGCAGCAGTAGTGTTCCTCCTAGCCCCGTTGAATGCAGGAATCCATTTGCATTTACCCCTATAAGTTCCAGTATGGCATATCATGATGCCAGCATCGTCTCAAGTAGTCCTGTGAAACCGATGCAAAGACCCATGGCCACGCACCCTGACAAAACCAAGCTTGAATGGATGAATAATGGGTATAGCGGGGTTGGTAATTCTTCAGTTTCTGGCCATGGCATTCTCCCAAGCTATCAGGAGCTAGTGGAAGACCGATTCAGGAAACCTCATGCTTTTGCTGTGCCTGGACAGTCTTATCAATCTCAATCCAGACATCATGACACTCATTTTGGTCGTTTGACTCCTGTCTCTCCTGTGCAGCATCAAGGTGCCACTGTAAATAATACCAACAAACAGGAGGGTTTTGCAGTCCCTGCCCCCCTTGACAATAAAGGAACTAATTCGTCTGCCAGCAGCAACTTCAGATGCCGGAGTGTGAGCCCTGCTGTTCATCGCCAACGTAATCTTAGTGGAAGCACCCTATATCCAGTATCTAATATCCCCCGATCTAATGTGACCCCCTTTGGAAGTCCAGTAACCCCAGACGTTCATGCTTTCACAAATATTCATACAGACGCATGTGCCAACAACATAGCTCAAAGAAGTCAATCAGTTCCATTGACAGTCATGATGCAGACAGCCTTCCCAAATGCTCTTCAGAAGCAAACAAACAGTAAAAAAATAACCAATGTTTTGTTGAGTAAACTGGATTCTGACAATGATGATGCAGTGAGAGGTTTGGGCATGAACAACCTGCCCTCCAATTACACAGCTCGGATGAATCTCACTCAGATTTTGGAAACTTCCACGGTTTTTCCTAGTGCCAATCCTCAGAACATGATCGATTCCAGCACTTCAGTTTATGAATTCCAAACACCATCTTACCTCACCAAAAGTAATAGCACCGATCCGATCAGTTTTTCTCCTGGAGATAATCAAGCACAATCAGAAATTGAAGAGCAACAATTAGATTTCAGTAGCACTGTTAAAGACCTGTTGAGTGGAGAGGGCTTGCAAACCAACCAGCAGCTGGTAGGTCAGGTGGCATCTGATCTTACTACTACTGCATCTGATTTCTCTAGTGACATCAGGTTGTCTTCTGAGCTCTCAGGCAGCATCAATGATTTGAACACATTAGACCCAAATCTACTGTTTGATCCAGGTCGTCAGCAGGGACAAGATGATGAAGCTACACTGGAAGAATTAAAGAATGACCCATTGTTTCAGCAAATTTGCAGTGAATCTATGAGCTCTATGACTTCATCAGGTTTTGAATGGATAGAAAGCAAGGACCATCCTACTGTTGAAATGTTGGGTTAAATCGTGTTTTATAACATGTAGCACACTGTATCTAAAGACACATGTATTGTATTTGTCTTAAAGGAAGTGCCTCCCGCAGCAGAAACACTTACTATTAATTGTGACATTTCAAAAGAGTTTGCTGCAGAAGTGGTTTCTTCTTTAATAGGAAATGGTTAGACTTGCCTCAGTTCTTAAAAAGTTTCTGAAGACAGTAGGCTGTAGAAGAACAAGTATTAGGTTTTAAGTTTTATAATGTTCCCCGTTTTAATCACATTGTTTGCTAGTAAATAATTGACTAACCAGCTTTTACAAGAGCAGTTTAGACTTTATTTTGTATTAATTCATCTTAATTCATTGGTTGATCTACACAGAATTTAGAGGAAACCATTGATTTTAGGTATAGGCTTTTTTGTTGTCGTTGGCATTATCTTTTAGAAATGAAATCATAGCAAAGGTGAATTGTAACGAGAAGGTCTTCCTTGAAACAGGGATAATATTCAGGTTTTTATAAGTATTTAGGCTTGAAGCATAGAGCTACTGTAGAATGAAAATCTCTGTAGAACTTTCTGGGACTTCAGTACCATTTGCACCTGCAATGAAGGGCTTAAATAGGAGAAAATAATGGGAAATCAAATATTAATTTAAGGAAGGCAGAAGCTGCACTAAAATGTTTTCAAAGGAAAAACTAGTAACCATTTATATTTGTGACCTTGCATTAGCCTTATTTTAAAATGTTAACATGGAGCCAACACATACCCAGAGACATGAAAACGCACACACACACATGAGAATAACTCCAGGCATTATAATTTAATAGAATAAATACATTTTAGAAAAGCTATTTTATGCTTTATTTTTTGGTAATTGAGATAGGAGAATTTAGAAGGAAAATAACATTTTCTTAGTTTCATCACAGTGGCTGTATCTACATGTTAAAAGTCTACTTAAGAGTTAGTGACTGACTCCTTCACTCCTCCTGAATATAGTAATACAGCTTGATCCTGGGACCTCTTTGAAAAACAAGCAGGAGAGAGATAACATAAAAAACTGAACAAAAAAACATTTTACCACCTGAGGTCTGAAGCCACAAATCTTTATATCTCTGATAAAACAAAGGGGAATATCAACAGTACTTGAAGAAGAGGAGCATTTTATTACATGCTTAATTTATTTATTGTGATAACCACAATTGCAAAATAAGCACTCAGGATTTGTTTTAAAATGTTTCTCTCTATGGCTCCCATTTTGTTTTATGAATGAATATTTATAAATTTTGTATTGACATAAACTTCCCTAGTTGACAGCTCCACTTAGGTGTTTTCACGATTACTTTTAGGTAGATTTAAAAGTTGCCATTAAGTTTTTAAAGCTAACATTAAACCATGGCTGCGTTACCTTGAAGCTAGCTAAGCTTTCCCTTACCTCAATTAGTAAGCCAATCAGAAGACTACAATCAATGAATATTTAACAGTCATGATGAAGAGTTTAATAAGGTTTCATTGTTAAATAAATTTGCAAGGTAGGGTATTAACATGTTTTGATAAATGGTGCTAGGGTTGGCTCAGAGGTTTATATATTCATACGTCCTAGTTATTGGCATTTGTGTGTGTTTGCTGTTACCTTGATTTAATAATCTGTTAGATTCTTTTCCTTGATGCTAGTTATTTCTTCACTGTACATTGAGACACAGCACTACTGCACACCAAAGTATGCAATACCCAAAGGAAACTATGTGATATCTTTTAACAAATGATGGGAGCCTTTCAATATGAGATACTCTGAAAAGGAGATTTTTGAGGCCATTCTAATCCCTTGTTTACATTATTAGCTTCCTACTAATATAAAAATAATGGAAATCTTTTTTGATAAAAATATAAAGAATGGAAGATTTTTAACCCTCTGTATAGTATTGCAGCAAACACTTTAAATTTGGTTGAATTCGTCCAGCAAACTTTCTGAGGTTCATATATTGCACTAAATTTGTTGAACCTGTGGTAGGCACATCTCTTAGGATAAATGCAACCAATACAGTCCACAGATTAAACTTTTTAAATGTGTTTCATTATGAAAAGACAAAAATGTCATCAAAGTGACAGATAAAATTGTCTTATGTAGCAATGTGCATTGATCTCAATGAGATATTTCTATTTCTTATTCTCTTACATGAGAATATTACAGCAGGAAGAATTAAGTTTAGTTTGCTTCACCATGTTAATACATGATCACAAAATGTGCATGAGTGTTATTGACTTATCTTGTACAGTACTAGGTATTCCTGTAACCACTTTTTTTTTCTTGGCTGTATTGAAACTGGTTCAGTGTTAACCAGGTAAGCATAGTTATTCACAAGTTATTTACTTTTTTATGTTTACTAATTCTGCTTAGTTATTGTTAAATATGTTCTTTTCTCAGATTATTTTCATTGTTTTGATGTTTAAAACATTTTGCATACTGTTTATCATGATAAGACTTCATGAAGTAAATAATTTTGCATATAATTGCAATAAGCACTGACTTTTGAACTGAAAAGAAGGAAAGTGTTTTGTGCAGTGCATATGAGGTTCATATAATAGTCTTGTACTATAATGTGCTTAACTACATCATAAATGACAAAAACAAGCCCTGTTTCATGTTTTCATTTAGTGCAAAAAGTCAGATTTCCCCAGTGTTTTGTTGTCTGTTGTACCTGCTGAAACTACGGTAGTTGAATATTGCAGTAGCATTTCAGTTCTCTTTTTTTATTGAAAGTGCTCAAAAATTGTTTTTTTAAATGTTTTCAAAAACAATTAAAAACATTTTATATTAAACTGACTGGATCTTAAGATGATTTATGGGATCTATTTTACTTAGCCAGCATGCCATTTTATAAACAGACCTGATGCTGTTCTTCATTTGAGCTTATGAAATTCTGGGAAATGGATAAAAACCAGTACAATGCAGAACAATGCTGCTAATCTACTCTCTTCTCCTAATCCAGAAGGATATACAGGTCTGACTCATCGGAGCTCTGCTGTTCACCAGGGAATGGCGCATGGCCTGAAGCCTTATCTTGTCTAAAAAAAAAAATCTTTTCTTTTGCTTATTTATATGTTTGCTTTAAAATGTTAGCCCTATGGAATTACTTAGTTATTTGAAGAGTAATAAAAAATGGAGAAAATTTTAAAGCATAGCTATATCCAAAAGCCGTAGAGATTAACCAGAAATACAGAGTGGTAAGTGCAATGAACTTGTAAATCAGAACCTGAATTGTAGGTTTGGAAACAGGAAAGAGCAACCCAAAATTTTAACTGCTACAGAGTAATGAAACCAAGGTCTGAGATGGGAGTCTCCTCACTCTTGAAAGGAAACAGATGCAGCAACAACCAGCGCCTAGGATAACATGTAGTTAGGGCCTGAGCCAAACAACCTACTTGTCTGTGTATGCAGATCTTTGATAACCCTACTATCACCAGGGACCTGGAACCCTGAGTATAGATAGGTGGTGCAATCAGTTTTGAAAGAAGAGAGTAGAGATTGAGAAAGAAAGAGAGACAGAGAGAGAAAGAGAGGTGAAGAGCCAGAAGACTCGTGCAAGATGAGCCTCAAACCAAAATTCTAAAAGTACTTCATGAAAAACCAGTCCTGAGAATGACAACAGTCGCTCAAGATAAAAGTAATGAACTACCTAGATGTTATTTAAAAGTATTAGCATTGTCAATGACAGAAGGAAAAGAAAATTTAATCAAGAGCAGGTGAATAAAATAATCAGTAGATATAATGAACTAGTAAGAAAACCTAGAAAAAATATTGTGTAGTAATGAGGTACTTTTGGCTGCAAGTAAGGAAAACATTGGCTAAAACCATAAAGACACATTTTTAGCTTAAGAATTTTGTAGGCAGAGTTTATTTTTATTTAATGGCTCAACATTACCAAGAACCAGATTCTATTCTGTTTCATCATCTTTAACTTTTGTATTTGTGTCTATTGCCTCATGGTCATAAGATGGCTGCCACAGCTCCAAATAGTATATATTCATACATCCCAAACAAGGTGGTAAAGGCAGCCCTTAGCCTTTTATCAGAAAAAAAAATCACAGAATCTCTTGTTAGGCACTACCACATTACTCTCCACTCCCCCACCCCCGTTTAGTCTCATTAGACAAAACAAGGTCAAAATCGCACCCTAAAGGCAATTAGCTGAGATTCTTGATTTATTTTTTATAGCTAGGGGGAAGGCCCATTTCCTGGAGCATGTATTCATCTACCTAAAATGAGTTCCGTAACCTAGGGAAATTACTGGAGACTTAAAATCTTGTGCCCACCTTTGAGGAGGGCTCACAGTCTTGGAAAGAACTAATTATACATTCTTTAAGAAGTGCCAATTAGAGATATATAATTTAATATCTAGTAGAAAAGAGATGAAAATTCATACCAAGGAGCCTGGAACAGGGCAAAAGAAGTTTCTTAGTAATGACTGAATTTGGAAGTAGACTGTTTACTAGTATAAACTGTTAACTGGTATACTGCCTTCCCTTTGAGTTGAAAAATTAGGTATCATAAATGTAAATTGCCTCCACAGTTGTTACCACACTTGAAAACTAAATTTTTATTTTGTTTATAAAATAGAGGTTGACTTTGATGTGCATTGCTACATATGAATTTTTTAATAATTAGAATTACCTGTTTGTGGATGGCCTTATTTATCAATAGTACATAATCTGAAATATTTAAAAATAATGTATATGACTAGCTCTTGAAGTATAACCTGCTCAAAAGGGTGGAAAGGGAAAAACAAAACACAGTTTTCAAAATAGATTTTATTTCTAAGTACTTAATTTTGGAAAGACGGGAGAATTTTACAAATATAAAAGTACTACTGTATGTAGAATATTTCCTTGCAGTAGACACTATTAAATAATTTGCATATATTTTTATTTCCTCATTGTAACAATTCTGAAAGAATGTTATTTTTCAAATGAAATTTTAGCTCAAGAGATTTACTGTTAGGGTTAAATACTAATAACAGGAACAGCTTGGATTAATCTGGTTCCAAAACCTAGTTCTTAACCATTATGCTATACTCAAGATACTTATTCAAACTACATTCTGTAGTTTGATTTGGTGGCTGCTAAAGAAAATGAATGAATCAAATTGAAAGACAATATAGACATTCAAGTTACTGATTTCAGACTTGGGTTTAAGTCAGCTCTGCAAGTTATAACCATGACCCCTGGGCAAGTCATCGGAATACTAGTAATGATATCCATCTGGAGAGCACTGTCTAGTGGCAGGCCAAATGGTTCTGGCCCATTCATTATTTTTGCCAACATTTTGAATGAAGGCAAAATTGTGGATTGGCTTGCTTGGTTTCTTTTCACCCTCTTCTTGATATGTACATCCTGGGGAGCCAAAAACTACGTTTTCTAGACTTTCTCAGCTTGAGTTCTAGATATGAATTACATTCTATCAGATGCATTCATGAAAGATTTGGAGAGTGAAAATGAAGTTAATTTGCCTACTCGCTTTTTTCTTGCAAGCAAAGTGCAGAAACAGGTTTTCAGCAACAGTGTTCTAGAGTTCATTCTTGAGATTCTTAGGTAGCAAGGGTCAGTGCTCCAGAGCCAAATTGCCAGTCCTGTGAGTGGCAAGATGCATTCGCATGGTGGCAATGGCGGCAGCAGCAGCAGCTTTCCGGTCTGGCTTCTTGATCTTGAGTGATTCCTGGTATGAATTCATTCTCTCAGTGATCAGCTCCTACCGTGTTCTGAGAGTCATGTCTAGAGGTACAGTCTACAACTTGTCTTCTATTTATGAATAAGCACCTAATTCCCTTCCCTGCATTAAGATTTTTCTGCTTAAAATAGTTATAATAAGCATTTCCTATAGTTGACTCAGACTCAACATGCTTGGAGGCTAGGAGTCAAGAACATCTGAAATCTAGACCTGGTCCTGTTGTTATTCTTTCTGCACTTTATTAAGAATAATGAACCCTGTTCTGGTTACTTGCCAGAATTTTTTGTGAGCTTCAGTAAGATATGACAATATTTTGTAAACCCTAAGTGTACGCTGTTATGATTGTTATAAATGCCTACATAAACAAATACTCATGTAGGAATGAGAAAAGCCCTTGTTTTTGGAACTTAAAATGGTTTTTATTTAAACAGCCCTCTTCTCCCTCCCCCACATACACACACCTTTACCTGTCAGGAGGTAAAGCAAGAATATATATACAGGCAAAGGGCTGAACTTTGAATTTGGGTTATGTGGCCATAAATTACTATTAATAAAATTTAATTTAGGCTAAGCTATGGCCATCTGAGCATGTTTGTTTCACTGATAACTATATAGATTATTTAAATCATGAGGCCTCTTGTATTTGGATTTCACATGTTTGAAATACACACAGTTTAAATTTCCTACACAAATCCACCTCTTGTCAATTTAATCTTTCACAATCTAATCTCTCCCTCAACAGTTTCAAATTGGCTGTTTCAAAAATTACTGGTAATTTAATAATTGGTAAGCCTAGTGACACTGTTCCCTTGGTTTCTATAACTTTGTATTCTGATTCACGTCCTGCCTCAGGCCCCTCATTCTTGGTCTCTTTCCGGAGTCAGCTCCCTCTACCTATTCAAATATAGAAATCCTTCCATATTCTACCATTGGCTTTTCTTGTTCTACTTTCTCTATTTGTTTCAAACCCTTCTACAGCTCTACCTGACGGCTTCCAAAGCTAAATGTTCAGATTTGACCTCTCTCAGACTTTCAGTCTCAAAATCTAATTCTATGGGTCTCTGGTTCTTGTCTTTTTCATGTGAGCTGTGTTCCTGGAAGAAGAAATAATGTATAGCAGGGGTGCTCTATATAGAAATACTCTAGCTAATAAATGAGGAAGGAGTGATAAAGGTAGAATATCATTTTCAGCCTCTAATCAATTGAATTGATCTGGACAATAGTTAAAGATAACTACTAATATCACAAAAAGAGGTGAACAGACATTATGTTTCTCATAAGAAAAAAAACTCGCATCAAAGTAACTTGCCTCCAAAAATTAAACTGAATCTATGTCCAATTACCAATTTACACAAAGTACATATATCATGAAATAGCATACCATAGGGATACAATTGGTAAAATCTATAGCATCTGGAAAGCTGATTACACAATGGAATTTCTTTAACAAATAAATTTAAAGGGGGGAAGCAATGGAAGGGGACCTGTAAGATACTTTTTTTAAAAAGTCACAGTAAAGTTTATATTAAATAAAAAACATATTAACACAGTATTTAGGGATGCACACTGCATGATAAAATACTAAGAAAAACAGAACTAACTACCATAAATATTATAATAAGTGGACACATACATGGAGGGCTTCTGGAGTGGCTGGCAAAGTTTTATTTTCTCACCGAGGCTGTGGTTACAAGAATGTTTGCTTACAGTAATGTATTAAGGTATTATGTGGCTTTCTGTATGTTACATTATGCAGTTTAAAAAGATTATTTTTGAAAGTGTTGAAAATTGGCAATTAAAAGGAAATTTGCCTTTCCTATATCAACTGTATTTAGAACAACCAAATAGCCATACTTGACACAGAAAATTTTCCTTAGTGGAAAATTCTAGGTAATAAGTGTGGAAAGAGGGATAAAATTAGAAAATCAATACTTTGCAATCCCTAATGAGATAGAATTTAGGCAAAGATCATTAATGGATGAAACTAATAGATAAGAAATTTTACAGTAGAAGAATCAGGTTGTTGCTACCTAAACCTACTGATCAATATTAGCATTACTATTAATAAGACAGATATAGGGTAATTTCCATTTAAGAAATACAGGAAATAGAGGAACAAGTTTAATAGCAACACAGGGAAATAATCAGACTAATCCAGAATCGGGAGCTTTCTAAGGGACAACTTACATGGCTTTCTCAATAAGTTGACAGCATTAAGAAAAAAAAAAAGTGGGACGAGGAGGGCTGCTATAGATTAAAACAGGTTTAAGAGCTATAAAAACCACATGGCATATGTGGATCTTGTTTAGAGCATGATTCAAACAAACCAGCAGAAAAAGATATTTTTGAGATAATTGGGGAAATTTGATTATGAACTGGGCATCAATCAATCACGAAGAATTATTAGGTGTGATAATGGCATTTTGTTTGTAAGAAAATGTCCATACCTTTTAGAGATGCATACTAAAATATGTAGAAATGGAAACACAAGATGTTCAGGATTTACTTAGAAATACTTTGTTAAAAGGCAAAGGAAGAATAATAAAATCTTGGTAATTGTTTAATCTGGTTATGGGTTTATAGAGATTCACTGGGCTGGTTTTTTTGTTTTTTGTTTTTTTTGATATTTTGTTTTGTTTTTTTGAACATTTTCCATTTTAAAAGATTTTTATGATTCTTCATTCTATTAAATAAGATATTTAAAATATATAACTTTTTACTCCAAGCTCCTTTGGATAGTATTCATGACATTGTGCAATCAGCTTCAAGTCACAAGAGCTGAAAAAAGGGCTAGTTTCCCTAAGGGAAAATCAGGGTTCTATTTCCAGAAGAAGGAAAATCAAAGCCAAGCAAAAAGCATAATAGATGCCCACTATTGTTCCCACACAACTTTTTGAACTTGCTTTTATACAATGTGTCCAGGCAAACAGAACCACCTGCTGTTTCCTAACCAGAGCACACACTTCTATTCCTCTAAGTCTTGCTCAGGTTGTTCTCTGTATTTTTCTTTTTCTTAATGAGTCATACTTTCCTCCAAATCCACCTTAACTGCCATCTGACGGAAAGCCTTTGCCACCCCTGCCTATAAAATGAGAAGACTCCTGTGGCACTAGATTCAGGCCTCTATGACAGTATTCTGCCTTGTGTGGACAAGCAAGTATGTGTCCATATCCCCACTAAATTGGAAGCTCTTTAAAGGCCCCTTTCATTATATGCCTGAAAGAACCAAGGCCAATGACTTGTCTATAGCAAGGGCACTATACTTTTTTGCTAATTTGAATTGCCACTGATGATTTCAAATAGAGTTTCTCAAGAAGACACAAAGTATTAAGCTAAAAAATTTGTCATCATTCATAATAACAAATAAATACAACATTTATTATTCAATATCTCTGGCCTATTTAAAGATATTGAATGTCATTTTAGTTGAAGTCCTTAAATATTAGATCCAGATTGTCTGTAGCCAAGATGCTGGCTTTGAGATTTGTAGGGAGAAACTGAGATGTGTTTGCATTTTAAAATATGTTAATTTCTTTGCCAACCACGGCAGATGGCCTTCCTTACTGCTTGTAACAGAAATTTAACTGATTTGACAATAACCTTATGGTCTTTCTGGTAAGATGCCAAATATTTGCATTAAACAAAACTTTGATTAAGCTACTATTTTATTGTGTGAGTCTGTAAATGGGAACATTCTCAAATCCAAATGAATTACAATAAAAAGATAAGATTTTTGTATTTTTTAATTTGGTGACTAGAATCTATTGTAGTCTGAAAAATAATGCTATGCTGATACATTTTAAACGTTTTTTTAAAAGTACTTTTTTAAAGGAAATTTTGACATAGGCCTGTGTTTGCACTTGCAAATCAGAAGTGCTTCTCTTTCTTGTCTGGGTGAGTTGGTCCTATGTAAGTGAACGTGGGCTTCACTTATAGGAAGGGAGCACTGTGCTAGATGTTTTCATTTAACTTATTCCAAAAAGCCAAAGTCAGTTTGGGGCTTTTAACATAATCTCAAAATGAAGACTTGTTTCTCTTACTTCTTGAAGATCTGCTACCCACCCTGTTATCCAGAGGGCCTAACTACAAACCCCTCCTAAGTTTGCTTCTTTCCAATAGCCTAAGGTTTTTATCTCATCACTTTTTTATTGATCCCTGGACCTTTGGAATTGATATCTTAGAGAGGTTAGGCCACCCTTCTTCCTTGTTCAGATAAGAAAACAGGGCTTGGAAGGCGAGGAAAGCAATGAATCAAGACCATACATAACTCACACTGCCTGGCCCTTGGCCCAGTGCTTTTTCCACTACAAATTCAGGACCCGCCTGAGTAGGTGCAGCTGTCTGGGGAGATGAGAGTAGGTGGAGTTAACTGTTACTTGCAGCTGAAAGCACCCCACACTGATATGCTTCTCTTACCCCAGGTTTCTTCCCTCCACACCTCCATTTCTGTATCTTGGCCTTTCTCCAACCAGCTTTGTAACCTGACAGCATTACATGAAGGCTGTGTGTGAGCTGTGAGTGAGGACAAATTCCAGCAGAGACTTCCATTAAAACAAATTCATGTTTAGTTCCTTATCTCTACTCCAGAGGCAGAAATGGCCAGCAGAATGGTCTTCCTGAATGGCTTTGCCTGGTTATAAATCTGGGCTCTTCAGGAGTGTAAGAGCAACATCCTGCTCTGCCCGGAAACCAGCCACCTGGGCTTCTACCCACACAACTATGTCTTCTGTTCCAGGGCTCATTCCGTGAGTAAGCTTTGTCACTGGATGATTTTGGCTCCATGGTCCTGATTCCTTAAATGAATGCCCAGGATATGGCGGCCCTGAACCTTATAATGGTTTTCTTCTAGTTATGGGTAGAAACTGTCAAATAATGCATTAAGGCTGGACTTGTTCCTGAGCCCTTTAAGTCTTCAGGCTCCTTGGTACCAGACACAAAGCCATATTTTTTTTATAGTCCCCCAAATTAAGACTCATGTGGAAGATATATGAAAATTAAAAGTTCTTTAGTAATTGAATTCTGCCAGCAGATGAGCAATTCCCCAGACTGATACAGAGCCAGACAAAGCGGCCATCAGCTTGAGGATGGCATCTATTGGAGCAAACTCCTGCTCTCCCTGGCTGCTTCTGGATCCAGGCAGAAAACACAAAAATTTGTTACATCAAACACCTGCCTTGAACCCCAGAGCAAGGCAGAATGCCTGTGCTTTCATGAGCTTCTGTACTTCCTGTCTGGAGCTATAAGTAGCAGACAGGGGACTCAACAGGAGGTATGCAAGCATGCTTTCAAAACTGAATGGAAATCAATGGGGAAATGATTCGTTTTACAGAAATTTGTTCTGCATGCAACGTTCCAGGAATATCTTTAGATGAGGTCCATTACAGGTTAAGTTCAACATCTAAATAAGCCTCAGATCATCTAGCCAATGATGTTTCTGGATTATCTTTAAAAATGCTTCCCTTCTACCACATAAGACTAGAAATCTCTTTCTAAAAGAAGTAGGAAGAGTGAGAATATTAATAATTAGTTCATAGTTGTGAAAAATTTTCACAATCTTTCTAATGCTTTTTAATTCCTTATTAATCTATATTATGGAAATTTCAAATATATATATTTACATATATATACATATATATATTTACATATATATACATATATATATATATATATATATTAGTTAAGAGAACAGTATAATGAACCTTCATGTACTCTTAACCCAACTTAAATAAGTATCAATACACAGTCAATCTCATTTCATCTGTACCCCAACCCATTTCCTCATGATCTCCAAATCATTTTGAAGCAAATCTCAAATTTATCCTTTATTTTAAATATTTCAGCAAGCTATAACCAATGTTAAGTCTAGTTCTCAAAAAGGCTTTTAGATCACTCCCAGTTTTTAGTAGTCAACAGTTGTTTAAAACTTTGACATAGTTTTTGTAAAAATAAACATTTATTATAAATTTCTTTAAGAATTAAGTACTTTATTCATCCATCCATTTGTTCATCATACAATCAGAAAAATTTATTAAGTGCTTACTATGTGTTCAGTTTATTTGGAGTGCTGGGAATACAGCTTTGAACAAAGTAGATGAGACCCTAAGGGGAAAAAAATGACCTTCTGATTTTATATTTTGGTAGGAAGAAAAAAAAATAAACTTAGAAAACTGAAAAACAAGGTTATTTCAGATGGCAAGAAAGAAAGTAACAAAGTGATGTGATAGTAATGCGGGGGAAGGGGTTGATATTTCAGCCGATACTACAAGAATATAAAAGAAACAGAAGTTTGAAGACTGGAGTTGGAGTGATTCAGTTAGAGAAAATATAAAACAAAGACTCTGAGGCAAGAAAGAGATTTTTTGTGTCAAGGAACAACAAGGAACACAGTGTAAGTAGAGCATAGTGAACAAGGGAAAATATGGTAAAACAAAGTTGGAGAACATGGTTGGCAGTGACCCCCAATTAATCATGCTTCCAGTATTCATGCCCTTGGTATTCCCTCAAAAATTGACACTGGCCTTTATCATGTGACTTGCTTTGGTCAATGGGACGTTATCAGCAAGGGTGATGAAAGGAGACTTGATAAGCACTTGTACATTGGGGCTTGTTCTCTTGGAACACTCTCTCTGGAGGTAGCCACCATGCTGAAAAGCGATGTAGGCCAGACTAAGGAAGGCTGAGAGGCCACATGGAGACACAGTCTGAAGGATGAGTGCACACTGGATAATCTAGGCCCAGTGGGCTGCCAGATGGATACAGCCACATTACTGCAGCCAACCTACACAATTATGAGAAATTAAAAATCATTGTTTCTAACCATTACATTTTGGGGTGGTTTATTACACAGCAGTAGAGAAATGAAACAGAAAGTAGTACCTGAAAGTAGTGTGCTGCTGTAACAGAAACCTAAAACAGATAGTTCTGAAACTGAGCCATGGGAGAAGGCTGGAAGGGCGGAAAAAGCAGTGAGGAAATTGTGATGCATGTCTAGAAAGATGGTCATCTGTATTTTTAAGGAGTGGAAAGTGAAGCTGATGACTAGAGTAACACAGAAGATAGAAAATGTACTTAAGGAACTTGTAGATCTTGCCAAAGGAAATTTCCAAATAGAGTACAGAAGGGGAATCACAAGAGAGAATTTAAGGAAGATTACATGAAATCCATTGGTGGTAGATTAAGGAGGCAGAAGAGAGCAAAGCAGGGAAATATCTAGGATTGGATCAAAAATAAAATGGAGAGATACATATTTCTTTTACATTGGTGGGTACAATATAGTTAACGTTGAACATTACAGTAAATAGAGATGCTAGGTGGGTAACAAGATAACAATATGGAGTTTCTGGTTTTGCGCTTTGGTGCCAGTGGTTGTGCCTCCAAGGGGTCTGGGGAAGAATTACTGTGACATTTCAAAGTTACTGTATGCTAAAGCATAAGAACAATGGACAGTGCTTACTTAAGGTAAAGACTGACCTTTGCTAAGGAAGCTATGGGCCTGGGGAAGGGACTACCCATCATGACCTGCCCATTTAGGAATTTATAATCAGATCATCCTGTGTGGTTACTTTTAATTACTGAGTTTGTCAGGCCTGCCATGTAACCCCTTTCACATCCATCTAAGTTAACTTTCTTTATTTTTAATTTTTTTATTTTAGAACACTATTTTAAAAAGAAAGATACCAAATTCTAAAGCAGGGTCTCCAATCTCCTTTCTGAGTTACCAAACATTTCCTCATATCTTGAGATCATCCCACGAGGATGCCATTTCTGGTGAGAGCTATTTATTCTCCCCTGAAAAGTAAGAGTAGAAATATGAAAGCAGCAAGTGGCTTGAAACTCCAGATCACTGGGTAGGTCCTGATCTACTAGACATCCTGCTCTAAAAAATTCTGTAAAAACCTACATTTTAGAGTGTTAAACTTAGCGCTTCTGGGCTTGTCCTTGAGTGATTAATAGTTACAATTGTACTGAGAACCATATCTTATAGAGAATCATTTGGTTCACAAATTCCACAAATACAAATTGACTGAACTAGAAGAGTCCGAGAATGTCTTTACTTACTCTAAGATATTTATGCCATGGGTCAGAAAGCAATGGCAAAACTTATCTAAGCTTGATGAAAGAGCAGCTTACTCATTTAAAGGAATCTATATGGCTGATTGTATCATCTTTTAGCATTTAGAGAAATTCTTTGACAAAGTGTTTTTAACCAAAATGCCATAACAGAGATTTATGTCTTCTTGAAAACTAACAGTGCATCCCTCAATATAGATTAAACCAAACCTGAAGCAATCTGTAGAATCAATGAGGCAGACTTTTTGGGGGTGTAGGGGGGAAGGGGACACCAACATAATTGTGTTAAGATCTAAGGCAAAAGTTGCATGTAATTTTTTAGTTTTACCACTAGATGGAGAACTCACTTCCCCAATACAAGAGAGAAATCTCCATTGCCTACTTTGTGCAAAGCCTAATGCCAAGCCCTAACAGATGCTCAAAAACAAGCTGCAGATGATGCCCTAAATGTTCCTGTGGTCTAGTGGGGGATAAGACAGGACCTCAAGAATCTGTATTTTAAAGCAGGGTATAAATGTCAAAATATAGACAAGAGGTTCCATGGACACTCAAAAGAAAGAATAACTATAAAGAGAAGATTTTTTAATGAGATAGTACCATATTTGAATTTTGAAGTTTAAGTAGCATTTCAACAGGCTGAGGTGAAGAGTGCTGTGTACACAGACACAGAGGCAGGAAAGTTAACAGTGTATTCTTGGAACACTAAATAGTACAGTTTTCTGGCAGAGAAAAAACTTTGATATGTAGTTAAGAACTATCTTACTTTAAATGCAGAATTGAAGAGATTATAACTAATCCAGTCAGTGTGTGTGACAGGACTGACAGGTGCCAATCCCTGAATGAGACTCTGCTCCTCCATATTCCTTCCTTCTGGCAGAGTTGCCCGCCCTGCCCCTGCCCCACTCCTCCCCCAGCCATAGCCCTGGTACCTACTAGCAAATCCAGAATATGAAATTTTTGGGGGAGGGGCGGAGATTTTTTCCAGTGTATCTTTGAGTCTCTTCACATTGTGCTCATGATACATGTTAACTGCTCTGTAATAAGATACATGTAGGGTAGCCTGGAAGCTCAGAGAAATAGGAAGTTAATTGCAATGATTTACTGGAGGCAGCCATTTCTTCAACATGGAAGAAAGTAATGAGAATGCCAGAGACATTTTTAAAACTCACATATGTAGAAAATAAATGTGTGTAGGGTAGTGAAAGTGAGGGGAAAAAACCCAAATTCATTTTTCCACTTTTTCTTTGTTTATAAAAGGTAGGCTTTGTTTTTAAAAAGTAGGCTATTTGGCCTACTATTAAGGAATGTGTATTTCATACAAATGAGAATATTGAAAAGAATAGACCATGTTATGGAGGTAACTCTAAAATATCCACATATGTTATTGAGTTGATGTAGCACTATCTGCTCATATAATGTGTATGGCTCCAAGGTTTAATTAGAACAGAGATTGCAAGCTGGTGACATGGGGTCCTATCTAGCTTGAGACATGTTTGTTAAATTTATAGAACATTTTAAAATCTTTTGACCTAGTTGATATTACTGTGCAAACCATGAGATTTCCACATGCAATCTAGATTTCTGGCTTCTCTTCAAATATCATAAAATTTTATAACAAGAGGTCCCCCTTCTCACATGGCATAATCAGCTGGAGCTGGGAAGAGACCACCTACACTGTAGTTCCCACAGTGCCACTGCTCCCTTTTGTAATGCACAGGATCTACCTTCTATTCATATCACTTGACTGGACCCACAGCCCTTTGATTTGGGTGATCTTTGTGTCTGCCCATTTGAATCTGCAGATCTTAGTACCTTTGTGGAACTGGTTTTTACTAGTCAATCCACACTGGTGTTCTAACACTCTTTCCTGCATCTACATCTTGGTCAACGTGAAAAATTATTGTGTCACAACTGAGCATGAAGCCATTACTTCATTAAGCTGACTTGTCGAAGGGGATGTAATCTGATATAAGTAAGATATAAGAGACATAGGGTAAGACCCAAGAAAAATCACATGGTTATTGGAACACCTGGGAACTTTGCCCATAAGTATATAAGGGCAGCAAAAATTTCTATTCGAGCAACAATAAAATGAATGCAATAATTGTGGATGCTTTGGTAGTGAAATATTTTGAAATATATTAATGTGTTTTTTATTTTTTTACTTCTCTGACCATGACTTTCTTCCTAATTTTTTAGCCTGTTCTGCCTTAAGAAGGATTAGGATTTTAACAGCAAAATGCAAAGAATCATTGTTTAGCTCTTGAAGCTCGTTTTAAAAGCAAGAATCTTGAAAGCCAGGGGTGCAATTAGGGTCTAAACAGGAAGACAGAAAACCCTTTAAGAACTTAATATAGGTAATTGGATTCACAAGAGATGGAGGAGGTGAGAAACCAAAGTGGATGGTGAAGTCATCAACCCAGAGATGAACAGCAGTAAGACTGGCGAGACGAAGGGAGGGACTAGTACTGCAGAAAGCTGGATCCACAGTAGAATAAGGCAGCTTCTGCCAGAGATACCGCTGAGGCAGAGAGAAATGCTCAGACTTCTCTCTTTCCACTCTTGGCCCCATCTGCCAGTGTCATCCAGTTGCTGAATCCCACCAGAGCCAGCTAACCTGAGGGCCTGCAGGCCTGCCTGCTGCACCACCACCACCACCCTGCCCCAGGCAGACAGTTGGCCAGGGGCAGGGCAGGAAAGGACTGGAGGGCAAACATTTTAGGATCTGCACACTAAATACATAGGCCAGCCATTTGAGACAGAACAGAATTTTGTTCTGTTTTGTTTTCAACTTCTAAAACATTCTCTTTAAATCTCTTTGATCCAAAACCAAGCTTAGAGTTTTTAATATAAACCATAGGGTATAGGACATGGGGTCGTGGCAATTTCCTGTCATTCAGAAAGGCAATAAAAACCCTTCCAGCTTGGAAGGAGAAGCTTGAAGAAAACCATGAGGGCAGGATTCTTGAGCTCCAGAAATCGGGATAGGAGAGGAGAAAGAAACTCAAGCTGAGATTCCTTGAGAAGGGGGGGACTCATGCACTACTTTCAGTCTGGAAATTTGGAAGGACACCACTTTAAAGAATGCCCCATACTAACACAGAAATGACAATAGAGATGAGATGGGGTGTTGGGCACAGAAACAGTCTGATTATAGTTTTCCATGGGTTTTCTGAGGTTATGTGATTCCTGGACAAGATCCAGAGGCCACGTGTCTCCATGAGGGATGCACACCTGCTAAAAGAGTATTCCTGGGGAAGGACAGAATTCCAGTTGAGCAGAGCATACATCTTGAGCAGAAGGCCAAGGCAAGCTCCATAGGCATCCAAGCAGGTGATCCAAGCAGGTGATGGCTGGGTGGTGCTCATAGCAGAGACTAAGACACCTTCGCCAGCAAAGTGCAAAGGTCAAAAGATCTGCAGGAGAGCCAGTTACTTCTCTCCATGGTACAATGCTGGCTGTGTGTCACCTGCCACCTATACTCAGAGCATAGCCCTGGAGGCAAAGGGTAGGATAAGTTAGAAAAGCCTAAACATGGAGTTTGAGCTTGAATCAACTAAATTTGAATACTAAATTGTTTATGTAGGAAAGAAAAACTTATTTTCCTCTACTCTTCTAAGTTCTCAGCTGAGAGCTTATAACAAAACAAAGATTAACAATAGAAAACAAACGGAAGTTTATTAACACATATATCACATGTGTGATATATGGAAGACCCCAGAGGTAAATAACAAAGATTTGGTTAGAACTTTATGTAGTGTCTTGGCAAAGGAACACTTAATTTCAGAGAAGTAACAAGATCAAGGAAAAAGACTTTAAGTCTTTTGGTAAGACTAATATATGGAAAACTAATGAGAGATAAAGGCTAAATAGCAAAGTTTGTTATGTAGAGTCTACTGGTGCCATCTCCAGGCTTATAAGGGTCTAAAGTCTCCCATGACTAACTTTAATCCTTCCTGGTAAAGAAGGGAGGCAGGACATCTTTGTAAATTTACATCCTCCTTTTAGGCAAATAGTGGGGAGAGGGGTAGAGAACTTTTCTTTTTACTTTTTTTTTTTTAAGAGAGCTACTTCATAGACAAAAAACATTTAAAAAATATTTTTGAGGTATAGTCAACATAACATCATATTAGTTTCTGGTGTATAATGTAATGATTTAATATTTGTATATATTGCAAAATAATCACCACAATAGTCCAGTTAACATCTGTCACCATACTTGGTTACAGAAATTTTTTGTGTGTGATGAGAACCTGCAAGAGCCACACTCCTACCTACTTGCGAATATGCAACATATACACTAGAACATACACTACTTTTCAGCCTTCAATGGCCTTCTTTGTTCTGGCTGAATATGCCTTTCCTTGAAGCAATGAATGCCATTCTAATGGGTGAAGAATCATTGGGCAACAAGTATCATTTGGAAAGAAAACAAAACTTGTGTTTTCTTTTAAATATCAAAGTATTTGTCAAAATTTACAAATCAGGTCACTTCAAGAAGAACTGTAGATTTGTGTAATTTCTTTTTTAAAAAGTATGATCTCTGGCAATACTGTGCCCAGATTCCCACATTGCATCAATAGGCAGAAGCCGAGTTTAAACAGAGCACATATTTATGTGTTGCAATACTTCCCACCTCTCTTTTGTCCACGTCAGATGCTATTCATAATGGTGCTCAGACTGTTGATTTTTGGACTGTAGTTAAGAAGAACATGAAATATTTTACTGTATACTCTTCACTTTTTAATATTCAGGTTTTTAAGTCCTGGCCTAAATGATAAGGTACTGTTGTTTTAGCATGGTAGACCCAGTTGTCATGCTCTGACTCAAACATATTCATACTTGTCTTCCCCCAATAACTCTCTATACAGTTTATTCTAAACATAGCTAATTTCTCCAAAGGACCATTTTCCTTCTAGTAGAATTCCGCTAATTTTTTTTGGATTACAGTTAACATTCAATATTATTTTATATTAGTTTCAGGTACACAGAATAGCGGTTAGACATTTATATAATTTACGAAGTGATCCCCCCAATAAGTCTAGCACCCACCTGGCACCATACACACTTATTACAATATTACTGACTATATTCCCTGTGCTGTACTTTACATCCCTGTGACCATTTTGTAACTACTAGTTTGTACTTCTTAATCCCTTCACCTTTTTTACCTGTTCCCCAGTCCCCCATCTGTCAACCATCAGTTTGTTCTCTGTACTTATGAATTTGTTTCTGTTTTGTTTGTTCACTTAAGGAAAACAAATCTTGGTTTAAATCTCAGTATCACACAAAGTTCATTTCTTCTGCCAGAGAATTTTCCATAGTTATCATAAAGACATTTATTCTCATCTAGATGTTCCCACTTCCAGGAAGCCCTCTTTGTAGAATCTGTTTTCTCTCTCTGTTTGCAAGCCCTCTAGGTTTATCTAGGTGACCTCGGTCTTAAGTAAAATCCTCACATTCCTTCATCAGTGGCTTTTCTTCACCCCACCTCTTATGATGCTTCAGCCATGATGTAGACAGAGCCTTCCCTGATGGGGGATAAGCTTCAGGCGAGCATGAGATGGGCCCTCAAGTAGAGGAGTGCAGGCTGTGCATTGCGCAGCCCTGGGGTACCACTTTTATCCTAGGCTGTATGTATAACACCACCCCATAGAGCTATACATAGTGACCCTCACTTCACATCAACAAGGTAGACTTCTGTCTTTCCTTAAGAGCAACAAAAAATGTGGACTGATTCCTCAGTCCAGATCTCCTCTTCTCCCTGTTAGAGGCAGTGTCCTCCTTGGCCTGTAGCTGAGAAAGAGCTGATGTTCTCCCCAGGCCACTGTGGTTCTCCCCCATTTCTCCTCTGCCTCCTCAGGACCTCCAAGGTGGGCTTAGCTTCTATGTCACTAGCAATGGGCTCTCTTTCAGGCCTAGCTATAAAATCTTGTCTCTTTCTCTAGAGCTCAGTCTTTCCAAATATCCCTTAAGCTTCCACCCTTATAGCCCAAGCTGCTGTATGATTTCATTTGATACTTCATGTTTTTATCTCTCTGAAAAGAGGTTTAGTTCTTTGAATGATCCAGAGTCCAAGAAAGTATAGAATTCCACATTCTTTCCTTTCTTCTGCCAGCTCTCCTGTGTCTGCCTTCACTTTGCACACCTGGTCTATGCACCATGGGCTCCATTCACACCTAAATCAGGAACTTGATGGATCTTGGCCAGGTCATGGGGAACCTACAACTTAGGCTCTCTTCATCTACCAAACACATCATAATACCATTTCTACTCTACTAAGGCTGTGCATGGTGGCATGGGGCACTCTTCAGTGGTGTCTTCCCAGACTCCCCTGTGGGAAGTGGGGCATAAGCTCCTTCTGCCCTGATTACTGAATCAAGATCCATCAACTTGTCCCCACCACTGCGGGTCTGACTGCTCCCATAAGGAACTGGAGGCAGTCCTCATTTTGGACACTACAGCTCTCTTGTTCTCTCCCTCTTTCTTTCATTTCTGTCTCCAGCCCCTGAAAAGTTTCATTGATTTTCCTGCCGGTGAGGGAGTGAAATGAGGAACTGCTTATGAGTCACAGACTGTATTGTTCCCTACTCTATGGTTACTTTTCAAAAGCCTAAACTCTGAACCTCCAAACTGGTTCAAACTTTGGAACCAAGCCTTCTTTGAATTCAAAACAAAATTATTTCTCAGTCAAAGGCTTGGCTCATACAAATCCAGAATGCTGTAATTTCAAACTCTTTTACCAGATCTGAATTTAAAAATCTACTCAGCCTTCCATTAAATTATTTAAATTATGTCTTTGTAGGCAGCAAATGCTTCCCTCATGAGACAATGGGTGCCATTACCAACTGGTAAAGAACTTCAGAATGAGTTTAGAAGACGAAAAAAAGTTCATGGTTAAAATATTGTCTCAGTACACAATTATAGACATGCTAAAACGTTGTCATACTTTGAAATTATTGCTGATTGTATAGTTTTGTTTGACCTTTTCTGTTTCTTCAAGAATGCTGTGATGACATTAAAAATATTTGTTGAACCACTTCTTTACTGACATGTCTTGCAAAGCCACTATGGAAAGCTGGATGTTAAACGGAGTTTTAAAGGCTTTATCAAATTTTCTGGGCTTAGAGATTTCTTCATCACACTTGGTTATTTCTTCTGATTTATTTAAGATCTCTTATAGTCTGATACTTAGTAGAAAGAACCCGTAGTGAAACTGGGAGATATTTTTATAGGGAAAGACGTGAATCGATTATTTACTGAATTAAAATGTGTTTTGGTAAACTTATGAGGAAACAATAAATTTAAGATTTACTTTATTTAGCAGGCTGTTTCTTCATATCTCCACTTTGGTCATAATATTTAGTTACCCCTTAAGAAGAAGAGTCTAGAAAAAATTGTCAGTATTTTTTCAAAGGGACTTTAAATAATCCATATAACCTTTTGTTCTAAATAACCAGATAATTAAGCCCTGAACAATGTTTCCTGACTTGTAGTTTTTTTTTTTTTTTTTCATTTAGTGTCTGCGGGGCTAGTCTTGATTTCTGCCTGGGGCGTGACCTACCATTGATGAAGAGATAATGTGTTTCAAAATACTTTTTAGAGTCTTTCACTCTGTACAATTAATAAGGAAATGGTGTATTTACCAAGCACTTGCAGATAATTTTTTGTTTGCTCAGTATATAGTTTTCAAGTTATCTCTTCAGGCTACAGCTCAACAACATTCTTAACTAATGAAACATTTGAATATCCATGTAGGTAATAGCCATTTACTGCAAAGATATCCAGGTTAATTTAGAAAAAGTAATGCCTCTACTGAAAGACAGTCTTCTCATTCCCTTCTCTGGGTTCTAATGTCTTCATGGAATTACCCTACCAAGGAATCTCTTTGTCTCTTGTTAAAGTTAGCTCCCATATGAAAAAATATCCTTAAATAGGCACTCTAGTTCCTTCTGGAAGGGCACAAGTTTATTTTACCCATAACATGTTTAGATAAATTAAGGTGTGCACTCTATGAATTATTAACTGAAAAGAAACAATTTAATACTGACAGTATATTATATCACTTTCATCAAAATAATATTAATCCATACTTTACAAATATAATAATTAAAGGCATGTAGCAAAATCCCTGCCCTCTTCTTCTTATTCTGTTCCTTAAAAGTAACTACTTAATTCTTTTGTTTATCCTAGCATTACTTTCCTGTTTCTAAATAACATGCAAATGTTGCAATTCATCAATTTTAGAGATTATCTAAATTATTTATGACTATGACAGAAGAGGAATTACACTCCCTTACCTTCTCCTAATCCCTTGTTACAATGTGCTTTTATCACAAGTTTTGGTTAAGCCTATTTTCAGTGTTTTTTTTATTACTATGACTGTGGTACTGGAATACACACACATTTACACACACGTATGTGTATGTGTATGCATATATATTTTCACACTTAATCAAGTAGTATGAATGAATAGTGCTTTAGGTGATCAGGAGGCCAGTTGCCATTTTCTTCATGTAACCCCAAAGTCAGCATGCTTAGACATGTTTTTCCTGAGGCTACCTATTTTTCCATCTCCTGCCTGGTTTTGAGACTGGCTATTGTTATTCTGAAAGTCAGCAGGGGGAAGGAGAAAGAGGTTGTACCTTTCAGTATGCAGGATATCACTTCCCTTATTTAAAATCTGTCTTTTTATCCTCACTCTTCTTTATTCCTGGCATCTTCAAGCACAGAGCTTCTGGTCTCATTTCTCTGCTGCAAGTGCTGGGGAAGAGTAGGGGTTCAGAGTATGGATGGCAACTTAGGAATCTGACTTATACAAAATTCTGAACAAAATAATGAGCTATAAAAGATGATTAAGACTGGATCATTTGCCTTTATCTGAAAATGATCTTAAAACCCCAAATAAATAAGTAATTAAATTCCACTCATTAAATCCTAAAACAGTGGGTGAGATCTTAGGTGGTGACCCTTTTCTGGTGAAATACTGAAGACAACCCTAAAATACTAGGCAACCTGAAAAAACTGTAGGAAAATAAGATTCTGATATAATTAAAAGAAAGCTCCAATTTCAAACTTAAAAATAGATGGCCATAGCACTGAGTTTACTGAGGTGGCAATGTCTTCTTTGTCATGGCTGACAGTGGCCATGGTCTTTCTAAGATTGGGGCTTCCTGATAGACAGTTATAACCTGAGCTCTGGAGGCAAAATTTTCGGATATATATCTCTGAGTGAAGAGTCTTCTATTTTCTCCTGTGTGACCTGAAGCAATTGTATATAGGTAGTTTTTGCATAATAGTTGCCTTATCTGTAAAATAGAACTTATACCTTGGAGTTTGTGAAGGTTAAAAGAGTAAAACATTTAGATGAGAGTCTGGCACAATGTAATTGTTAATAATTATCACCTCATACATCAGAGAAGGAAGCAGACTAATGAGATAGATAGGTAGATAGATAGATAGATAGATAGATAGATAGATAGATAGATAGATAGAGATAGAGAGACAGAGACAGAAACAGACACACAGCAGAATTATCTAAAGGCCAAACAGCTCAGGGCATCTCCTTTTCTGGTTCTAAATTGTATTTCAATTCAGGAAATTCCAGGATTGCATCAACCCAGTGAGATAACTGACCTGTCATCTCACACTGTTTTGCCAGCACGTGATAGTCTTTTTCTGTTATCTCTACTGTTCCAACTGTGAGTCATTCCTGTGAGCTACAGCTACTTCTGTAGATGGAATAAAGTGTTTCATCAAGGTACAGGAACTGCCCTTTCTCCTTTTTTTCTCACCCTTAACCTAAAAATCATGTGGGATTTATTAGCTATGTAATAACTCTACAATTAACTCCAAATTATCCATGCTAGTAAAGAGATAGACAGATGGTTATGAAGAATTACTGTTTCAAAAACCTCTTATAATTTAAGACTTTCATGTATAGATTTGTTTTATATTTGAGAATCGGTGTCTAATTGTTCTGGGAACAAAACTTCAGGCAAAATAATTTGCTGAAAGACCTGACTTCAGAGAAACTAGAACCTTTATCCCATTTTCCATTCCATAATCTGAGTACAAAACCATGCTCTTTTCCTCTTCTGAGCTAGAATTCATTACAGCATCAGAATGGAGGAAACCACCAGCCCAACTTGCATGGTTATTCTCTGTTTAGTTCACAGCTTTCCTGAAGATATGGAGGACGTTTAATTGTTCCTAAGAGTAGAACTTAATGAACAGAGCCTCGATCTCTTTATCATTCTGGAAGGTTGTATATGATAGAAAGAACTAACAGAAGATAATAAATTATCTGAGAGTTTAAATGTAAAAATATAGTTTATGCAATATATAGAAATCAGCTCTTTGGCAAATTAGCCCTGTGCAAACTGGTTGATGGATTGAGTTCTCCCTATAAAAAGGAACGGAGAAAGAAGGAAAGAAGGACAGCAGAAAGAAGGAAGGAAGGAAGGAAGGTTAAAAGACTTTAAATTAATGGTATTTAAGTATATATATACATATATGTATATAAGTGTATATATATGTATACAGTTTCATTGAGTTATAAATTTTAATGAATTCTACTGTGTGATAAAACTCTAAATCATGATTTTAGTAAATCCCACTGCCAGTTCATATATCAATTCTACGTGTGACCTATAACAAAGGTTAACTTCCCAACCTCAAGTATGCAAACACTTTTTTAATGTATGCATTTAGAAATGCTTGCCTGAACATACAGTTTCTAAAGTAGAAGATGTACATGCTTTATGAATCTGTATATTTAACTTTATTATCTCTTTCTCCAGAATATATATTCACAGCAGATAGTTTCATAATGAGTTAGTAAAGACAGTCCTTTTGACTTGGGCTTAGATCACTATATTTTTTCTAAGATACATATTTGCTGTCGTCTGCCTGGATTTAGGATGGAAGCTCCTCTTCATATTCAAAAGCCATTCCAGGGCCAGTTTTTCATTGTTTTCTCTATATTTTCAGCCTGTACTGCCATTTGCTCTTTCAAATGGAGATAGTTTGATCAACTAACAGTTGACAAGGAAGACAAGAAGACACAATGAGGAAAGGATAGTTTCCTCAATAAATGGTTTTGGGAAAATTGGATAACCGCATACAGAAAAATTAAATTGGACTCCTATCTTACACTACTTACAAAAATGTAAATTAAAATGAACTAAAGATTTATGTAAGACCTGAAACCATAAAACTCCTAAAAGAAAATGTTGGCAGTAAACTCTTTGACATTATTCTTACTACATTTGGGATATGTCTCCTTAGGCAAAAGAAACAAAAGGAAAAATAAAGAAATGGGGCTACATCAAACTAAAGAGTTTTTGCATGGTGAAGGAAACCATCAACAAAATGAAAAGACAATCTACTGAATGGGAGAAAACCTTCAATAACATATGATAAGTGGTTAATATACAAAATATACAGCTTAACACCAAAAAACAAAAACAAAAGCAAAACCAATTCAATTAAAAAATGGCAGAGCATCTGAATAGACATTTCTTGAAAGAGGACATACAAGTGGCAATACACATATGGAAAGGTGCTCAACATTACTAATCATCAGGAAAATGCAAATTAAAACCACAATGAGATACTATCTCACACCAATCAGAATGGCTATCATCAATAAATCAAAACAAGTGTTGAGAAGGATGGGGAGCAAAGGGAACCCTCATGTACTATTGGTGTGATTGTAAATTGATAAAGCCACTATGGAAAACAGTATGGAGTTTTCTCCAAAAATTAAAAATAGAACTGCCATATGACCCAGCAATTTCATTTCTTCATGTTTATCTGAAGAAATCCCAAATACTAATTTGAAAAGACATATGCACTCTTATATTCATTGCAGCATTGTTTACCATAGCCAAGGTATCGAAGAACCTGAGTGTCCATTGATAGACAAGTGGATAAAGAAGTGGTACATGTATACATTAGAATATTACCTGGCCATAAAAAAAAAAATGAAATCTTACCATTTTGACAACATGGATGAACCTAGAGGATATTATGCTAAGTGAAGTAAGTCAGACAGAGAAAGACATGTACCATATGATTTCATTTATATGTGGAATCTAAAAACAAAATGAACAAACAAAATAAGTAAACTCATAGAAACAGAGAGCAAACTGATGGTTGCCAGATAGGAGAAGGTTGGGGGATGAGTGAAAAGAGGGAAGGGATTAAGCTGTACAAATTACCAGTTATAAAAACATTTACAGAGATGTAAAGTACAGCCTAGGGAATATAGTTAATAATATTGCAATAACTATGTATAGTGTCAGATGGGTACTAAACTTATTGAAGTGATCATTTCATAAGTTATATAAATGTCTAGTCACTGTTTTACACTTGAAACTAATATAATAGTGTCTGTCAACTGTATTTAAAAATTTTTTTAACTAACTTAAGAAAATACAAATACAAATACTTTTGTATGACCTGAAATTGTAAAACTCCTAGAAGAAAACATAGAGAAAAAACTGCTTGACTTTGGTTTTGGCAAAACTTTTTGGAGATGACACAAAAAACACAAGCAATAAAAGCAAAAACAAACAAACAAACAGAAAGCAATAGGGCTACACAAACTAAAAATCTGCACAACAATGACAAAAAAGCAAAAGCAACATACAGAATGGAAGAAAGTATTTGCAAACCATCTATTTGATAAGAGATTAATATACAAAAACTCATACAACTCAATAACAAAAACAAAACAACAACCCAGAATAAAAAAACCCAAGTTCCATTTTTAAAAATGGGCAAAGGATTTAAATAGATATTTTTCCAAAAAGGGCATACAAATGATCAACATGTACATAAAAAGATGCTGACATCACTAAATTAGAGAAAATAAAATCTAAACCATAGTGAGATATCACCTCATACCTGTTAGAATGGTTATTATCTAAAAAGCAAGAGACAAGTATTTGCAAGGATGTGGAGAAAAGAGAACCCTTGTGCATTACTGGTGGAAATATAAATTGGTATAGCCACTATGAAACGTATGGAGGTTCCTATTCTTTTTCTTCTTCTTCTTCTTCTTTTTTATTGTTTTTGTTTGTTTGTTTGCTTGTTTTTGGTTTACATTAATTTGAGTTGAAAAAAGAATCTCCTGAGCTAGTGTGAAGCTGAGGGAAAGCTTTACCAAAGGAGTGACTTTTAAGTGGAACGCAGACAGATGAGTATTTAACCAGGAAAGGGGGTGGGGGGAGAGAATTCTAGGGTGAAAGAGGAGCCTGAGCAAAGATCTTAGAGTGTGAAGATGCAAAAAGTAGCTGGATTACAGAAAGCAAGGGTAAGAGTAAAAGAATCCAAAGGTAGAATATATATGTAGTGAGTATTCTTGGTGCCTACTCATGATCCATTTACCAAACCTCTTTTCTAATTTTGATCTCTAATTTTGTTCAGGTACCACTCCTTATCCTCCACAGCCTTTGTGACCCAGAGAAAGTTTACTCCATCCTCGGCTCACAAAGACTGGTTAAGGTAAGCTAATCATGGTAGTCCTGTCCCTGGCCACCAAATGGTTTAGAAATGGGAATGTGCCCCAGTGTTGGCAAATGAAATCTGAAGTATTGAAAGCTTTGAGGAAGGTTTTTCCTTTTATTTGAGTGGTAGTGATGAAAAGTCAATCTCATTCATCCATATTGAAATAGGCAAAGAAGCCTATTGTCTCATTTGCTGCCGACAACCATTCTGTGACTTTCAGAGAAGTCAGCCTGAGAACAGAACTTAAGCATAGAGGACACAGCTGAGAGAACTGCAAGGAATAGAGTAAGAGCCTTGATCATATTGTACCTGAAGGCTGAATATGTCTAGATTTCTGATTATGTGAGCCAACTTCATTATTTAAGCCTCACAGTTGGTTTTATGTTATTTGGAGTAGAAAGACTCTTAACTGAAGCCATAAATATCTTGGTATAAGTTCCCTGAGAGATAAGTCTAACATGGAGTCAACTGGATAGAGGACTGGGATTTATGGTGAGCAAATCATAACCAGACAATCTAGTTTGGTGTTAAGTTGTGTTTATTGCCTAGCTTTTGTTATTGCCTCGCTTTTATAAGGTCTCACATAAGCCATGTGCTAGTTGGAGTTTCCTTGCCCATGGGATTATGCTGAGATTGCATGGAACCCTACAGAAATACAAAGCATTCCTCTAGATGTCTTTGAATTCTAGATGTACTCGTGTTCATATGTCCTCTGCTGGCCGTGGTTCGGTGTATGGGTCATCTCACTCTCTAGTGTATGTTGAGCTGTATGCTGTTTGTTAAACATCATACCAACTTTTATATGAAATACAACTCCTTTATTTGAAATATACACACACAATATTTATGTGTTTAGTAACTTCATTCAATATTTTGGGGGGACAGATATGAGATTATACTATCAAAATGCAAACAACTTCAAGGTATGTTTAAATCCCATGTGCAACCCATGGGATTTTTTTCCCCCCTGCTCATTTCTCTGCTGGTTCTTGCCATCCTTTTCCTTTCTTTCCTTAACCCACCTACACTCACTGGATATATTATTAACTCTAATTTTTCCTGTCTCTGAAATGCAGAACAAATCAACTCTTCAATCCCAAATTTAGCTCTACGCTTACTTTGTATATCCAAATTTATCCAGGTATTCAGCAAGGCAAAAGGGGCTTTCTTGTAACAGAATCCACTCTCTTTAGAAGAGAATTGTTCTTATAAGTTAGCATTTTAAATATTTTTATTTAAACGTTCTAGCTTTCTTGTTTGCACCAAGAAATATTAAGGATCAGTTCATCGAGTTTAGGGCCCTGTGTTCACAAGCAGTGATTGGCAGTAGACCCCCAGCTCTAGCTGCTCTTGTCTGTGCAGATATTATTCTTTTAATTCTAGTTTTAGATCTGTATTTTATTGCTATTAAGTTAGATGGTATTCCTTTAGAGTACAGATGCCAGTTATATAAAGTTCTCGCTTGTAGCCAAACATTCCAGTGCACTCAATTAGGTTTCTATCATTTATAAGAAAATTTTCTGGCCACTTCACCTATAAGATATTTTCCTTAATATATTACTATTTACCTCAAGAATAATATGAATATTTCCTCTTGGCAACTTAAGTTGGGTCTTAGTAAGAAACCAACTCTAAGTATACTAGGAAAAAAAGGGAAAGAAATTTATTGTAAGGATCCAGAGAATCAAAAAAAAAAAAAAAAAGAAGAAGAAGAAGAGGAACTTAACTACCTGTTCTGTTTTTGAGAAAGAGAGAAACTAGAACATCTCTGAAGCTCTTGGAACCTCAGAAGTGGGAACTCATGCACCATCTTTTCGAAGCCAGCCTTGGGATGACTCTGCTCTAACTGCCTTCCATCTCTGTGTGTCTCTGTTAGAGATTTTATTTTATAAACCTTTTAAATGAAAATATAACATATAAAGTGCACATATCTTAAGTGTACAGCTCAGTGAATTTTACCAAGTGAACACATTCTGTGTAACAAGCACACAGATCAAAATACAAGACAGTATCAGTGCCCCAGAAATCTCCCTCATACCCATTCCCAGTCATTACCCCTCAGGTATCCTGTATTCTGATTTTATCATGCAAATTTAGTCTGTCTATTTTTGAACTTTATTTAAATGGAATCATTTAATGTCTGGCTTCTTTTGCTCAAGATTATACCTGTGAGATAGAACCTTATTATTGCATATTATAGTACCTTGTTCTGCTTGCTATATAGTATTCCACTCTATGAATACTATATTGTTTAAAAATTTTTTCAATTACATTTGGAATACAATATTATATTAGTTTTAGGTGTACAACATTGCAATTAGATATTTATATAACTTATGAAGTCATCACCCCAGTATATCTAGTACCCATCGGATACCGTACGTAGTTATAACAACATTATTGACTATATTCCTTATGCTATACTTTACATCCCCATGACTATTTGGTAACTACCAATTTGTGCTGCTTAGTCCCTTCCCTTTTTTTCACTCCTCTCTCCAATACTATATTCTTAATGAACATTTAGATTGTTTCCAATTTGAATACTGTAAACAAAGCTACAAAGGAATATTCTTGCACATGTCTTTGGTTCACATGTTTTCATTCTCTGAGTGTGAAATTCCTGGGTGATAAAGTAAGCATTTAGTAAATATTACCAAACAGCTTTTCAAAGAAGCTGTACCAGTTTACATTCCCACCAGCAGAAGATTAGAGTTCCAATCGTTCCACATCCTTGCCAACGCACGGTAGTGTCATTTAAAATTTTTTCTTTTCTTTTGAGTGAGTAGTGTTATTTCATTGTGTGCATTTCCTTGATGGCTAACAATGGTGAGCACCTTCTTTTCATATGCTTGTTGAATAATTCTATATCTTCCTTTATGAAGTGACCACTTAGGTGCTTTATTTAATTATTTTAAGAATTTTAAATACTTCATGAGGTATTTAAGTGTTTTATTGCTCTGTCTTTTTCTTATTGAGGTCTTTGGTAGATTTCACACTGAAAACTTAAATTCCCAGTAGAGAGTTTGACTGGCCTAGCTTGGATCACATTCTCATCCACGTGGGCAGGGGTATAGGAACTTTTGATAGGCATTCTTTCAAAATTATCTGTAGTGGCAATAATGGAAACTTAGTAAATTCAAATCCATGTGCAGTTAAAAGCAAATGATACAAACTTTACACTAGTTTTCATTTAAATACTCATCTCTTGCTTTCCTTCTTTTTAAGTGACAGTGTCCTAAAGCCATCAAAAACCAGGTTTCTATTTAAATAGAAATGTTAAGCTATCTTATCATTTGAATAGAAATTTTAAGCTATGGTTCTTGGTAATTCTAAAATTATTTCCTTGCCATATTATCATCAAATAAGAATCAGGAATAATTTTGGTTAAATGCTTTATCTTTTTCTCCTTACACCAAATCTTATCTAATGTTTTTATATTTCTTATATTAATGTAGCACAGTATAGTTAATGTTTCTATTCATTCTCATTTAATTATTTAACTAATTCTTTATAATACAAAAATTAGGTTAAAAATTATTCTTTAAAAAATTAATATATTATAGATAAAGCTAAAGCCCCTTTTGACCAAATTTCCAAATCCCAGTACCCTCCACCTTCACCAGAAGTAACCACTGTTATGTTTGATATGCAAGTTTCCACTAGAATAAGAAACAATATTTATTGTTCTGCAACTTGTATTATTTTCTTTACACTTTGTCTTATATTGTTGCTTACTCATTGATTCTTTTTTACATTTCTATGTGTGGAAATATAGAGTATCAATATACCATGATTTATTTAAGTTATTTCCCTATTGGTATTAATTTGGTTGTTTAGATTTCATATTATTTTGCCATGAATTTTTCACATAATAGGGAAAATATTTCTATGCATAAGAGTAATCCAAAAAGCTCAATGTGGAACACAGAGGAATAAAGAACATTACTTTTTACAGTCAATATTTTTGCATTCATTCTGCAAATAACACTTTTTGTCTTTTAGCATGAGTTAGCACATAAAAGAAAGGATGTGCCTTCCTGTTCTAAAATTCTGTGATTCCATAAGTATTCCCAATAAGAGATGCCAAGTTGTTTTTTATACTCTGTACCCTAGTCAAGTATAGTGTTTTGACCTCAAAAATATCTTCTTAGAAAAAGCGACTTTATTTTTAGCCCCAGAAATGAGTCAAGAGAAGAAGGAAGAATTCACATGCAGCAAATTTATTTAGCAAATTGCCTGTAGATTATCTATCTGCACTTGAATCTCTTCAACCAAAAGCTAAACAAGTTTATGCAGGTAGACTAAGATCTTTAGCTTAATTTGCAAGTGGTTTTCTGCAAAGCCCTCAGGCCATTTTATCACTCACTATTTCTTAACAAACTGGAATGTTTAAATGTATTTAGTATGAAAACTTGAAGATAGTTTTCTCAATGGCTTAGACATTTGAGGCCATGTGTAACTTAGAAGACTTTTTTGCCTCAGAAACGTGGCATGTAAAGAAAGAAGACAAATATTACATGCATTCACAAACTACATATACCACATTACATATAAGATGACTTGCACTTATTAAAAAATATTGAGCTTCTAATTGTTTGCCAGATTGTCTTCTTGGTCTTATCTGAAGGTAATCACTGAAAAACGATTAATAACTAATATTAAATGTTTTTTTTAAGTTTATTTTATATTTGGAAGTGAAAACAAACAACAGCATATGCTTAAAGGTTTTTGAGCTATGGAGTATTAATAATATCGATATGGCTTATCTGTTGTAGAATTGAGTCATGAGCAATAAGAAAATAATGTAAAACCCATAAATATAAAAAATTTTATGAAGTAAAATATGCATGTTACATTTTCTATCATTGCTGGGAAATATCATCTTTCATTCAACACATAACTGTTGACTGGGTACCATGGTAAGATAATACATACAATTCCTATAGTCAAGGAATCCGCACACTAATTCGGAGAGTGTGATAGATAATTTATAAGACAATGTGTTAGGTACTATAAAAGAAGTATGAATAATTTTTTAAAAGAATAAAACCTGATTAGAATTTTGTTTTTGTTTTTGTTTTTAAGGTAAAAAAGAGGCTATGAAACAAGGCAACTAAGTCTATCTGGGAAAATTATCAAAAACTTTAGGAAGTAGGTGACATTTGCTCTGGACTGACTTAAAAAATGACTAACTACCTTCCAGTCAAAGATAGGTGAAGTAGAAAGGCATTGCTGGCAGAAAGACAGGATGGGCAAAGTGATAGAATAGTGAAAGTCAGAAATCTTCCAATGCAGCATTTGAAAAAATCTGTATCTCCTGAAACTCTAGGCTGATTGTGCTGAAAACAAGGCCCAAAATTTAACAGTGAAATTGACAAAGCTTACACAGGAGGCTGAATTTGTAGCCTAAATAGATTGATCGTACCAAAGTCAGGGCTCTGATGGGGAAAATACCAGGCTCTGAAATCTTAGAGGTGGATATTTGGTTGGAAGAGCCTGAGAATCTTAAAACCTTATTATAACAAATTGTATAATGGCCACCAAACAAATCAAGTCCTAACTCTGGAATTTGAAAATGTTACCTAATTTGGAAAAAGGTCTTTGCAGATGTTATTAAGTTAAGGCTCTTGAGATAAGTTGATTACTCTGGATTATCCAGGTGAGCCCTAAATACCATCACAAGTGTTCTTATGAGAGAGAGGCAGAGAGAGACAGAAGAGAAGGCAAAGTGTAGAGCAGAGACAAGTGTGGCCTTGAGCCAAGGAATGCTAATAGCTGCCAGAAGCTAGAAGATGCATGAAATAGATTCTCCTCTAGACCTTCCAGAGGGAGTACAGACCTGCTAACACCTAGATTTTGGACTTCCGGCCTCCAGAAATGTGAGAAAATATATCTATGTTGTTTAAGCCATCTTGTTTGTGATCATTTGTTATGGCAACTCTAGGATCAGAAATATCCTGATTTCCCATAAATCTCTGGACTGGCAGAAGCAATTCCCTTGCCCTTGCTAAAGTTGAGTAGCCTTCAGCCCCCAGAGATGTTACATGAAACAAGTGCCTCTCAAGATGATGCTGGTTTTCTTCAAGATCCTGGCCCATCAATTCCTCCAGATAAATAATGGATGCATTTGGGATCAGGTCACAGCATAGCCCAAACAAAGAAATATACTCCCTGTTCTGAGAATAAAGATGATATACACCTAAGAATAACCAGGCCTTGCAGAAACTAACAGAGTGCAGTAAGAGCATATCTTGAAGATGTTGACTACAAAGGAAAATTTATCTACATGGGAGCATTCTCCCCTAGTTCAGGGTTTAAAGTCCTGGTAAGTATTCCTGAATCTAATCTTAATATGCTGCTGGGATTGTTCCTTGTGATTTATTTGGACATGATTCTGACATATAGCAAATGCCTGAACTGCCTTGTTGGAATTATTGAGGAAAAAATCAGAAGGTTTCAGGGAGGGAAGAATATTAGATTGGTTTATAATGTGGGGCCAGAGAACTTACTACCCAACTCTGTTCCTTAAGAGGACACTTGACTAAGGCAATAAGGAAGGCACTGGTAACAGGGAATACCAACAACTTTGAGCTCATTGGCCATTTTCTATAGGGCAGGGATGGCAATACCAGGTATTATTATGAAACTAGATTTATAAGGATGTTAAGGTTCTGGAATAGGTCTGTGAATATTACTACAATAGAGAGTAAGATGCCTGACATATGGTGTTGTGTCTCTAATAGCTGGACTCTCAGATCAAAGGCTTTGCTAGAAGCTTTAGTTCCTGGGGTCAGATAAAGGAGTGCTTCTTCTAAGAGACACTAAGAGTCCCACTATACCCAAAATTATGACTAACATTTAGTCATTTTCAGCTTCTCATGCTAGTGGACTCATAGACAAATAAGAGTTAGAGGGATTAACTCTGATTATCACAAGGAGCTAGTTTTGGGCTGCACAAGAAAGACAAAGAGTATACGTGGAACTCAGGGAATTCACTGGGAGATATCTTAGTATTTGCATGTTTAATAATAACTGTAAATGGGCTATTAAAGCAACCAAGGCTCAGGAAGGCTAATACAACTGATGGTTCATATCCCTTGGGGGTAAAAGTCTGAGTCACCACCAGGCAATAACCCAGATTTACTGAAATTCTGGCCAAGGATGGGAGAAATCTAGACAGGGTGGTGGAGAGAGATGATGAATCTCAGTTATGACCCTGAGACAGTGACTGCAGTGGGCGCTGAAGCTTATCCTATGAACCCTTGTTTAGATTTCTCTTATACACAGCCTCATATCCCTGCAACAAGCTGTCTAGAGATGCAATCAGACAGCAACTCTAGTTGTTCAGCATACCCCTCACTTTTTGCACCTGTGCTTCAGACGCCTGAAGGAATCTACGTGAGATGCCTTTCCACAAGCAGGCAAATCTGAAAATGAAAGGGAGTTAACACCTTATGAGGCAACCCCTGCCTAATAGAAAATAGAAGCTAGTGGATAAATGCTCTTTTCTTGGAAGGATAATTCTGAGGTGCATTCCACGTGGCTCTTCTGGAGCCTTTAGTGAAACTGGCCCCATATCAACGCAACAATATTAATCCAACTCAGTAACTCAAAAATTATTGCACTGATTTTACTCTCTTCCCTGTTTTACTAGTGTCAGGCCCTCACCCATGTTCCTATGATCAGTAGCTTACTAGTAAATGTTTAATAAACTGTCTCTCCAGGATAAAAAATTACCCTCGTTTATAGTGTTTGCCAATTTCTGTTGTGTAGATACTCATTCTGTGGGTAATTTTAAACTACCACTATGATATCACTGTATCTGCAGCTGGATAGAGATATATACATTTGGCCCTTGGGAGCCACTAGAAGTCGAGTCTAGTACACCACAGCTTGGGAGCATGTTCCAAAATAAACTACTTGTATATAAACTTTTGTCTCAGAAGACACAGGGTAGCTCAAGAAAGGCAAAGTGTTATCTACCTCTCTGGGCCAATAATCAAAGAATGGTGGTGCACAGACATTAGAGGAAAAAAAACAACATTCTGAGATTAAAGGGAAAAGAATTTCTATTGTATAACATACTGTCAGTGGTAGTTAAGGACTTGACCACTCAGAAGTTTCTACCCTTTGAGACTGGATAGATAGTAATGCCATTTCCAGAGACAGAGAATGTAGGATGATAGTGAGGTCAGTTGTGGATCTGTTCAGTTTGAGATTTTTTCCATGACAGTTCAGAGTTAGCCAGTGAGAGATACTAACATGTGTGAAGCTTAGGAAGGACCTACGGGTGTGGAAGCAATACTAATGTGAAATTTTATTGTTGATAGCTACCTATTATTCCTGGAACATCCTTCCTTCCTTCCTCTCCCCCAACCCAGTCAACAGTGAATGCTTTCTGTATTCACTGCCTCAGGGGAGGGCTGTTAATGCAGAAATGAAAAGAGAAAAATGAGTCAATGCTCAGTTTACAAGTTTCAATATAAAGCTTTGAATCTCTCAGTAGAGAAAATAGGTTGAGACTAAAGGTTTTTTGAGTCTCAAAAGCCTGGATTTTGAGTATAGCAGCAATAGCTATAGTAGAAATGACAATATGGTATAATTTGACAGTGTGCTAGAGTCCAGCCCCCAAGATTTATGTCTCCAAAGTAGTATGGGATTGAATATGGAAGTTTCCACACTGCTAAAAGAGGGTGGAAAATGGTTGTGAAAGAGCCAGTGAGCCAGAAGAGCCCTTAGAGATGGGACAACAACCAGAGGATGATAGGCAAGCTGAGAACAGCATGGTATTCCAGTATAGAAGGATAACAGGAAAAAAAGATCCCATTCTCCATCGCTGTGACCATAGGTAAACTTCTGTTACTTAAAGTCCATTCATGAGATTATGGGGAGAAAATAAAAATAATACTTTGATTAAGGTGCAACCTGAAGAGGCTGAAAAAATCTGGAATGACTACAACATCACACCTAAAATTTACTGTAACTAATTACCACAACTCATCCAAACTTATCATACTAAAAGATTAAAAAGAAAAAAGATTATCTCAAGAGATAATCATCACTGTTGATATTGACTTTGATCACCTGTCTGAGGCTTTTCCATTGTAGAGTTACTCTTCTTATCCCCTTTCCATGGTGTCCTCTTTGGGAGAAAGTCACTATGCTCAGCCCACACGGTAGCAGTGGGGAGTAATGCTCCCCTTCCTTGAGAATGGGGTAACTACATAAATGATTTGAAATTCTATACAAAGATTTGTCACTTTCCCCCCTTTATTTAATCATTATTTATATCAGTATGAACTCATGTATACTTATTTTATACTTTGGGTTATAATCTAATATTACTTAATTGTTTCTCAAATTATTCCAGTTTTGGCTATTGGGAGATCTTTGACATAACACCATTACTATGGATTTGATTTAAAACAAATAAACAAACAAAACAATAACAACAACAACAAAAACTTCTTTACTTTCTGGCAGTACAAGATACTCCAAGCTCATTCTGTGCATTTCCTGCCCCAGTCCTAGACTCAGCCATTTCTCCAAAGAGCCCTGACTCCATATATTGGAGACATTTATTTATTTTAAACCAAAACAATTTCATTTCTTTTAAAAAAAAATTGAAACAATTTCAAACTTACAGAAAAGTTGAAAGTATAAAGAAACTTTTTTCTTGTACCATTTGAAAATATTTTGCCAACTTGCTGTCCCATTACTTCCTAATACTTTAGTGTATACTTCTTACAAATAAGGTCATTCTCATCTATACAACCACAATACAACCATCAAAATCTAGCTGCTAACATTCATATATTACAACTCTCTAATCCTCAGATACATTCATGTTTCAGCAAATGTCCCAGTGTCTTTATAGCAATAAGTTTCAGAATCAGGAGTTACCTTTATTAGTTATATCTCTATGGTGGTTAATTTTATGTCAGCTTGAAGGGTGTTTTGGGATGAGTTTAATGTTTAAATTGATGAACTTGGGTAAAGCATGTGGGCGGGCTTTATCTAATTGGTTGAAGACCTGTGTAGAACAAAAAGTTTGGTCTCCCCAGGAAGCAGGAATTCTCCCGCAGACAGCCTTTGGAATTCATCTGCACCACCAGCTCTCCTAGATATCCAGGTATTCGGATGACACTTCGGATTTTGTACTTGTTAACCTACATAACCTCATGAGCCAATTCTTGATAATAAATTATTTGTATATAAATAACAAATTATTCATTATTATTTATCTATATGAATAATAAATTGTTTCTCCAGAGGACCCTAATATGGTCTCTAATTTCTGTCAGCCTGCAATAGTACCTCAGACTTCTTTGACTTTTATGTCCTTGATATTCTTGAAGGTTACAGGCCAGTTATATTATTGTATTTCCCTTAAATTGAATTTCTCTGATGTTTTCTCATGATTAGATTCAGGTTATGCAGAAATAGCACTAAAGTCATTCTCTGTTCTTCTCAATGCATCCTATCAGGTTGAAGATTTTGATTTGACCTATTACTGATCTTCACTTTGATCACTTGATTATGGTGGTGCATTTCAGTCTTTCCCTTATAAAATTGATAAGTATTTTGTGGAAATTTAAGTCAAACTCTAAAAATTTCACTTGTCAGATTTTGAGTTTACCCATTTATTATCATTTATATCAGTATGATTCATAGTATTGAATTTGTTCATTGGATTGTAATTTATTGCTATTATAATTTATTTTGGTTTTCAAGTTAGTCTATATTTGGCCAATGGAAGCTTCTTCCAGCTTGTTCCTGTGTCCTTTTGACATGCCCCTATCATTGCTTTTATTGCTTCCTGGCATAACAAAATGTTTCATAAAAATACTTTTATAAACAAGGTTGTTTATAGCAGCATTATTTGTAATAGCAAAACAAAATAATAATAGGAAAAATTTGGGGGAAAAAAAGAAAAGAAAACATTGCCTCTCACTGCTGAAGTGTAAAGTCCAAACTTCTTAACATGGCATGGAAAAGAATGTTAAAACAAGAAGCACTGTGCTGTATTTGGGTTATAGGAAAAAACTTTGAGAATTTACTTAATTTTGTAAAAAACAAAAAGCATAATGGGATCAGCCTTTTTTTAAATTTAATTTTATTTTTATGAAAAAAAATTTTTTTCCTTCTCTTTAATTCTCTCCCCACTTCCACCCCTGACCTATGGATGTTACCATCTCCCTTTTTTTTAAGAACTGGATTTCTGAAGGCAGGTGAGCACACTGGGGGCCTAGCTCACCCTGGGTATGGTCCGTGGCTCCACCTGGGGCATGAACCCAGGACCTTCTACATGTAAAGCAGATGTGCTAACCATTACACTATGGAGCCACCCCAGAATCAGTCTTTTAATACTTTAATTGCAAACTGATATTTTTGTCTTTGAACATAATGCATTTTTGGGAAAAGATTAGTAATCTCACTGGTGCCTCATTTACCTCAACTGATACAAATTCTGAACCTTCATTAAATTTCAGAGACATCATTATAATATGTGCTGCAAACAATGTGCTGCAAACATTGGAAATAGCTAAATCACATGATAAAAAGCCTTTACAAATTAAAAACAAAACAACCCTGGAAACACTCCAATGTTCAACAATAATAGAATGATTAATTGTGGTAGAGTCATTCAATGGAATATTACACAGTATTGAAAATAAGTTACTACAACCACATCGACATGAATCAATCTCACAAATAGAGTGGTGAGTAAAAAAATAGAAGTCACTTCATGATTTCATTTATATAAAATTCAAAAAATCAAAAATGAATAATGTATTAGTTAGGTATACATACACATCTAGTGAAACAATTTTAAAAAACAAGACAATGGTAAACATAGAAGTCAGAATAGTAGTTATCTCTTGGTGTGGGTAGGAAAGAGAGTGGAACAGGGGTTTCTCATTCCAAACAGCTTCCTTGATGGTGGTGGTTTTCCAGTCATGGTGGTTACTGGACCACCAGCTGACACCACCTTTCTTTTGAACTTCATCTTAATTCCCCAACTGATGGGGCCTCTCCTGGCTTTTGCCTGGGAAATAATTATCACTCTAGTTCATCATATATCAGTAGCTGCCTGCTTAATTCATTATGATTTTGGATTCAAAGAGAAAGAATAAAAAATTATGAGTCCAATCATTGGCATTTGGAATTATCTTCAGTACTGCCTACAAGCTATATTAGCTGATACTTTACTTTATAAACCCCTGGGATTTATGGTAGATTTTATTACCAGTTTTAGAGTATATATATACTTCTTGTCCATTTATCAAATTTTAATAGCATCAATGATGCTGTTTCTACACCTTTGTAACATAGTTTGTAACTATGCCTTGAAATAACATGAATGTCCTACTTTAAATATTAAAGTGTGTATAAGAGAGAGAGATAAGGGAAAAGTGTTACTTCTAAAGTATAAAGACATACTGAATATTTTCAGGTTATTTTACCACTAACCCACTAAAAATACAGTTACATGAGTTTATAAAACAAAGGAATTAATATTATGATGGCTTTTTATATTTAGGTAAGCCAACAATTCATGACCATTCTGGAATTTTGCACTCTTGTTTACTTAATTGCCACCTTTCACCCCAATAGATGATATAATTTTAAGTATTAACAGAACTGATACATAATATGAAGTGGACCCTGCCAAACAAAGTACGATAAAATCTTATATAACGAACTAATAATGTGGACTATAGTCTTGTTTATGCCTTTAGCACTTTAAACCATTTATTATGGATTCCTTAAAGAACTCAGATTTTGAGATTCTAGAGTTCTGCAAATTTCTGCAACTGTAGAAAAATGACGATATTAATTTTGACAATGAGTGTTTATAATTTCCCCCATTCTCTTTTATGGGTGCTTTTCGGTGGGGGTCCTCCTGTGATTATGGAGCTATAAAACTCATTAGACATGACTATAAATAAGCATAATCATTCCATAGCACAGGAAGTCCTCGTTCATTTTACTTTTCCCCCCTTCTTCGCTGCCTTCCAATGGTGTTGCAGGTCAAGGCTTAGCTAAGCCGGTTTAGAGGATAAGCTTGGAGGTTGGACGTTATTGGTAGTCTTTAAAGATAGACTATATGACATGAAATAGCTATGAATTGGCATAGTGTTTGGAAATCACAGGGAGAGGTGCTGAGTGCAGGACCGATGTGATCCCTTCAGGCCTCCCCATCTGTTGCCTCGCTCAGGCTGGGCTTTCCGTGGAGGTCCCAAGGTCCAGCTTCCATTGGAATCGCAGCCTTAACCCACAAGAAAGCATCTGATTTTTAGCTTGTAGTGAGGCTAGGATGAAGTCCTCCTGATTCCAAGTGTCTAGCGAGAGGCCGAGTTCTGGGGCGCATCTCAGTGTGACTTGCTACTGAGGAAACCCGCAGCTTTGTTTCCCAGGGGTAGGAGCCGACGTTCCCCAGGCCTCTATCGCCGGCTCGGCGCAAGGCCCTGGGGCTGCGCGACTCCGCGAGGCCGGCCTGTCAGCCACGGATCTCCCAGTGCGGGGCGGAAGGCACGCCCGCGCCTCGCGTGCCCACACCGCGCTCGCTCTTCCACTGTCGCCCACTGGCCAGAGGGGGCGCTGCGGCCGCCTGGCGGAGCACCGCCTCCTCTTCCTCCAACTCCTCCCGCCTCCTCCCTCTGCTCCTCTTCCTCACTCCGGTTCCCACTCACCGGGCGGGGTGAGCGCGTCCGGTTTACTGGAACGGTTCAGAGATGGCAACTTGCGCAGTGGAGGTGTTCGGGCTCCCGGAGGACGAGGTGCGAGGGCCGCGGGGCTGTGGGGCGGGCTTCCCATCGCGCGGCCCATCAGCCAGACCTGGGGAGGCGCTGGCGCCCAGGGGCTCGGCTGTCAGCCTCCTCCTTCCTGTGCGCGAGACCCGGGAGCGCGCGAGGTGCCGTGGGGACAGTGGGGCGAAGCGGCGCGCGCGGGCTGGGGATGGGGCTTGCTTTAGGGAACCGCATTTTCCCTGCAAACCGGCAGACTCCTCTCTTCCCTGAGCCGCCGCCTTCCTTGTCAGTTTCCTTCAGGAAGTGTCGCGGAGGGGGCTAGGGAGCGAGCGCGGGGGCAGCCGCATCACCCCGCCATCCCCTTCCTGCGTCTCCCAGCCAAGTGTGCGTGAGCTCGGGGAGGATGGGACGAATTTCCCTGGAGCGTAGCATCCCCGCAGTTGATGAGCCTGCTCTTGCAGAGGCCCGCTGGGCTTAACTTTACGGACTTTGACCTGAAGACTTCCAAGTGAATTGTCATTATCTGTTATGGTTTTCTCTTTTCTTTCTTTTATCTCCAGTCCTTTTTAATTCCCCTACTGGAGGGGGGATTGGAAAGCAGGCAGATGGATTTCTTCCTCAAATTTAGCAACAAGTGTCAAGTGTGGAAAGTTTATGCTGTGTTTCACCAGTTTGTTGATCTTTTTTTAAAAAAGAAGCTGTAAAAGTATAAATACTCGAAAAAAATTCCCACTTTGAAAATTAAGTTCTGCGATTTGAGAAGGCAAAGCTATCTCTTAGTTAAATAACATACTGGTTTTGCCTTACACTTATTAAAAATAAGGCCATTTTAAAGGAGATGTGGCTTTCCTGTATTCCTGGTGATTGTCTCAAAAAATGAGAGTGGATGGGAGACGAAAACTCTATCTAGTATAACAGTGACTTAGTTCCATGAGAATAAAACATCAAATAAATTAAGCATTCTTGTTGACTGACTAAGCTATCACATCTGCCTGTTAACAGGATTGGACCCACTTAACTGTAAATCCTTCAGCCTAATTGCTTTGGTGTCTTCTAAGAGTGTTATAATAGTGCCTTCTTTTAGTACTTGGTATCTCAAAATGTCTTTTACAAAAACAAAATGTCATTTACTTTTCCCTTGAAAGTTTTTTGTTTATAAACAGTGGGCAACTTGGTGCAGGCAAGTTAGAGTGTTTTGAGAATGATTATGCAATGCGATTAGACTTTAATTACTCAGTTATTGCTACCAAAAGAGAAGCAACATAGTGATGGACAAGTGGTGGCAGCTTGGTAGTCCCTTGCAATACTCAGCTATTCTGTAGAAGAAATCAGAAGAAAATAATGCTGTGTTGAACCAATGATCGCTTTTTTCTTATCAGTCAGGTCTCCTTGCTTGTTACAGTAAGCTGTCCAATGCAGATAAACTCGAGCTGGCATCCAACCTAATCAGGCTGGCTTTGGACTTTCTTTCCCTGTTGTTGTTGGTGGTGGTTGTGTTACTCAGAAGTAGGCCCTGCTCTTCTATGTTTCTTATCTCACTCCCTTCCAGCAGAACCAATAGATCATAGAATATTGCCAGAGTTATCATTTACTATCTGTTCTCTCCCTCTTGATATAGGACCTGTGTTTTCAGTAATCTGCCTCTCACAGCACCCCATTGCCCAGCTGAAATGAAATGACTTGTGGCAGTTAGTGGGTGGTCATTAAGCAACTGGAGCTGAAGACCAGAAATTCCACCCTTTGAAATGAGGTTTTCCTGAACTCGCTGAAGGATTTGTACTTCTGGGAAATATAATGGCATGGGGCCCACTCTGTTTGCATGATGGGGGTCTGGTTGTCAGTCTCATGACTCAAATTTCCTTCCAGCTCCCTCAGTCCACTTTGTCCACATTGAGGAAGAGAGTGAAACAGAAAGATAAGAGACATGATGATGAAGTGTTGTCTTCCACTTCTTCCATTGTAATTTAGGTTATTCAACATTTATAAACTCCGTTTAGCTTCATGAAGTATGCTAGGCATCAGGAATACAGAGAGAAAAAACAGCCTCTGCCTGTTGTGTGAGGAACTCATAGTCTGGCGGGAAAGAAAAAAAATTGCTTGTTTTCTGGTAGGGGTTGCCATCTAATCACTAGCATTTGCCATTTATATTCTCATCCATCACAAAAGTAAAAGAGGGCTTAGAAAAGCCTCTCTCTCCCTATTTTAAAAAAATAACATTGTAGCTGTATCATTTTCTAAAACTCAGACTAGTCTGGGAATATGCAGCCCTCTGCTGTTGGTTAAAAGTAACATAGCTTTTCCTATTATAGCAAAAAGAGATGACTCTTATTTTAAATTTGAAACAAACAAAGAGTAAGATGAATAGACATGGGATAGAAGATAGTGAGAGAATTGTAATTTAACCAGTATATACTGAATAGCAACTGTGTGACTTGAATGACATATTAGTATTAAAATCTGCTGAAGTTTAGATCACTTTTTGCTGAGTTTTAGCTTTTCTTTCATATATATCTTTCAATAAGAGATGACTCCATGTGCAGAATTTTGCCTTAAAGCATAACAAACTAAGGAAGTAGTATAATTTATACCGAATTTGTTCTGACAGTCTCTTGGGATAAACAGTAGACGATAACTCGCACTAATCTTTAATGAGGCATGTAGTAGATATGGAGACTGGAAATCAGCATCCCTTCCTACCTTGTTTCAGTGGACATCTCTGTTAGGCACAAGCTGGGAAGCTAAACATCATGTTCTAAGACTCTCTTGTGCTTAGCGTTCTGAAACTAGTTTGTGAAATAGGTTTCCCAATTAGGTGCATTCACCTGAAATTTGGAAGGAGGAAATGAAGTGAAACATAGCTTCTTGGTGTGTGTGTGTGTGTGTGTGTGTTTCTTTTTTTTTGCTGACAAGCATAGTCACGTAGACATTGAGTTTTTCCGCAGAAGCTTTCTAGTATCTGGTAACTTGTTTTGTGGGTATTGATAGAAAGTTGCAAGTAGTAGCAGTGGTGCTTGTGGCTTCCTCATGTCTCTATTGGGTAAGTTCTGGGGCAGGGATGGCAGTTTCCTGGGTGGGTCAGTATAGAGGTAGGTTCAGGTTCCCTGGAGGCCCAGCCTGTAGCCTGCCCCTCTGGCTCGTCCAAGGGTTTGGTAAACACTTAATTCCCTTTATTAACTTCTTTCTTCCTAAAACATCAAGTGATTTCTATTTCCTATAACTGAAACATGACTGAAACAAGGAAAAGAAAGAAAAAAAAGGAAAGAGTTGAGTCTCCATTCCATAATTTGCATGTATAGAAGAATGGATGCCTTTGACGGTGTTAGCTAAAGCAATGCGTTAGCAACAGGATAACTAATAAGTGTACATTCTAACATTTCTAGACCCACTAATCTGAGCAGAAGCAGACCCTGCCTGTCATGGCATTATATTGAGCCTGGGAACAAAGTTCACTGCACACAAAGAAAGAGAAGCACAATTTAAGCAGCAGCTGCATTAGTATTTAGCTCGATCTTTCATGTATTATTTTTTCCATTACTGCATTTTTTGCAACTGTCTAATTCCACTTTCATTCTAAAGTATTTTTATGGGTTTCTATGGGACAAAAAAAGGGGATAAATATAGTTTATTTCTTAATAATTTACTTTTTATCTGTTAAACCAACAGAAAATTTTGAAGTACAATGTGAAGAACTCCAAATGCTCCTCATTCAGATTCTTCAGCTGCTGACATTTTGCCACAATTGCTTCATCACTCTTTTTTTTTGTCATTTTCATTAGTCTCTTTCTGTACTATTTGAAGATACACTACACTATCAGCTCTAAATATTCTAATATATTTTTCTAAAACAAGAATACTTTCCTACATAACAGCCATCCAACCCTCTAAACCAGGAAATCAGCATTGATACAACACTACCATCCAGTCCACAGATCCCACTCAGTCTTTGACAAATGTTCTAATAATTTCTCTTTTTTTATTTCTGGTCCAAGATCCCATTTAAGTGCATATAGTGCCTACACTTGTCATGTCTTTACATGACAGTTTATCTGATGGAGTTCCTCAGTCTTTCTTATCTTTGACAGTTTTAAGAAGTATAGGCTGTGTAACCTCTAGGTTGTTCATCTCCTTGGGTCTGGTTACTGTTTCCTCATGACCCTGCAAGATGCAAGGTTATGCTTTTTTGGCAGGAATTAGAGAGACAATGCTGTGTTCTCAGTGCATCACATTGGGGTATATGATATTGATTTGTCCTATCACTCTCTGTGATATTCTTGAACACTTGGTCATTTTGGTGTCTGCCAGGTTTCTTTTTTGTAATGCCACCATTTTTCCCTTTATAATTGGTTAGTATTTTCAAAGATTATCCACCCTTTATTATTGGTTAGTATTTTCAAAGATTATCCACCAGTTTTAGCATCTTTCACTAGAATCAAATACCACTATTTTTTTGTTTCCATCTTTATTAATTGACATTCTATGTAAGAAGAGCTTTTTCTTTACCCTTCATTTATTTATTCATTTGTTTATATCAGCGTGGACTTGTAGAATCCTACCTATTTGATGGATTGTAATTAATTACTATCAGTAAATATTTTGTTGCTCAAATTATCCCAGTTTGGTCAGTGGAAGCCCTTTTGAGGAAGTTTCTAAATCATTGTGACAAGTCTCCATCATTCTTTGAACACTTCAATACTTTCTGGTAGGAGATGTTCCAGGATCTTCTTGTATTCTACCTGGTCCAGTACTCTCTTGATTCAACCATTTCTCTTAGGAATACTGGTTCCATTTAGCTGAATCTGGGTGCTCAGTGTGCTCATTGTTACTTCATGTTATTATCCTTCAGTCATTTCAGAAAACAGAGTTAAGAAATTTGTGTATGTGTGTGTACTGCACACATATATAAGTACACACATGGATCTGTAGCTATTTCTATATCATTCTATGTACAGATATTAAAATATTAATTCTTTCCACATTTTTCAATTCAAATCTAATATCTCAGAGTTCTCTATAGCTATAAGTACCTCCTTGAACAGTGAAAATTCTGACTTTCATTATCCTTATTATATTGATTTATGTGCTTAATCCATTTACTTATGTTTTTTGTCTTCCACTTGTGCCTCCACTTTCAGCTCTAGTGGGAGTACTGCTATTTCATTTCTACATGACACCCTCCTCCTCTCCTCTGTCTCCTCTGTGGCAGTGGGCACGCTACTGAGAATCTCTGTTTGATACATTCCTTCTTCCCCCAATGCCTCATGCTGGCAAGCATGCACCTCCATAAAACTGTCCCTTGCCCCCCAAACTCTGCCTCAGATAAGCCTGCCATTGACTCCTCTGCACCAGGGAGAGCAGATGAGAAAGGATTATATATAAGTTTATACACACATACACACACACACACACACACACACACACACACACACACACACACTTTGAGAACCACTACTGTCTCCTAAAGCTAAGGATTCTGAGTATTCTACTTTATCATGAATATTACTGCCAAAAACTCCAGAGGAGCTTTGACCATGCAGAGCAAGTTTATAGCAATCATATACTCCACATTTACTAGGACTTATTTTATTTATTTATTTATTTATTTATTTATTTATTTATTTATTTATTGTTTACTTATTTATTTTTTGATAAAGGTGATCTAGCATTTTAAATTTTTATAAATTTTTTCAAGTAAATTTAAACACCAGGGGAAGAAAACTGCTGTCAGTTCATAGTTTCTAATTTTTACTTTGGAAAATATGCTCCTCATAAGTGATATAGCATATGTTGAAAAAAATAGTAAAAAAATACACATCCTACTGTCCTGCCACAGCAGTTTTTTTGTTAAATAAGTATTCACCGTTTATAATATTATACTATAGAAATACAGTAATATTCACATCTGAACCATTGCACCTCATTCATAGTTATTGCACAGATTTTGCTTTAGTTTTCTGTACGCATATCACAAATTAATCGCAACAGGTAGAATTTTAAAATCACTCAATGTAATAAAATATATAGATAGATAGGTATAGATATATATCTCACAAATGCTATCTATTCCTTTTTTCTCATTCTTATTAGAGACAACTCCTTGCTATGTTGTATTCCACCTGAACTGCTTACACTCTACATCTGTTGCGCAGCCGTCATATGTGGGCTTCTATTTGCTTGCATCATTGTGAGAATTCTCTTGATCTCTTTACTGTTGGACTCACTGTTTCCTTCATCTCTTGTCTTCTTTCCTAATTGAGTCCCTCATTTGCTAACTTAGATCCTCTGTATAAGGGCAGGTCCTATTAACTGGAGTATTTCACAGTAGGGTTATCTGAACCTACCATTTAACTGTGAGACTCTCTCACATATCAGTATTTATAGTGTTTGATTTGTTCCCCCCCCCCTCACCTTGGACCACTCAGTCTCCTCAGAGAGAAGTCTTTCTATTCTCTGTTTGGTGGATGTAGGTCTGGCAGCCAATGTTCTTGGCTCACTTTTTGTGCAGACTTTTTCTTGCTTTTGATAAGATGCCTTATTCCTACTTTCAGCATCTTCAGGAAGGTTTGAGGTTAATCAAGAATTTGTCAGCCCCTACCATGTGCCAAGTATTCTTCTGGGTTCTATAGAAAATACAAAGATAACAAAAATCTAAGTTTCTCGAGCCTTTCAGTGTCTTACAATTTTAATAGTGGAGAAAGACAGTTTATTGCCTCAGATATAAGGTAGTTTATGATAGATGCTATGTAAATGAAGCTATAACAACAAGAAGAAAGTTTATGTTAAGGCTTTTAGAAAAGATGGCATTTGGACTTTAAAGAAAGGCAGAACTTTTTTAAAGAAAAAATATAATTTAAAAAGGTGAAAGATTTTTTCACTTTGAAGAGACCTGAGCATAAAAATATAATTTAAAATATATAAAAAGTTTAAAAATTAAAACAGAAACAATCACTTCATCATCTTAACAGCTGTTTTCATTGTTGCATATTTTCTTCATCCATTTGCACACTTTTTTACACTTATCACAAAACAGATATTCTGCGTTCTGATTTTTCTAGTTAACCTTGTCATTATTTTGTCATTAAATAATATCATTACATTTTAATGGCTTCAAAGGAACCTACTCAGATGATATAGGATGTTAACAATGAAGGAGTTAGGGGATGAGGAAGAATATCCCAGGCAGAGGGAACCCAGCTTGTTTAAAAACTTATGGGTAAGGAAACAGGATATATCTTTAACAAAAAAATTTAGACTGGTGAGGAGAGTGGGCAACAGAAGGATGAGAGAAGGATTAAGAGAGTAATAAAGAATTTCACAAGACCTGTGAGAGATGGATAAACCTAAGCTCTGCATTTCCTATTCCTGGTTGGTTGGTTTTTGCGGGGATGGGAATGTGGGGCGAGGCGTGTTGACAGATTAAGGAGCTGTTTATGAATTGTGGAGAAAGGCTCAGCCCTGGGAAGCTGCTTTTAATTACTGAAGCCACCTGTATAGGTAACACATTACCAGTTTGCTTCTCCCTGTCATTGAGGAAAGCCCATACCTTTATCTACAATTTGCAACTTATACATTTCACTTTCAAAAATCAATAATGCTCTCTTATGAGTGGAAGGGGAAGATTCCAGCTTTAGTGAAGAGCTGTGATCTGTTTGAGGATAATGTCCCTGTTTTGATTAAGGAAAAGATGTTTAAATTTTGTTTCTTTTTTGTTCACTTGAGAGCTAGCCAGATTTCTGTTAACAGTACTTTTAGTATCATGTTAAATAGTACTTTTATTGAAGAGTTTAGTCTCCAATTGCAGTTTTTATGCTTTTAATTTTCAAAGATGATGTGAGGTGTTATGATCTCTGCTTATAGATGTGACTAAAAACCAGTTTTGACGATTTGCTAGCATAAATTTATAAAATAAATTGAGTACAAATATGAAAATATATGGCATTACTTTTCTTTCTTATTTAATTTTATGAAAGGATCTTAAATCAACAGAGCTTCACATCAGTTAACCACAGCATCTAATATAATTAGTTCTGATTTTTGTAGTGGGAAATACAAGGAGAAAGTTAAAAAGTTAAACATGTCTGTGACTGTGAGTAATTTATCATTTCCTGGAATTGTTTTTAATTAATGTTTGTTACATTTTTCTCAGGGACTTCTGGGGGATAGTTTCAGTAGAGGCTCCACAAATATGGATTGATTTTTTTTTTAGAAGGGTATGATAATCTCAATTAAATTCATATACAAATTATAAACACTTGTCTGCACTTAGAAAAGGTAAGATCACCAAATAACATTATTTGCTGATGGCACTTTTGATTACACATTATCACCTGAAAAAACTGTGTTATTAAGTCATCACAGAAAAGGTTTCTAATTTTCAGAATTCAGTCTTGGAGATTGGTGCCCGTTTATCATATCTATTCAGTGAAACCTCCAGAAACAGGGTGGTTATAAGTACATAGAAATGGAAGAAGATTAAAATAAATAAAAAGTCCCTCTCAGACCTTTCCTCAGAAAGGTATATGATTGTTGGAAGTGGGATAATTTCAGAATAGAATCAGTTAGGTCTCTATCTGTTGGACAACATTTATTTCATATTTTTTTTATCTTGTAAATGGTACTGTGAATACTCTTATGCTTATCTCCTTGAATACATGAGCAAGTGTTTATATAGGGGATGTATCCAAAAGTAGAATTCTTGGGTTATTGATTTAGACCTTTAGTAGCTATTGCCAAATATCTCCTCAAAATGATTCTCAATTTGCAGTTCTACCAACAGTGTATTAGAGTTCTCTCTGGTTTTTGGTGAGATTGAGGATCTTTTTAGGTGTTTATTGGCCATTCTCTATGACTTCTTGTATTGGGTTGTTTATATTTCACTTACTGGATTTTAAGAGTTTTTAAAATATAATTTGGATAATCATAGTTTGTCAGTGGTACATATTTTAGATACTACTTACACCCTGTCTTTCCCCTTTACTTTTCATTTTGCTCACAGCATTATTTCTCACACAGGTTAATGCCAAATCTAACAACTTTCCATTAGGGGTTTTATTTTTTAAAATCTTTTTCTACCCCAATGTTATAGAAATATTCTTAATTTTTTAATAAAATTAAAAAATTTTCTTTTTCACTTTCAGACTTTAACACATCTGGAATTTCTTTTTATATGTGGTATAAGATAGTGATGAAATATTATTGTTTACTTCTTTACTCACCCCTATGAATTTCAGAATTATTTTTTAAGATCCATGAAAAAATTCAAGGTGGAGAGTTGTAATTAAATTGAATTTATAGGTTACTTTGGGGAAAAATAAACAATAATATTAATTACTTTTATCTATGAATATAGTGAATTTCTTTAAGTCTTCTTTATGTTCTTCAATTTTTAAAATAATTTTGTCCATAAAGGTTTTTAAATTTTTTGAATTAATTTTATTTATCTGTGTCTAAAGTTTAGGTTACTTTAGAGAATTTCTAAATATATACATTCTCTGTTATAATTTTTCCCCAGCTTTTGATTTTGAACGATTTCAAATCTATAGGACAGTTAAAAAAGTAGTATAATAAATACTTGTATACCCATCAGCTAGATCCAGGAATTGGTAACATTTTGTTTATTTTCTTTATTAGCATGTTTACACACACACACACACACACACTCAGTGTTCAACTTTTTATTTGTTGAGCCATTTAAGAATAAGTTTCAGACTTTTCACAATTTATCCCTAAATATTTTAATATGTATCTTTTAAAACTAATACATTCTTATATAAAATCTCATAGTAGTATTGATACTCAAGAAGTTTAATATTTGATACATTATAGTACCAATAATTATCTTCCTCAATAGTTATTACAAATGATTAGGAACTCTTGATTTTGTGTTATTGTATACATAGCAACAATGACAAATTCATATTAGTTCTAATGACTTTATAGATTTTGTTGGAAGCAATGATAAATTATTACTTAATGTAAAAATTTGACTCTAGTTTTTTTTGGCTTTCTTGGTGGATAATCAAGTCATCTACAAATAACAATATAGTTTTTATTTTTTTCTTAAAAAGCTTTTAATTAAATTAATATTTTATATAAAAATTGTTAGTTTTAATATATACAAAAATAAATTTGAAAAATACAATAAAACCAATATCCCCACCTTTTTGCTTTTTAAAAAAATTAAAAAAATTTTTTCAATTACAATTAACATTCAATATTATATTAGTTTCAGGTGTACAGCATAGTGGTTATATATTTATATAACTTTTGAAGTAATTCCCTCCAGTAGGTCTTGTACCCAACTAATTCCATATATAGTTAGTACAATATTACTGATAATGTTTCCTGTGCTGTACTTTACATCCCCATGACTATTTTGTAACTGCCATTTCATACTTAATCCTTTATTCTTTTTCACTCCCCAAACCCCTTTCCCATCTGACAACCTTTAGTTTCTTATCTGTACCTATAGGTTTGTTTCTGTTTTGTTGGTTTGATGTTTTAGATTCCGTATATAAGTTAAACCATATGTATTTGTCTTACTCTGTCTGACATATTCACTTAGCATTATACCCTCTAGGTCCATCCATATTGTCTCAAATGGGAAGATTTCTTTCTTTTTTATGGCCAAGTAACATTTCATTGTATATATGTACCACATCTTTATTCATTCAGTTTTTGATTGGAGAATTTAATTTATTTATGTTTAAAGTAATTTTTGATAGGTTTTATTAATTGTTTTCTGATTGTTTTTATAGTTATCATTTTTTTATTCTCTTGCTCTTTTCTCTTGTATGTTGATGACTTTGTGTAGTACTGTGTTTGGATATCTTTCTCTTTATTTTTTGTATAGCTCTTGTAGATTTTTGGTTTGTGGTTACTATGTGCTTTATATATACCAAACTATCTTTGTAGCAGTCATTTAAAGTTGAAGGTTGCTTAAGTATGAACAGTGATTCTAAAATCACTGCTGTTTTTACTCACCTCCTCCACATTTATGTTTTTGTCATTATTTTTTTACTTCTTTTGTGTATGTGTGTGTTCGTGTTTATCCCTTAATTTATTGTTGAAATTACAGATAATCTTCCTACTTTTGCCTTTTAGCCTTTGTACTAGCTTGAGTGTTTGTTGATCCATTGTTTTTATTATGTGTTTGCCTTTGTCAATGAGAATTTTTTTTCTTTGTGATATTTTCTTAGTCACAGTTTTGAATTTTTTTCTTCTTCTTAAAGAAGTCCCTTTAATATTTCTTATAGTACCATTTTAGTGGTGATGAACTCCTTCAGCTTTTTTTTTTTCCTCTGGTAAGCTCTTTATCTATCCTTCGATTATAAATGATAGCCTAGGTGTATAGAGTAATCTTGGTTGTGGGTTCTTGCTTTTCATCACTTTGGCTGTTTCACACCAGTTTCTTCTGGCCTGCAAAATTTCTGTTGAGAAACCTGTTGACAGTCTTATGGGAGGGAGCTCCTTGTAGGTTACTAACTGCTTTTCTCTTGATGCTTTTAAAATCCCTCCTCCTCCCTGGTGAGATATCCCTCCCAATTCTCAACTGCCATACATGGGTGAGGGACCAGCCCATTTAACGTTTCTGCCCTTCCTACCAGTTTCCACGTGGTGTCTCTGTTATATGTTTAAGTTACAGAACTTCTGTTCAGCTAGTCTTCATGTGGTTCTCAAGGGCATTTGTTCTATAATTTAGTTGTAATTTTGATGTGGCTATGGGAGGAGGTGAGCACAGTATTTTCCTACTCTGCCATCTTGACCTGAAGTCCAGTATCCGCATTTTTAAAAGAAACTGTGTGTGGCTCTTCAGAGGCTCCTGCTGCTTCTCAAGCATTGGGACCCAGACACTGCCTGGTGGGGCCCAGTGGACTCCTGCAGTTGCCCTCCCACCCTGTCTACCTGCCGAGGGTTGGCAAGCACCAGTGCTGGGAGTCCACTCCTTGCTCGGCTCTGTTAGTTGCACCACTCTGGGAATACACTGAGCATTCAGGATGGGAGGGGATTCCCTTAATCTAATTAACTCTTGAAAAAGATTTCTTCAATTAATTTTAGTATCCTGATTACTTTATTTGATGTGTGTGTTTGTGTGTGTGTGTGTGTGTGTGTGTGTATTTAGAAGTATATTTCTTAGATAAGTTTTCAAGTACATGAAAATAAAATATACATTTTTGTATTTTAGGAAAATTCCCGAATTGTGAGGGTGAAAGTTATAGCTGGTATAGGCCTTGCCAAGAAAGATATCTTGGGAGCTAGGTAAGTATATGAATTTGGGTTGTACTTTTAAAACTTTGCACTTGTTAATAATTGTTCCTAAACTTTGGTTAGATGAAAAATTGAATAATATTATTAGTAAATTTTTATGAGAGATTAACAATATTTTATATTGGTAGTTTCCTAAATTCATTGATATCTGAATTACTAAATTTGTGAAATTAGACAAACAAAGGTACAACTCAGTGGTAGTTGTAAGATATGTTTATGAGTTCTGCTTCTGGGCATTGATAAAATTTTAATAGACTACTTCTTTAGCAACCATAAACTCTGAGTATAACACAAAAAGCAGCAACCTGAAGGCAATGGAGAATGAACAGAGCAGGCAAAGCCTAGTAGGGAGTCCATGTGTGGAGGTGAGGAATTCTACTGAGTTTCCAATTTTATGAATTAGTCTGAGGCCAGGTGGAGCCAGCGCCTGAAAAAATTATAGTCTTCATGGTCTGGGAAGCCAGAAGACTTATCTGGGGAAAAAAACAAAAACAAAAACGTGGCAATGGTGAGGAAAGAACTGTTGAAGAGATTCCCAAACTAATCTACTGATGTCTCTTGCTGACCCTGAATCACACATATGATAGCAGATTCAAAGCAACTCAGCTAAAGACAAAAGATATGAATAGAGATCAGAGTTACTGCCCAATAAATAGAGTTTTGGGTTCTAGTCCAAATAAGATAATTAACTGCAGGATAAAGTATAATAAACAAATACTCATCAGAGAAAAATTGCAGAATCCAGAGATTCCACAACCTAACACTTATAATGTCCAGGATATAATTCAAAATTACATGATACATAAACAACTGGGAAATTGGAACACATTCTCAGTAGAGAAAAGAGCATATACTCATATAAGTCAAAAGATTGGAAATCTCAAGAATGAAATAGAAACCATAAAAAAATGAATATTTTAAAATTGAAGAATACAATATTTGAAATTAAAATTATTGGATATAATTAACAAGAATGAGGATGAAGAGAAAAAATTAATTGAACTTAAAGATAAATTAGTAGAAATTATTTCCTAATTAAAAAATAAAACAAAGATTGAAAAATTTTAAAAGATGAACAGAGTCTAAGGGACTTGTTTGATAATATCAGACAGTCTAACATACATGTAATTAGGGTCTTAGAAATAGAAGAGAGAGAAAAGATGAGGCAAAACATTTTTTGTAGAAATAATGGCCATTTTTTTCCAAATAATGAAAGATAAAAATATATAGTATTAAAAATACCATGCAGGATAAACATTAAGGTGAATATACTGAGGCACATAGTAGTCAGATTGTTGAAAGCCAAGTATAAAGAAATATCCTGACCAAAGAAAGTGAAGAAAATGACATATTACATACCCAAGAACTACAATTCTGGTAAGGACTGACCTCTCACAGTAATCTATAGAGGCCAGAAGAAAATGGAAAAATAGAATAACAACTGTCAATTCAGAATTCTATATTAAGTGAAAATATCTTGCTGGCTGATGAGAAAATAATGACATTTTCAAATGAAAGAAAGCTATGAGACCTTGTCATCAGCTGACCTGCACTATAAGAAAAGCTAAAGGATTCTTTTCCAGCTAAAAAGAATAGATAATATGGAAACTCAGATCCTCAGAAAGAAATAAAGAGCATTAGAAATGGTAAATATGTGGGAACATACAAAAGACCTCTTACTGTTTTCATCAAAACTTTTAAAAATAAAACATATGCCTATTTAAATCACAATTTATTGTCTTGCAGGATTTATGTTATATGTAGATGGAATTTATATATAACAACTGTAGCATAAAGGACAGGGATAGCTGTGGCTTATGAACTGATTTAGTAGAGTGGCACAATATTAAGTATAAGTGGAATAAAAAATAAAGGGAATATATTGTAATACCTAGATGATCTACTAAAAATAATGTAAAAATTTATAGATAAAAAACAATAGATATTTAAAAAATGAAATCCTTGAAAAAATAAAATAAACAGAAGGTTAGGAAAAGAAGAACAAATTATCAGTAAAAAGAAAAAAGGGAGAGGGAAGAATAGAAAACCAGTAAATTGGTAGACCTAGTGTAATAATTAGGTAGACCTAATATTACATTAAACATTAATGGTCTAAGGTAAAGATGATGCAGAGGTGGTTAGAATGGATTGAAAAAACAATACTCAATTACGTTGTCTATAAAAGATGCACTTAAAATATAAAGGTTTAGTTAAATTGAAATAAAATGGATATAAAGAAATATGCCATGTAGACAGTAAGGATAAAAAGATTGAAGTGGATATATTAATATCTGATAAAATAGATTTTAACAAGAATTACTTGCAGACATTTTATAACAATAAAATAAATTCATTGGGAAGATAAAACAATCACAAATTTGTATGTGCCTGTTAACAGAACTTGAAAATATATGAAAGTAAACTGGACAGAATTAAAGGAACAATTTAAAAATTTCACAATCATAGTTGGGGCCAATAATACCTCTTTCAGCAATTGATGAAACAGCTAGATAAAAATATCAACAAAAACATAAGTTTGAACAATATTATGAACAACTTTGACCTAAAAAACACTGTTTCTAACAACTGCAAAATACATTCTTCTCAAATGCACATGGTACATTCACCAACATAAATCATACATGTATTATTTATCTATTGCAGCACAATTATAATGACCACAAATTTAGCAGCTTAAAAGAATGCACATTTATTATCTCATAGTTTCTGTGAGTCTGAAGGCCCTGTGTGGTTTAGCTAGGTTTTTTGCTTCTCACAAAGCTGCAATCAGGTATTGGCCAGGGTTATGGACTCATCCTGCGCTTGTCTAGGGAAGGATCCACTTCCAGGCTCATGTGGTGTGGTTGTTGACAGCATTCAGTTCTTTGCAGGCTACCAAACTAAAGGCTTCAGTTTCTTGCTGGCTATCAGCCAGAGGCCACCTTAAGATTCTTGCCATATGGCCTTCCTCATATGGCAGGCCACAAACTAGCCGCTAGGTTCTTCAGAGTTAGCAAGGCAGAGAGTGTCCTGGCAAGATAGGTTACAATCTTATGTAATGCAATCACATACAAATGCCATTATGAATGATTAGAATTTGTAGGTCTTTCCCACATTTAAGAGGAACACAACAAAAAGGGCATGAACATTAGGAGGTAGGGATAATAGGAGCTACCCTGGAGTCTGTCTGCCATAATATATTGGGCCCTAAAATAATAACTCAAACAACGGCAAAATTCACATTTTGTTCATGTGCACATTGTACAGTCACCAACATAAGTCATGTGTTAAGGCCACAGGACAAGTCTCAGGAATTTTGAAAAGATAAATTATATACAGGATGTTCTTTGATAACAATGGAGTTAAGTTAGAAAACAAAAACATTAAGATATCTAGAAAAACCTAAACATTTGGAAATAAAACAATATACTTCTAAATAATCTGTAGGTCAAAGAAGAAATCACAGGAGAAATTAGAAAACATTTTGAATAGAATGAAAATGAAAATACAGCAATATCAACTTTTATAGAGTACAGCTAAAGTAATATTTAGAGGAAAATTTAGAGTTTTAAAATGCTCAACTTAGAAAAGGAGCAAGATATAAATGAATGATTTGAGTTATGATCTTAAAAAATTATAAGAAGAAAATCAGATTAATTCCAAAGTAAGTAGAAGGAAGAAAATAATAAAGATAAAGGCAGAAGTTAGTGGAATGAAAAGTGAACAATGGTTGAAAAAAGTCATTGACATCAAAAGCTTGTTCTTTGAAAGGATCAATAAAATTTTTAAACTTCTAACTGGACTGATCAAAACCAAAAGAGAGAAGGCATAAATTACCATAAAGGGAATGAAAACAGAGACATTGCTGTAGATCTTAGGAAATGAAAAAGACAAAGAGAGAATATTGTGCACAACTTCATACTAATTAAGAATCATGCACAACTTAGATGAAATAGAAAAACTCGGGAGATACAGATTACCAAAATTGATTACAGAAGAAATGGAAACTTGAATAGCCCTCTGTTGAACAATATATAAAAATATATGACCTGGTGGGAGTTTTCTTAGGAATGCAAAGTTTGTTCAACATTTTCTAAAAATCTATTCCATTTAATTCATAGTAATATACAGATGAAAAAAATGATCATTTCAATAGTGTAAAAATTGCATATGATAAAAACGCTCAGAAAGCTCAGAATAAAATGCAAGATTGGTTTAACATCTGAAAATTAATCAATGTAGATCACCATATTAAGAGAATAAAAGAAAAAGACATGGTCATTTTAATAAAAGCAGAAAAAGCATCTGACAATTTAACACCCATTCATGATAGAAACTCCTTGCTAGAGAGAGAGAGGAATGTTCTAAACCTAATTAAGATTATCTATGGGAAAACCTATACCTAATGTCGTACTCACTAGTGACAGTCTGAATGCTTCCTACTTAAACTCAAGAAGAAGATAAAATTTCTGCTCTCATATTTAATGCAACACTGTACTGGATGTATGGATGATGCAATATGGCAAGCAAAATAAATAAAAGTAATGCAGACTGAAAAAGAAAAAATTATCTGTAGGCAACAAATTATCTGTATGCAGAAAACCCAAAGGAATCTACAAAAAAGCTAGAACTAATAAGATACAAGGCCACAAGATACAAAGTCATTGTATCAAAGTCAGTTATATTTTTATATCCTATCAATGAACTGTTAGATAATGTTTAAATCCCCATTTACAACAGCATAAAAATAAAAACTCAGAAATAAATTTAACAAAATATTTTCAAGAATTGTACACTGAAAATTAGAAAACATTGCTGAGGGAAACTGAAGATGTAAATCATTAGATAATATGCCATATTCCTGGATGTGAAGATTTAATATTGTTAGAGTGGTATTTCTGTCAAAATTGACTAGATTTGGTAGGGTCGCAAGCAAAATCCCACTCTGCTTGTTTGGAGAAATTGATAAGCTAATTTCAGTATTTTTATGGAAAGTCGAAGAGGATGTGGAATAGCCAAAACAATTTTGAAAAAGAACAAAATTATAAAACTTATACTACCTAATTTCAAGGCTTCCTATACAGCTATAGTAATCAAGACGGAGTGATATTGGCATAATAGATAAAGGTATTGTTCAGTGGAATGGGATAGAGTGTAGAAATACACACACACACACACACACACACACACACACACACTCTCTACATACATACATGGTCAGTTTGCTTTTTGACAAAAAGTGTTAAGATAATTCAAGAGAAAGGATAGTCTTTTCAATACATGAAACTGGAACAACTGGTTATGTGTATGGAACAAAATAAACCTCATTCCTTACCACACAACATACAGAAAATTAATAAGCTGAAGTTATAAAACTTCTAAAAGTACACATAGGACAAAATCTTTGACTAGGACTCAAGGTACAAACCATAAAAGAAAGAAAATTGTTGAAATGGACTGTGTCAGAATTAAAAACTTCTGTCATTTGAAAAGACACAGTTAAGAAAAGAAAAAGGCAAGCCACAGATGGGGAAGAAATACATTCAAAAGATGTATCTCACATGTTTAATCCATAATATATAAATATCTCTTACAACTCAATAATACAATAAAAATTCCAATTCAAAATGGACAAAAATCTTTATTTTTCCTTCTCCACATCTTTTGTAGAAGAGGTTATATGACAGATAACTATTCTGAACTGAAAGCATTTGCCTTTATTTTGTAAAAAGCATTTATACCCTTGACAAAACTTGGGACAACCTGAGGTTTTGCAGAGCTAGTTCTTGAAAATCATTGAATTAACCATCTTAACCCAAAAGGACAAAAAAATGTAATAAAAAGTCAAAATTTTAAAAATCTAAAAAGTTTGGAAATCTTTAAATTATGACTAAAACTTTTCTTTGGAATTCTTTGTCTTTTTCACTAACATGGTACTTTAGCTTTTTAACAAGTTGTAAAAATTATTACAATTACTTACCTTGTACCTAAGGAACCCTTACCTTGAAGTGTAGGAAATAATTGTAGAAATTATTAACAAGGAAAATTCTGTGATTTTTATAGTTTGAGTAATCTGAAGTTGGGAATAAGCAACAGTTAATTTTCTTTTTTAATTTTAACAGTGATCCTTATGTGAGAGTGACGTTATATGACCCAATGAATGGAGTTTTAACAAGTGTACAGACGAAAACTGTTAAAAAGGTTAGACTTAGCAGTATTCAAAAAATCTTTAAATACACCATTTTATTTTTATATGACAAAATATAAAAATTAATGAGACTTTGTTTATTGTCTTTTAGACTTTGAATCCAAAATGGAATGAAGAAATATTATTCAAAGTAAGTACGCATTTCACTAAAAAAGCAAAATTCTTTCCCCATAGTTTAGAATGATAAGTTCTCACTTATAATATTCTATAATGTATCTTATAAGAATTTGTCTAGATTTTAAAAAATTTAAAAACAGTTAAATCTAGGTATCCCCAGATAACATAGTCCTGGAACCATTTAGCTTATTATGAAAAACATATATGTAAGGTAATGAAAAAGATGATTATAAACCTGGAATTATCTTATTCTAATTTAATTCTAATTTAAGAGGCTAGATAGTAGTCTAATTCCACTTCAACAAATTTTGGTGTTTTCCCTTAATGATGATGCAATATTTGTGTCTCCCTAGTCACTTATTAAATAGACTGATGCAAGAGATGATGGATGAGGGCCTACCCATAAGTGGATACATTTCTTCTTTTACACCCTTTATGCACATTCCTGCCTTCCCCCTCACATTGCCTCACTATACCATAAGAACAAACTCCAGTCAGCAGTTATTTCAGGCTTCTCAAATTAAGAACATCTCCTTTTATCAATCTGCCAGAGTTCTTACTAATGTCAGACAGTACCCTACCAGCAATGGTAGAGATACATTTCAGTAATACTGGTATATATATCTATATATATAGTTTTCCCATTTGTGTATTCCATCCTTAAAACGTTATTCCTTGACCTCATATTCCCCTTTAGCTGTTGACTCATTTCTCTATTCACCTGAATAACCAACATTCCTGAAAGAGTTGACTGCCCTCTTCATTTCTGCTTCTCTAATACATTCCTTAACCCACTGTAATCTAACTCATCACTTGAATGAAACTGCTCTTACCAAAGTCATCTAATCTTATCTAATGTTTTAATCTAATCTCATTTTACTCATGCTTTTAGCAGCATTTGATATAGGCAACCATTACTGAAACACCAGCCTTTATGGTGCCACACTTGATTTCAGTCAGGAAAACAGAAGCCACTCTCTGTATTCCATTTTTGAAGGTATTTTGTTTGTGTTGTTTGTTTTGTTTTAATAAAGTGAATTAGAGGAGAAGAAATTGCTAAAGCAAATATCCAAGAAGCTGTTACTGAAGATCCAGCCAAAAGCACCAACTAGAGTGCTTCTGGTTTGCTTCTTTAGAGAAGGATCTCCCCAACTCTATTTGGTGTGGCATAAAAACAGCATTTTAAATCAGTTTGGAAATTTTGGTTTCTTGAGGAAGTGGTATTGAGTCCACTGGATAGTCATATGGAGAAAAATGAAGCTAAATTTCTGGTTTGCTTTCGCTAAAATAAATTCCAGATTTGATAACCTCTGGTTTTGATTGCTGCTTTGGTACAAGTTATTGCTTAGGCAAGAGTTTTGAAATTCCTGAGTTGTTGAGTTTTTTATTTATTCACACTTTTATTATTATTTTACTTATTTTATTGCATTGTTCTTAGAAATATGTATTTTCAATCTACTGAATTTTTTTTGTACCTCTTACTCTTTTCTAATGTCATTGGCTTGCATATGTCAATAAATGTTTAGTCTTAATAGGGATGGATGTTTATTTGTCTTGTTCCTGATTTCAATGAGAATGGATATAGTTTTTTTCATTAAACATAGATTTTTTTTATTATTTATCACATTAAAGGAGCTATTCAGCTATTGTTATTTTGTTCAAAAGTAAAAAAACAAAAACAAAAACATTGACGCTTCTAAGTTTAGCCATGATGCTGAAATAGGGCATTGAACTTAACCTGATGGTATAAGCAACTGTAAAGCTATTAAGGATTTTGGCAGGATCCAGTTTCAGAACATAATATTCAGAATGTATCCAAAATTATTTTACATGCAACAAACCATGAAAATATGACCTATTCTCAAAAGAAAAGACAATTAATAAATGTCAAATTCCACAATTACCCAGACATTTGAATAATCAGTAAAAATATTATAAATATTATAACCATGCTCTTTGACATAAACACTCTTGTAATAAATGGGAAGATAGACATTCTTAGCAGAGACATAGAAACCATAAAAAAGAATGAAATGAAATATTAGAACTTAATATGTTATCTGAAATTTTAAAAATAACTACATGAGTTCAATAATAAAATGGAGTAGCAGTAAAAAGAATAATGAAGATACTGCTTGAAGATAACAAGTAGAAATTATCGAATTTGAAGAACAGAAATAAAGATTGAAAAAAATTAGTAAAGACTTAGAGACCTGTGAACAATATTAAGAATCTAATATTTGGGTCATTGAAGTCTCAGAAGAAAAAAAAAGACATTGGTGGAAAAAATATTTGAAGAAATAATGGCCAAACTTTTCCAAGTTTGGTGAAAGAAATACATTTATAGGTTAAAGAAGTTCAGTGAAACCCAAACAGAGTACATGCAAAGGAAACCATGTTCAGACCCATAGTCAAATTACTGAAATCAAAGATAAAGAAGAAACCTTGAAAGCAGGGGAAAACGACACATTAAATGTCATTAAATACCTGAAAAGTTCTGTCTCTTAAAGAAATTGCATTTGAAGTTAAAATCCTTTCAACAAAGAAAACTTCAGGCCCAGATGGTTTCACTGTTGAATTCTACCACACATTTATGGAATAAATAATTCCAATTCTATATAAAGTTTTACCAAAAATAAAAGAGGAGGGAACATGTCTCGATTCATTCATGAGGCCAGCATTACTCTGATACCAGAACCAAACAAAGACTTTATAAGAAGATAAAACTGCAGACCATTCATTAACGCTCATGACCATAGCCATTTTGTGCTGTTTACTAAATTGGGCCCTTTCCATTCTGAGAGGGGCAGTAAATTGTCTTCAAATTACTTCTGGGTGTGAGTTTGCTGTTCCTTTCTGCAGAACCTCAGCTAGCTAGCACAACTACCTGGGGTTTACAGAATGTGTGTTCCACAGGGATGGAAATCCACCCAACATTTCATCTTTCCAGGGATCCAGTTCACAGAGAAGTAGGTGCAGGAATGAGTCCATGACCATAGGATGTTTTGGTTATATCACCTTCCACACTATCCAGAAGCAGGCATCCTTACAGAGCACTGGAATGGCCTACTAAAGGCACAACTGAAGCACCAATCTGGAGGCAATACTCTACAAAGATGGGATGCCAATTTATTCATTATACCAGAGACCTCAATAAAAGGATGTTATGTTTGCAATGGAAAGTATACATGGGTCCAGGAACAAAGGAGTAGAAGCAGGAGTGGCCCACTTACCACGGTTGCCAAAGACCCCGTGGAGGACTGTGTGCTTCCATCCCTGGAGTACTGGGCTCTGCTGAGTTAGAGGTTCAAGTCCTCAAAGGTAGCACAGTCTTTCCATGGGACATAGCAGGGGTCCCATCAAACCAGTCTACAGCTGCTTCTTTGCACTCCTTGGATCCAGGAACCAGCAGGCAGTTTGGGTTATTATTTGGTTGAGCTCGCATATATGTCATTCTCCAGGGTCGGTCTGGTTTCTGCAGGGATCATACTGGAGAATTAAATGAAAATGTAGGAGCCACCTTTGTATCCTTTAAGTCTTTAGTGGTGGTATGAATCCCTGACATTCCCATGAGGTTGCAATATTTTTGTTTTTTAAACAGCTTTGAGATATAATTTGCATAACATACAATTCACCCACTCAAAGTGTACAATTCAGTGTTTTTTTAGTATAATCATAGTTGTGCAACCATCACTAAAATCATTTTTTGAACATTTTTGTCATCCCAAAAAGAAACCCCATGCCCACCAGCTGACACTCCCTGTTTTTTTCTCCAAAACCTTTCCCTCAGGCAACCACCAAACTTCTTTCTGTCTCTTAGAATTGCCTATGTTGGGAATTTCATATAAATGGTATACAATTAGTGTCTGGTTTATTTTCACTTAGCATAATGTTTTCAAGGTTCAATCACGTTGTAGCATATATCAGTACTTTCTTTTTTTTGCCAAATAATATTCCATTGTTTGGAAAACCACACTTTATTTATACGTATTACATCAGTTGATAGACGTCTGGGTTCTTTCCAGTTTTTAACTATTATGAATAATGGTGCTATGAATATTTGTGTACAGGTTTTTGTGCAGACATAGATTTTCATGAGGGGGTGTAATACCCAGAAGTGGGATTGCTGGGTCACGTGAGGAGCTGCCTGTTTTCCAAAGTGGCTTTACGATTTTACATTCCTACCAACAGTGTATGAGAGTTCTGATTTTTCCATATCTTCAGCGTTACTTACTATCTGTCTTTTTATTATAGTCCTCCTAGTGGGTGCGAAGTGGTATCTAAGTGTGGTTTTGATTTGCATTTCCTTGGTGTCTAAGGATGTTGAGCATCTTTTCATGAGCTTATTGGCCAGTTGTGTATCTTTTTTGGAGAAATGTCTATTCAGATTATTTGCCCGTCTTATAATTGGGTTATTGTCTTTTTTTGTTGTTGAGTTGTCATCGTTCTTTATATTTTTAGATTACAAGTTTCTTGTCAGATACATGATTTGCAAAACTTCCTTTCTGTGTGCTGTCTTTTGATGTTATTTTTGGTTTCTTTTGAAGCATGACAGTTTTTAATTTTGATGATATTGAATTTCTATTTTTTTGTTGTTGTTGCTTGTGCTATTGTTGTCATTTCTAATCAATATTGTTTTAGATTTACTATCTTGACACTCTGGTCAAGGAGGACAGTCTGAAACTAGAGGACAGTTTCAGAGTCTTCCACTTGACCTTCTCGCTAGGAGCTCCTATTCCACAAGCATGGAGTCAGCCTGGTGGTGGTGGTGAGGAATCCAGCTTCCAGTCTGTCAGTCCCAATTATATACTTGAAAACCAGAGAAATGATGGCCAGGTAGATGCACAGAACCAGTGGACTTTAGCCAGGACTCCACTTATTATATAGTCTCTGTAAGTACTTGCCCTAATAAGGGAAACTATGATAATGCTTTGGGTTTCTAGGTATCTACACATACCCTGTTTCCAACAGTGCTCGATATGTCTGAGTATTCATTTCCCCCAGTATAAAATCACCCATGGCCATAGTCCTTTTGGAGTAGGAAGGGAGAGATCATGACAATATACACTTCCTACAGTGATGCAGAATCCTTCAGAGGATTAGGTCACTTCCTCAATCAATAGCTTTAGATTAGAAATTGTCTCAGGCTGGAGAACTAGACAAGGGATTCTGTTTTTTTTTACTAACTGGGTCAATTGCCCTCAGCTACCTGCATCTCCACTGCTGCCTTATCTTGATTGTACATGTCAAGCAGCACCTTCACTGGCCACCTGCAAGTTTTGCCTCTAGGGGTGCTGTGTTCTGTACTCTGCAGGTCAAGTCAAGTCTGCTTTACTTCCCCTTCAACCTGATCAGCCATTACAATAATTGTAGCTCCTTGATTCTGGCAGTGAAATGCCACTAGCTGCCTCTGTTACTGGAAAAGGGGAGGATCATCCCCTTGCATGGCTATTAAGGAGCCCAGCTCTGTTATCACCTCTCCTACCATAAGTCCTGGCATGCAGAAGAGAGCCACCACCACACTTCTTGGTGATGCTGCTGCCCCTCTCACCAGCACATGTCTGATCACTATAGTTAATTGTGTGTCCTCTGGGCCTCCTATGTAACAAGAATCTGGTAGGTATTTTGGCTTCATGGAATGTGTGTGTGTGTGTGTGTGTGTGTGTGTGTGTGTGTGTGTGTGTGTGTGACCTTTTTGTTCCACATTCAGCATTCAGCTCAGGATGGGTAGTTCCTTCCCCTACCATCTGCCGGGGAAACTCAGGCATTTCCACTTGGCTCATTTTTTTCAGGCTTCTGAGAGCCACCCCAGCAACAAATTCGCCTCATTTCATGGGGCCCTTGAAAGGATGTTAAGTCCTAAGTCAACGAAATCTTGCTATCCAGTCTTATGTTTCTGCCCCTTTGATCATCATAGTCCCAGGGATATTTCTCTGGCTCCTTCCAGTATGTGCTATTTAATTCTTACTTTCTTCCAGATGTAATCTCTTTCATCCTATATCAGGCCCAGCTGGGTTATGCTGGAAGTTAACACTGATTATTACCTTGGTAGCCAGAAGAGAAGTTAGAGAAACTCCCAAGGAGAGAACCCTTTTCCTTGCGCGGGAGAAGCCTTTGCAGTGTTTTCCTGCAAGGGGGAAGTGCTAGCTCTTATTACGGAGGGATGGGTTACTCTGCAAGCTCAGAGTTCAGGGACCTGTGGAATTGACATCTTGGATCTTCCACCCAGATCTTCCTATCCTGTGTATCAGGTCCCAGGTTTTCCCTGCCAGGGCCCTGACTTGACCTTCAGTGGCCAAACATTTAAATGTCTCTGAGCTCTGAAATTCTGTCAACTTTGAGTCTGCTCCCCAGTTCGGTCCTTTTTTCTACTCCAGGATATGCAGGCCTCTTTATAAGCTACCAAAGAGGCTCTCTGTCTCTCATACTTAATCTTTAGCTATTTAACTGCCCTTATTTTCTCATTATCTCTCCGTAAGTCTTCAATACAGAATAGTAATAACTGGGCAACTCCATTGTTTTTGTGGGCATTATTCTCGTTCTGTCTTCTAAGTGCCTTAAATATCACTCTGGCAAGGGTGTTCCCCTCCACTGGGACACTCCCCCAGGACTCCACAGGAGAAATCTTTAGGCACTGAGCCACCACTTTATGCCTGGGGCTTTATGTGTTCCACATTCAGCTCAGGATGGGTAGTTCCTTGCCTGCTAGGTGAATGTGAGCTGGTCCTAAAACCCCACTACCCATACCATCTGTGTTAGCTTGGGCCCTCTGAGAAGCAGAAACCAAAATGGGATTAGATATGCAAGCACCATTCTGAGAATGTCTCATCCAGGCTAATGAAGAGTTTCCAAACAAAGGTTGTGTGCTAGGCAAGAATGGCCAGGCTCTTAGACTCCCCACTGTGTCTAGTTTTAAAGAGCAAGCAAGGAGAACACAACAAGTAGATTCAAAGGTGCATGGTTAGCTAGGGGCTTTCAATCAACTATGCAGGGTCTCTTGAAAGAGATGTGAAAGACATCCAAATGGCTCAACTCTAGCCGTTACAGTTGTGATATTTAAGGATGCGTATTGTAATATTTAGAACAGCCACTAAAAAATTAAAACAAAACTATAGGTAAAAATTCAATAAGGAAAATAAAACGGAATACCAAGAAATGCTTGATTAGTGATTTTTTTTCAAAATAAAAGAGAATAAAAGAGGAACAACAACAAATAGAAAAATAAATAGATGATAGTCATAAAGTCAACTATCTCAATAATTTTTTTAAAAAGCAAGATTTAACTATATGCTGTTTACAGGAGATACAATTTGAGTATAAATACACAGACAGGTTAAAAGTAAAAGTACAGAAAAAGTTATACCATGCAAACACAGGTTAAAAGTAAAAGTACAGAAAAAGTTATACCATGCAAACACTAAACACTGATGTGGCCATATTAACATTCGATGAAGTAGACTTTAGGGTGAAGAATGTTATCAGAGATAAATAGGGATATTTCATGATTATAAAAGGGCTTATTTATCAAGACATAAATCATGAATTTGTATGTACCTAATGAAAGAGCTTCAAATTATAAAGCAAACATTGACAGAATTAAGTAGAGAAATAAATCAGTCCAGAATAGTTGAAGATCTTATTACCCCTCTCTCAGTAATTGATAAAACAGCTAGACCAAAAAAAAGTCAGAAAGTACATAAGAGATACAAAAAACACTATCAATTATCTTAGCCTGTTTGGATGTATAGAACATTACATCTAATATCTGAAGAACATACGTTCTTCTTACATGCCCACGGAACATTCACTAATATAGACCATATATTGGGCCAAGTCTGACTACATTTAAAAGGATTAAGATTCGACAGGATATGTTCTCTGACTACAACAGACTTAAAATAGAATTCAGCATCACAAATATATCTGGAAAATCCACAAATATTTAGAAATAAAGCAACATATTTTAAATAAGTCATGGTTCAAAAAGGAAATTATAAATTTAGAAAATATTTTCACTGACTGATAAAGCATAACATGTGAAAATATGGGATGAGCTAATTCAGTGCTTAGAGGAAAATTTACACCTTCATAAACTTACGTACAAAAGAAAAAAGATTTCAAATCAATGATCTAAGTTTCTACCCTAAGCAAAAAAAAATTTTTTTTTTTAAGTAGAGGGAAGGAAATAAGAATGGAAATCAATGAAATGGAAAATGGATGAAAAATAGAGAAAATAAATGAAATCAAAGGTGGTTCCTTGAAAAGGTGAATAAAATTGTTATGCTATAACTAGTTCAAATAAAAGAGAGGGAAAGAAAACTCATGATCAATATCAGGAATGAAAGGAACATCCATCAAACAAAAGAATAAATAAGGTAATATTATGAACAATTTTATGGCAATAATTTTAAAAACTTAGCTCAAATGGAAAAATTCTTTAAAGGCCAAAAATATAGCAAACCAATATGAATAGAAATAGAAAATACAGGTATCTGTTAGAGGAATTAAAATTAAAATTTTTAAAGATATAAAATTGTAACAATTTTTCCATTATTTTTGATGATTTTGATTTTCAATTAGAGAAGATGCTTGAAAGTCAGAACTACTTTCATTTTTTTTTGTTTTTTTTAATTAAAAATATTGGGATGACATTGGTTAATAAAATTATATAGGTTTCCATATACTTTTGAATTAGAGATATTACCACAAAAATAAGAAACAAGGTTGTTTATAAATGATAAACCAGGCTCAGGACTCTATTGCCTTTTACTCGTTTCTATTACCATGATTTTACTATTATTAAGTGTTCTAACCAGCATTACTTTATTCTGGGATCATAGGCAGCACATTTACTTCAATCTGAAATTTGCAAATGTATTGCAAGGATAACTAGATAAATTTGTGTGAATCACTGCTAATTCATCATAGCTAGATAAAGAACTGAAAACACATAGTGATTTATTACTTTCTATATAAATGATATTATTATGTGTGGGCCCCTACTTTCCTCTTTGTCATTTATATCGTTATTTATACATGGCACAAAATGTTTTCAATTGAATGTATTCACATAAAAATGTCTATTGAGATAATATACTACAGTAAATACTTGGTTGTTAGGCATTCAGCCAAATGGAAATTGTGGTTAGAAGTTGAAGGGAGCCTTTATATCTTTGAGAAAACTGGAAGTTCAAAGAAAGTTTTTATGGAAAACTGTTACTGGCAGATTAACAAACGGAACACTCCAAGTTGAAGTTAATGTTCAATATCAAATTGTAATAAGGTCTACACTTATAGCTTCTCAGATGAGACTAAGGGAGGCAAGTTATAGGAGGGAAAGAAATCACATTAGTTGTAATATACGCATATGTACTCTATGCATGAGCAGAGTGCATGAGCACCTGAAAAGGAGCCCCATGCCATTCCTTATACTCCCATGGTGCTCTGTTTGTATCTGTAGTATTCATATTCATCATATTATATTTACATAATTGTGTATATCTTTGTATTATGTTACAGAAGCAAAGTAACATGTACATAATATTTTTATAAAGAGATATAAAAATCAGCCATAATTTAATCTTCATGAAACCACCACTGATTATATGATCTGGTATTTTTATTAATATATTTATACTCGCCTACCTTCACACATATACACACAAAATTGGCGTGATATTTTTCTATGCTTGTTTCCCATGCACTTTGCTAATGCTGGTTAATGAGATGGCCACAGTCCCCACCCTCAGTGAAGCTTACTGTCTGCTGTGGACCCCTATGAACAAGTTTCTCAAAATAATTATTAGTGCGCTGAGCATCATGAAAGGGAAAACCAGGTGGTAAGGAGTGAGTATCAGGGGGATATTAAGGAAGTTAGGGGACTCCCTAAGTCTAGAGGATTTAGGAAAGGCCCTCTGAGGAAATGTATCATTTGGGATGCTTTCAGTTTCAAGTAACATACTTGAAGTAACAGCTAACATTGGCTTAAACAAAAAACACACTTATCTCTAATCACAAGAAGCATGCAAAGAGGAAGGATGGTGACTGCAGCAGCTGAGCAGTCATATCTGACCCAGGCTCTCTGGGATTCTCTTGGCTTTCTGTCCGTGGCAACGAGATGCTTGCAGCAATTCCAAATGTCGTAGTCTGACATGATGATGTCCAGTGGCAGAAAAGGGAGTTTTCCTTCCTGTGTTTCTTTTAAAACTTTTCTAAAAGCTTCCCCAGGACACTTTGATTCCTATCTTTTGGGCCAGAATTGTGTCATGTGAGTATTTCTAACCCAGTCTTTGGTAAGGAGAATGGTGTTACCCTGAGGGCTGAGAGGAATCAGCATTGAGCCCCTGGGGGTGGGGAGAGGCTGTCTGTCCCTGACTCACACTGTCATCATAATTTGAATAAAATTAGAATCCCATTGGCTAGGAAGAAGGGGCACTCCATTAATAAAGCACTAAGTAAATTATGGTATATCCACACAATGAAATACACATCAGCTGTTTAAAAAGAGATGTATATGTATTGATCCAGCATTAGTTTCAAAATATATTAAAAGAACAAAGGTGCAGAACATTGTGTATATGATATACCTTTTTGTATAAAAACAGAAACAAAAAAATGCCCTTTCTTATGCTGGCATTTTTAGAAAATACTTCTGGATGGACCTAAGAAACTGTTCACAATATTTTCTCTGAGGGTGGGATAAGGATAAGAGATTTATAATTCACTATATATCATTTTTACTGTTTGGATTTCTCTCCAACTGTGTATCTATAATTTATTTTTATATTTGTTGTTTATAAGTAATTAACTGTACAGAGGACCAAAGTAGAAAAACATAAAACATATATATATAAAAATGCCAAGATACTTTATATAATGCTTTATTCTTATAAAATACATATCTAATTCATTTAACTTTTTTTACAGTTTTTAGATGCACTTATATATCTATACAAAACTTGTACAAGAATGTTTATACCATCATTCATTAATGTCAGAATGTAGAAACAACTCAAATGTATACATCAACAGATGAATGGATAAACAAAATAGGGCATATATAGATACAATGGGATATTATTTAATTATTAAAAAGAATGAAGTACTGATACATGCTACAACTTGAGTGAACCTCAAGAACATTCTTACTAAGTGAAAGAAGCCAATTACAAAAGGCCACATATTGTGTGATTCTACGTATATTGAATGTCTGGAATAGGCAAACCTACAGAGACAGCAAGTAGATTAGAGGTTGCTTCAGACTGGGGAGGATGAGAGGAAACTAGGAGTAACTGCTTAAGGGCATGGGTTTCTTTTTTAGGCGAAGAGAATGTTTTAAAGTTGTGATGGTGGTTACACATTCTGAATAAACTAAAAGCCATTGAATTGTATACTTTGAATGGGTCAATTGTATGGTACATGAATTATATCTCAATAAAGCTATTTTTAAAAATATGCTTACTTTTTTTTTTTTTCTGAATCCACCAGCTAAATTTCCAGGAATTTACTTCATGAGCACTGTAGAATAAACTGATACTTACCAATACTTTTGTTGTTCTTTGAAATTGTTTACTCCTCTGACAAGTTTTTTTTCTCTCTACTCTTTTATGTATTTATAGATTTACATATTTATCCTTTTTGCAAAAAAAAACCCTATTACTAGAATTTTTATTTTTGTTTCTTCTCATCTTTTCTATAAATATAACCCTGTAAACTATTTTTGTGGCCATAGATTTACTTCTATTTTTAATAATTTTTTTTAAAGATTGTCTCATCATAGAATTCATAGAGAGCTTAAAAATCAGATAGTATAAAGGGATTTATAATGAAAAGCAACCAACTCTAGTGTCTTATTCTCCATCCTCCATGCTTCCCAGAAGGAACCATTTATAACTGTTTATTTTTGTTATTCTTGTCATTTTCATATTGCTGAATAGCTCATACATCCATGTCCCAAATTAACTTCCAGCTATAATAGATGAGTAAATAGCCAACTTATGTTTGACCCCTCACAGCATTCTAGGCTAAAAAAATTTTTTTCTGAGCATTGCTATTGAATAGTTGGATTTTGTTCCTTTGGAGGTGATCCTTCTCTCTCTGAAAACTTTGGTAATTATCTTTATTCTAGTGTTTTAAATAGTGTAGTGCTATGCCTTGTGTGTACAGTTTTAAAAATTCATCGTTTGGGCCTTTGCTAAGCATTTTAATTTCAAGACAATTGTTTCCCTTCAGCTCTGAAAATTTTGGGGTGAATAATTTATTTAATAATTTTCTCCCCTCTGTTTGTATAATCATTTGAGGATTCCAACTAGTTAGATGCACAGTTTCCCAGACTGATTCTTTCTTAACCAGAACTCTTCATGTGAACCACAGAACACAAAGTGGTTTGAGTGACTGTTTTCTCATATCTTTGAAAATGATTTTATTCAGTACCATTCTAGATACATAAGAGAGAAATTAATAGATAACACACAGTGAGTGTCAGGGATCAGCAGACTTTTTCTTAAAGGGCAAGATAGTAAATATTTTAGGTGTTGTGAGCCAGGAGGCAAAAATTTGGGCTATTATATAGGTACTTATGTGTTCGTTTAAAATATAACCATTTAAAAATATTTTTAAAATTCTTATGCTCTGTAGAAAAAAAACAAAAACGCAGGTAGCTGGCTGGGCTTGGCCCACAAGCTACAGTTTGCTTGATCTGTGTTTTAGGTCATTAGGGTTTCTAGTCTATTTGAGTGGGCGGGAGGACAGTTGTAGGAACAAGGCTGGACTCAGATCATGAACTATCAACCTATGCTCAGTTTTGGATTTTATTCTTTAAGCCTTTAAGAACAACTTTTGTGTAGGGCAGTAAAGATGGCCCAAACTGTCTTTTAGGGCAAGTCACTCCAATTATAGTAGGAAAGATTAAGAAGAGAAGTAGTTGTAGTAGAAAGTCCTGTTATGAAGTTATTATGGCCTGAATCAGGTCAGCAGAGGACTGATTAGATCGGATATTACTCCTATTTTCTTAGAATATTCATTGTTGATATTGGATGTCTACATGTCTACCACATACTTTGACAGAGAGCGAGACATCTGATTTTTTTTTTCTCAATATGTTTTTTGTGGCCTTGTCTTCCTCCCTGTTCTCATTGGGACAGTCCCAAGCAGAGCTATCATTGATTCACGCCTGAGTTACTAGATCACAGTCCCTATGGACTCCAGGGTCTGTCTGTCTGTCTGTCTGTCTCTCTCTCTCTCTCTCAAGCTCAACTCATTTTATGTATCACTGACAAAATAATATTTATATATGACCTACATCATACCATTTTTTCTTTAAAAGCTTAATTTTCTTTCTCACCAATCAAGCTTTAACTTCTTTTCCAGATTTTGGTGACTTCAGCCAGGCTCTACCCTAACTAACCAAAGTTTTATTAGTACTTTCTAATACAAAAATGTTCTTATCCATTAGATCTTAGAGCATGCTCATTCTGCTCCCATGCCTTTCCTCATGTCATCTCCTCATTGTCAATGTTCCCTATACTTTCTTATTCAGATTCTTCCCATCTTTCAAATTACAGCTCAAATTTCATCTCCTCAAAACTTCTGTTACATCCTCTTAGAAGAGATTATTGTCTTATGCTGTTTTTCTATCCCTATTGTTTCTAGTCCTTGATTAGGGCTTCCATCCTTAGAGTGGCTCCATGGTTACAGTATGACTGCAGGAGTGCTCGCTACCCCACCCAAGTTCGAGGCAGGTGAGAGAAATGGGAAGGGCAAGAGGAACATCTCTCCAGTTGAGACATCCCTATTTAAAGAACTCTCCCAGGAGTCCCATCCTATGTCTGCCATCAGGTTGGCCTCTCTGGTTGCCTCTAGGTACAAGGGAGTCATTTTAAGATAAATATATTCAGAGTCTCAATGTCAAGAAAGTCCAGAGGGCAGTATCCAAATGGAAAATGATACATAAAATAGAATGGAGTATTTGCTATTTTGATCTGGGTGATGATGACACATTATACATATATAAAAAGTCATCAAGCTATATATTTAAGGTTAGTATACATTATACTTTACTGAATATAATACTTCAAATAAAAAACTGTCTCCCAGAGTTATGCAGTATGGTGGCTCTTGGAACATTGCTGCAGGTAAATGTAGGATTATATTCTCAGAAGGAAGGGAGATTAACTCAAATCTGACTCTATTTCTTGGAGATAGTGTCAGATTCCACAGGTTAAGGTCTCAGTCCCATAAAACTGATCTCACTTCAGATACCAGTGTAAAGTAGTAGGTCCCCAGGTTATCTACAACTTCTGTCTGACTTGGCTATAAATTGAGGATTCCCATGATCCCTTCCTCATAGTCCATTAATTTGCTAGAGCAGTTCACAGAACTCAGAGAAACACTTCCTTATTCTTACCATATTAAAGGATATAATAAAGGATAAAAATTAACAGCCAGGTGAAGGGGTACCTAGGGTGAGATCTAGGAGGATCCTGAGGGTAGATAGGAGCTTCTGTCTCTGTGGAGCTGGGGTATGTCACCCTCCCGATACGTGGATGTGTTCACCAGCCCAGAAGCTTTCTGAACCCTGTACTTTGGGGACTTTTATGGAGACTTCGATGGATCATTAACTCCATTCTTAAACCTCTTCCCTTCTCAATAGAATGGGAGTTGAGGCCTAAAATTCTAAACTTCTAATCATGACTTGTTCTTTCCATTGACCAGCCCTCATCCTAGAGCCCACCGAGATTCACCTCAGAACAAAAGACACTCCTGTCACCCGGAAAATTATAAGGGTTTCAGGAGCCCTGTGTCAGGAACTGGGGTGAGAGACTAAATATTAGAACAAAAAATGCTCTGAGTGCTCCCACCACTTAGGAAATTACAAGGGTTTCAGGAGCTCTGTGCCAGGAACTGGGGGCAGGGACCAATGCATATATGTATGTGTATATATACATATATTTTTTTTATCTCACACATTTTAACCTCTAGTATAAAAAATTATTAAAGTTTTTCTTTGATATTAAGTAGTTTTTAAAGTTTTTAATTACAGTTGGCATACAATATTAGTTTCAGGTGTACAACATAATAATTAGACATTTATATAACTTGCAAAGAGATCACCCTGATAAGTCAGTCTAGTCCCATCTGACCCCATACATGGTTTTTACAATATTATTGATTATATCCCCTGTGCTGTACTTTATGTCCCTGTGGCTATTTTACAACTGGCAATTTTTATTCATAATCCCTTACCTTTTTCACCTATCCCTGCAACCCCCCTCCCATCTGACAAACATCAATTTGTTCTCTGTATCATGAGTTTGTTTGTTTTGTTTGTTCATTTATTTTGCTTTTTAGATTCCACATATAGGTGAAATCATGTGGTATTTGTCTTTCTCTAACTTATTTCAGATATTAGGTAAATTTTAACTTGATGTTGAAATATTTCAGCAAAAATGAAAGCATCAGCTTTAAAAAATAAAATACTACATGTTAATTTTTTTGCATGTTAATTTCTACTCATGTGGAAAATATGAACAATAAGTGAAAACTCAGTTTATACTTCTTTACTGCTTATGTGCTTTTTACAGTAGAAACAACAATTTCCTTTATCAAATCAGCACTAAAAAAGATTCAGAACACTCATTCCCATAAAAATCAGCATCCATTTTGGGTAGTTCTAACCTTATAAATAAAAAGTGAGTAAATAAAATTGATGAGGTTAAAAATCTAGTCAATATTTTTAAGTGCTGCAAAACATTTAAACAAGTTTTTTTGAAATTTCTTTTAATACTTGTTAGAAAAATTGGAAAAATAAGCAACCAAATCCGCTTTGTTGGTATGTAAAATAGATGACGTGTGACTAGTCTGCTTTTGTCTTAAATATCTCATATAATTTATAATATCTTGGGATTAGAAAATAGCAACATTTTCAAGCATATACTTCTCAGTCCCTGTAGGTTTTTGTTCATTTGTTTTTAAAGAAAGGTTGTGTTTGCCTTACTTAGGTCCATCCTCAGCAGCACCGGCTTCTCTTTGAAGTATTTGATGAAAATCGATTGGTAAGTAATATTATACTCATGTGAAATATGAAGCAAGGGTATATTTCAGCAAAGCAGCAAGGAAAAGTGGTTTGGGAACCTGTGATGTGAGAAATAATTCAGGGTGGTTATGGGGACTCTGGGCAATAGGTGAGGTAGATACAGGGGTTTTTTTCCTTCTTCCTGGTGCTAGTCTATCCTTCCATCCTCCTCCCAGGCACCTTTCCTGATTGTCAGGACTCACTCAACACCTGTTATGACAGATGACTAGAAAGCCAGCCTCTTTTTCTTGCCTTCCTTCACTCTCATCCATGTTCCCTGGTCAGTGGTGGGATTGTGTCTGGGGTTGTGTCTGGGGTTGTGTCTCCTCACTCTAGTGGATTTTAGGGGGTTACCTATATCCATTCAACATTCCATTCACTCCCTTATCCCCACTCTTTTACAAAGGAAAACTATCTTCTTTACACCGATAAAGAATTGCCAGCTCTTAAAGAGGCAAAAAGCAAAGTTAAACCTGAATTTATTTTTTTTATTTTTGATTTTCTAAAGGCTATCTTCAAGTCCTATCCTCCTAATTTTATCTTTTTGTGATCCTATTTCAAACCTTATCATCTTACTTTTATATTTTAAACTTGTTATGACTTGAACGCGAAAGTACAAGGACAGTTATTGTGTTCAGAACTTATTGGTGATTAAACAGAAGCACCAAAAAAGAAATTAACAGTTTTTTTTTGTTTTTTTAGCTAACAAAGACACTGGATTTTTTAAAGAATATGTTTATAGAATGAGACTATATAACATGTTTTTTTCACACACTCCCATCCCCCAAAATGATAACTATGCTAGTAACCATGAAGGTATTGCAAAGAAAATCTAATTAGCATCATAATAAGCAAAGGTGCTTTTCTGCTACTAAAGAAGACTTCACTAACTGGCAGTCCCATTTTTTAAGGCTGAGTGACAGATGATGATTTGATATATTTTTTTGTTTGCATTTTTGCTTTTGCTATAGAATAGGGAATGTTCTCTTCCCCGCCCTGGTACAGATCTGTTTTCCTTCTAGATGGAACCAAGTAAAATTTAGTATTGGTGGTTTTTCAATTGTGAAATGTATATACAAAAAAGACTATATAATATAAATCTTTATTTTAAATAATAAGACAAATATCTGTGTTCTTCATTACTCAACTTAAGAAGTAGAACATTACCACAATCTTCAGAAAGCCCCCTGTACCCACTATCAATAGCATCTCCTTTTCTAACCCCACAAATAGTAGCCACTGTCCTAAATATTGTGTTTATCATTTCTTTGCTTTTAAAAATATTTTTATCATGTAGATATATATCCCTAAAAGAATAGTTTCCTTTTGCATATTTTTCAATTTATTAAAATAAGACCATTCTGAATACATTTCTCTGTGACATACTTTTTGGTTAAACCAAAAATATTTGTGAGATTGCTCCACAATAACACATTTTCAGTGATACACAGTTTTTCTCCATCTGCAAATGCCATATTTTAATTTATATATTTATCCTTCTTAATAGGTATTAGTGTTGTTTCCAGTTCTTTTCTATTATCAAGTGATGAAAATTCTTGCTATGTTTCCTGTTTTAGGGATTCATATTTTAGGGTTGAATTACTGGGTCGTGGCATTACTGTTTCATTTTTCTTGTTGTTCCTGACACTGATGTGAATTTCTCCCTGATTCTTAGGTGCATCATTGGTGAACTATTTTATGTGAGTTATTTGCATGTTGTCCACAAGGAGAGATAACTCGTGTTTGTGCTTTTCACCCTAGTTGTCTAGTCGTTTTTTGCCAGTAACAGTATGGTGTGACTCTTTCTTCATTGCCACATTGGTATTTCTCATACTCTTATTGGTTCATTAACATGCCTTTAGCATTTACTATGTATAGAGTACGACATAGGGTGTCATAATACGTGAAAAGAAAAAAAGCATTGCCTCTTTTATTAACAATGGGATATTTCCAGAGTGAAAAATATGATATGTAAAAGTTTTAAAAACCTTTAAAGCTAAAAGCAAAACAAAAGAATGCGTTGATCAGGATATTCTAGATCCCCACACCAAGGGGTCAGAAGTCCTGCTGTGGTCCTGCTTGTGATATGGTACATGAGCTCATAACTCCGGAGAAATCATTCAGTCCTTCTGAAAATACTTTCTCATGTTTAAAAAATGGGGATAACAAGATTTGCCTTACTATTTAATAATATATTGAGAGCATAAAACCAGGCAATGGCTGTGAAAGCACTCAGAAAGACTTTCATCTGATATAAAGTGTTATTTAATATTCATGGACTCATGCATTTATGGGTCTCTGATACCATATTTTTGTGTTAACTGAGGTATGCCATTTAGGGTGTCTACTGTGTTAGATACTCTGCTATGCCTTAGAAACATAGCTTTTCTCATTAAGCTCGCTTTATTAGCAAAGAAATAATTAGAACATGGCGGTGTGCGTCATTCTAATCCTCTGGTTTGTTGCTAGTTCTAGCGGGTAATTGAAGTGTACAGATCACCTGAGATGTCATAGAAACTATTACCGTTGGTGGAGTAACAGGCTTGATTATATAGCAATACATGGCCTATCCCACTGTAAATGTCATTTTATCTTTATTCTCTTGTAGCATTCGCAACTAAATTAAGAATGTATTCTTTCCCTAGCAAATTCTCTTTGGAAATGTACAACAAAGAGCACAGATATAATTTTAAGCAGAAATAATTTCTAGTCATCTGGGAAATGTTTGCAACCTAAGTATTTGTTTTGATATTTGTTTTTGTTTTGATATTTGTTTTGAGAAAGGGTAGGCTTATATTCCTTTTTTTTTTTTTTTTGCCAATTGTAATACCTGAGATTATAAACTATAGTTTGGTGATGGTGAAGGTGATTGTGGTGTTGACAGTGATGGGACATTTCAGAATGATGTGCCTTTAAAAGAATTCTACTCACCAATACAAAGTTAATGCTTCTGTGTCACTGACCTGAGATACACCGGCACACATCCAGCCTCCAAAGCCTTAGGAGATGTCTACATTCTACATTCCAGGTAGAAATGTTGTGTTTGTCAGGTTCATGGTTGTATTAGTCAGGGTTCTCCAGAGAAACAGAACCAATAGGAGAGAGACTGACAGATAGATAGATGATGGGTAGGTAGATAGAGATTTTAAAGAATTGATTCATTAGATTGTGGATGCTGGTGAGTCTAAAACCTATGGCAGGCAGGTTGAAGACTGAGGTAAGAGCTGTTATTGGTCTTGAGCCTGAAATATGCAGGGCAGGCCAACAAGCTGGAAACTCAGGCAGGATTTCTATGTTGACTCCTACCACAATGTGAAGGTAAACTGCTTTACTCAAAATCTATTGATTTAAATGTTAATCACATCTAAAAATAGCTTCATAGCAACATCTAGCCTTGTGTTTGACCAAACAACTGGGCAAAATAGCCCAGCCAAGCTGACACATACATTTTATCATCGCTGTGGACTTTGGCCTTCAAAATTCTACTCAGTGATTAGGGTTATCTAGTGCTTATTCATAGCATGTAGATAATCACATTATTTTCTGTGTAGATAATCAATAATCAAACTAGTCAGACTGTGGGATCCTGAGCTTCAATCTAATCCTAAAATGTTATCTGTTTTATTTCAGAATGTTGTGAAATTCTATAGGACTTGCATAGATACCTCCCAGTTGAGGGCTGCCACCATGCTCTTGCTCTTTTCCCCTTGGGTTAATGTTCTTTGGCATCTGTTTGGCTAAGGGGCTACATTTTACCCCAGGTTCTACACATAACTGATATAGGAGCAGTACGGATCCCATGCAATCTCAGACCAGAGTCAGCAATGCAAACTGTTCAGCCTCCAGAATTAAACGCAGACTGGACTGCAAGGGAGTACATAGGATTCTCTTACCTTGCATTTCCTTGGCTGAAGCCCTCTTTGCAAAACTTTCAAGCATCATTCCTTCTTGTTCAGCTATAGTGCTTTCTTGCTATTTCTTTAGAAGTAGTAGCTGGATCAACATTTTTTTAAAAAGTCCTGAAAGAAAGCATTAGGCAGTCAGAGGAAATATGGTGACTGTTCAGCCAGCCAGCCTCCTCTCTGAGCCCAGTGTGAGCTCAGGAGGATTGGAAGAAATGTTTAGTTATGGCCCTCACATTCTAGAAGCTTAAAATCTAGTTAGGGGACATGAAACTGATGTGTATAGTGAAGCTTACTGAAGAGAAAACATTTATCTAGCCAAATAGTTGAGGTTCTTTATTTTATATTAAGAACTAGAGGAGCTTTGCCTGTTAATTGGACATTATAAGCCACAGGTATGAGCAGTTAGATCTCATTGATTAATTAGCCTATAAGAAGTGATCTATTCTTTGACTTCTCAGACCTCTAACTGAATTCAAGAAGGAAAGCTTAAGTTATTTGAAGGCAGAGTGAAAAGGTTAGGACTTCCTCCTCTTAAAGAAAAAAAGCATTATTAGGGAGTATTTACTGAAGTTTGTAAAATCATTAAGGAGATGAGATAGATTATACAAAACCAAATAACATAATTTTATGACTAAGTTTACAATTATTGCATACATTCTGAAACATAGTACTATCTCATTCTAGCCAGAAGTGTAATTTAATTAATTCCATATTTCTATTGTGTCATGTCTTAATTGATTAAAAATACTGTTTAGAAAAGTGTGATTGAGAACAGATCTATCTTAACAGAGTTTTCTTTTTTAAGCAAAGTGCAAGTATATATTTTATATATTTGCTTTTACTTAGAGGAAAAAAACCTTACTTAGAAAAATACAACTTGGGCGTAGTACCATGTGGTGTAAACAACTGAACTATTTTACTTTTTACTTTCCTATGAATGAGCCAGTATATATTTATTACTGAAGTTCCCGCTATAAAATTCAGGTAAGGAGTTTAAATATACCCTAGAGTATTATTTTAAAATAAATTTGTTTCTTTCAACTGGAGTACCAGCCTTGGTCTTTGACATTTGGGGCAGAAATTAAAATATTAAACTTTTATTACCTAGTAAACTGAAAATAAAGTAAAGGTTAAATAAATACAAAGCAGAAAAAATATATACAAAATCACAACCTTTATGAGGACAAACAGTCTACTGTTCTCTACTGTGGGAGCTTTATCACAGTAGTAAGTAATTCCATCTCTAGGGCAGTGCTAGTACTCAAAAATGTAAACAAGTATGTACTTTGTTTATATAAAGAAATATGCAGCATGGTTTGTATTTCTTTATAGATATAAAACAGCTAAATGGATTGTTTCAGTGTACCAGTAGGGGCCAGCAAAGAGCTCTTAGAGTTTTTCAGAACAGAATTGGCATTGAGATATGTTTATTTGATGTGTTAAATCCTTTTTAGACTTCTTTACTTACCGCAACACTCTCTTAAGTGAATGAATTGCAGAGACAGTGGAATAAAATATCTTGTGTGCTCAAACTACATTGGGGTATAGTTTTTCTGTCTAATCTGCATATATTTTTAATGGAATGTTTGCCTAGGCTATTTCTTGGCAGAGTTTTAATAGTCAAAATATAAATGGCATCATTTAAAGACTGTACTACTTGGCTGGGAAAGGCCTTAAAATTATAGGAGAAATGCTTGGTGACAGCTTCTCTTAAACTTTCTTTTTTCTTGAATGTATACTCAAGTTTTGCAATAGCATTAGTAGGCTAATTTTGTATTTCTATCCTTAAGCTTTCACTTTGTATAAGAAGTGTTTTGGAAGCTAAAATATTTATCTATTTGATTTAATGCTAAATTTTTAATTCACCCCACAGTTTTAGTATTTCCAAATTGTATAACTGTTTGAACTTATCTTTAAAAATTTAACAGTCTATATTCCTTTCTGCATTAACTAACTTGACTAGATTCCTAGTATGGCTACTATCTGGAAATTCAATCCTCTATTTGATACTCAATTACACGGGGTTTCATTCCTACCAACTTCCTGTAATTTTATCCCTATGGGTAAAAATATTAGTGGTCAAACTCTGCTGGAGAAATTATAGGCACCGTGATTCACATAGTTAAATGTTCATTTAGTAGAGCTGGAGTGAAAAAAAATACTGTTTCAACTTGAAATGCTGGAAGATTGTTGTTCTTGTGTTACTCATTCATGCAAATTGGAGAAGGTATAATTGAAACAAGGTTGGCAGTGTTTGAGGCAGTGTGCTGCAGCTGAGCTCAGCTTAAAGGTCGCTGGAAATCAAGTGCTTTGTAAGTGAAGGCATTTTGACTACAAGCAATTCAAGACATTTTGGAAACGTCACTCTCAGGCATGGAACGTCTTTTTCTTTCTATAATATCTGGTATCTAATGTTTTACTTAGGATAAAGACTACTACTTAAGAACTCTTTTAGGCACCACAAATGATTTTTTCTTTCGACGCAGTGCAGCTGCTTTTAGCCTGTCTACCGACAGAGATCTTTGTTATGACTTTCAGCCCTTAACATGTTTGGAAATGAGAACAAATGGCACAAAGCTTACGATTGCACTTTGCAGCCAGAAGAAGCAATACTTATCCTTTGTCAGAAACCTCCGGAGATGATTTGGATAGCAGTGTTCACATGTGCTTCAAAAGACCAGCACGGATTTCAAAGTCTAACGTTGTGCAAATGAAGCTGACTCCTAGACAGACTGCACTAGCTCCGTTAATAAAGGAAAACGTTAAGTCTCAGGAGAGATCATCTGTTTCTTCACCTGAAAATGTTAATAAAAAGAGCAGCTGCCTACAGATTTCACTACAGCCAACAAGGTACAGTGAATGTCTTCAGTCTAGCAGTGTTTTAGCTGACGGTGATGATGTTTCATTTACCTGTGTCTTGAAGGATGGCATTTACAGCAGTGCTGTGGTTGATAATGAACTGAATGCTGAGAATGATGGTAACTTTTTAAGCAGTTCTGCCATTTGCAGTGGTAGCTTTAGTAACTTTTCAACCAGTGACAATGGTTCTTACAACAGCAACGGTAGTGATTATGGGTCATGCACAAGTATCACAAGTGGAGGTTCATACACCAACAGTGACAGCAGTAGTTATACTTTTCCATCAACTGATGATACTTTTTTGGGTGGAAATTTACCTTCTGATGGCACCTCCAATAGAAGCGTGCCAAACAGGAATACTACTCCATGTGATTTTTTTCCAAGGAGTACAAGTACAATTCCTTTTGTCCAGGATGACTTGGAACACAGACTAGAGATTATGAAACTGCCCGTTAGCAGGAACTCGAAAATTCCACTAAAACGTTGCTCATCCTTAGTTATTTTTCCTAGGAGTCTTTCAAATACTCCACCAACTTCTCCGACAAGTACAGGTACTCTTCCAAGCAAAGGATCCTATCAAACCTCGCACCAGTTTATTATTTCTCCTAGTGAAATTGCCCACAACGAAGATGGTACTAGTGCTAAGGGATTTCTTTCAACAGCTGTCAATGGAGTTCGGTTATCTAAAACAATCTGTGCTCCTGGAGAAGTCAGAGATATACGACCACTTCAGGGGAAGGGCTCATCACAAAAGAAAACCGTTATTGCAAATAACAGTCCAAATCAGACTATCTTTGAAAAGTCATCTGAAGGATATTCTTGTGTTTCAGTACATTTCACGCAACAAAAAGCAACTACTTTAGATTGTGAAGCAGCAAATGGTGATTATAAACCAGAGATGTCAGAAACGAAGCTTAATTCTGATTCAGAGTATATGAAGCTTATACGTAAGACATCTACACGTTTACCATCATCCCCAAATGTAGATTATCAAATAAATATCAGTGGACAGTTGGAAAGACCAAATTTACAGATGAACAAGAATCATGCTATTTTACAAAGAAGTATTTCATTAGGAGGAACTTATCCAAATGTTTCCTGTTTATCCAGCATTAAGCACAATTGTTCAAAAGGGGGACCATCTCAATTACTCATAAAGTTTGCATCTGGAAGTGAAGGTAAAGTTGATAATTTATCAAGAAACAGCAATAAAGATTTCAAAAATGAACTATCTAATCCTTTGAAGCATTCTTGTAAGGTAAGTTTCCTTTGGTCTTGGTAAATGTTAATTTATATTAGAAAAACTTTATGAAATATTTGGTTGAAATTTATTATAACTTAGCAGTTTTATATACTTTCTTGGTCATTAGCTAGCAAGTATTTTGTGGTCATGAACTTTATATTTGTAAGGAATCCCCAATAGTTTTTCACTCTGTTATTTTACCAATGTAGAAAATATTCACTCAAAACAAAACAAAACAAAACAAAAGCCTTTCTTAAGTGATTTAAAACATTTCTGTAGCATAAAAACAAGCTCTAAATAATGTATTGTATAACACTTTGCTTTGATATATTTTTCCCTCCCCTCAAGTGGCATGGTATTCTGATGTCTAACTCCATATTTTATTCCTACTTTCGAAAATGCTCATTGGTTATTCTCCCCTTCTTAATCATTGTGAAATAAATACTTATTTAAAATATTAAATAATAAAAAGCCTATGTTAAAATGTGAAAATCTCGTTGGAAATGAACATAGAAAAAATGTTTTTCTAAAGTACATGTATTTATTAGATCATTGTTAAAACTATTATGCTGCAAGTTTAAAGCAGAGGAAAAATAAATGGCATTTTCATTTGTATATACCCTTAACCACAGGAATTTTGTTTCCACCCTATTTTTCTTTAGCTACCAGTTAAGACAGGCTTCTAAAATGTAACTTACTCTTTTAACAATATTGAAATCTAAATTTTAGATTTTTAACTTTGGTTTCAATTGCTAGGCATTTCCCATAATTTTTAGTTACCTTATTAATTTATTATTTTGATAATTTTGATTTATTATATTAGTAATTTAACTCTAGTGAATCTTAACCAAAACAGTTTTTTATGTAGTATGCCTTTCCAAAGTATGTTAAGTGTTTTGACCTTAAATAGATTTTTTAAATGTCTGTGTTTGGAATGTCTTGCCAGGCTATTAAAACATTTTTAATACCAGGAAATTAAAAAATTTTTCTGACTAAACCAATTTTAGATGACAGTACAAAATAGTTTTGGGGTAAAGAACTTATCTGTTTATCTCTGTTTATATAACACTCAATATCTATATTTAAGATTTTTAAAAAAACTTCTAGACAAGTAACTTGAGGTAAATAAAATAATAAGGAATTGCTAGTTTGTTTTCTCTCTTTTGAAATCCGGTAAATACAATCATTGTTAACCAAGCCCAGATGTTAATATAAGCAACTACTTTACTGAGGATGAATAATGATCAAATTTCATATTCTGATCTATCTTTTAGAATTATTAATTCCATTTATAAAACTGTTTAAAAACCATTGTTTAGGAGATTATAATCCATTCAACTGTTTTTCCCCTAAAAGAAAGTAATGAGGTAATACTCTGAAGAAACGTAATAATAGTTTGCTAATTGAATTTACATGCAACTTGTGAATTTATTTTACATTTAATGAAATAATTAATCAGCATGGAATAATTAACCTAGAAATATCCTTAAAATAGTTGATTTTGTGGTAATAGTATAATTTGTTATTTTTTATGTTTTTGAAAATGATGTTTTTAATGTTTTTTAATAAAGTTTGGCTAAATGCCTTTTGCATGGCTAAAAATATAAACTTTTATTGGTTTTATTTAAACTTAGGTGAGCTGACAAATATTTTTTTGTGTGACAGCCAAATGCAGATTCTATTGTTTGGGGTAGATTATTGGATTATAAAATAGTTCAGAAGTATGTAATTTGCTGGAGACCTTTAAGTTATTCTCTTTTTTAATGTTTATTAAACAATCTTTATAAAAGTATTATAAACAATATAGTGACCAGATAGATCACTATAATTCAACATATACCAGATCTAAATGATTAATGGTAAATCAAGGTCTTGTTTTAAGAGGAAAAGACTAATGTTTTTTTCTAAACATAGCAGTGGCAACAATAATAGGGTTTTAGAAATAATCCTGTGTTTATCAATAATTATATATTAATCTAATTATAGTAGTACATTGTAACTCATTTATAAATAAACAGCTCCCAAAATATTTCCTATGACTCCAGTTAGTCTGGGTTAGTATTCTGATATGCTGAGTCTGGATTCATATTTAACAAGTTGATATTAGAGTAGCATTTAGTAATGTCAGCTATCTGTACCAAGCAGCCATGAAATTAAGTCACTGCTTTGGGAAGGGACCCTTGTTTCTAAAGCACTGAGAGGACTACACATTCTTTTCTTATATGTTTAGCTACCAGTCTCTAGCAGTGTAGTATCTAGTTTCTAGCTCTCTATAATCAACAGCTCATTAATGGCTAATTTTTTATATCCAGTGAGAACTTTTACCTGTATCTGCCACAGAGTTCTGTTCTGTGTTTACAACTTAGAATGAAGATGAGAATTGGAGTTTGCATGGTAGTGTTTATTTTATTTATTTGCTTTACAAAAATAACAGTAACGGACATAAGCTTATTCTATATACTTTTTGAAGGACAGTATTACTTTTGTAAAGGTTATATAATGATTTTTGATCTGAAAATAAATATTTGATATTTTAACATTGTGTGTAATATTTTGTTAGCTTGAGTAAGGAAGAGGTTAAGGAGCTAAGGCAGTTTTTAATTCAGTGAAATTACTATTCAGATTTCTAAAATCTCCGTAAATAGTTTGTTATTATTTTATTTCTCCTAATCTGTTTTCTAAATCTTCTATATTAAGTTGTTAAAACGCTCAGAGATTTCATTACCCTATTAATTTAAAATACCTTAGCATTTTGCCCAATCTTGTATATGTCTTTCATTGTCCATATATATGCATGTTTTTATCAGAAAGTTTGGCTTTACATTTTTTTCTTTTTGTTATAAAAAAGTTTTTGTTCACTTTCTTTTACTTAACCTTGGGTAAGTAAATTGCTTAAGCTTAGTCTAGCAGAACTTTAAAAAACTATGTCTCAATTATTTCAAAAGCCTTCAATACTAATTTCAAGATTTTATATTTCAATAATTTATTTAGTTGTTCTTCCTAAAATAAATGTCTTAAATATATACTTATTTTAGTGTTCCATTATTTTCTTGATCCTTTTTTTATTAGTTAAGTTTATTTTGAACAGCACTTAATCTTTCCTATAAAAAGCAATGCATTTTATAAATGTTGACAATCAAACTGTGATGCAACAATGTTAATGGTCAGTTTTGGAAATTTAGTGAAAAATGTATGCTTGTATATTTCTTAAAACGGAGGAACTATAATATTAATTTTAGAGTGGTTCAGGAAGTTGAATTGTTTGCTTCAGAAATGCTTTGTATTTCTCTGTAGATGTGCCTTAATTTATTAATCTAGAACACATTTAAGTCTCTACTAGTCACTAGGCACTAACCCAAGCACTGGGAGCTCCCATTATAGTAATAGGGACACACTGGTAAAAAAACAAACAAAAATGTTTAGTCTAATGTGTGATGTGCGAAAATATAGATGCATATGAGAAAGTAAGAAAGATGTGACAATATTTGTCAGGAAAAGAGGAACTAGTGGGTAGAGGAAGGCTCTGCAGAGGAGGTGACATTTGAGCTGAGTCTTGGTAGGTGAGTTGGAGTTCACTCGGTAGAGAAATCAAGGAAGAGATTCTACGGCAGTGATTCTCCATCTCATCACTACTGACCTTTAGGGCTGGATACTTTTTCTTGAATGGAGCTATCCTATGCTTTGTAGAATATTCAGCAGCATCTCTGACCTCCATCCACCACATGCCAGTAGCACCCCTCTCCCCAGTTGTAGCCATTGAAAAATGTCTCTAGAAATTGCCAAATGCTCCCTAGGGGCAAAATTGACCCCTGTTGCAAATCATAGCTCTAGGCAGAAGCAGCTGCACATGCAAGCCTAGTTATGTGAAAGAATCACTCTATAAATGGTTCAGTGTGACTCAAGCATAGGGAGTCCAGAAATGTGGGAGGTGATGATGAACTAGAAGTAGGTTGGAGTCTCGTTGGGCGTAGTCCCTCATGCTGAAGAGAAAGCAATATGTCTTCTGCTTACAAACAATGGTTAGGCAATAGAAGTCTTTATTTGAGAGTGTAACATGCTTATTTATATGTTTTTAGATGATAATTTTTTATGACACCATGGATTTATAAATGAAACAAAGTTTTCTTAGATTACTGAGTGAATTGTGATGTCATGAACTAAGACAGGGAATTCAGGGAAAGGGGTCAGATTGGGAGAGTGAAGAAGTAACCATGCATTATTACCAGCGTCTGCCCTGGTAGTACTGCTGTCCAGTAGAGCAGTTAGAGATAGAAGACCAGGGCTCAGGAGAGAAATGAGAGCTGGAAATGTAGCGTGGGAGTTATGAGTATAATTGAAGCCTTAGGTAAAAATGAACTGGAAAGCATGAAAGTGAGATGGGTGGTGGGTGGAAAGGAAATAAATCAGAATTCTGGGACCACCAACTTTGAGGAGATGGTAGAAGAAAAGATAATGAAGAGACTATAAGAAAGCCACTGAAGGGGCAGACAGGCCAGGAAACCATGGAAGCATGGAAGTCAATAGAAGGGAAAATTCAAGGGAAGAGGAATTCATGAATTTATGTATCCAATGAATGTGGCAGTTAGGAGGTCCTGGGTGACTTTTGCAAGAGTAGTCTCTAGCGAATAATGTAAAAGGCTGGTTGAAGTATGAATGAAATAGGTAAGGAAGCAAAACAGGGAGCATAGATTGTTTGCTAAATGTCATAAAATAGGTATGAGGTAGTGTATGCAAGGTATATAGTTAGTGACTGCTATATAGAAGGTATAGTATTAGGTGGATATAAGATGCATAAGACAGATTCTCTGTCTACAAGAACATTGCAGTTATTTTCTAGGGGAACAAAAGACTCTACTTCTCTGTTTTTGCACCTTAGAACTATAGAATAAGTGAGTATGCATAGTGAGAACCGAATAGAATTCAGTAATGTGAAATGGCAACAACAAAATTAGAAGTGAAAACTTGAGAATGGCCTGTCTATAGTCACAACTCATTTTGAACAGCATTACTCTTTCTCAGTCTCCTCCGTACCACCAAAAATAGGACAAAACAAAAACAGATCTTCCAAGTAGAAAACAAGTCAGGGTTTAAGGCCTATTCCTAGAAACTACTTGGAGAATAGGCCCCTCTGTCTTCCTGTCACTGGCTTTTTCCAGGATATGGTGCCTACCATGTGCTAGCTATTGTTAGGCCTCATGCTTCTAAACTCACTCTCCCTTTATGTTTTGGGGGACAGTAGAATGAGATAGACCAGGAGAAGCCAGGGCCAGGAGCTGATTTAGGGAGGAGGGGCTTGGCCGAGTCCCTGGGTGTGACCAGCCAATGTATTGAGGTCAGGAGGATAGTTAGCAGAAGGAGCACATGAGTGTTGAGAAAGGGAACCAGTGATGTAGTCTACATCTCCAGGAAATACCTGAAGTGTTGCTCCAGTCTGTGGTTCAGAATTCTTTGTTTGCCCATGTGTGAGACTAGAAGACTGGTCAGATGAAGACAGACACTTAGAGGTATAAGAAAGCCTCTCAAAACAAGAACTGAACAATTCAGTGAGATGTTTTGCGGAATAGATTTGGAAGGCTGTCAACATGGGAGCAGTTGTTAAAAAGCAAGTTTACTTTCACTGAGATTTAACTAAACTGTTTAGATATAACTAGAGCAGATCTAAGAACTTAGGAGGGCGAGCAGCTAGCATGTCTGTTTACCTTGTAGCTTAATTCATGGGCAAGTCACAATAAAGAACACCTTGACCAAGAGAATTTATGACTTCTCTATTTAGGCTTTAGAGTATCTTGGGGTGGGGGAAAGCAGGCCTTCTCTTGACTAAGCTTTATTACAAAACCTTAATACTAAAATATTTTGTGCTTTACCTTAATAAGAAAATATTACCAAGCTAAAAGAAATTTACATCAAGGCTAGTTGGTAGTACAGCAGACAATGTCTTTAAATTCAGTTGTTCATTAAATAAAGAAATATTTTTAACAGAATTTTAATCTTTTGTCTCCCTTACAAAAGTTGAGAGTGTAACGTTTTATGATATAGCTAAAATAATGTTATCTAGGACTACTTCCTTTTTTTCTTTTTTTTTTTTTTCTCTCAAATTTTTGTTGGTATGCATTGCCCTCTAATGCTTTAAAGATTGTAACTGGAGAATGGCTTATTAAGTAGTCAGTTATTTAATGCAGATTCTGGTTCAGCAAATCTGTGGTGGGGCCTGCGAGTCCCAGATCCTACCAATGCTACTATTTCTCCAAACACAGATTGAGAAGCAAGGTTTAAAACCATTCCTTTATGAGAACAGCAATACAGTTCATAGTTGAAGTATGCAGTGAGTTCTTCTCCCACTTTTACATAAAGAAGAGCCATAGGTATACTGTGGCCGGGGCCAAATAATTTGCAAAGTTTTAAATCCTCTTAAGCATTTCGACTGGTTATTGGTAGAGACCATGTACTATTGAAGAGATTGTTTGGACCAAGAAACATTCATGAGCAAGATTGCCTACCTGCCTCATATAAGAACTTTAATATGACTCCTCCAGAATTCTAACCAATAAATTTCTGGAACATTTTAGTTTCATTTAGGAACTTAAAAATATTGGTCTATAAGGCATGCGGTTCCACTTAAAGAAATCTCTTGAATTCATTATGGCTGTTATTCCGGTTTATGTTGTTTTTAAAATTGTTGCCTGTAATTTTTATTCTCACAGCATAAATTTTTGAAAAATACATAATTAAATGTTCTATTTTTCTTTATTATTCTGGCTTATTCAAGCAATATTGTCTGTCTTCCTCTTTGTGAACATTTTCAATCTTTTGAATTTACTTTTCTCTAGCAGTGCCAGGTAGGGTACTACTAAGAATGTTAAAGTCTTCCATTGGCTTATGAAATAAACTGAAACACTGTTTATAATCAATACTTAGTTATGAACTGTCCTGTTGATAGCTCTATGAAAATTTTAAGAACTATTCTTCCATTCAGACAGATTAAGGAATCTTATTGGTGGCAGGGTATTTGTAGTCTTTGTGGCTACAAATGGCTTAGCCTAATTTCAGGGAGCCTCGTACAATATTAAACATTTCAGGTAAGAAATGAGAAAAAAAGAAGCATAGCAAGAAAAATATTAAGATGGGAAGATAGAAATAGATAAGCAGGCAATTAAGCAAGCAAATGTATTTGTCCTAGAATTGATCAGAGAAAAAAATCTAGAAAAGGGGTTGAGCAAACAGATAATCTTTTTTGGGCTCTTATTTACTAGAATGTCATTTCTTAAATTAGGGACTTTTTGTCTTATTCACTGCTATATCCCCAGGATTTAGAAGAGTGCCTAGTTAAAAGTAGATATTAATATTTTATTAAATTAAGGAATGAAGCCTAGGGACCCTTTGTAATGGGGTAGAGATGACTGTAGAATCCTTATAAATGAGGGTAACCAGATGGCCTTGCAAAAGATAACCAAACTAGGATGTTTAAGTGATGACTGTAATGGTGAGTGGGAGCTGCTTGATGCTTCATCCTTTGGGTAAAAGAGTGGCACTCTTAAATGAATACCTTGTCCCCTGGGGTGGATGCCAATGGAATATTATGATCGTGACTCAAGGATTAGTTTCCACAGTAGAGTCTGATTCATAGCCTACATTTTTCACTAACTGGTACTGTAGAACTATGCGTCTGGATAGAGGCTCAGATCAAGTTTTCTCAAAAAGAAGATCGAATGGGCCAAAACTTTTAAGAGTATTTAAACAATGGCCATTTGACTAGCTTTAAATTTATCACTATTTAATAAAAAGACTTCATTTTAGACTTGATAGAAGAACTGGATTCTCAGTTCTTAGAGTTTCAAGTAACTGTTTTAGCTAAGAATGACCTTTACCTTCTGTACCAAGGCTGAAAGACTGAACCCTGTGAAAGAGTCACAGAGCTTAATAGAAACCCAAGTCATCTTCAAAGCAAATGAGTTTAACAGGTATTTATCAGAAATAGAATATGTCTCTGTCGTAAGTGGCAAATATTATTCCTGGCATTGAAGAGTTTTTAATTTAGATGAGAAAATTACATAAGCCATTAAAACAACCAGAGTACAATACAGTATAATATATAATAATATCCATATACCAACTTCAGACAGGTGAGCACCTGAGCTCTGAGATATGTGATTACCTATGTAATTTTTAACCAATTTTAATTTTCATCAAGATAATACATGTGCCTATGTAAATAATCAAGTGGTTTCTTTTCTGTCTTGTTCTTTATGTTCTCTCTTCCTAGAATTCCTATTAGCCAAAGTTTGCAACTCTTGGATTGACTTTATAATTTACTCTTCTCTCCTGTTTTCTCTTTGCCTCCTTATCCTATTCTGGAAGATTTTCTCCAAGTTTCTCCTTCTCTTTAATTTTAGAATTTTGGTTATTTTAATTTTTAACATTTTATCTTATTTTCTGATGATTCCCTATTTTTATTCTTACTTTATAAATTACAATCTCTTATTTTTCTGAAAGTATTTTACTTCAGGTTTTTTTTTTTTTTTTAATTCGAGTTTTGTTATAGGTCCTACATTGTCTCTGGCTGCTGTGAGTCACTTCATTATTATTGTTTGTTTCTTATTATTAGACATTTTTCTCCAGGTGTCTGGCGAACCTTGCTGTCTGTTCATATTTGACCATGTGTCTGTCACCATGAAGTGATCTGGAGACTGTAATTATGTGTGGCTTTCAACTGGCAGGCTTCATTGTTAAGAGACCTTTACTCAGTATCTGTAGGTCTTTTCTCAGAGGTCAGTTTCTCCAGAGAATAAATTTAAAGTGATTGCCTAGTTATGTTTTATAGCCATGGTTACTGATATAGGTGATTTTTTCTATAAAGAAAGAAGATTCTGAAACTTAGTTAATTCATGTAAAACAGACCTTAAAGGTAATATTTACTTACCAAATTCTTAAGGTCTGATTTAATTAATTTACATTGAGGGTCATGATTTTCATACCTGTTATCTGATATACATTGTGTGTATTCTAGAAATGGAGATACTCCTAGAAAGACTAAATTGAACATTCTGTAGACTATGTGGTTTCCTTAACATATTTCAAAACCTTTTACATTCTTGGCAGTACATTTAAATGTAAATGTGCATGCCTGTCACTCTAAGGAAGATGACAGATCTGTTAAAAATGGGTTTGGGTATAGGACAAGAAGAAAGAGGAGGCCATAATGGCCCTCTAATGGAGTGTAATATTGGATGCTCACTCTCCCCAGAACTTGAAACCTCAACTATGATTTTTTTTAAGTTTGAGTAAATCCTGATATATTGTTTTTTAAACTCTTAACCCTATATGTGTGGTGGGGAAAACAGCTCAGGAACTTGTCTGAATCCCAGGGCAAGAACTAAAAATAAAATCTTAAAACCAGAAAGTACTGTTTTACTAAAAAATTTTCTAGAGTGCCACCTGTCCAGTACAGGGGCCAGTAACCACATGTGGCTATTGAAATTTTAATTAATTTAAATCAAATAATATTTAAAACTCTGAAGCTCATTTGCACTAGACATATTTTAAGTGCTCAGTGGCCACAAATGATTAGTGGCTACTGCATTGGACAGTACAGAATATCCTATTATTACAGAAGGCTCTATTGGCCATGGTGCCTCTAGAACAGTACATTTGAGCTGCAAAGCACTAATATCCCTGTAACTTTGACAGTGCTCCAGTATATTGAGGGAGGCACCTACAGTTACAGTGCTTGGTAGCTATGGTGGCTGAAGGAGTGGAGCCCTGTCCAATGGCTTTATTTTTCTCCAGTGGTACCTGTCTTGCTGTTTAAGCAAGAAAAATTTGGCTTTAAAAGAATCCTTTTAGTACTTGTTTTCTTAAACAACAGTAACCCACGTCTGTACCACTTTTTCCTCATTTTCATTGATACATTATATTCTTCAATAAAAATTATGAGTCTTCAACTCTGAGAGAAACTTTAAAATCATTTATAGATATAAGCTGAACTTATATTGATCACATAATCAGGTAATCAAATTATAAGAATAATCAGTTTCTATTTCTGAAATATTTTTTAAACAAAAGATCATTTCAAAAAGTAAAAATTGTTAAAGAAAACATTTCATTCTACTGCTACATAAGTAGTCTTGTACTAAGGTTTACAAAAAAGAAGGGAAGAAAGAAAAAACAGAAAGACCACTTTGGGAATCATTTGATAATTATTTTGTTTGTTATTTAGAGGTATTCTTTGGCTAGTCTCTTTGGGTCTTCTCCCAGTGAGCTCATTTTGCTGACATAAATCTTCAAATGTATTTGCCAGTGACTGTGCACCCTTTGTGCTTAATGCTATTTGTCGATGATTAGGGAAAATACTATTGAAACTTCAACAAGCAGATTTTGCTTTTTAAATGTCTTTTGTTGTAAAATACAAGAGTAGAAGACATTGTCCCAACTTTTGATGGGGCAGTCTAAGCAAGGAAGGCAAAAAACATATATAAAATAGTTTGGTGTTAATTACAGAAGGATTGGAGAGTTGAAATGATTGTAGCTTCAAGGCTGCTTGCTCACAAAGCAAGGGAGTTTGCAGGAGGATCAGCTCATTAAAATAGGCTATGTACTGAAATCTCTGATTTGTCAGCAGTGTTCTCCAGGCCCACTAATGCTAGCTGCTGTTCAATACACTGAAGAAACATATTCAGTATAAAGTTAGTGGTTTATAAACTTCAGATTTAATTACCTTTAAAGATGATTAAACTGGAATATGAAGCAATTAATTTAGCAATTAACCTAACAATGAGCTAAATAATGACCTCTTATTATGTGCAAGTCATTGCTAGGCCCTGAACAATATAGCAAAATTTAGGAATTATTTTTAACCTTCCCATGTTCCCATTAACCATCCTTAGATTATATTTAAACTAATAAATGGGGGTAGTTTAGTCTGCATCTGAGCCTATGTGAGTTGTGGATTTCACCTCTAATGGATGTATTTTTTTTAAATTTGTGGATAGTATCAATAGAGATGAGAGTTGTAATTTCATGAGACTTGAATAATAGTTGTGCAAAATATTCTGTCAGGCTATCAGCAATGTGCAGATTCCAAGGTATGGATTCCATGTGCCAAGGATGGGAGAGCGGCTCATGGTCACTAGAGGGCAGAAAAGGTCAGGAACAGATGGAGACGCCTGGAGAGAAGTATAGGAAAAAGCTTGCACCACTTTTGTGTGAGGAACATAGCCTCTCACGACTCAAGAAAATAAAGTTCAGCCCATGGGGCAGGAAAGCCAGTAAATGATCTAGGGACAGGAGCCATAGTCAAAGCAGTAAGAGACAAGGCCAGGGAATCAATAAACCCGTCTGGAGCCCAGACGTTACCAGGCTGTCACATTCTTGACAGGGAGCTAAATTCAAGTTCAGGTTGAAGAAGGCTGTCATATTGCAGGGAGGAGAGCAGCTCATTTAACCCTTTCTATTATTTCTCCAACACTGTTCAACATACTGACCCTCTTGAAATGGGCAAACAGGCTTGAGTCTGGCAAGGGAAATGTGATAAACATCTTCTTTTGATATTGTACTACTTCCTGTCACATTGCTTATTTGGTTTTAGAATACTAGAACTATTATTATTTTCTTCCTGGTAAGTTCTTTCCACATCATCGAGTACTTCCTCAGATCTAAATAGCTTTTAAACAAATCAATATAAAGATACTATAATTTTCTAGTAGATCAGGCCGTTTCAATTTAAGAAAAAAACTATTTAATAGTTTAGAATTCACCACTAGGTATTAAATATCCATAAAGGCAAGGATCACTGAGACATAACAAAAAAATAAAAGTTTTTCTTAACCTTTCTCCTATATGTTAGAATTCTATGCTTTCCTTCAGTTTTACACACACTTTAATTATATGTGCATGTTTGTCAACCAGGCAGGACTGTACACTCCATGATATCAAGAACATTCTCCCACACTTAGTATAGAGCCTGGCTATAGAAACCAATCACTAACATTTGCTGACCTCACAGAATTTATAGTCTCAATGGAGTAGAAGAGAACTGTAACACAGATGTTAAAGGATACAATTGAAGTAGAATTACAGAGGAGAAAATTAGCAATTTAGTCTCATCAAGAAAATTTTCATTAAAATAACATTGAGGTGGGCCTCATAACTGAATAGAATTTACACAGGCAGAGAGAAAAAGAAACTTTCCTGGAAGCAGAAGTGAGTTTGAGAGCAAAGGCATAGTACTCTACTGAGGAGGCTTATATTAATAGATAAGGCTGTAAGGTAAAATTGGAAAAACAAATGTGGAGGGCCTAGAATCCAATGCTAAGGAATTTGTAGTTTTTTCTCTGGACCAATACTTTTGAAATGTGTACCTCACCAGTCTGTAAGATACCTTATATAAAACCCAAACCATTGACAGATGGGTTTGTATAATGTCACATGCTGTATTTCTTAAAATGTTACTATGAACACTAGTAAAGCTAAGTTCCTAAACAAAATAAACTTTTAAACTTTGTTTAGCCAAATGTTCTCGAATACATGGCCACCTTTGAACTCACAGTATCCAGCAAATCTATTACTCCTCAGAACATAGGAAATGATATTTATGCACTAGCAAATTTTCAAAGGTTTTGAGGAGGATTGCCATAATTAGAATATATGTTTCTATTTTTACAGGTAAGCTAGAAAGATACCTAACTCCTTTTGTTTCTTTTAAAGGGATTCTGTTCTGCTATTATCTTTAACTGTCTTAATTTACATTGTGTATTATCTTAAAAAGACCAAGTCCATTTGGCATTACTTCTAGCAGGATACAAATAGACAAATTTAGATACTTCATTCATCCATCTTCAGCTATTATCAATCACTGCTTACTCTTCATGGTTTTCTCCAAGGATTGAATAGAGATATGTGGTTCTTAAGGTGTGATTACTGGATCATATGCATGAATATCACCTGAGAACTAGTAAGAACTGCAAATTTTCAAGCTCCATTCCAGACTGAATCAGAAATTCTGGGAGTGAGGCCCAGTGATCTGTTTTTAAGAAGCCCTTCAGATGATTCTGACACACACTGCAGTTTGAAAACCATTTGAATGGACTAGCCTAAATATTCTGAAATTCTAGATTAGGTTGGGAGCAGAAGCCTCTACTTCCTCAGCTGCCACAACTTTTGTTTATCCATTTTAAAGTGATGGTTTTAGTTCATCTTACACTTTCCTGTTTTTAAATTAAATATCTGAGACTTTACATAGCTCTGTGGTTTCTTAGAATTAAAGTCACTGTGTCTTTCTCAACAGTGGCAGCCATCTGCTGTATTAGGTTCTCATTTAGACTACAGATGTAATTCCCCAGAGAACATTAACTTCAGTTGCTTCAAAAGTTTACCTTTTTCTTTCTCTGGTACCTTGGCAGACATTCTTAGAAAGAAAAAGAAGTAGCATCATAATTAAGTGGCACTCAGACACTGAGTGAATCTCTGTCTATTTTCAATCAAGAATGAATATTTTTCTCTCTGCGAGGAAGAGTCTTATCCCTTTTATCAGTTATCTAGCTGTAAGTATCTCCTTGTTAAATTATAACTCTATACATTAGTACTTATTATTTTCTTTTGTTTAGCAATAGAAATTTGAAACAGTGGTAAAAGTTCGTGAGCCTCTCCCCTTTTTTGAGGGGACATGAAAATTGGAATAAATGCAAAACTTTCTTCTAACTTTTATAGTCCTCTAGTTAAAGGGTATACAATACAAATTGCTTCTAAAGTATGTTGGATATATTGGATTTTAATTTTTAAAATAATTAAATCCTATTTGTGTTTGTTACAGCGCAACCTGATTCCTATTATTCTCATCTGCTTCGGATTCCTTCTCTTCGGTAGCATATTAAAAATATGGTTTATATTTGAAAATCCTCATAGTAAATTATAAACCCAACTTTAAAGCATATAAAGATAGGGGAATTTATCAAGGTAAATCGTCAGTTTTCACAAGTTTGTGATGATTATAGAGGGGAGACCTCCAAGGAAAGTGAAATTCAGAGAATTCAAACTGAAATTGATTTAGACAGAGGTTTTGTCCTGGCTCCTTCCCGACCCCCGTATATTAGGTAAAAATCCCTTTAAAATTATATAATTGTATTAACCAATGTTACCCAAATAAACTTAATTTAAAAAAATAAATAAAATTAAATAAAATATGAAGGTTGCTAAGGACTGTAGTTGGCATGTACCTAAACTTTCAAGCAGTATGAAGCTATTGTCAAAGAACAAGTACAGTTTGTGTCTCATAGGTAAATCTACCAGACAGCCTGGCTGGCTGAGCAAATCACAAGCTTGGGACGTTGAATGTTTGTTTTAAGCAGACATCCGGTTTCCACAGCACTATGATTTTATAGCATAGATCAGATTATACTGTGTATTTTTGGCTAACACCATTTTCCCCTCAACTAAAAAGATTGAATCAATAAATCATGAACTTCTAAAAAAATGTTTAAAATAAACAAGTCATAGTATAGAATAAGTCTGTATATAAGTAAGAAAGTAGAAGCTATGCAAATGAAATTTTACTTAAGATTTGCATACATTGGAAAATAGGTTAGCTAAATTTAGAGTAGTTTTCATAATCATTTTTTCTATTATAATGTCTAGGAGATAGTATGAATTCGTGTAGTATGGATTTTGAGAGAAGCTGTTCATTAAAATAATAGCTTTTATAAAATTTTGGAAGCAGAAAATATGTGGTTTCTTATTTTTAAAAATAGTATAAATGAGTGCATTCATATAAGTTCTGCTTATTTTTCTTAGAGAGTCACATGTGCTAATATCCTCTGTCAAAACATTGACTTTTCATATTTCTAATCAAAAAAACATTTAACCTCTTAACTCATAAATAGAATGAGAGTATAAATTCTACTTACACAAAGAGGTTTTCAGATAATTTCACTTTTAGTGTCTCAGCTTCAGAGCTTTTAACTCTACTTAATCTTTTATGATCTCCTAAATATCTCTTGCTCTCTTGACTTAATTTAAATAATATGATTAACAATGGTTTTGACATTTTTATAGCTATGAATTTATTGTTTTTTGGGTCTTTTACTGCTTGCCCCAATTCTTTCTGTTTGTTGTTGTTGTTGTTGTTGTTGTTGTTGTTGTTTTTAGAATTAGTGATCTGTTACAGAAGAATCATGGCATTTGCACATAAGAGAATTTGAATATAGCTGTGTAGAGACAGTAGTTATTGGCACTGACTAAGATATTAATTCAAATGCAAACTTCATTTTTTTTAATCTTTGATCTTGATTTTATCTTTGAAATATATATGTGCTTTTTGGATTACTCAGGACACTATTTTCTTCTGTAACATCCAGTCAGTCATCAAGATCTGTTTCCATTTCAGATGAGTTCAGATTAGTTTACTATAGTCTCTATTATTACACAAAATAAAAATTACCTCGGGTATATATGCCAAATGATAAATACAGGTTAATCCATTGAGGCATTGTTTGTAATGACAGAAGATTAGAAACAACCTAAATGCCTATCAATAGGAACTAAATAAATTTTGGTATTCCATACAATGGCATACTATTCAACCATTAAAGAGGTAAAGCATCTTTGTGTGGACCAATATTAAAAGGTCCTAGAGATATTGTTGAAGGGGAAAAAAAACAAACTGCATAACAGTATGTCAAAGAAAAACTTGAAGGGATATATATCCAAAAAAAAATAGGACTGCTGGTGCCTTTTGGAGGAAGAGTGAATGGAAGATTGCTGGAGGCTAGAAACCCTTTTTTTCCTTTTAATTTTGTACCCAGTGTATATATGTGTACCCTATGTTTTTAAATTACTTTAAAAATCATCTTGATTACAAAAATGCCAATATCGAAGTCTGACAACTGAAACTGTACTATATTTAACATTCATGTTAAATAAATTCAGTAAAATCCATTTTTACTGATTTAAAAGCATGATTAAAATTAAAAGTTGGATATTACGGCAGAAAATTTGGGCTATGTTGTCTGGCTCTGGTTTTGAGGAAGTGATTCTTCCTTTAATATTTGCTTTATACTGTAGACTTACCCTGGGATATTATTTGCAACTCAGATTTAATGGAAACATTTTTTTTAAAGCCAAGTGTTCTTTAAAGTTATAACACTTTAACTTATCTGTTTTTAAATTTCTAATTTTTTTGTAACATTGGATTCTCTTAAAGCATAACATTCAGCCACTATTCTGCCTCATCAAAATTAATAATGGTTTGTCCTTCTAAACTTAAAGCCATGTGTAGTCCTAATTGAAGTTTTGCAAAAAAAGGCAATTTGGATTTTTTCTCTTTTTATATTCTAAAACTTGTTTTAAGAAACTGAAATTCATATCTTTAAAATATTAGAAAAAGTATTATTGACTGACTCAGCTGTGCCCACTACAGTTTAAAATCACCTGCTGTTCTTAATTCTTTCTAAGACTTTTAGGCATTCTTGAATTACTTATATTTTACCAAATGCACAGTTGCTTTATGAAGTAAGTGGCATGCAGTTCAAATGTAGGAAATAGCTCTGCAAAGAAATGCTTGAAATTCAGAATTTGGAACGATTGGTTGGCTAGAAAAACAATAATGAACATCACAGACCGACTCGCTTTCATAGGAATGAATTTAAAACTATTACTGTTTCTTTGTAAATGGAAAAATTTTGAACCTCTACTTGTTCGTATTTATAGCAACCATATGTCTCAGACATTCCAGGATAGTTCCTAGTTTTGTTATCTCCATCTCATCAGATCAGGCATATAGATTTTTAGTTGGGAAATTTTATTCATTCTAATATTAGAAATATAGTTCTTTGGGATCATTTCACTTCAAGTAGAAGTTAAACTTATTTCAGAGCATTTGTTTCATAGAAGGAAGATGTAAGGATGATGTGTTGCAAGAAATTTTTTAAATATATTTTTATATACCTACATTACTTGAGACAAGGAAGTTTTCATCACATGGGATTCTTGTTCTATACTTTTGTTCACAAAATGCAATCAATGAACAATGTCTGGAACAATATATGGGATGAAATGTTTCTTTTTGTTCTGCAGTGACCAGGCACTGCCTTTGCAATAGAGACTGAATCTCTAGGGAGGTTTATAAGTTGAGTTTTTAAGAAATATGGAGCACAATAAGCACATAAAAAGATATATTCAACATCATTGCCATTAGAGAAATGCAAAGAAAGCCAAAGTGAGATACAAAGTCAATACTCACTAGGAGGGCTGTATCAAAAAAATAGGTAGTAATTAATTTTGACAAGGATATAGAGAAATTGAAATTGTACAGTGCTGGTGGGAATGTAAAATGGTGCAGCCACTTTGGAAAGTCTGGCAATTCCTCTAAAGAGTAAGCAGTTGCCACATGACCTAACGGTTCCACTCCTAAGTATATACCCAAGAGGAATGAAAATGTGTTGGCACAAAAACTTGTACTCGAATGTTCATAGCAGCATTATTTATAATAGTCAAGAAATCAAAACAGCCTCAAAGCCAATTGACTGACAAATGGTTAAATAAAATATGGTATATCCCTACAGTGTAATATTCAGCAATAAAAAAAAAAAAAAAAAGAAATGAAGTACTGATACTTGATACATGAATGAACCTTAAAAACATTATGGTAAGTGAAAGAAGCCAGTCCTTTATAGGACTACATATTATATGATTCCATTTATATGAAATGTCCAGAATAAGCAAATCTATAGAGACAGAAAGTAGATTGGTGATTGCCTCGGGCTGAGGAGAGAAGGAAGAAATGTGAATTGACTGCTAATAGGTATGGGTTTTCTTTTAGGAGTGATGAGAATGTTCTAAAATTGACTGTCCACTTGAAGTGGTTAAATGGTATACTATGTGAATTATATCTTGGTAAAGGTGTTATTTTTAAAAGGCAAAGAGGGAGTCTTTTGCTAACTGGTTTAGACATTCTATTTTAGACCTTCTTTACCAGTGGTTCTCAACCAGGAACAATTTTGCCACCCAGGGGATATTTGGCAATGCCAAGATACATTTTTGGTTGTCACAACTGGAGGAGGAGTGCTGCTGACATCTAGTGGGTTGAGTCCAGGGATATTGCTAAACATCCTTTAATGCATGGGACAGCCCTCAGAACAAAAAGGCTATCAGACTAAAATTGTCAGTAGTACCCAAGTTGAGAAACCCTATTTATACCTGTGTTACTCAAAAGATCTTTTTTATTACAGCCATGTTTTTGAAGCACTGCAAGGTTATGAATCATCAAACAGATGTTCATTTTACTAGTTCAGTTTACTAAGGGCAAGGCTATTCAATAAGACCAAACCTAAAATATTTCTTTATCTGGTTAAGCCTAAACCTAAGTTAGATAATTCAACTAACCAAAATATTTCATTCCTTAGTCATTCTGATTGAGATTTTACTATCTATATTTTGTTGTATTTACTTCCTTACCTAAAGCTTTTGAAGATCACATTTATGGAGTATAGCAGCTACTTGCAATAAATATAATAATAATAATAATAATAATAATAATAATAATAATAATAATAAACATACCACAGCACAGCCTTGAAAGTATAATTAAAAGCTAACATCTACATTTCAAAATTGTTTTCAACTCATGTTCTTGAATAGGAATATGGCTCTAAACTAAGCTAATTTGCTCAACTTCAGACTCCATCCATTCTCCTTTTATTTTATGTACCTGTTTGAAATTTCTGCAGTCTGGTCCAGAGGAAAGGGAGCAGGGTGTTCATTACAGAACTAGCATTTCAAATATAATAGCTAAGATTTATTGAATGCTTACTGTGTGCTGGGTATTATGCAAAGCACTGTAAAGTGCTCTGTGTGTGTGTGTGTGTACACAATCTCATTTAATTCTCATAAAACCCTATTATGTAGATATGATTATTCCTATTCTAGAAGCATCTCTCTTACAGCTATATATTCCCACTCTAGTAAGCACTGCTTGTTCTGTGGGTCTTACACTACTATTATTCTAAGAGTTCTCTTCCCCATCATTCTGGAAATCCTCTTTGCTTCTCTCCTGTTTTGATCCCCTACATCTGCCCTTAATATGGTGTATTCACTCATTTGGTGAATTACATCCTTCATTACCTTCCTAAGAATACCAATATCTGAAAATGTCTTTATTCTGTCTTCATTATTGAAAAGGATAGTTTGGCTGGGTATAGACTTCTATGTAGCAGATATTTTTCTTTCACAATTTTGGAGGCATTATGTCTCTTGTCTTTCAGTTTTGGGTATGATATAGAATTTTATTTCTGGTGCTCTGAAATGTCACAATGGGTGCCTTGCTGTGGGTCTTTTTTTTTTTTTTTATGTATTTTGCCTAATACTCAGTGGGAACTTTCTTTCCCAAAATTCATTTCCTTGAAATCAACGAAAGTTTCTTAAAATGGTTCTTTGATAATTTCCTCCCTTTCCTTTTTTCTTTCCAGAATGCTTATTATTTAGATGTTCACTTTTTAAATGTATCTTTTCATTTTATTATTTTAGAAATCCTGTAGCCTTTTAGAAATTTTAGAAATTCTGTTTTTTAGTTTTACTTTCTGAGAGCTCTTTCTTGTTTGCTAATTACTTCTGTTTTATAGCCTCCTAGTCTGGTTGACAGATGATTTATCTCTTATCTCTGAGCATATTAATATAGTCATTTCTGAAGTATTTCTCCTACAATCTGTCTTGACTCTTATTTATCTGACTCCCTCTTTCTGTTTGCCTTTTGGGTAAGGTCTCTATTTTTCAAGTTATAGACTTTTCTCATATTTAGTGGTCCTTAATCGTCCATAATTTGTAAAATTTCAGCATTCATTTCCTCCTGATTTGATGAACCAAGAAAAGCACAAATACAACTTTTATAGTATTCTTGCTTCCAAAATGTATAACCTGAATTCAACCATGAAGAAACATTAGACAAACCCAAATTGAGGGACACCCTGTCAAGATTATGAAAGGCAAAGAAAGACTGAGGTACTTTCCAAATTAAAAGTAACTAAGGAGACATGACAACTAAATGCAGTGTGTGATCATGAATTGGACCCTGGGCCAAAATTAGTGGGACAGTTAACAAAATTTGAATAAAATTTGTAGGTTAAGTAAAAGCATTCCCAATTTCTAATTATTGTGCTTTGGTTATGTAATATGTTAACATTGAGGAAGATGGCTGCTTTTTTCTTCAAATATTTTTCTGCCCTATTCTCCCTCTCTTTTCTCTTTCTGAGATTCAAGTTACACATATATTTATTAGACTGCTTGATATTTTTAATTTTCATATTAGATAACTTCTATTGTTGTATCTTTAATTTTCACATTAGATAACTTCTATTGCTATATCTTCAAGTTCACTTATTTTCTCCTGTCATCTTCAATCATGTTAAGCCCCCCCCACTGATTTTAATTCAGATATTATATTTTTCAGTTCTAAAATATACATTTGATTAATTTTTGTTTCCATTTCACTGCTGAGGTTCTCCATCAATTCATTTATTATAACCTTATTTTCCTTTTAAGTTTAAATATCTTTATAACAGCCATTTTAATTTCCCTTTCTGTTAATTCCTATATCTGGTTCATCTTGTGTTTTTTTTTCTATTAATTATATTTCCTTTGATTCTGGATCATAATTTTTTGCATGTTCAGTAATATTTTTATTGTCTACCAGATAGCATGTGTGGTATATGATGGAGATAATGAATTTTGTTATTTTCCCTAAAAGAGTCTTGATTTTTCTTCTAGCAAGTTATTCACTTAGCTGAACTCCAAATGTTATCTCCCCTAAAGTGAACACCAACTGAAATCTATACTCAGTCTTTTCAACTTTCCAGCTGTTGCCTTTCACATATGCAGTTCAAGGATAAGCTAGGAATTGGGGTTGAGTTTATATATACATATATTTGGAGGGACTCCATGTCTCCCTCACTTTCCACTCATACTGTTAATTTTAAACTAGGTCTTCTGCACATTTCTACTTAAGTTCTAATCATTTCACCATATGAACTATGGAGTGCTACCAGGTGAAAAGCCATATGATTCCTAATCTAGAACAGTTCCTCCTTTCAAGATTGACTCCCCTCTAGTTTTCTGTTTGCTTTTGATCACTCTGCGATACTTTCAAATAGTTTAATATTTTTTAGAGTATATTATTATTATCTGCAAAAAATTAGTCTAATATACTTTATTCTACCATTACCAGAAGTTATACTATATTACTTTTTTATATTGTATAGGATATTGTATAGGATTAAACAAAAAAAATCACATTTTATATGAATGATAATAGTAGCTCATCAAAATTTTCTAAAATGATTGAGCATATTACTAATCTTATTTTTTCTTTTTTTTCTTATAGACAAGAGATGATTTCCTAGGTCAAGTGGATGTGCCTCTTTATCCATTACCAGTTAGTATAGATGTTCATGATTTTACTTTTTATGTTTATTTAATAAATATTTTTAAATACATAATATAGTTAATATAAATATTTGATTTCTAAAATATATACAGCTACTATTTCTTGAGTATATTTTCTGAATACTCATCTCAATTTTCCATTTTAATTTTGTCTTCAAGATCTCCTTACATTAAGCCAAGTAAGAATTAGAGCCACTGAAATTTGTTCACCTCATGAAAGCATTGTTTGAGAAAGATCAGTTTGGAAATAGTCTACTGAATAATTAGAATGGGAAAGCCTAGGCCACACAAGGAAACTAAGATAGTTTATAACAATATAAGTATGAAACTGAATCTGGACCAAGCATAAAATAATGAAGGAAAACAGACAGATTAAGGAAACATTTTTTAATATAACTACATTAGACCAGGTTTCTGACATTGCAGTTGGGAAAAAAAAAGCAAAAAGTAAAGATAATACAGGTTGAACTTGGGAGATAAAGGTATGTCTCAAGTAAAAAAGTTAGGAGGAAAAGTCCTTTTGTTTTGTAATAACAATATATTTATTTTTTGCCATATTGAATTTCAATAGAAAACAGGAAAAATGAAAGCTAAAGTGGTCAGCTGACAGAGATATGAAACTAACTTGTGTAGGGAGAAGGGACTGAAAGGACTGAGAGTTATCACTATCAAGGTAGCAGCAGAATCTCCAAGAATGGTGAGTTGTCCATATAAGAGAGATGAAAGCACCAAAGGCCAAACCCTGAACCTTAGTCATTGTGAGTCTGTCAGAGGAGAAAGAAAAGATGGACAAGGAGAGACAAGAAAAGAACCAAGTATAATAATGTCATGAGAACTTAAGAGTTTTATGACTGAATGGGTAGTTAACAATTCAAAATGTAGCAGAGAAGTAAAGGATAATAAAAACAAAAGGCTGCTGAACTTGATAAGAAAGAGAAATAATACTTTATTCTATCAGTCTCTTGAGTCATTTATTGGCTCTCTACAGTCTTCAGAGATTATAAGCTTTTGATAATATATTTAATTCAGTTTTACTTTGCAGGCTGTTTACTTTTCTGTTCTCCTGGAATTGTCTTTGTGCTTTAACCATGCCAGCTTGCTGACATTGTGCATATTCCACTAACCACTCTACTTTTTTTTTACTTTCTATTCTACTTTTGGCTGCAGGACATACCTGCTCAGCTAGTTTTAGACTGAGTGTGATGATGGTTGCAGTTCCTATGGTTCAGGAAAGTGAAAGTACTGTAAATCGTAACCATTTAATCTAAAGCTACTTTTTTCTCACTTCTAACTTCTGTTATGCCTGAGATCATAGTTCATGAGTATCCTTGAAAAATATATTTTTGATGTTATAGATATAGCTTGAAAACTTACTGTTTTATTCTAGACAGAAAATCCGAGAATGGAGAGACCATATACATTTAAGGATTTTGTTCTTCACCCAAGAAGGTCAGTATATATAAAATGATAACATATTAAATTTTTAAAAATTTCTTGTTTATACATATAGTAACCTCTTTAGAAATTCAAGGTTAAACCTTTGTTAATAAGCTACTGCTAAATATTACTTTATTTTTTTAAAGCTTTATTGTATGTCTGATTACAAAGTAAAGTGATCACACCACTTTGGAAAGATTTGTCCCCTAATATCAGGCTAGAAGGCTGAAATTTGTCATTTTATATGAATTTCATATCTTAAAGTATATGTAATTTTGTCATACTATGCTTTAGAAAAAATCACGAACATTGGTTCAGTAAAACTAATATCCAACTTGACATGCATAAAACCAATTTCAGAAAAACCTACTTTTTGCATACTTTAATTTAAAAAGAGTACTTCTGGAAACTCAAATATTTAGAGAAAATAACATGAGTAAATACCAGAATTTAAAACCCATAATTTTATTTTCCTAAACTAAATTACTTGAATTTTGTCAAAATTCTAAAGTTTAAGCTATAAATAAAATTCCTTTTGATCTTCTATACCACATACCCAAGTGAAATCTAATCAAGACCTGTGTGTGCATTTACTGACAAAAAGGTCAAAGTAAAGCAGAGGAAGAACATCTGTGAAAACAGTATTTGTCTTGTTTATAAAACTAGTAAATGCATTTGAAAAACATACTAAGGGAACTTAGCAAATTTTTTCATTTCAAAGTTATTTTTAAAAACTACTCTGTAAATATAAATATTAAAACAAAGCAAAAGGAACAGTGCCCTCCAACTATTAATATTTATTTTCTCTAAGAGAAGTCACATATTTAATTTCTGTAGAAGTCCTGAAGTGTAAATCTCTTTTCTTCCTTTAATTTTAGACTAAATGGGACATCTGCATATCAAGAATAACTAAATAGATATTTCTTCTCTTATTTGATTGCCCTAGTAGCCTGCTTTTCAATTTGTCAAGTGTTTCTAGTATCTTTATCTTTAAACACTGGAACAATTTACATCTCTGTCGGTACTGGACATTACTCCAAGTGCAGAAAGAACTTTATTTAGGTTAAAAATGTACTACGTTCCTATATTTTTTTGCGTTAGCCCCATTAAGTCTAAACCAATAGGGTTATTATCTAATTAGAAAGACGTGAAACATATCACTGTGGAGAAACCCTTCAATAAAACATTATCAGAACAAGATTTCCGTATCAATTTTTTATAGCAACAAGTCAGAGTATTCACACTCCCTTAAATGCTAAGACGGCCACCATTAGTGACCTTGGAATTAAGCATCAGGGATTTTATTGACCACACAGGAAAGGTACACTCCAAATCCATGAGAACTGTACACAAAAAAACAACTAAAAAGATTAGGGGAAGCCATGGAGGGAATGAGTATTTCTTGGAGACAGAATGAAAGGATTAGAACTCTTGTCTAGAAAGACAAAGGCTAATTGGTTACATCATTATATATAGAAAGATGAGACAAGCAAGGATTTCTTAAATAGGATGCTAGAATTGATGGGAACAATAGAAATAAGTTGTAAGTTAGAAGCTTAAAAAAGAGAGATTTAAAATTTTTTAATAATAATGTAATGGGCAGCAGCCTTTAGCTTAGATAACTCATTATTCAAAGAGGTGATACAGTATGAAAATACATTAGATAAATTAAGGTATGACAGATTCAAACAGCTGTCAAAGAAAGACAGTTATCAGGATTTGCTCTCCACATTTTTATCATCCTATACAGTAAGGGTCGATTAGTGTCATGAAAGCACATCTCTGAGGTTGCCTTTCCCTATCTCCCAAATTCTCTGGCTTCAGAGAATATGCAAAATAAAATCTCGAGTTCCGTTGTTTTACCTAGACCATCTTCACCTCCTTTATGTACCCTGTACCTCCTGCCATTTCCTTAATTGTATTCTAGGTTTCCCGTCTATTTCCTTCTTTTTGCTCTTTTCTTTACTCATATGCCTTTTCCTTCACTGCCACAGATCAAAATCCTCCCCAATCTTCTAGTCCCAACTCAAATGCCAACTTCTCTTTCAAATTCTCTCTGATCTTTCACGTAAACTTCCTTAGTAGCTTATTTATCTCTCAACAGTTATTTACTTATGTATGTTCCGGTTTCTCCACTATCTTTTCCTTTTCCTAAGTGTTTTCTGCACTGGAATTTGTCTTTGAGTCTCCTTTAGTAGTCAGTAGGTGCTCAATAAATTCTTCTTAAATGAATGCTTTTCTTCCTAGTGTGAAAGTTTTGTGAATAATTATTTTCTTTTCTACAGTCAGAAATCAAGAGTTAAAGGTTATCTGAGATTAAAAATGACTTACTTACCTAAAACCAGTGGCTCAGAAGAAGATAACGCAGAACAGACTGAGGAATTAGAGGTGAGATTTTATGAACATTTGGTTAAACTGAAAGAAAATATCTAACTACTTATTTTACTATACTGTGAAGAAAAAAAATGATTTTATTTAATAGAGTTAATATGTGCAATAAAAATTATTTACCTGGATATTTATTTATTTTTACCCAAGCATTTATTAAACATTTCTTTCCTCTAAGTATATTTCTATAGAATGAATGACCATTATTAATGGCATTCTTAAAGGTTATTGAATAGAGAATACAATATTTGTAAATAAAAACATTTATTGTAATTAAGTCATTAACTGTTCCTAGTTTTTGCATTTTCTAAAACTGTGTTCATTCATTAAAGTAAGAACATAACTTTAGTATTTGTAAGATAAATACATGGAAATTTTAAGGAGACTACTAATTAGGAACTCTTTTATGAAATGTAATTCCTGTTACTTTTCCTATCGTGGTTGGGGTGGAAGACTCATGGGGAAGGAAGGGAATGAGAGAAACAGGGGAGAGAATATAAGAGATCTGGTAAAAAGCCACATTCATTTGAGGCAAATAGAATTTAACACCTTTTATGGGTGTTAAGGATAAGAGGAAGTCCAAGTCAAGTATTTGGGCAGAACTACATGCTTCTGGGGTGAGTGAAGAAGAGACTGAGATAATGTATTTGGAACAATTGGAGGGAGATTTGGAGCCTGGAATCCTAGTTGCCACTGCTGCCACTAGCCAGCCGAATGACTCTGTGTGAGTTGAACTTCTTGGAACTTCAGGTTCTTCATTGGCAGAGGACGGGGTTGTGCCAAATGAGCTCTAGAATTTCTTGCACCATAAAGATTTGAAAAGGGGACAAAACATACCCGCCCCTTGAGATTCCCACTGAAAGATCATAATCATCAAAAGGTAGCATCTTACTCAACAATATTTACTGAAAGTACACAGTGTATCAGCACCAGTTTGCTTTTGAGGTTTTTTTTTGTTTATGTGTCTCCTTCAACAGCCATACCTCTTTGGTTAAGTCTCCAGAAGAGCTGTGAAGCTGAGGAACCTTCCTAAGGGCTGGGCTCTATCTCACAAGCCCACCACCCACCTTGAGAAAGAACGCTTGAGAACAAGCAGTGCTTTTTTGCAACAGAACTTTCTGGGAATTTTTTATGTGCACTAATGAGATTTTACTTTGTGGGGGAATCTGTAATAATAGAAGGAAAGAACTTTTTTTCTTTGAAGTATACAGTTAACCCTTAGTTTGGCCATCAAAGAACTTGGTATCCTCTCTTAAGTCTATATTAGTTTATTTGATTACCTCTGTTTTCTTTTTAGTTTTTCTCTGATTTAACAAATAATAATTATTTAAAAATTTTTTAGATATTTATTGGGTGAAAGTTTCTCTATCTGGCATTTTGGTGCACGAGGTATCTTGTATAATCAAATTCGGTTTGAAATGAAGGATGTCTGCTGTAAAGAAAGAAAATTCTTTATATAGTAATTAAAAAAAAAAACTTAACAGCATTTTATTATTTAGTAACCTGCTCCAAGTCTTGCCCACACACAGTATCACAGGTACCTTATTCACAGTTCAGTTTCTGTTGGTAGAGCTGCTTCGCTTCATTTTGTGGTCTCATGTCTCAATGTTTGAATTCCCTCAGAATGCACCTTATAATTTCAGTAGATGTAAGCGTGTAGGAGTTTATTTATGAAAGGCCTTAGGAATTCAAACACACGAATCTGTGCTTATTTATATTCTGTGTAGCTAATGACAGAAAAATCTTGCTTTTGACATCTAGTTTGTGACTGAACATACACAATTCTATTTAAAGAAAACCATTGTAATTTTCATATGAGAATCACTCTTAGGCACTTTGTATTCCTTAGTACGATAAAGTATGGCTATAATAGATAATTAGATAACATTTGATTTTTTATTCCTTGCAACTTTAGATTTAATTGTATGTATTTTACAAGATTAACATCTAATGTTTGTTGTAGCTCTGAATGCTTTTTTCTGACTCTCTGACTCCATTAAATTGTGAGCACTTGCATATTAGCTTTGAAATTCGTATTTAGTAACATTCATTGATATTCTGTGAAGAATATTAGTGGATACATGCTTAATAGGGAGTCATTATGTACAAAAAATAAAAACTCAGTCTTTCTAAACAGTGTTAGAATGTACAACTGTACTTCTTCAAACTTGAAATGTTCTTAATTAAATTAGTTTACCCTCCTTCTTGGCTTTACTAAGATAACAAATTCAATAAATAGAATTTTAAGAGAGAAATCTTTAAGGAGATTTTAAAGAAATATTTTCTGGTACTGTATTCCTAGCTCTGGATATTTTTAAATTCTTTAAAGCATCAGTGAGGACATTTTTATTAATAAATTTCATTAATCTGCGGAAAAACAATCAATGACCATGTTCAACAAATAATCATTGTTAGGGTTTTTTTTTCTTTTGAGAGCGAGCTATAGAGATTCAATTTACATCAACTTACATGCTTTTTAAATTGAAACTGGAGAAGTAAAATCTAACTCAATATATACAAGACTAATTTTTAGGTGTGTAGATACTATATTATGATCATTTAAAGGGAAGGAAAGGAGAAGGAAAATAAACAAATAGAGAGAAATAGTAAGAGGATAGAGGGAAGGAACAGAATGAAATTTGGGCATTAAAAAGAAATAAAATGAAAGAGATCTCAGTTCTCATAGAAGGGATTAAAAGAACAAATTAAAGAAGAGTAAGAAAGAAAGGGAGTCAGTGTTATTCCCCACCCACTCCCCTTTTTCCAGAATAATTATCTTCCTTTCCACTTATCCCTCACCTTCTGTTTTGCCTAAGGCTGTATGTAACCCCTACTCCAGGGCTAACCAGAAGAGATCAACCTTGCTGTAGAAACCCCTACTGCCAGAACATATTTCTTTCTTTCCTAGCTCTTCTCACCCATCTTTCATTTTTATATCCAGACTTCTGATATAGAAGAATTCTCTTCCATCTTCTAAGCCATACACCAGCTGGCACAAAACAGTCCTTCAGTGCAGGTTTCCCAGTGCGTAGGGAAAAAAAAATACACCTCTGTATATATTGATAAATTATTTTTTGTCTATTATCATAGCACCAAATATATTGCCCAATTTGTCCTTTTTTTTCCCCACTTTGATTTAGTAGTTTTTGCCATGTACAAATTTGGGGGGTTTGTAATCAAATTTATCAATCTTCTCTTTATGCATTCTGGGTTTGGTGTCATACTTAATGGCTTCCCCATTTTTTGCATAAATTTTTAAAATCTCCCCAGGTTTATTCTAATACATTTTGGTTTGACTTTTAACATTAAAATATTGCTTCATCTATAACATCCTGGTATAAGATATGAGGTAGCATTCTAAATTAAATTTTTATTATTTTCTAGATAATTTGCCTATTTTCCTATAAATTTGAAATGTCTTTATCCTATACTAAATTTTGAGTCTTTTCCTGGGCTTTCTAATTTGTTATATCGAACTGTCTGTCTGTGTATGCTCCAGTGCCACACAGCTTTAATTATTGTGGTTATAATACATTTTATCTGGTAGGGTTAATATCTATGAACTTGAAATTTGCCATGTCTCATTATTTAATAATTCTATACTGTAGTTTTAACCGAATCTTGGCAACTTTATAAATTAACTTGTGCAGAATTGACACCTTTGTGAAATTGAGTCTTCCTAGCCAAGATTATATGAAGTCTTGTCATTCATTCAGGCCTTCTCTTCTGCCTCTTTAGGAGAAGTTTTAAGTTTTCTTTACTAGTGTATTTATGTTTTCCTAACCATTCCAGTATTTAGTAAAACTTTTACCTATTTCTTTTTCTGTTTTGAGGTTTTTATAAAAGCATGTTATTAACTCGTTAGACTTTTCAATTAATTCCTTACTCTGACTACCTAGCTTAGGCTTTATAATATTTACACTCTCACTAGTCTCAGAAGAAATCTCCAGCATTTAAAGCAAAACAAAACATAACAAAACAAAACTAACTTTCTTTGGCTGCTTTCTCACTTGACCAAAATGCTTTCCTTTAGGCCAGAGGAGAACAAGAAAAGTCAGACCAGAGAATCATAATGACTTTTCAATCATTACTTCACTGTAGCAATTATTTCTAAATTATTTGCCCTTCTATATCATCCTCTAGGTATTCCACCTTCACCTAATGATTTTTTCAGGTCTCAGGTCATTATTGATTTCCACTCTATACAAGGTGCTTTCTCTGTGGAAGGCCATACCCAAGAGTACAGGACCCCACCTGCCCGTCATCCATTTGCTTATAATTTAGAGAAAAACCTTAGGTTATACCAGTTTAAAGTGTGCTTTTCAATTTCTCAGTACTCTCCATCATTGTTTATATAAAAGTTTTTTCTGTCCTTTTTTTTTTTATCTATTAGATATGTTTTAAACCTTTTTCAAAAATTTGTAATAGTTTTAAGCAAAATTTAAATGTTTCCATTTTCCAAAAAAATCTTTCTTATAAAATATTCAATATTGTGCTCTTAAAAGTTGACAATGTGCTTGTTTTATCTTTGAATAATTTTTGGAACTGGATATGCTAAATCACTTTTGAAATTTCCTCATAAATTATAAGGTTAAAAAAAGCACTAACATAATTGTTACCATTCTGTTTTTCAGCCTGGCTGGGTTGTTATGGACCAACCAGATGCTGCTTGCCATTTGCAGCAGCAACAAGAACCTTCTCCTCTACCTCCAGGATGGGAAGAGAGACAGGATGTTCTTGGAAGGACCTACTATGTAAATCACGAATCTAAAAGAACACAGTGGAAAAGACCAACCCCTCAGTATGTGCTGATGGCGTGCACATTTGTCATCTGAATACATTTTGACCGCTAACGTTCATTTTGAAATCTTTTCTCAAATACATTCACAATAGTATAAGAATCCATAAACTGCAAGAATATCAGGATTTTTATGACCCAAGCCTTTAAAATTGCTATTATAGCTGCTCCTTTTTAAAAATAATTTAATAATATTTAAAATTATTTGAGTTATAAATCCTACTCTTCTAACTGCTTATTTTAATAAATTGTCAATTATGTGTGTTTTTAATTGTATGTATCCACAAAGGGTACATTTTTCTCTTTAGACTGACTTAGAAAATCTTAGAGACATTTTATAGTTTGTTACTAAAATATAATAAAATAACAGTTTCTACAGTACATTATTTTAAAAATAGAAATTATTTGTAAAATATGAAGGAGTCAATAACAGGGACCTTTTGTTAAACATCATTTGCCAATCTGATCAATGTATACATAATTTCCAACATACACAAATCAAGGATAGAATAATCTTCAGGCTCTTCTAATTTATGTATTGGTGACATTTTTCTTTTATCATCAGAATGTATTTGTGAATATTTATTTACGAATTCTCCCAATTTTTATATTTGTTATCAAATATCTTTTCACTTCCTTTTTTTAATAATTTTATGAAGTCTTTCTTTAGTCTTCTGATTTTTGACGCAGACTTAAATTTTTGCTTATTTGTCCATTATTAACCTAATTTTGGGCTTTGGTATTTTGTATCTGATATGGGTCAAGCCCTTTCATAGGTATTTCTTGTTCTCAAATTCTGCCAAAACAAATCAGTGATCCATGGCACTGATCTCTGTAGAATGATATATACATTACAAAACTGAAGAAAATAAAATTCTGCAAATTTGTCCTATTGCATAACTCAGTTGTATGGCAAGCCTGACGTGAGCAGGGTCACATTTCTTTCACTATAGGTGTTGTTTTCAGCTAGCCAAAATCAAGAATTCATAGGGGAGAAATCTGAAGTCTTTCTAGAATCATCTATCAAATTATGTTTTCTCCAGCAATAGTATAGTAAGAATTGGTCCTCTCACTATCCTGGGCTTAAATGGCATTAAATAAATTAAGAATAATTTTATTATTAAATATTTGTACAAAATTCTTGGTCTTATGGTCTGGTTATAATAAATGCAAATAACTAGAATAATATAACTAATAAGTGACTGGGATAATTTAGGAAAGGTACAGTGGAAATGATGTATGGTAGCCCCATGCCTTTCCTAAACCCATACATACCATTCTTATTATTCTTTTTCACACCAGGACCATTGCTATATATGATCAAAAACAGATACCATTTAATTTATAGTATGTCAAGTTTTTAATTGTAGTGTCCTTACACTGTCATTCTGCCCTCTACATTTGTACATGGGGAACTCTATTCTTGGCTTAAGGTCAATTCTAGAAAATGTTACTGATTTATGAAGATATATATGCAACTATTTAAAAGCTTCCTTTTTATGAATTTTCTCAAACTGCATTAGATTTTATGCTAGTAATAATGTGACAAATTAATAATGTAATGAAATTATTTGTGAAATCCTCAGATATTCATTCATTCAACAAATATTTTTGAGTACCCATATGTGTCAGCCACTCTCTCAAGCACAGTGATGAACTAAAATATCTGAGTCAAACATGTTACACACTTTCACAAAATCTTTGACTCCATAAGGTACTCTGAAGGTACTAATGTGCCTACAATTTAATTTATGCATGTTGAAATAGGCTTTGGCCAAAAACAGTAAATTTTGATCTACTATAGGTATTTTTAAAATGATGACAGAATATTTGATTATCATTTTAACTCTTCGGATGTGGGTGATAGTTTTTATACTTCTAATATAGGGATAGCCTAACAGATGCTGAAAATGGTAACATTCAACTGCAAGCACAACGTGCATTTACCACCAGGCGGCAGATATCTGAGGAAACAGAAAATGTTGACAACGGAGAGTCTTCTGAGGTAAAAATAAGTTACTTTTTTTCATAGATAGATGTATGTGATAGCCATAGATTAAAGTATGTATGACTTGAACTTATTCTGTTCATTTTAGAACTGGGAAATAATAAGAGAAGATGAAGGCACTGGGTATAGCAATCAGGCCTTCCCATCACCTCCACCATCCAACAATCTGGATGTTCACCCTCGTCTTGCAGAAGAATTGAATGCTTTACTCATTTGTGGAAATTCAGCCACCGGTCAGCCAGTATCCAGCTCAGTAAGATGCTCTTAGATTTTGTTGTAGCTTCAAGATTTTATATTATATATGTTATTCCATTCAGTATCTAACTTTTACATAAAATTTTGTCTTTCCCTTCCAAGTTTATTGAGATATAATTGACATCTAACATTTTGTTAGCTTAAGCTGTGCAACAAAATCATCTGATATATGTATATATTGCAAAACGGCCACCACAATAATTCTAGTTAACATCCATTACCTCATATATTTATAAAATTTTTTTCTTGTGATGAGAAAAACGTTGTCTTAAATAGCATATAGTAATATATATATTAGGGACTTTGAGATTTTACAGCATGGTCATTTTTGAACTATTTCCACAAATAGTATAGAGCAGAGTCTTGGATAATCCAAATGGTCATTGGAGTCCAAATATCCATTATGTCAGTGCTTATCAGCCAGCGAACACACTGCCAGGAGCACCACCTGGGGTGGTGTTGAGAGCAGCTACATGCTTTTATTCACAATCTCCACAGTCACTTTCTAACCTGTGTTCTTTCTTCTGCTCCGTCCTGCCTACCCCCACTATATTAACTGCCATTCAAAGACGAATTTAAGACCTAAAGTTATCATTCTTTTTTTTTTTTAAATAAGAATCATTCCGGCAGAAGAGGCAGCTTACAAGCCTATACTTTTGAGGAACAGCCTGCACTTCCTGTGGTAAGTTTTATCTTCTCCCCACAATCATCTATAAAAACATAAATCTTAGCAATTTTTTTTTTAAACTGAGTATGACCTTTGACTGCCTAGCAGAGTATCAATCCAGCACAGAATGTAGGTTCTGGGATATGAGGTGCAGGGGAGGTTGGCCCTTCCGAAACTGTAAGAACGATCTCTCCCACAGAAATTAAGCCAACTCTCCAAGTGCTAGTGACTGTAGGTGACATCCCAGCTTGTCAGTTGAAGGGCTGTACTGGCTGGAGTTCTGCTGGAGGCCACATACAGTTCAGGCTTATGGCGTTCAGCTGTCTTTGCACTATACTTGGCTATTTCTGCCCCATGCATAAAGAGTCATGTCAAGGTTTGGTCCCTCAGGCCGATGTGCACTGGTGTCAGCAGACTCAGTGTCCAGGTTGAAGTTTATTAGTCAGCAGTAAAGTCTCTGACTTCCCTCAGTCTCACATCTGCTAGTCAGCAGACGCCTTCCCAACCATGGCCCTGAATGGAACAGAGACCTTAACAACTTCATATCTGGACCATTGATTCCCTTTTGGTCTCCTAGCCCCCATCTTCTTCCTGACTCAGCAGTCATTGCTTTGAGTTTCTCTCTCCCCTGCATGACCCCTACATGTTATTTAAAACCCAATGAAAACTCTCAGGCTCCCAGCCCCTTCAGCTTACCTTTCTCTTTATCCACCCACAGATGCCTCCTGTTGCTGTCATTCCCGTGTGCTCTTTCTTCCAAACGCTGTTCCCATATCCAAATTCCCTCCCTCTTCCAGGTCTCTGCCCATTTCATTTTCCCACTTGGAATGGCCTTCTTACTTTTTCCCTACCAACCATGTGTAATTTTGAGTGGCAGTCTGTATATTAATTTTGAAAAGTGGGATCACTTTCACTTTTATGGAAGTTTCAACAAAGGAGTGCAGAGGCTCAAAATTCCTCAACCCAAGAGTGACTCATTTGTCTAAAATGGTGGCCCTACACTGAGAGGAACACAGACCCTGTGCTGAGGAAGGAGTGAGGCACCCTCCTGGGCAATTAGACTACTCAATATTGACCATCAACAAGAGGGTGGATGCCACCAAAAGACTGACCTCACCAGCCTTACTCTCACTTATCGCCACTTATCTGGCCTTCTGCTTTAGACTGGAGCCTGCTTAAGGGAATTCCATGGTATTTCTCCCACTGCACTTTGTAATGTCCTCCGTACAATGAAATTGTTGAATTTCTGATTGGCTGACAAGCATTCATCCAAGAAACAATTTTAATTTACCAGATGAGCAGCAGAATCTAGAAATGATTTATATTTTATGCACTGGAAAAGCTATTTCCATGCCTTTTTGTGTCCATAAATTGATTAAAGTCTTTTTTTAAATAGCTTTCTTGAGTTACAATTCACATACCATTTATGAGCAAATGAGTTTTAGTAAATTTATTTAGTTTTACAAACATCACCACAATCAAGTTTAAGAACCCTTTTATCACTCAAAAAAGTTCCCTCAATCCTAACACCTATTCTCAGCCACTCATCTGCCATTGCTACAGTTTTGCCTTTTCTAGAAACTTCATATAAGTGGAATCATACAGTATGTAGTCTTCTATGTCTGGCCTCTTTCACTTACTGTGATGTTTTGAGCTTTATCCATGTTGTTGTGTGTTCCAGTAGTTCACAGTATTCCATCATGAAGATATATCTACTACATTTAATTTTCTCACCAGCTGTTGGACATTTGTAAGGCGAGGCAACTTTGAATTCCATTGCTTTGTAGACTAACAGCTCATGATAACTGTCAGTGAGGTACATTTACCTCCTACATGTCTAGGGAACCATGTATCAAGAGAACAGATTAGTGGTGAGAGTTTTTATGTGTAAGACAGGCCAAGCCTTGAAGAATCTGGTTCAGAAGAAAAAAGGAAGGCCAGATCTGGAATATTTTAAATAAACTTGAAAATAACCAGTCTTCTTTGTTCATTAGTAATAAACAACAAAAACAGCACCACCCTGGCTCTTACAGAAAGAAGGCGGAGTAACTTTTGAATTGGCACATATGGGTGATAATTTCTCTTGTTAGACTTCCTGGGCTCGAATCTCAGCTCCACACCAGCAAAGTATCTACTAAGAAATTAATTCAGTTTTTTAAACTTGAATTTCCTAGTAAGTAAAAAAGGACAATAATAGCAATTATCTCATTAAGAGCTGTGTGGATGTTAAATGACGTGATCTATGTTATAGCATTTAGTGTATGGTTGTTATTACTGTCATGTTTTACTAGTGTTTTTACTCTCATCATTATTGTCTGTTCTGGTTTTCTTAAGTGAACTGCTGAATACTTTATTTTGTACAATTTAAAATATGATTTAAAACATGTTTCATTTTAAAGAGAGCTAGCAGTGAAAAAGAGATGTTGTCCTTTTAAAAAGATTCTTATTAATATTATATTCTCCTGTTATTCTTCACTTTAGCTGTTGCCTACTTCATCTGGATTACCACCAGGTTGGGAAGAAAAACAAGATGAAAGAGGAAGACCATATTATGTAGATCACAATTCCAGAACTACTACATGGACAAAGCCCACTGTACACACTGTACAGGTACTCTGCAATCTATCCATTAACTTGTTTTCTTACATAATTTGAATGATCTGTGGAAGCTATTACATTACTTTGTATTTACTGGATGCTCCTGGCATCTTCGAATTATTTTATGACATTGGTGTAAGTGTCTACTATTTCCTGCGGATCTCTCCTGTGCATGAATTACCACTTGTTATTATGTAAAACAGTCTAATTGGGAATAAGAGGACAAAGTTAATGATCTAGTCAATTGGATAATTTTAAAATTTGAATGGTTAAGACCATTGTTTTGCTAAAAGTTACTCTTAGTGTTTTGTATCTATTTGTGTTTATGACACTTTGTCCTTGGCAACAGTATTTTTATAATATTTCTTTGTAAATATTTAAGAAAATGTTTATTTTGTCACCATTTCTCTTACTGGGAAATTTTTTTAACACTGAAAAAAGTACAGAGAATAATAGAGCAAATACCCATTTAACACCCAGAATTTACTACCATTAACAAATTACCATATTTGTTTATAAGCATTTTATTTTTAAAAATAAAATCTTACAGATAAAACGAAATTCCTTTTAACCAAGCACTTGGTCCCACTGCCCAGAGGGAACCACCATCTTGAGTTTGTTTTATGTACTTATATAGAGAGCTAAACAATGCAAAATATTGTTTATGTCCATGTGTTTCAAATTTTGCAAAGGTGTGTTATTGTAGAATTCTAAATCTTTTTTGCTTAACATTGTTTTAAAACACTATCCATATTTTTTATATATGTAGTTCCAGTGTATTTTTTTTAACTACTACCTAATATTTCATCAGGTGAATTTATTACATTCCAATTATCCATTTCTATAAATGTATATTCATCATTCATTTTGTCTACATAGCATTTTAATCCACTTCTATATATGTGGAATTTCTCATTCTATGAGGAGCAAAGACAATCTCCTTCTGTGGCTTCTCCTGTAGCTGGGGCCCAGGCCCATGGACCACACCTCCTCAGTCACATGTACCCACAAAAACTTTGTTAACCAGCATCTTACTGCTCAAGAATTAGCTGAGAAGTTATAAACTATTTTTTTTTAGGTTTGACAAATGCCATATTAGAAAAATGAGCCTCTGATGTTTATGCCTATTTATAAGTGTGTATTCTATCTGCAGGTTAAGTTACCTTTATAACCACGGCTATTTGTGTGTTCTCTATAAAACATTACAACATGATTTAATTAATGTGCTAGGCCACAGAGGAGACCAGTCAGCAGCCGTCAAGCCAGAGTTCTGCAAGCCCTCAACCACAGGTTCCCATAAGTGATTCAGCACAGCAGGTGACCCAGCCAGCTGAGATGGAGCTAGGTTTCCTTCCTAAAGGCTGGGAAGTCCGGCATGCACCAAATGGGAGGCCTTTCTTTGTTGACCACAACACCAAAACCACCACCTGGGTAACTTTAATACTCTCCAGTTTAAATTCATAACAATAACAATAATAACCTTCTATGGATAGTTCTTTGTAATCTTTAAGTGTACATTAGAGTAACCTACATTTCCTAGTACTCATTTAAAGCTATGTTGAATTCTTAACAGTGTTATTTCTATTCATGATATGTTTGTGGCTGTTTTTAATATTTTGGGGCCTATCACATAGACATTTATTTCCTATTTCCAATTTTTAACTCACTAATCATAAATGCTTAGAAAGATATTTACTAATAATTCTTTATCTTTATATGGGTCTTTATAATGCCGAAGTATACTTTTGAATCCATATCTCATTTAATATCCAAAAATTCTTGTAAGGCTAGTACTTTTAAGATAAGGCTTAAAGTTTTTTGGCTGTTGGTTCACCTCTAATAGAAAATTTACTGAAAATCACAGGAGGTGAATAGATTTTGATTAATTTATTTAATAAACCAGTGCTCATAAATATAACTAAGATAGTTTAATGAAATATTGAATAAAATAATATTAAATAACATATAAATTAATCCAAATTTTGAATTTTGTTCTAGCAACAATTTGATTGAATTTAATAACCTTTTTGAGTTACCTTTCTATCTTTCAAAAATATTAATAAATCAACACCTTAACAATAGGTACCAAAAAGCATGTTCAGGGCCTCAGAAATAACATGTGGTCCCGTGTACGGTCCCATTCTTTCATCATTTTTTATTTAGAGAAAAGTCCTATGTAGTGACACAATTCCTAAAGAGTAGGGCAAAATTCTCTGAATGGTTTCTGTGAAAGAGATGATTAGTTAACACTGAAACTCCTCTGAGATCTAAGAACTGAATATTGTAAGCTGAGAATGATAGATTTTACATGGAGAAACTGTTATTTTACGGGTGAAATAAGCAAATGAAATAAAAGTGGACTTTTTTTTGCTATGAATATCATAAAAGTGGACTTTTAAAAGAGAATATTTTAAATATCCATTGATATTAGAAAACATAGTAACAAATTGGCTTTCATGATTTTAAAATTTGTGTGTCTCATGCTTTCTTTATTTGCCCAAAAAGGAAGATCCAAGACTGAAAATTCCAGCTCATCTGAGAGGAAAGACATTGCTTGATTCTTCCAATGATCTGGGGCCTTTACCTGTAAGTTTATAGAACTGCCACCAATTTAGCTTGATTATCTCAAACATTTGGAATACAGTAGTTATTTAACAATTGTAACTAATATTATTAAAGTGTTGATGCCTTCTGCTAAGAATGAAATATGTAAATTAAAGTAACCATATAACCAATACTATTTTTCTACCCATACATCTAAAATCCTTTCCTAAAATAATTGAAATACATTCTCCATTATAGCCAGGATGGGAAGAAAGAATTCACACAGATGGAAGAGTCTTCTACATAAATCACAGTATGTGCAGCATGATTTTTCATTACGTTATTTTTTGTAATATTGAATTTTGTGCATAGAATGAAGAACATCTTTTTTTCTTTCTTTTCAGATATAAAAAGAACACAATGGGAAGATCCTCGGTTACAGAACGTAGCAATAACTGGACCAGTAAGTCTCTTTGTACCAGTATGTTCTGATGGGATTGTCCTCTCACCTCTTTCTTCAGGGGTAAATAGTCAAGGGCATAATCCTACATGCAGTGAGAGTGAAGCACATTTGCATTTCTCTCTGTCACCACCCCTATTCCAGGTCCTAGTTATTCTTACTTTACACAATAGCTTTGGGAAACTAGTGAGCCAGGCAGTCAAAATGCTAAGGCATTGATTGGGCTGCTGTGCTCAGGCTGGTACTTGCCATTGTCTGCAAAGGATGTTAGGAGTCCACAGCGGATTAGAGAGGATCCAAGATTGTTCCAGGTGAGGAGGCAGACAGTGCCCTGTCCATTCCAGGGTTACGTCTTCAACTTTTTTGGCAGGAATCATTGTATATATAAGATACAAGATATGACACACTCATATAGATGTGATATGCATATACAACATACTCATGTCATGCATGATATTTATGCTACTCAAGTCAGGTTAATAAGAATATCATTATCCTCTTTTATATAGCTACTTTTTTCATTTTTAGATTTTCAGTTTTAATTGTTTTCTAATTTATAAAAATAAATAAAATTGAAGATACAGTTCTTTTAGATTACTCTTTAGTCTCCATGTTTAGTCTCTTAAAATAATGAGTAAAAAAGGCAACTCCTCAGAGTTCAAGGAAAAAGTACATTTTCCAAATTATTCTCTTAATGGAGAAATCACTTTGAAAGTCTCTTTGGAAATGGAAATTTTCATGTCTAGTATTTCTCTACTTGGAAAAAAAAATCCTGTTTCTTTGGCATGTTGCACTTCAAGAATATCAAATGATGAATATTACAGCCATAAGAATTGATGAATACAATTTTAACTTAAACAGAAATTAAAATCTTTAAGTTTTATATTTGTTTTTCTTTAAATTAAACTTTTGATTCCAAATATTCTTTTTAATGCCTTTAACTTATGTTCATAAAATGCCCAGAGAAAAACTTGTTCTAAAATAAAACAACCTAAACCTTCTTTATTTTTTCAAAATTTTCAACTCAAGGCAGTTCCCTACTCCAGGGATTACAAAAGAAAGTATGAGTTCTTCCGAAGAAAGTTGAAGAAGCAGGTTAGTGATACTTAAAATGAGTTCTTAGGAATGAATGTTATATACACCAAAAGTAATGGGAAATGCATTTTTAATGAGTGAAAGGGATCAAAAAAGGAAAAAATGTAATAGAGAATTTATTCTATATTTATAACAACTTTAAATAGTTCTTCTAGGGAAAGGATGCTTTTTATTTGATATATCATTAGAGACCACAATTATTTTATGTCTTAATTTTTTTAAATAACTTGTAATCTGGAAAATAATATTAAAAGTTTGCTTTTAAAGAGTTTTAACTTATTTTTCTAGTAGGGTTTGTAGGTCTTGGGCTTTGTAGAATCTGAGCAAGAGTAGCTCAGGAGATTATCTCCTGGTCTAGTCCTTGATTGTGTAGGAGGAGTCTCTGGATTCCTTTTTGCTTTGATCATTGTTTTCCAGTGATAGTCATTCATTCTTTACAGCTTCAAATATAATATATTACTGCATGATTTGAAAATACAACTGCAATTGAAACAGTGCTCTTATTGCTTGTCTCCTTCTGATGATCAGATATGTTCACTACACTTTTTTTCCATCACCATAAATTCAATATGTTTGGCGCTAAACTCATCATCTACCCATCTATTTCATTTCTGTTGGTGATGACCGTTTTTTAATGCCTTTCTAATTTGCTCATACTTTTCCCCTTTCCCTGCAGTTTAGGAATACTACCACTAGGTGGCTATATTGAGTTACACTTTCTTGCGTTCTAAGCCGGAAGCCTGCTTTTCCAAAGATTCAAGATGGTGGGTCTGCTACCACAGATTTTTTTCATCCAAAATTTAACAAGAATGAAATATAGTAGTTATTTAGTGTAAATATTTTATACCTAAATATGATTCTAAAATTGTAAAATATCAGCAACTTTTTACTCATCTTCAATAATGACTTTGTGTTATAATTGCTCTGGAAATTTGTTTTCTACTCTTTAAAATTCTTTGGGATTGTACATCTTTGTTGATTCATTTGTCTGGTAAATATGTTCACTGTTAATGAAAGGATGCTGGTAGAATAGAAGCACTAACTCCTCTGTTTGTCACTCTGAACACTTGTAAACATGTTATAGTATCTAATTAGTGATGTCTTCCAGGCAGCTGGATATACGGAACAAGACCTTTAAAAACAGGTCACAGAATACAAAATTATGATGAAAGCTGTAGTATTTATTGTGCTCCCACTAAATACCGGGCAATCTTCTTAGCAAGCTGTATGTATTATTCACATAATCTCTAAATTATTCTATAAAGAAGGGACTGTTATCATCACATTTCACAGGCATAGAGAGATTAGATAACGTGATCCAGTCCCATGGTTATCAGTGGCAAAGCCAGATACAAACCAAGTGATTTAGCTCTGGAGCCTGTGTTCTTAACCATCACAACGTATCCATGACTAAGAGAGAAAATTTGTGAGGAAATTATCCAGAATGCAACAAAATTATATAAAGAGATAAAAACATGAAAGAAAGGTTAAGAGACAAGTCATTCCAGAAGGAGAGACTCAAGAGCATGGAGAAAGAGGCTGAGAATCTGAATCCTGTTTAACAAAAAGTCCCAGGCAGGATTTAAAAAATAAAATCCGTATCTGGACACATCACAGCAAGAGAGCAGAACACCAGGACAGAGATAATAATACTAAAAACAAATGCTACAAAATTTAACAAGAATGAAATATAGTAGTTATTTAGTGTAAATCTAAACCTATCTTGAACCTTTTCCTCTGTCTTATCCTTATCAATGTAGCACATTCATTAAGAGCAGAGACTCAGTTGCTAAGCCTTTCTAAATTCCTATCTTTAGTTTTTTCATCTATAAAATGGAGACAATGATAGCTTCTCCATAGTGTTATTATGAGGAGTAAATTAATTAACCCATTATAAAGCTGGGCACAGTGCCTGGCACAGTCAGTAAATGTTAGCACCTATTAAGGATTTAGGCTCAGGATAAGTTCTATGGAGGAAAGGTAGAAAAGACTGTTCACGAAATGCCTTCACATGGCCATTATTACCTCCATCAGTAGCTTTTTCTTCAGATATAAAAATCAGAAGTCTATATTATTAATTGATTAGAGAAAATGCATGAATTCTTTCATACCACAGAGGAAGTATTGGCTATATTTCTAGCCATGTTTTCCCTGAAAAAAAGTCTTGGGCACAGGGTGGAATACAATGAATTTTACAATTTCCATGAGATGAATTTGCTGTCACATTGAATTGATTTAAAGCATAAGTCTTCTCCGGGTTTTCAGAATGACATTCCAAGCAAATTAGAAATGAAACTTCGCCGTGCAAATGTTCTCGAGGACTCTTACAGGAGGATTATGGGTGTCAAGAGAGCAGACTTCCTCAAAGCTCGACTGTGGATTGAGTTTGATGGTGAAAAGGGACTAGATTACGGAGGTGTTGCCAGAGAATGGTTCTTTCTGATCTCAAAAGAAATGTTTAACCCTTACTATGGGTTGTTTGAATATTCTGCTACGTAAGTACCTTTACAATGACTGTATACAGGAAAAAAAAATCACCGTTTTGAAAGTAACAGAGTTGTATGATGCAAGAAAAATGTGTTAAAATATGCCAAAAAGGGAAATGTATAAAACTAGTGTTGTTTCAAAATAACATTTAAAAAAATTGTGATAAAATATGCTTAACATGAAATTTACCATTTTAAGCATCTTAAAGTGAGTGTATAGTTCAGTGGAATTAAGTACTTTCACATTTTTGTGCAAACACCACTACCATCAATCTCCAGAACTGAAACTCTGTATCCCTTAAAACCAACTCCCTCAGCCCCTGGCAACCACCATTCTGCTTCCATGAATTTGACTACCATAGGTGCCGCATATACAGGAATCATACAGTATTGCCCTTTTGTGACTGACATTTCATTAGCATAATGCCCTCAGGGTCCATCCATATCATAGCATGTGTCAGAATCTCCTTCCTTTTGAAGGCTGAATAATATCCCATAATGTGCATATACAACGTTTTGTTTATCTATTTATCTTTTGATGAACATTTGGGTTGTTTCTACCTTTTGACAGAAATCACTGTTTTTAAATCCATTAGATGAATGATCTGATGTGGTTCTAATAGAGGTAAACAACTCTAAAGAGAGAGAGATAATTTATAATTATTGTATTTAAATTTTTATGTGAAATATAGAGAGGAATATTTAAATGTGGTTGTCTTTACAGGGATAATTATACCCTACAGATAAACCCAAACTCTGGGTTGTGTAATGAAGATCACCTTTCTTACTTCTGCTTTATTGGCCGGGTAGCTGGAATGGCAGTTTATCATGGAAAATTGTTGGATGGTTGGTATTAAGCTTGAAACTTTTTAATATGTAATTGTAATTATTACATTATAATGTAATTATATGTATAATTCTATGTACCTATACAATGTAATGGCATAATTTTGTAATATAATTATAACTTAATTATCTGATTTCGTTCATTTGATTTTTTGCAAGGTTTTTTCATCCGCCCATTTTACAAGATGATGCTACACAAACCAATAACTCTTCATGATATGGAATCAGTGGTATGTGTTTTTCACTTATAATCTAGAGTATTATTTAACTGGCAACTGAATATTTTAAAGAGTTAGCTTTTAATGATGAAGAAATAAATAGATTATAATGTTCCAAAGTACAAATGAACATTTTTCCCAACATTTTATTATGAAAAAATTTCCAAAATATAATAAAATTGAAAAATTTTTACAGTGGGCATGTGCATTTCCACCACCCACATTCTACGACTGGCTTTTTATCTATACTTACTTTTCACATACCTCTTCACCTGTCTGCCCCTCTCTCCATCAACCCATCTAATTTTTTGATGCATTTCAAAAAAAGATATCAGTAAATTTCTTCCTAAATACTTCAACATGTTATACAAAATTTTTATATATTTCTTGCATCAGTATTTGAATTGTGATCTTTAGTGAGGCATAGTATATGTTTTCAAAATAACAGTTCAAAGGAAAGGCCTTGAGATTAGGCTACTGCAAAGAAACAGAAACACAAGTATTGAATCCTGGCTGTAGCCCACACTGAGTAGCTCAAACACTGTATTATACGCCTGGATTCTGAGAAATCTTCCTTGATACAAAATTCATTTTTTATTTTCTTTTTCGTGACACATTATCAGTGTGAATAGTATGATTCTCTATAAATCATAAGATTGTACAGTTGAGTTGGTTAGAGATTTTGTATTTGAGATTTTTCTTTAACTTGGGCCAGATATAAATAACAGCCTCCTCACAGCTGCTTAAACATTTCACACAGAGTCTCATAGGTCATATGAGAAAGGTGCTATCTAGGTGCTCCTGGATATCTGTGGAAGCTAGGATTCTTCTGAAAACTGCTTTATTGACCTTTAACTGGATAATGAAATCTGTACCTCTACTGCTTCCACACAGATAAATTCTAAACTTTTAAGCAGTCACCACTCTACTAATATATGCATTTTTACTCTCACACTTATGAGTCACTAATCTGTTTCTATAATACTTGTGTGTGTATGAAAAGTTGTCCCAAGACCTTTTTATCTTCTGTTCAATTATTCAGCAACTCAGTGTGATTTCTTTGCAGGGTCAGGTATCTTCTTTTTATATATAAGTTTTAAATATGCAATTTTTTTCCATTTAGGATAGTGAATATTATAATTCATTAAGATGGATTCTTGAAAATGATCCAACAGAATTGGACCTTAGGTTTGTCATAGATGAAGAACTTTTTGGACAGGTTTGTAAATTTTGATTAATTAAAGTGGTACATAATTTGTGAAACAAATATAACTGAAGTTTAGATGTTACTTACTGCAGATACTCAACAAACTTCTGTACTCTATTTTAAAATTATTTTCCAGTAACAAAAGCCGTCTCTCAGCAAGAATTTCTGCTTTCTTTGACATTTGATTCATTTCATATTTATTTTAGTAAAACTAATATTTTAAGTTTTCTTAGCTTTTGAATGGATTTAATTTAAAACACCAAGTTTCTGGTATAACTATAATATGTATACTTTATTTTTTTCTCTAAAATAACATATCAGGGTATCATGTTTAATTTTAGACACATCAACATGAGTTGAAAATTGGTGGATCAGAAATAGTTGTCACCAATAAGAACAAAAAGGAATATATTTAGTAAGTATTTTATTAGTAAGTATTTTACCATACTTAGTAAATACTTTACTAGAAATAATTTTTACTTTTTTCTGGGAAGACTCATTGTACATTCTCTTTTTCTTTAGCCAGAGTCTCAGATCTTTTTCTTTTTCTATAGGAATGCCCTATTACCCACTCATATTTAACTTTGCCTTGGGCCCAGCCAGTCTTTATTTTTTTGTTTCTAGCCAGAACAAATGTACCTTAAATTTTTTTCTTGGTTCATGTGAAAAATTGGAAATGTTTTGTTTCCTTTAGTCTTGTAATACAGTGGCGATTTGTGAACCGAATCCAGAAGCAGATGGCTGCTTTTAAAGAGGTATTCATTTTCTCTTGTTTCTCTTCTGGAATTTCAAAGTACAGTCCATAAGTTTTCAATATTGGGTCTTATCACATCAGAAAAAATTAGTATAGGACTTGCTTTTCAAAACCATTTAAATTATATTTTTATATTAACAAAATATTAAGTGAATAGATGTTCACTGTTAAAACTCAGTCATTCAGGAAGTCCATGCAATAAACCTTCACACCTATCACTGCCTTTCACTTTTTTCTAGTCCTACACCTTTCACGTTGAGTAACCTTAAGTGAACGAAGGAACAAAAGTGCTATAGGGATAGTAGAATACGCCATTTGTTTCTTTTTCTAAATGAGATCCTGCTATACATGTTGGTTTGCAACTTGCTTTATTCTCTTATCAGCTATCTATTAGAGATCCTTACGTGTTCAAGATATATAGCTACCTTTCTTTGTGGCTATATTTTATTCATAATATAAATTTATAAGTTATTTAAACTTCCCCAGTTAATGAATAATTAAGCTATTGTCAGGGCACTCATGTCTTAAGCTAAACTTAAAATCTTCTGTTAAATAATGATTACATATTTTTTAATTTATTCACCATTGAGCACTGACTATGTGTCTGGTGTTATATGAGGCAAAAAGACATAGGTCTTGCTATCAAGGAATAGATAATCTAAAGAGTGAAATGGATAGAGGCAAAGCTGAAGTGCTAGGGAAGCACAGAAAGAAGGAAGAAACCAGAGCAGAGAGAGGTCAAAGAAAGGGCAGGGAAGAGCTAGAGGGTTTGGTAAACCACAGAAAAGAGGTAAGTGCAATTCCAAACAGAGGGAACAGTACATGTGAAGGTTGGCAATACAATAGTATGCACACATTAGAGAAAGTACAAGCAATTTCTATACTGGGTAAGAGGATGTAAGAGGTAAAACTAAGCCTAGAGAGCTGACCAAAATCAGATTATGAAGGGCCTGTTTGTTAGAGTTTCCTGTGAAGTCCAGTGAGGGGAAGGAAGGTGGCATTAAAGACTATTAAACTAGAAAACCCCAGAATTCAATTTACATTTTAGTCAGATTATTCTAGAAATGATATGTAGTGAATTAGAGGAGGGCAAGACTGGCAGGAGAGGCTGTTGGGAAGGTGTTACCATAATGCAGGCAAAGACAGGAACAAACAGTGGTGCTGGGAAGAGAGCTGTGTGTGCATTTGAATGGTGTTCAGGAGGGAGATTCACAGCCTAGGGTGATTTAAAGGGTAGATATTTGGGGTGGCAGTACGAATTTGGGAATCATCTGTGGATATGTAGTGGAGCTGTAGAAAATTTGAAAGAACAGAAAGGTGAAAGTAGATGGCCACACATGGAGACCTGGGAACACCAACATTTAAGGAATGGACAGTCAAAAAGGAAACTAAAGGAAATTAGCAGAGGCAGAGAGAGACATCAGTGAAAACCCATCAACAGCAAAGTTTCAAGAACAAAGGTTCTTGAAACATCATACTGGAGAGAAGTCAGCTAAGACATAGAACTAGAAAGTGTTCATCAGATTTGGCTGCAAAGCTGTTTTTGGCATTTTATAAAATAGGTTCAGTGGAGGAGGGGCATAGAGGTCAGATTGCAATGAGTTGAGAGATAGACAGGAAGTGAATGGTTAGATTCAGGAATGTATAACACTGTCAAGAATTTGGCTGTGAAGAAAAGAAGCGGTGTTTGCCCTCTTGTTTTTAAGGTAGATGTGGCTGGAACAAATTTAAATGCATAAAGAATGGGCTAATAAAGAGAAGGAGGTTTAGTGAGATGGACTTCTTGAGGAAGCAGGTGAAGCATGGAGAGGAAGTGGTACCTCTCTCCACTGCAGTAAAAAGGAGGTCATGATAGATATTGGTGCTGGTTGGTACATGGGGATGTGAAGGTTGAGTACATTCCATCCCGCATAATCACCCCTGTTTTCTCTCTCAGATAGAAATTATCTGCTGTAAAGAAGGGGCTGACAAGGCTTGAGAAGTAATTGCCACTTTGAGGAATCAGTGAGAGAACAGACTATGGATACTTAGATTTTCTTGCCAGTATTAAATCTCAGTTGAGTTTAGAGCCCATGAATGTATAATGGTAGGAATCTAGGAGGATGTGGGATTTCTCCAGTAGCACCCAAGAGCTACTGGAAAGTAAAAGATTGTCCATTGACCTTGCTAATTAGGTTTTTAAATCCGTTCTTTCTTCTAGGGATTTTTTGAACTAATACCACAGGATCTCATCAAAATTTTTGATGAAAATGAGCTAGAGGTAAGAAATATTATTTCCATAATAATATTTAAAACAGGGCTTTTGTACCCATTCTTCTTGCTTACAGTTTGACATTTCTTATTATGCAGCTCCTTATGTGTGGCTTGGGAGACGTTGATGTGAACGACTGGCGAGAACACACAAAGTATAAAAATGGCTACAGTATCAACCATCAAGTCATCCAGTGGTTTTGGAAGGTAATTGAAAGCTACTATTTATGAAAATAGAAGTCATATTTAACTATACTAGTTTACCTTTTCTCATAGATAAGACAAAATATAGGCCAGCACAAATTATCTTTAATTTTGTACTGTATACATCTACCTTCTGGATATGGTCCCAGTCGCCAGACAGATTTATAGGTAAGTAAGGTAAAGTGCTCAGAAGATATTATTGGCAGTGACAGCTGAGGTAGACACTTATAGTTCCTTATTAAAGTAGGGACTTTTCAAGAGAACTTGTAATAACCTGCTGTTTATTCTCTAGAAGTCTCAGTCTTGTGGAGAAATATGTATGCCACTCAAAAATATCAATAAATATAATCTTTTACAAGCCATGAGTCACATCTAAGGAGAAATTTTTGTTACTTTATGAAGCTATAATCCCATTCTAAAGAGTTACCACATAGCCTTGGAAATGAAATTTTTAAGAACTTTATAAACCACCCCTAAACACCAATTTAACTGAAAGAAACATGCAGATTTAATAAGTGATCATTAATGCTCTAACTAAATTCTGATAGCATGTTTTTCAGGAGAGTTTTGCAACCCTTTTTCAAAATGGTATTTCTACATGCTGTTTTTACCTTATTCAGGCTGTTTTAATGATGGATTCAGAAAAAAGAATAAGATTACTTCAGTTTGTCACTGGCACATCTCGTGTGCCTATGAATGGATTTGCTGAACTATATGGTAAGGATTTTCCATACGTGATTTAAAAATGGAGTGATGCAATTGTCTTTATTATGGCTGATTAGTCTTCAAGCCTTTATCATTTATACAGGTATTTAGCTTAATAAAAAAAGATTTTTAAATAATATAATTCAGTATACTGTAATAGGCCAAAATATATGTATACCTCCAAAAAACTAGAAACATTAAATCACTTATTTTCCATTTTTGAATTTTTAATCCTGCATTTCATTACAGAAAAAGCTTTGCCTGTAGGTTGAGTTTAAGGCAGCATATAAATTTCCACATAATGTTCATAAGTGTACAAAAACAACAACAAAAAGTACTATAGTAGAATACATATGGGAAATACTGGACTAAACAAAGTTAAATAGATTTCTTTGGGACTTGTTCAGAACCTTTACTATGGAAAACAAAACAAAACAGTGTTCCCCAAACTCTTTCAATCATAGAACCCTCATGCATGGAGGTGGAGAATCTCTAGGCTCCTATTTCCCATCCTTGTGGGAAATGGCCAGACTGGGGATAAGAATGTACATATTTCTTGCTATTCAGTATAGTTACTATTAAGTTAGTGTTCCATAAGGTGAAATTTTGTTTATCCTGTCCAACTATTTTCTGGTCCGTTTACCTCATAACACTAGAGATATATTTTGTTTAAAAAAAAAAAAAAGTACTGTTTCTGATGTAGATCACAGCAACTTGTCTCCCATCTGTTAACATATTGTTTATTGGAATAACATTTACTTGTTTTTAAATATACCAAGAAGAACAAATTTTTCAAAGAAGATATAGCTAAGATTTGAGTCCTACTCAGAGCAACAAAGATTAGAATTGTCCTGGGAACTAGAAGTCAGGGACTGCTGCCTAAATAGTTGCTAAACTGAATTTTTCAGGCAAATAGAAAGCTTTTGCTATATGATGGGATTGCTAACCCTCTCTATCTCCTCCTTGACAAACCTGGTTTTATTAAGCTTCATTTATCTTTGTTTGCAGAACCTATTAAGCAGTTGCCACTTCTCCACCTAGAATAACCACTCTCAGTAAGAAGAATGAGACTAGAAGCTTTGCCGCTAACCAATGTGCTCATTTCTTGCCTAATTGGATTTCTTAGCCTTTATTTTTCTAGTGGTTTTACCTGACTCCCTTTCCATCTCTCCTATGCTTTATTTAGCAAGTTCGTAGAGAAAATCAAGGCATAATGAGCACTTTTTTTCCATCTTTAGCTCCACTTCCCTCTTTTATGCACCCAGGCCTACAGCCATCCACTGATTTCACAAACTGTTTAGAATTTGGGAGAAGTATCCCACACATGGAGCCAGAATTGTTAACGTTAGAGTAGAAGTTCAGAAGTTGATTCACAATATTAATATTGTGAAAAGAAGCAGAAGTTTCTTCACAATATTAGTATTACAGTGCAATATTTTCTAGCCAATAAAAGTATATTACATTTATATTGATTGACTTGGAGTTCTCTTGATGGATTGTTTAGGAGAGAACATCAAGAGGCAGGGAACTAGATATGATTCCATGTTATGGAAAACAATGACAAAAGTACTGAAGTTTCCACTGTGAACATAGTTTGGAAGGGTAATTTGTGAAAAGTAATGCTATTTGAGAAAACTGTACTATTGTGAATATTAAATATTTTTAGTGCTGTTTCCGACAATTCTACTCACAGACACATATTTGGGTATGATGATAAGACACGGAAAAAAGTATGGGAAGTTACACATTGTGTTGTCAGCATTGCTTACCTGGGTGATTGGAGGACATTGAGAGTTGGAGATAGAAGAGATAAATGAAAATGCCAAAGAAAAAAAAGAGTTTCTAAAAATGTCCATAATAAAAGAAAAATGTAACATGTATAACAGGATCACATGCACATAAAAATGCATATACACATGTGCACAAAATGATTGAGGAAATATTAACTCAGACTTAAGAGCAGAATTTGAAGTGGTCACAAAGGAACTGATAGAAGAGAAATCCTCATTTTATAGCTGGACAGTAAAGCCATTAAGCACAGGACAGCCTTCATTTCTTTCGAGTTTAAAGAAACTAGATTAGTTCTCTATTTAAGTTCTGTATTAGAAAAAGTGAGTTGTGAACTGTCTGGGGATTCCTGTAAGGAGTAAATGAAACCAAAGCAAACTTCTTTTTTATAGGCTCAAATGGACCACAGTCATTTACGGTTGAACAGTGGGGTACCCCTGAAAAGCTGCCAAGAGCCCACACATGGTAAGCAGTTTCTTAGACCTTGAGAGAACAAGCTCTGAGAGAGCAGAGTTTTTCTAACAGTCTAGGGACAGAAAGTCTAGTCCCCTCTGTACTTGTGTCAGTGGTAGCTGTGGAAGAGGAGGGGGACGAGAGGGAGAAGAAGAATGAGGCAGTAATACCAACTCAAGAACAGGTGTTTCTTTACCAGATAGGCCTGGTAAACAGGTTGGACATAGGAGAGGTCCATCTAAAGTGTTGACCATGTGTTGCCTCCATTGCATGAATGATGGGAGCTAGAACATTCCCTTTTGGAGGTTAAAATGACAGAGGAACCCAGACATTTGGAGGGTGAGGCAGGAGCAAAAGGACTCTACCAAGAAGTCATGGGTAGAATCCATACCTAGAGCCCAGTCCTATATCTTCCTTCTCCGCCAGATAAGACATTTTTTAGTATTGTTTGAACATACTGTCATGATTAGCTGCATTATTGTGTTTGCCGTGGTGATACTTGCTTTGTCAGTGTTTGCCATAACCAGTTTCTCTCTGTCTTTCAGCTTTAATCGCTTGGACTTGCCACCCTATGAATCATTTGAAGAATTATGGGATAAACTTCACATGGCAATTGAGAACACTCAGGGTTTTGATGGCGTCGATTAGGTTATAGATAATAGTCTACGGTGTTTTATTGCTACTTTTTTATAAGCAAATCTTGACCTGAAATTTTCCAGGGAACTAGTAAAACTTAGCCATTGATTCTTCCCAGATATTGGAGAAATCATTTAAAAGCATTAGGAGAAACAATATGACAACTTTATCATTATTTTATCTACTTTAAAATAATGTGTTTCATTTACACAGTTGTTTCATTCTATCTTTAGAGTTCACACTCCAGGACCTAAGTCCTTTGTGCCTGAAATAGTGAGTTCTGTCCTTAACATTTACCTCTTTTACAGTATTTTCCAGGCAGTCCTTTCTTAAACTACTGAAATTATAACTGTGAAATATTTGTGATGAGTGTCATGTGTGAAAAGTTTGATGTTTTTTGAGAAGGAAAACTGAAATTTGGAAAAGAATAATTTAATACTAAGTAAACTACACTATATTTAGCATTGCCTGCAGCTATTTATTATTTTGTGGACCTGCCTAATGCACCTTACTACCCAGATTTTTGGAAAAACCTGGGAAAGTGTGTTAGCTATATTTTGGTCAACTGACGCACTGGCAAAAAAAAAAAGTTTCTCATTTTAAAAGTATTTGGTTTTTGTTAATATGTGGTTTTACTAAACAAAATGGTATATAAGACATGTGAAGCAGGTTCACATTTGCAAAAGGTAAAAAGTAATGCCATCCTCTTGCCTGGATAGCCTTGTGGTTCATTGGTATAGTCATCACTCTCTCATGTTTTAGTTAAAAGAATTCCTTCTTCCAACGTTAAAGCTCCACAAAGCAGTATTTCTAAATGTGCCTCAAAGAACTAAGTTAAATGTATAATACTTGCCTTTACTAGTCATTCTTTACACTTGCACAATTATGTAGTAACTATATGTTTACAGGGTTTATTATGTTTACACATTAAGTGAATTTCTGTAGTTGCCTTTTTATATTTTTAGTATTTCACTTTAGTCAATAAACCAAATAATTAGTTAAAATAACCAAAGAATAGTTATAATGCATACTCTGTATTAAATTTATTACCATATTTCTTATGCTTTTTAAAAAATACTGTTTACTATGAAAATGATGATGTTTTACTATAAATCAAAAACTCTTCAGCAGAATGCTACAGATAGAATCTTACTTTAATTAAACTGAAGTACATAGAAACATGTACATGGATTCAACAAATGTTTATTGAAAGCCTGCTATGCACATAGCACTGTGCTAGGCTATGGGGTAAGAGTTGTCAGTTTCCAAGAACTGTAGCTCAGCCCTTATCCTCAAGGAGTTTAAAGGTGTGTAAATGAATTTGTGAACAATCAATTTAGGGGTGAGCAGAAAAAGGCAAAAGCAGAAGTGTTCCAGTGTACCTGCCAGGAGAAAGTGTCCAAGCCTGAATTTATATGTTTTATTCCTATATTGGAATGGGTATACAGAAAATGCTCTTGTAAACAGTTAAACTTATTTCTCAGTATGGTATCTTGGTGATTTAGGCATAATTGTAAATAATTATATGTTATAAATCTTCTTAAATACATATATGTATATACGCTCTGAGAGTTGTAAAAAGTGCTTCTGGCTATTGGTTTTAAGTTGGCTGGAGTATAATAAGATAGGTACCTGCCAGCACCTGGTAGAGATCTCAGGTGTGACAATGGCAAAACCACTTTCTCAACAGCACATCAACAGCTCAGCTTAGGAAGAGTAACTCAGATCAACGCACCCAATGTTTGCTCCCACTGTTCTAACCAGCATTCAGGCAAGATCACCAGGAATAGTCCTAATTTTATCATTTACCAACTGTTTAAACTGAAGCAACTTCTTAACCTCCCTGGGCTCCTGTTTCTTCATCTGTCAAATGAGAATCATCATGCCAACTCTCATTGACATGTGAGGTGGTTCCAGAGAGGTCTTTGTAAAGTATCTTGCAATCAGAAGGTGTTTTGTGCTTACCATTGGATTTTATCAAATCTAGTATGGACACTAATTACACTCCCAAAGAAGAATCTCACCATTTAAAAATAAAAGGCCTCCTAATAGACAATGAAGAAGGAACATCTCTGATACTGAATACAGACGGACATACATCTATACATATGTTTATCTATACATGGATCTTAACATCAGAATCATTTTCTCTACATCAGCAAAGTAATTAACACGGGCATTGCTTTTTGGAATGTCCTTATTACATAGAATGGAATGTGAAAACTTTTTGCTAAAACAGGATTTTATCACGTGATTGTTTAAATATTACTTCTATGAAATACCATAGATATCAGAGCTTGAGAAAATATAAAGCTTGCCTTTCATCTGACTGATATTCATTTGGATGATCCTATGACTCAGATAAAACAGGGTGATAATGAGACCAGACTCATTCCTACCAGCTCCCAGCTACAGACCATAATCCCCTCTATCTCCCAGATGTGGGCTGACAGTCTGGAAGAAACCTGTATCAAACAACACAGACCCTCATCCTAGACAGAAAAGTATCTCAAATGTATTCTGTGGCTGGAAAGTAAATAGGGTCATTTTCTTAAAGCAAGGAGATCATATATTTTTAGAAATTATAAGCACATAATTTTAGCCTGTGTTTTCTCTGGAATCAAACAAATTTTAATATAAACATAAAATTGCAGAACAGATGCATTTCATCCAAACTCAAATCTAAATGGTATTTGTTTTTATTTTTTATTTATAATGCTGAAATTATTCCATATAATTATGAAGTTAATTAGTTTTGATTATAAAACATTTGACCTTGTTTTTAAAAATCTAATATGTCAAACATATATCAAGATTAATGTATCAAAATTTATTGAATACTGTAAATTACAGCATTTTAAAAAAATCTTGATACCACAAATAAAGTTCTATTCTAATTTTAAAGAAAAAAACTTTGATTCATTTTTAAATAGAAATGACTCTAAGCCAGTATTATGAGTGATAGCTTCTGGCTTAGTCCTTTGAAGCAACATATGGAATTCTCAAGACAATCTTGAATTTATATCTGATGAACGAACATCATTATACACTCTTAACCACAGATAATCTCCACTTTACACACAGGTCATGTTCTGTTCCAGAAGTCTGGTTGTTAGTGAAATATCCAGAAGAAAATGAAGTTACAAATGGACTGGATTTCAGGCACTGGTACTGCTCATTCAAGAGGCCAGCCTTGAACCTAACCACTGTTCATAACATTGTTCCTATGAGAAAAAAAGTTCCAAGTGTTAATTCAGAACTGGGTATCTTTTCCTTCTTCCTCTTAGACACCTAGAGGTTTCCCCGTTGGAAAGGAATCCACTCCCTGGCCCCAGGCTGGCTCTGAGAAGGTGCTGTTCCAGTCTTCTGCTTCTACTAAAATCCAGAGAATCCTTGGTACCCAGGCCACTGACTTCTCTGTTCCCACCGTTCTAGTGCTAAGCAGTAGCTAGCCCACACCATGCATCACCATACAGGAAGTCCCTGCTTTGCTGTCCATGAGGGCAGACACATTTCTTTTATAACAGATACTAACCTAAGAATTAGACTCTCAGGACCTCACTATGAAAAAAAAAGGGGTTCAGTGGATTTTTGTGTATTTTTAAAAGTTAAAGATTATCACCAAACTAGCCTCCTGTTTAGGTTCTGCCAGTCTCTTCTGTGCTCTATCCCATACAGTCCTTCCGTCCCACACCAGTATTTCCTTACTGATAAGCAAATCTATTCAGGCTACTCTACATCCAAAAAGCCTCTGGGAGCTCAGAGCCAGAAACATGAAGCCTAAACCCACTGACATGAAATACAGTCTGTCAGCTTAATGTATGAGTTCCACCTTTATCATACTCCACTTAGGCACTCCATGCTTTACCCAGACCAGGCCCCCAACCAGCCCCTAATTGCCACAGACCCTTCTGTGCCTGCTTTGCTTGGCACGCTTTCACCCCTAACGTCCACTTGAGAAATCACTCCTCCTTTTGGACCAGTGGAAAGGGGCAGTGGCCTCGGCATTTGGTATATGCTAACATAAATGGCATTGTATTACATATGTTCATTTCCCAACATATAACTATTTGATGAATATGATGATGTGATGAGTACCATTTGTGTACACTATCCATTCAGCGCCCCTGTGTTGAACACCTACAATGTCCCTGGCACTGTGTTATATGCAGAAAGTTCGGTTTGGGGGGGACATTGGGGACTATATCAACACACCTGCAGAGAGGGGGCTCCATTGAGATTCTGCTGAGAGCTAGGGTCTGCATTAAATGTTTAAGTATATAATCTATTTAATTTTCATAAAAATTCAGCGAGGCAAGTTTTACAGGCTCAAGGGCAAGTAACACCTGAGGCCACACAGCTTGTAAACTTAGTGGAATATGAACCACAACAACAACAAAAGCCATGGTGTTTTCATTTATAACCAATTATATACCATGAACGTAGCAGCTAAAATCAACACCCATTTATTATCTCACAGTTCAGTAGCTCAGAAGTCCTCATGGGCTCAGCTGGATTTTCTGCTCAGGGTTTCACAGGGCCAAAGTCAAGCTGTCAACCAGATGGGTTCTTACCTGCTTCCATGATCCTTCAGAATCCAACTTCTTGTGGCTGAGGTCCCCATTTTGATGGCTGTCAGTTGGGGCCACTCTAAACTTCTAATTGCCACCTACATTCCTCATCAGTTGGTGTGTCAAATGTTTCTCATGCTTAGAATCTTTCCCATGTCCCCTTCTACCATCCTCTTCTGCTACCAGCTGGAGAAAATTCTCTAGTTTTCAAGACTCACTTGAAAAGATTAGGCCCACCTAGATACTCTCCCCTTTTGAAGGTCCACTGTGCCATAGGCATAATCAGTAGAGCGAGGTCTTATCACATTCACAGGTTGCAGGGATTGGGGGCTAAATCTCTTAGAGGCCATTCCTAGAAATTCTGCCTCCCACGCAATGTAAATAGCAAAGGGTTATGGAGATTCAAATTGAAAAATACTTAAATATATCTAATTTTAGAATGCACAGATCAGTTTTCCATTCTTTGGCAATGAAGAGCCAGATAAACTAATGCTCATGTCAGCCAGTGAGATTCACCCTCAGCGGCTATAAATTCACAAGTCACTACTCTCAGGTGAGCTGCCAGTCAGTGCTTTCATCAGCATCATCAAGGTTGAATTGGCCTGAAATCATCTTTAACTCATTCTTAGGAGATTCCTTATTATTTAAACAGAAATAAAAGGTCAAGCTGCTCTTTTTATTTATTTGAAGGGCTGGTATTCTTTCCAACAAAATCATGTTCTGTATAATGATGTGGGTGCAAATCAAAATAGAGCTGAGAAGGGAGGAAAGTGGTTCACAGCTCAGATCCACTGTTCATTTGCTGGCTACCAGTCTCTGGGGAGACAGAGGGAAGCGCTTCCAAACGCCCTAGTCACTTGGAAGGTCCTGTGCAATCACTCAAGTCTAAAGCAGAGTTTTCTCCTTGGAAAGCTCACCGAAGGTTAAAGCCATAGCTGTAGGTTCATGAACATAATCGATTCATCATTTAGGTTCTGTTTTAAGTTCTTTTATGAAAAATAATGTTATTAGCAAGGCAAACTCCATGCCTTCTTGAGAGATGTTTTTTTCTGTAATGCGTATATTTTATAAATGAGAAACTTAAACGTAGTCTCTCAAATTAATAAGAGGTAATGAACACAGCGAGCTAAGTATAATCTCAGTTTAAACAAACTGGATTTTCATGGTGCTGAACTTGAAAACACGATCCAGATTAATGCCTTTGTTACGACACAGTCACTGATCATTAGCCCAAGCGTAGCGTGAACATTTTTCCAGACCTGATGACAGTGAAATAGCTTATGTGTAGGCCTCCAACAGGATGGTCAAGTTCTCGGTGATGAATGCAGGGTAGCCCGCTGGGTTTCCTTTTTAGTATCGCTGTTTGTTGTAATGGTATATTGCCTATGAATGCATGTTGATGTTGTGTGGCTTTAAGCTAAGGGGAATTCAGTCATTTTTTATCTTTGCCTACTTCTACAAAGAAGTATGAGAAGGGAGAAAAGAAAGCTCTATTAATTCAGTCACTACTAGAACTCTGAATATCTCCCCAGGGACTCAATTTATATACTCATCCCTTTGCCATTTGGGGACAATGTGGATAAGAATTCAGGGTTTATCGTCAAGGACTCTAATTATTAATTTAAGCATTGCCAGGGGTAGACAAGAGGGAACAAGTAGCTCATACTGCAAGCCTCTGGAAGGTGTATGAAGATATATCTAAGGCCTTACCCTGAGACGAGGTTTAGTCTAGCATTGTCCAATAGACATATAATGCAGATGAGATCTGTAATTTAAAATTTTCTAGCAGCACATTTTAAAAGAGTAAAAAGAGATAAGTGAATTTACCGATATATCTAAAATATTACCACTTTGGCCTATAATCAATATAAAGTTACTAATGAGATATTTTTCATTTTTTGGTACTAAGTCTTTGATATGCAGTATGTATTTTAAGCTTACAGCACATCTCAATTCAGACTGGTCACATTTCAAATAACCGCATGTGGCTGGTGCTACCATACTGGACAGTACTGGAATGGGCCTAGGTCATGCTTCAATACAGCAAAAGGGAATTGAGAAGCAGCTAGAGGTGGTTCATCTGGCGATGTGCTAAATTAGCTTCCTTCCTCTAAGCAACTCCAGAGACTTCAAAGAAGTTCTGCTAGGAAAGCCAAATGCTGAAAACGAAGCAACATTCTAGATAGTCACTCTGTGGCAATTCCAAATTTTACATTTAGGCACTAAAGAATGGTGGTTTGGTGGAAAGAGGAGCTGTGTTTATACTGTAAGTATGCTATATCCATTTAGATGTTTTCTAGTGATGGCTTGGGAGAGAGCTGATGCAGATTATGGGGAGGGAAGCTCAATCCCCAGGTCACACCTGGGTACTGAGGTTATCCCCAGTGCTGATACTGAAGGTGTCCCATACTGAAGGTCATAGAAGCTGTGGGCAGAAGCAAACACATGAGAATCATTGGCACAGCACCCAATGTGAAGCCCTAGATCTAGGGCCTTGGAAGACCATCACTAAGCAAGCAAGGGGAACAGGGAATAGGGTGGTTTATCAGAAAGAAACAGCCAGAAATGGGAGGGTGACAATGAGACTGGACCACCTGGAGGGTAAGGCCACTGCAGAGGAAGGAACTCCATGGGGTCACGGGGGGTCACCTGGGCGAGAACCTCTTTGACACTAGGGGGAAGGCAGAGACTGTGGGAGAGACATCTGTTTGTTTTTTCTGGTGCAAAGAGAATAACAAAATGCGAACAGGAGGCTAATAGACTGCAGATGGATAACTTCTGGCTGGGAGCTCAGTCCAGCTAAAGGCTTTGAACTGGAACCAGCCCTCTAATTTTCAGCGGCGCGTGTGGCCCGTGAAAAAGAGTGAAATAAAACAAGAGACTCACCAGAGATAATTATGAGTTACTCTCAACGGGTGAAATAGCAGAGATAATATTGGGCTGGAGAAATAGTGGAGTTTGATCATGAAAGGCCCTATATTCAATGCCAAGGAGCCTGATCAACAATGAGGAAGCAATTCAAAAGTCATAAACTGAAAAAAAAAAATAGTATGATTTGGTATGAACTTTAGAAAGTTCATTCTACCGGTTTAAGGGTAGCAAGACTAGGGGGACAGGTGCTAGCTGCAGAGCATTCCAGTGATGCAGGTGAGAGATAGTAGCATCTGGACACGGGTGGAGACGGTGGAATGGAGAGAGGTGGAGAGGTTGACCTGGCCCCTTGTTGGGAAGGAAGGATTAAGAAGGGTGAAGACAGGAGTCTAGGCTGCACCTACTCTGGCTGGGTGTTGTGCTGCCACTGAAAATGAAACAGTAGGACTTTGCACATGGTGACGCCAAAAGGGAGGTTATTGGTAGGCAGTTGTGGACCTAAAGGTAGGTAAAGAATTGGAGGTTATCAGCAGATAATTGTGAAGCATGTGTAGCAAACTAAGGAAGCTGATCCAAATTATCAAACCGTACTTCTGATAAGTTAATTTTATTATACTTTGTATTTAATTGAATAAATGGTAATTGGGGGAAGATTATAAACAATATAATTGGAAGTGTTTTCCTAGCCAAAACCAAGATTTTAATTTTTCCCTCTCTTTGTTAGATATTCCAGGATCTGTAATCATTGCCTACAGCTTTCTCCACTTGGTGTGGACCTCCCCACACCCCCACACGTTTGCAGACACATCTGAGCCTGATGCCTGTTGATGACCTGGGCTCCTACTCCCACTTTCCCCTGTGCCAGGGCCAAATTTCACTTTGCTCGCTCCCATCCAAGACCCTGCCTGTGCCCTCCACTGAGAACTTGGCACCTCCTCTTCACTTTAGCATCCAGGGGCCAGTAGGCTGAGAGCTGTGGGCACTCTGTCACAGCCCCCCCATGGGTAACTTCATAGATGAGAAACATCTGTTAGCTGCATTAGGTAGCATTGGTGGTGAAGAAACCGAAGCAGGACAGGTGGCCTGAGGAGGGAGAAGCAGGAGGAGAATGGGCTGCAAGACCATGGGGAATCTTGGGTAAGAGGAGGTAGAGACTGGGAGTGAGTTAGGGAGCCAAGAAGAGCACGGGGAAGCTTGGGAGCAGGCCGCGTCCTTCCAGGCACCTACCTGGAGGAAGCCTTGGCAACTTCAGGACAAAACAGGTAAGGCGGCAAACCCCTCCCCTCTACTCATGTACCCCAAATGACTAAATTATTTTCCTCCCAGGACTGGCGTCCCAACAGGAATGGTAAGATTCAAGGGCGATCAGTTATGCCCCTCACCCCAACACATACCTATTTGCTGATGACTAAAATTATCTTAAGAGCAAATAAAAATTTTCAATTCTATACTTAAAAGATTGGAACTATAATACAAAGGTGAAGAGTTTCCTGACCCCAAATGTATTCTTAGTGAAGTGTAAGTGAGTAAGGTAAGACCTGCTCCAGCACTGATAGAGGTTAGGAAAACGACACCTCCCTAGGTAGGGAAACACCCTGAAATGGAAGGCTGAGTTCCAAAAGACCGAATTCCCAGCCTGGCCATTGCCTCCTGGGCCCTGTTTACCCGAGATCAATATTGGTTCAAGAGAAGTGGTGGGGGCAGAGTTCCCAGTGTGGGCAGTAGTAGGGTCAGCTGCAGCATCATCACTGCTTGAATTACTTCATTTCTGTGAGATTTCACCTGAGACTGTTGTATAGTTTAACAAATCTCTACAACGCAAAATACTTCCAAGTAGTGAGTTACTCAAAAGGTGCTTACTATTTCTGGGCATGAACTCGGAGAACAGAAAAGCTTAGAGCAGAAGGGACAGACGTGAACGTAGGGCTTTCTTTTCATTACATCGGTCTCCTAGTTAAGTAGAACAGATGCTCCTCTGAGTCTGAATCTTTTCCAGAGTGACAATAACTTTTCCCCTTGTCTCAACCTTTTCTCCATCTTCTCAGCCTCCCCATCACCAGTGTGGAGTCAGCTTCCTCCAAAGACTGTCTGCCAGGTGATGGGGGCTAGGAAGTCTTTTCAGCTGGTGGAACAGATTTCTCGCTCTTTTAGCATACATCCAAACGTGGTTAGAATAGTGACTCAGCCACTGAGTGGGTATTTTTTAATTCATGACAAATGTTTGAAAGCTAATCTAATCATTCTCTTTTCCTAATTAGGACACTGAAAAGTCCTGGAATACAGAGTGCACTGAAGCACTCTAGAACATTTCTTACATTTAGATAGCACTTTAATTATCTTTACTGTCTTGTCTTCACATTTATTGTCTTATTTTATTCAATGCCAATAACATAGGCAGCGCATGTGCCATTATTCACATTTGACAGATCAGAAAGGTAAAACCAGACACAGCAAGGGTTTGTGTTGGTCATGAAGCAAATTAGGAGCAGACCTGGATTTAGAAGGGGGGTCAGCCTCTGTGGGTGGTCTCTTGACCCAGGCTTTTTACAACTGCAGAACTGAGTACCAGGCCTAATGAACTCACCTGGATCTCACTATGCCGGACATGCAGGTGAGATTTGGTGGCAACCCCTCCACTAGGAGTATCAGTCATGTAGCCAGTGCCCTTTCTCTCTGCAGACAGACTGGGTGTGGACAAGCTAAATGCAGGCGTCCCTGAGCCAGGGACTAACGGGCAGTAGGAGCTAGCGAGATTTACGTTTTTCATATAACCTTATTAGGTTCTTAAACCAAGACTTGTAAATGACATTCCCAAAATAAGTGTCAGCAATGGGTAACATTTTTTGAATAGTTAAACTTTACAACTATTAGAAATCTAATATATCGAGGTACTTTTAACTTAGGATAACACACTTAAAGAGGGAGCTTGCTCTAAATTATCTAGGGTAGCTGAGTCAGTGTCTGTGTTTTTACCTTTGTGTCTTGATCAATTCTTTTGTCATTCTGTTTTCTGGGTGTATGGGAGGGTAGAAAGGGTGGGTGCATATATATAACTTCTCTGCAGTATACTAGTGCCGGATTATTCCATAAGGGCTTTGCTGTCCTGGCTACAAACCCTTACACACTTTACTTTTTTCCTCCATTCTGAAAGTTTTTCTCTCAGATAGTTGATTCTATTAGTTATGTCATCCATTCTCCCTTTTCCCCTGGAGAAGCTGTTTATATTTCTCATGAAATTTTATCTTTTAGGTGGGAAAAAGTCTAGCTCCCTGCAGAGCCCTGAGAGGAAGATCCAAGAAAGAAAATAATCCTGTATTTCTGGCATTTCCTGGCTGCCCAAAGCATCTCCGTATAACTGACACTGATAAAATTTCATCAGTGGCATTGGTCAATCATGCTATGGGTTTTTAAAACATCTCTTACTATATGAATTATATAGGCATTTAAGAAATTAGTGCTTTTTCTGCATAGAATGTTATCTCCATTTCATATGTTATCACATTCCTAAAAACTCAATATATCCCCTACAATAATTGAAAAGCAGTTTTAAAATATAGTTTGATATCCCTAACAGACACCAAAGTGTTCTTGAACAATGGAAGATACCTCCTGTTCTTGCACAGTATGATTCAAAATTATAAAGATGTTGTTTGTTTTCCTAAGTTAATTAAAAATCACCAGCAAGCTATTTTAGACAAGTTAATATTAAATAATGTTTACATGGAAAAACAGAAATGTAAAAATAGCCAGGAAAACACTTGAAGAACAACTACAGATGACTGGCCCTACCAGACATTAAAATATACTATAAATCCTCTGTAATTAAAAATGTGGTAGTGCCACATCAATAAACAAATTGACCAGTAAAACAGAATGGAAAGCCCAGAAATAGACCAAGCGCATATGGAAAGTTAGTAAACATTAAAGGAGGCATCTCAAACATAGGGCAAAGATGGGCATTTTAATAAATGGTGCTATTCACAAGAGCCAAAAAGTGGAAACAATGCAAATGTTCATCACCTAATGAATGGATAAACAAAATGTGGTTCGTGCATGCAATGGAATGTTATTCAACAAAAAGAATGAAGTGTTGACGTATTCTGTAACATGGATGAACCTTGAAAACATTATACTAAGTGAAAGAAGCCAGTCACAAAAGACCACTATCATATAATTTTATTTATATTAAATGTCTACTACAGGCAAATCTATAGGAACAGAAAAAGAGGATGCCTAGAGATGGGCATAAGGAAGAATAAAAATACAAGGTTTCTTTTCAGGGTGATGAAATGCTCTAAACTTAAATTGTGTTGATGGTTGCAGAATTCTATAGATATACTAAAACCATTGAGTTGTATGCTTGAACAGGTAAGTTTTATGGTGTATGAATTATATCTTAGTGTTAAAAAAACAATTAGACAAATGACCAAAAATCCAATAGAAAATACGGAACAATTTGCTTTAAATATATGACTAAATGTTCAAAGTCACTTAGAGAAATGCAAATTAAATAACACTGAAATACCATTTCTCACCTATGATATTGGTGATAATTCAAAATGAAATTTTGAAAATTTCAAAATGTGGCAATACATTCTGCGGGCTGTGGGGAAACAGGCATTCTCATACATTGCTTGTAGGAATGCAAACTGCAAAGTGAATCAGGCAATGCCTCACAGAACTATCTATGCAGTTTAAGCCACCAGTACCAATTCTAGAAATCTAGCCTGCAAGTATTGTTCTAACAATGTGAAAATACACGTGCACGTGTTATTTATTTCAGCATTGCTGGCAATTACAAATCTACTCATAGGAGTGATTGAATAAACTGGTTCATAATGAGGAAGGCCTTTATAAAATTGATATAGAGTGACTTTCCAGACGTACTGTTTGTTAAGTAAAAAGAATCACATGCCAAAGAGCATCAATAGTATGCTATCCTACATGAATGAAAGAAGGGATATAAAAAAATATACATATATTCATTTCTTTGTACAAAAGAAATATGGGAAGAATAAACCAGAAGCTAAAGAGAAAGATTACTATTATGGGTTTAATTGTGGTCCTCCCCACTCTCCTCCAAAAAGATACATTTAAGAAGTCCTAACCTCTAGGACCTCAGAATGTGACCTTATTTGGAAACAGGGTCATTGCAAATGTAATTAAGATGAGGTCATTCTGGAATAGGATGAGCCCCTAATCTAGTAGGACCGGTGTCCTTATAAGAAGATGGTCACGTGAAGAGAGGCACATGAAAACACCATGTGAAGATGAAGGCAGTGGAAAAGGCAATGCATCTACAAGCTAAGGAACTCAAAATATTGCCAACAAACCACCAGAAACTAGAAGTAGAAGAGAAAAATTCAGAGGGAGCATGGCCCTGCCAAACCTTGATTTTGGACTTCTAGCCTCCAGAACTGTGAGACAATAATAACTTTCTGTCATTTTAAATCACTCAGTTTGTGGTGCTTTGTAAGGAAGCCTTAGGAAATACAGTTCCCAACAGAGGTTGGGTGGGAAAAAGGTTGAGAGAAGGGAGGAATTAGAATAGGGTAGTAGGGATGAAGGAGCAACAACTCTGAATAAAATGTTTTGTGAAGCTCTGACTCAGAACCCTACTAATGTTTCACATACCACCCAAGAATAAACACTGAAAATCAACCAGGATCTGAGAGAACCCAATGGAACATACAAACAGTGAAAAAATGAACCTAACCAAATTGAAAATAACAATTACACTGAAGGGGTTGAGGACGAAAAGAAGTCACCTAAATAACATTGCAAGACAGTATTTTGTTTGGATACTCTAAGGTTAGAGACAAACTATATAAATACTGTTCCTAAGCTTGAAGACCTCTTTTCTGGTGTTCCTGGCTTCCCGCTCAGACTAAGACAGCTGGCTCCAAGAATCTCTGGGATCTCTAGGCTCACCTCCTATATTAGCTCCAATATTTCCTAGATTTTACTTTTTTTTCAATTTGCTCCCTCCTTTTTCAAGAATATATCATAAAGTGAATTCCTAGTGAAGGGTTTGCATGAATAAATTGAGTCCTAACATGTCTGAAAATGCCTTGGCTTTGCTCTTATCTTCCAATGATAGTTTTTTTGGATGTACAAAAGTTGATAATCTTCAGAATTTTAAGATCTTTGTCCCATTGTCTTGTAGCATTTACTTTTGCTATTGTCATTCTGATTATTCTGTAAATTCTTAAATACTTCCTCTTATAATTTCCTCCTATCTATATTCTTGGTTTTTCAGGAACTCAGAAGACAGTTTAGACTTCCTTGATTGGCCTTCTTTTTCTCCTATTCTTCTCTTCTTTTTCTCCTATTTTTAGTGTCTTTGTCTTTTTGTTTTGCCATTCGGGAAATTTGTTTCTAAAATCTCTATTGAATGTCTCAGTAGATATTAGACATTAACATCTTATTTTCTAAGGCTTTTTATCTTTTTTAAAATAGCATTCTAAAAACAACAACAACAACAACAACAACATGCTGTTCATGTTTTAAGAGCATGATACCTGCTCACATTTTCCTAAGGTTATTATTTACAAATTTTTTTCAAATTCTGTTCCCTAAATTATCTTTGTTTCCTCTGGAGTCAAATTTTCTATTTGACTTCTTCATTCATGTTGTGATTTGGACCATCTTGTGATCCTTGAATTTCAGTTTGTGTTTAAGAATGAGGGATTAAGAAACTGAGTGAGTGGGAGAGGCCTGTCAGCCAGAGTGACTAAATAGGAAGAGCCAGCCAATCCACCAGACAGTCCCTAAATACAGGAATCCAGACAATTCCAGTGCTGCACAATTTTGTTAGGAGAGAATTTCTAATTTAAAATTCTTAAAAGCATTTTAGTTTTCTAAGGGAACAGATCTTACCTTCCAAGAGTTTTGTGTATGAGAGAAAGGAAATATGGGGATTACTTGTCGGCTCACCTTCCTCCCTGCTTGCCTCTGTACAGCCCAAGATTCTGGCCTGGTTTCAAGCAATGGCTTCCTTCCTGGGAAAGCTTGTATAAATGACTGTGGCATCACAGGGCCCAGACTTCCTCCTATTGCAGTTCCCACTAGAACCTCAACCCCAAGGCAGTTGCCTAGAGGTGTTCTCTGTGCAGCCATAGCCTGTGCAGCAGGGTAAGCTCTATAAATAGCAGTGGCGATTACAGAGTAACACTCCTTTTAAATGCTTGGACTTTATAGCTTTCCATTCAAAACAGTCCAGGCCCAGTGTTTAGTCTCTTTGGGGGAGCAGATGTAAAAGCCACCTTGTTTCACAACTAAGGAGAGGTTACAAGGCAATTAAAATATTTTTGTCTCTTCTTTCTGTTGATGATTATTCCCATGTAGTGGCAGCCACTAGAGCCGGACCTGCTTCCCCTATATCTGCAAGGGAACCAGGAACACTGGCAGCCACAGCCCTGAGGTTGGGCTAGAAGTAGAGTTTCAGCATTAACTTTTCCCTTGGTCTTCAAAGATTTAGGAGTAAAAGTCAGAAATAACAGTGTCTTTAATCATCATAGCCAGGAAACTGTCACTTACTTTAAAGGGGTGCTTTGCCCCTTTAGAAAAAGAGTGAATGCTTCTCGTACCAGAGTAATTAGATGGTCTAAACTCTGTGTATTCTCTGGTCTGATAAATGTAGTGATTGTACAAATAAATGTATGTTCTAACCACATGAAGGTATTTGGATTAGGACAATGTTCCTCTTTTACCAGCTCTGAAATGTAACAATAATGATAATCCTGGTAATAAAAAAAATCACTTGGAAAGAGTAGCTATCAGAATCATAAAATTTATCCTGATATGTACAGCCTCAGAGCAGTCTCACCAGGCAGGCTAGGCAGATATCATTCCCCATCCTCCATTACACAGATGGACTCACAGAGGTCTAGAGATGTCCAGGCACTGATTAGTAGCCAGCACTGACCAGGTTCATCAGACATCCACATGCTCTGTATGGTCACTCCCCCTGGGTCTTGGTGGCCAGTGCCCAACAGCCCAGACCCAGTTCTTACCCCAGTTCCCAGATCTCTCTCAGCACCAAGTGATGGAGGTTGGTGTCTGGAGGTACTTGTTCCTGCACTAGCCTGAGGAATGGATGACAAGGTGGAGGAGGAGAGAGATGATCTAGAATATTAAGCATCCTCCAACTCAGCAGGAACAGATTCTGCAATTACGGAAAATATTTCCAGGAAGGAAAATATTAAAATGCAAATTAAATACAGTTGAGACTGCAAATCATGTAAGAAAAATGCCAACACTGCTTTTGGAGTTTAGTGAAGGCATTAGACTCTTGGTGGCAATGCCAGTAGAGCTGATATCAGATACCTAAAGGACCACATTGATAATTGGTCCACATTCCTCACTGCAAAGATGAGAACCCTGAGGTAGAGAAGGTTATTGAATTTTCCCAATGATAGGATATGGCAGTAGTACAGTAGCCAGCACAGAGCCAGGTACCAAGCAGGTATTTCAGTTAGAAAAGTGTTCAGCTGCAAGCAAAAGAGAGCTGGCTTTAAAGGTTTGTTTTTCCCAACTGTCAAGTCCAGAAGTAGACAGTCCTGGGTCTGGGAGTTCTGGGCCTAAACAAGAGAATTAGGTCCTGCTCCTCAATAGCCAATCTGCCCAGAGGCTGAGATGAATTCTGAGGACACAATGTGACCAGAGAAGGGAGCTCTTAAGAAACTAGAAAAGAAAGCAAAGATATTTCATGTAAGGGGTGGAGCCAATGGAAACTTGACCACTGGTATGCAGAAGACAAAGGAGATTGGTCCTGTTGTAGCCTAAGATGTCAGATTTAGGGCCAGGGAGTACAACTGTTAGATGACAAACTAATTCAAAAGTAGGAATGATTTTAAAGATAAGCACTCACTGAAGATTAGCCACCTCTGAAAATAGTGAGTTCTCTGGAGATATTTAAGCTGAATCAGGAATTGGAGAGAAGTGTGTGTGCACGTGTATGTTTAGAGGGGGATTAGGAGAAGGTAAGGAAGAGAGTAAGAGACAGAAAAGGAAGATTACAGCACTGCATGGAGGAGATGCTCTCCAAATTCTCTTTTGGAACAATTCATTTAATAATCTGTTGCGTTTCTACTGCATCCCACATAGAAACCTATTTTCCAAATAAGACGCTGGTCTGACATTTATGAAGAAGCTAATGGAGAGAACAGGTATCATTTACTGACTGACTTCTCAGGAACTACTTGCCTTGTAGAGATTCCATTCCACCACTCCCAGGGGTCCCTCCCACCTACGCCCCACTTCACAGAGCAGAGCCTGTTTTCATTCAAGCTCTTAGGACCAGTGAACAGGTAATATGGCTAGCTCAGTGGCATACTTTTTTTCCAGATACACTGGAGCCTGAACTTAATATCTGTTGCACATGATGTCCACGTGTCTGCAAGGCAGCTGTGAAGTACTGTGCCAAAAAGGTGGTCGGGAGCTCAGTCACTTATTACCTGTCATTTGAGCCTCTCTGACCCTCACTTTTTTTTTTTTTTAACCTGGAAAATGGGAGAGCATCTTCTTCCTAGAGTTGTTGGGAAGATGTAATGTGCTTTGTGCTGTGCTCATCCTTTAGTAAGGATTCAACAGATGTGGTTCATCTGCTTCCTAAGTCTCAGCTCTGCTACTGATTTTGTTATGTCACTTTTCCAGACCTCAATTCTCTCCTGTAAAAAGAGTGTGGGTTGGACTAGAACCAGCTCTGTGATTTCTTCCAGCTATGAACCTTCTGGTGCCCAAAACAAAATGGATGCCACGTTTTCCCAGCTATGAGGTTGTCTCTGCCAGGAGGTGGCACCACTAATTCATGTTTCCAGCAAAGATGAGGGCTGCCCATTTGTTAATCTCCCCTCAGCTTTGAAAATAATCCTGAAAACTCAGTTCTGCTTAGCAGCTGCCCCTAAACTGCCTTTTAAAACCATGATGCATGATGCTAAAACCATGAAATTTTCCACTCTTTTGCTTGCTCTCAGCCTATCAAAATTGTCTTCCTGGAGGCAGTCCTCAGTATTTAGGAAAAGAGAGCTCTGGCAGGAGCAACTTCTCCACTGTGGTCTTTTCCTTTGCTCAAAAGCAAAACTCTAGATACCAAGGAGCATGTGCCATTGAATTGCACCCACAACCAGCCATTTACATGCTATTCAAATGGCACAAATGGTCACTTATGCTGGCAGTTGCCTAACTGCTACGTAGGAGAGCAGAGATACAATTTTGCAGCCTCAGATCTCTGGCAATGGCGAGACTGGAGTGGCCCAGAAAATGTGGTTTCCTAGTCGACTAGGGTTACTGTGAGCCAGATAATTCTAGCTGAATGTGAGCAGGACACAAAAAGGACTTAAGACCAATAGGGTTAAGTTCTTAATTTTACTCAAGGCCAGTCCTGAAAATGTAAAGTGAATTTAAGTTGAAAATTCCCCAACTCTCTCTCATCCTTTGACTCTTCTCAAGAGTTAAGCAGAAGAGGAAGAAAAGAAAGGGAGGGGGGAGAAAAAGAGAGAAAGGTAGATTATTTTTCTGAAATAGTTAATGTTCAAACAGATTATTCTGACTTTTCCCTCTTATGGAGTAAATAATTTTTTAAGATTTAGAAAGAAGTTGTGAACGTATTTTTTGATCTTTGCTTCTAGCTTGCCCTATCTCCTTTACACATGTAAGCACTAAACATTTGGTTGGCAGGCTGGAAAATTAATGGGCTAAATCAAATTATCCTGTGGACTGATTTTTGACCTTTTGAATGTTAGGTTGTCAAAACTTTTCCTCTCTGATAGCAGCCTCAGCAAAACATTTAGAATATATTTATTTTGAAGAGGAAAAAAATTACTTTTAGAATCTACGAGAGACTTTTTTATCATCCAAAAGAGACAATGATTCCCTGTTTATGGCAAAAGAAGTAGTGCAGGCAACACAGTTTCATCTCTGGTCGCTTCTATTAGAACTAAACTGATTATTTTAGATTGCTAGAGAAATCAAATCACACGCCATCAAGTCTCATCGATGGTAGTTATAGATCTTGTTAAGTAAAATCATTTTTCTTCATTACTAACTAACCAAGTGCTTTGGATGTAGCTTTGAAATTTATTTGTAAAATCCCACATCTTTTTAGTCTTTCAAGGTTTATGAGCTGGAATGGGACCAGGAGGTTGTCAGAACGACAGTTCTGAGTAGACTCACCGGAAGTTGATGATTTCAGTGGATCGGGAAGATGGCTTGCTACATCCCAGAACATTCCCTCCTGTTCTGGCCCCCACACTGTCCGCAGAATGGGAGCAGGTGGCATGTGGGTGAGATCATTACCATGGTTTCATCTGTTGTTGCTTATGGAAGGAGAACTTCGCTGTCAAGGTTTTGGCTCTCTGCTCGTCTAATGAATGAGTCCTCTAAGATCAGCCAGCCATCTCATGACGCCACCAGCAAATGAACTCTATTAGAGGATTTTGCAGTGGCTTTTTAAAAATGTCATAAATACCATGCCTGCTGCTTGCAAAAGGCAGTTTTTCCCCCCTCTTGCTTACTTTAAAGTCACCCTTCTGGTGTGTAAATGTCTTTTGTGACCACATATGAAAGGTAGAGATTTTTCTATTTTGAAAAGCAAACCCAGTTAGACTTCTGACAAACTGAAAGATGCTTAAGTCCTGTTTGAGACTTTCCTTCAGTCTTGAATAAGGGTTAGAAAACCAATCCTACAGGCTCTTGTGACGGGTAGTGCTTTATTAAAATGTATTTGAGGTGGGAAGAAACCAACATTTATTGGAAACACACTATGGAGGAGACATTTAACATGTGATGTGAATTATCTCATTTAATTCTCACTACAGTGTACAAAAAAAGTTTTGTTATCACATTTTTTTTTTAGGTGAGGAAACAGGTTCGGAGAGAATGAGTAACTTGTTCTGAGTCACACTACTTCTAGGTGCCAGAAGGGGAGTTGAAATCTAGGTTTATCTGGACAACACTGTGCCTTTTTGATATTCCATGTGGATTGTTTGCTTTAGGAATGAAAAATATTAGCCAATCACTTCTATAGCACTTACTCTGTGCTAATAAATGTTTTAAGTTAGGAGGCCCTGAACTGCGGTTGGTGGGGAGAGAATGACTGACCCTAGAGGAATAGGCTGAGAGAACGGGTCCTGGGGCTTTGCCAAAGGAAGCATCAGTAGCACCCAAGGATGATTCAGTGTGCTTCTTCTAGGAGGAGAGGAAGGAGCAGTCAGCTTTGGCACCAACCACCTAGATCTGCACCAGGATGTAATTGCAGGTGGACTTAGAGCAGCCTGAAATGGAAGAAAAAGACCCCCTACTCCTATGCTGCACTGCTCAAAACTTTGTGAAAAGGTCAGGTAAGCATTAGCCCAAAGAACTGAAACAATGCAACATAGACAAGCTAAAACAAGTTTTAGACTCAGTTGAGTGTCGTCTTGGCCACATTACCTCGAAACATTGAAGTTCCCAATAGCCTGGCTTTTGTAGTTGAATTTGGCTTTGCATCTTGGTTTCTACCTACCTTCTCTGTGACCTTGCACCTCAGTTTCCTCATTTTTAATAATAACAGTTTTATAGGGTTATTATAAGTGTCCAATGAGATTATTTCTAAGATGTACTTAGCACAGCGCCAGCATGATTTAAGCATTCTACACATATCTCCTCTAGGATTTTTCTTTCTCAGATACCTGCCTTTTTCTGGCATTTTCAAACTCACCCTCAACCTGAGACCATACCCTGGTCTCTTTCTTCTTAGTATCAAAACAAAACTTCCCCCCAACTACTTTGTGATGCTGCCCTCTTAGTTTTCCTCATGACACCTCCAATCTTCTTTTTCTTTAAATTATTGAGGTGTAATTGACACACAACATTTTCCCAGTCTTCTTGAAAGAAAACTCATGGGCTGCTAGTTCCAAAGAGTAGGAACATGTATATTTTGCATAGTTCTCTGTCCCCAGCATCTAGCCAAGTGCCTGGAATACAGTTGGCACTCAAGTTTTTGCTGAATAAATGAGTGAACATCTCCATTCCTCATTATACATTCCCAGCTTATATATTCCCTTGAAGTCTAGCTTCTGCTTTCACCATTCTTCTAAAACTTCTCTTTCTATAATTAACTCTGACTTGATTACCAAAGTCAGGGGCTGTCTCTCCGCCCTCTTCTTCTAAGCTCTCTCTAAACAATGCAAGTCTTTAAAACAGGATTCCATTTTGCAGTGTAAAGTAAATGCAAAAGTATTCCAGGGGCCACAGAAAAGGCTAGGTTCTCCAGTTGCTCAGTTATCTACTTAGCAGTTTCCTTTGAAGTCTTTTGAGGTCATCGCTCTTTGATGGGGGTGAGTGGCATAAGACAGTGAACATCCCGGAAGCCATCTTCCCTGCTCTCAACAGCTGGAAACAATCTCTCCCTCCTCTGACATGCTGTACTAAGTGTTATCCATGCCTCTCATGGAAAAATTTCTATTTTGAATTCTAGTTATTAAAAACCACACCTGTGTCAGCTGCTATGTGTATACCCTCTGAGGGCAGGAACCAGGCTTTTTCTCATCTTCCCATCCTGCTCAGCCTCTTGCATAAGGTTATACAAATGGGCCTATTGAAAACTAATCATGGAAAGAGGAGGCGTAGACATTAGCTAACTATGGAGTCCCTGCTCATGGAGCATTTTATAACAAGCTTTTTCACTCATATTGGGCTGAGTAAAATCCCTGCCATGTACTCTGCCCGGGCTTGGCTACAAAGAAAGAAAAAGATAGAAGGATAAAGATAAGCCTGAGAGAAGAGACCTCACTTATAATCTAATTGGAGAAAACAGATACATATGCAAAGAAGGTAAATAGCAATTCAAAAATACAAGGAAAAAATGCAATGAACAACATGTAAGAAACAAACACATACTCAAATAATGCTTATTAAGTAGCAACTGTGTGTCCACTGTGTGTTGTAGGACTAAAGGGCTGGGAGGAAAACCCCCGAGGTTGCAGTGCTGAGGGATGGGTTCTACAAGGGAATTGGAACTCTTTGGATCACCCCATTTAATTTTCTGCAATCCAGGATAGGTGAGTCCTAGCATTGATTCCAGACTATAAACTGTAGGTACTGGGCACTGTCTTCCTTAAAGCCCGGATGGCTTCAGTGCACTGGGATTGTTAAAAATGTGAGCTCCAGGTCAGCAAGACCTGGGTCTGAGTCCTTTACCCGATCCCCTTGGCTTTGGCAGGTCACCTTCTCTCTCAACCTTAGTTCTTCACTGTGAAAAGGAAATAATAATGCCTACCATTCAGGTATTAGGTAAATATTCATCGGGCAAGAAACCGTCCTGGACATCAGGGATACAGCTGTGTTACTTACTCCTGGGGAATGTAAAGAACGAGGTATATGTAAACTGCTCAGCATAGTGCTTGGCACACAGCAATCACTCCGTATGTAGTCGTCATGGTTGTTCTAAGTATTGGCTGGGGCTGAGTGCTCACTAGGCCCAAATATACCTACTTTCCGAAGTCTTTCCTGCCCTCACTGCACTGTTCTGTTGTCAGGGAAGTTTACATTTGCAACTGGTGCCTAGTCACAACCTGTCTGTGATTTTATGCCTTTCAGCTTGATTGGGCCATTGGTGACCCTGGGGAAGAGGAGTCTTCATGAAGGAGAAAGCAGAAGGATGGTCTAGCTCAGCATTGCCTAGGAAAGATAGACCAGGAAGGGGGACAGGTCCCAGCTGGACTCTCTGCTATATAAACCTAACTCTCAAGCCTGACTTGGCCTGTACCTGCCCCCCGCAGCCACAGTAGCCGTCTGACCCCATGCCAGGCTTTGGGAGGGTGATGAGGGAAACCCAGCAGTGTTTGGATGGCTGGCAGCCGGTTCACATGTGCTCTCCCTGATCTGGCAGCTGTCACCCTGGAATAAGATGAGTTCAGTCCACTCTCTAATATTTTTTAAACGTCTAAGTGTCAGATGCTGCTTGCCCACAGAAAGATGTTTCTGAAATGTAATCAGAACAAATGCTGATTATCATTACATTAGAGTCCCTCATAGCAGTGTGACCCACACAGCTGGGCTCAGGAGGATGTAAGAAAGGTGTCCTCATACCTGCCACTTTCCGGGCTTCTCTGGGCTGAGGTGAAGCATTCATTGCCCATTGAGGGTGGGGCTTTTACTGCTGGTTCTCTCCACTTTCCCCCCTGTCTCTACTCCCTCTGCTCCTGCCATGGTGCTGGGTCATCAGAAAAACAAATTGTGATTGCTATGTTCATTTGTAACTTGATTTGTTTAGGTCTACTCCAGGCTTCTCTGAGGCAGAATTCTCAGACAAGAGAACATATTCCAATAACTTGGTGACCTGACATTTTGTCCCACCATTTTCAGGTTAAAGGTACTTTCTATTCTTTCCTTTGACCCATTCAACTCAAATGTTGGTCTGATTTTCCACAACAGGCTCTGTTTAGTTGTAGTGAAATAGGGCATCCTCGATTATATATACATACATATATTTTAATTCACATTGATTAAAATTTGCCCATACCTGGCACATGGTGAGCATTATGTGTTAGCATTTATTCTCTTTCTCCCTCACTAGAGCACCAGACCACTATATGACCCTCTATGAATGTTGGTTGAAGAGGAGGGAGACATTTTGAAATAATAAATGGGACATTATGGAGAGACATCCTGGGTGTGATCCATGTATTCATTTCTCCATTAATTTGGCACTCAGGATGATGCTGCTATACACCAATCAGGCCTGCCAGGTAGACATGATCAGACCCGAAGGCCCCAAGGCCTAGAGGAGACAAGTATACAAACAGATTACAAATCAGGCTGGCTGTAAGAAGGAATTAAGAGAGTAAAGAAAGAAAGGGGAAAAGGAAGGGAGAGACTTCATAAAGATACCTCAGAAAGAAGGTGACTTCAAGCTGAAACATGGGAGATGAGTACAAGCCAGGTGCTGGGTATGGATGAGCTGGTGGGAAGGAGAGGAGATACAGGAATGGGTGCTGATGATGAACTTTTACCCCTCCTCCTTTTGCCTAGGCATAGAGCCTCTCCTTTGTTGCCTGAGATCAGATGGAAAGCTGCTCCTTTCTTGGAGATCCAAGGAGAAGAGGTCACAAGCCCCCAAAGCTCACTCTTCTGCTTGCCCTGGGGAGCAGAGATGGGGGATACTAAAACTACTTACTCCATCTTCTCTGGGGCCTTCATTTACACACTGCCAAGGGACCCAGCTCCCAATCTAGGAAACAGAAGACAGAGTCAGATACATCACCTCCCCACTCCTCCTCCTTGCTCCCCCCCCTTCCCCTCTCCCTGCAGAGCACTTTCCTGCAGCCACAGGAGAAGGACGCCCTTCTTTTCTTGACTCCCTCCCCTCACCTGCCTGGGGAGCTGGCGCCAGAAGGGAACCCACAGAGCCTGGAGAGGTTTTTCTAGAACAAAAGCCTCAAGACACCAGGGAATGTACTTCTGGCCATTAGGGGCCTCTGTAGGGAGTGCTGTCTGCAACTCATCAAGCAGTCTTTTGTTACCTGCTGCTGGGGGATTATTGACCCAATTGGCTATTCTGAGAAGGTTATCGGTTTAAAATGCCTACCTGGCCCGGAGGCTGTGCTTTTCTGTGCTTCAGTCCCATCACCAGACATGAGATTTGTACATGTGGATCCATTAGGGAACAATGTTTATTCCTTCCATTTATGTGGGGCCTTTACTTTGAGAAGATAAATCCAGGCTTGCAAATCATGCTAGTAGGTGACTGTCATTGTCCTGACAACAAAGCCAAATTGCTTTTGCCACGAAAAGGAAGAATTTTGAGAGCAGGCCCTTGGCTTCTTACAACCAAACGGCTCCCTGCCCACTTCCACCTCTCACAATTATTCACTGATGGGTACTCACTCACACGTCAGATTTTCACTGAACTGTTAAGTATACAGTTGCATGACTAGAATCATTTCCAGAAGTCGCCACGCTCCACTCCCACCTGCTACTGAATCAGAGCAAACAAGCAAGGAAGATGCACTGGGGCTTCAGAGATGCCCTTCTTCTGCTGGAGGATGGGGTAGCCTCATGGAGACCTAGGGCCACCGCCAGCTGCAATCTTGAAACAGGATTCCCAGAGAGCTTTTGGCAAGAACCATGTAAGTCCCCAGAAAGAAATTCGAATGACTGTTCTCAGGCAATGATAACATCAGAGAACCACTGTGTTTTTCTACCCCTCTTTTCCCAGCTTTCCTGTTTGCTCACTATTTTTGAACCAGTTTGTTTTGGCATTGCCTCCACCTAAATACCTGAGTTGTGCTAACTACTCCTTCTCCCCAGGAATCCTGAGATGACAATAATGTGAGGACGTAGGAAGAGTTTGAGTAGGAGCAGTCATATTTTGGGGTTGTTTTTAAAGCAGGGAGATGGTCAGAAGGGTCCTTCCAGAGCAGGAGTGGGTAGGTGGTGCTGGGAACAAGCTTTGCAGACAGAGAAATCTGTTTATCTTCACACTCCAGAGAGGCAATCACTCTTCCTGTGACAGCAGAGAGTACTGTAGCGAGCACATTCCAGAAGCAGAGATGTGTGGGCTCCCCGGCCAAGTGGCCTTCTCCTAATCAGCAGTGGGTCTCAATGAGATAAAATGGGGTGAGAGCAGCAGGAAGCCTGTTCCATCTTTCCCCCTTGGTCTTCAGAAGACACTTTGATCAAAGGAAAAGAGGTATTTGTGAAGAGCTGAGAAAACTTGAAAGAAAATCACAGTGGGCATGGATATTTGTTTATATTTGTCTGGGTTTCTGGGGGCAGTCTGGCCTGCAGCTATTCAGCAGCTCTGCCCTTTCTTCATCCCTCCACCCCTCACCCCATCAATTCTTCAAAATGGATGACTTTCTAAAAGTTAAAAATAAATTATATGTAGTTCTGTAATTTTTCCAAGCACCTAATTTATTAATGGTATTATAGGCTAAGAAGGAGTTGTGATGGTTCGTTCAGATTTTGACAATTTTTAATATCTATAAAAGTAGAAATCCTCAGCAATGTTCTTTGTTTCCGAGGCATCAGAAAGGAAGGCTGTGGACACAGTGGATAGAGAGAAACCAAACGTATGTGTGTGTATGTGTGCGCGTGCGTGTGTGTGTGTGCGTGCGTGTGTGTGTGTGTGTGTGGCATTTTTTAGATCAAAGGGTTTCATTTGGTGTCCTTCCTTCTCTCCTCTTTTCTCCCCTCCCCCATCCAAGATCTGTTTGAAAAGGACTCAGATCTCTTTTCCCACACACAGACTGACCTGATAGTAGAGGAATGAGTGGGGGAGGGGATCTGTTCTGGTATGGAGTGTAGCCAGTTCAACACTCTTAGTCTTTAATCTAAAGAAGATCCTGGTAAGAGGAGACTGTGAGCAATTGCTGTACAGTATAGAGGTGCACAAAATAAAAACAAATGCCCCACTTTGATTTTAAGGACAAAGCAGAGGTAGTATTGCTTTGACTGCTTCACCCGAGCTTACTAATAGTAGCCTGTGTACTGAGTATTCATATTCTGGACATTGTGTTAAGTATGCTCCAGGCACTGTGTTAAGCACTGTGCATAGATAGATTAGCTCATCTAATCCTATTCACAAGACTCTGTGATAGACATGCTCCCTGATTTCCAGATGGGAAAATTGAGGCTAAGAGACATTTACTGGCCTAGGGCTGCAGATGCAATGTTCACACTCAGGTCTGACTCACTTCAAAAACCAAGCTCTTGGTCACCATGCAATAAAAGTTGCTCAAGGGTAATGTAGATATAAATCCAGTGCAGACAAGTGTTAGGCAATATACTGTCCACTACAGTGCACACAGAATTAATAACATATGTTGGTAAACACGGAAGTTTCTGTGAGAGGACTACAGCTTGGCTGACAGATGGAGACATTATTGTATTCATCATTGACTGTTGCACATCTGGAAAGAGAGGCTCGCCTTGAAATTAGATGTATTCCAGACATGCACGGGTCCCCCTGCCTCCCCCTTGGAAAAACCTTTGCTGGGTCCTGCTGTGCCCTCCAGCTACGACCCTGTTCTCTCTCCCCTTTCCCTGCCAAACTTTCTGAATGAAAAATGGAGCCACTCATCATTCCATTTCCTCGACCCCACCCCCTGCCCGGGCTTCCTTCCACCACTCTCCTGAAAGCTTTCAAAGGTCACCCGGGAACTGTTCACTTCAAGGCCAGTGATAGTTTCTCCATCTTTATTCTCTCGACCTTTCCCCAGCATTTGATGCTGTCTGTCACCATCTCTCTCCTCCTCGATTCTGTGATTTTGGTCCTGCGTGAATCCACTTGTTCCTTTGGTTGTCTCTACCATGGCTTTAAAACATGGTCTTTGAACATCAGGCTTTGTCCCTCTTCTCTTTTTTTCCTCTACACTTTCTCTCAGTGATATCTCCTAGTTCTTACTGCTTTAGCTATCACCTCTGTGAATATATCTAAAAGGATTCAATGGAAAAAGAGCAGGATGGAAACTTGCCATTCCTCCCCACGCTAGCTTTTAGCTCCTGGGTAAGCCACATAGAGTCGTGCGCTGCGTAATGACATTTTGGTCAATGATGGGCTGAATATACAATGGTGGTATACCATATAGCCTAGGTGTGTAGTAGACTACACAATCTAGATTTAGGTAAGTGCACTCTGTGATGTTCACACTACAACAAAATCGTCCACTGGTGCAGTCCTCAGAACATATCCCGTGTCATTAAGCAGCGCACTTAATTACTTTTCTAGTCTCGCTTTCCTCAGTAAATTAAGGATGGCCACACGGTACTGCACAGGATAAACATCCTATATAAGATGTAAAGAAATGAGGAAGTATTAGTTGTTGCTATCATCACTATATTTTATGATGTTCTGCTCTAAAAATAGCACTCATCTGCTTTTCTTCAAAATTTGGAGCAGGACTTCTGAAATCCCCAAACTGCTTTTCCCATCCTGAGGTACATAAATATTATGAGTTATTAAAATAATCAACATTCAATTACACAGACCTGCTAGAAGAACTTTATTTCTTCCAACTCAATTGAGCCCTGGCCACTTGCCAGTAGCCCTCCTGCTACTTTTCTAGCTCAATACCCACATTGACTGCTGCTAACCTTTCCCTCCTCCCATTTTCTCTTCACCAACCCTCAGTTCACAGGGAAGAGCATCTCATTCTTGGAGTTAGAGACATTGGTTCAAATCCTGACCAACTCTCACTAGCTGGATGACTGTGGGCAACGTATTTAGCCTCTGAACCTCAGTCTGCTAATCTGTAAAATGGGAACTGTTACTTGTTGAATTGTGTTCCCAAAAACATATGTTGACTCAGAATGTACCCAGTAACTCAGAATGTGATCTTATATGGAAATAGGGTAGTTGTAGATGTAATGAAGTTTAGATGATATCATACGAGAGCAGGGTCTGCCCTTAAATCAATATGCTTAATGTCCTTATAAAAAGACACCCATGTGAAGGCACAGGGAAAATGCCATGTGAAAATGACAAAAATTGGAGTAATGCATCTATAGACAGGAATATCAAAGATCGTGAGCAAACCACTACAAGTTGGAGAGATACTCATCTTGAAAGAAAGATATAAAGAGTCAGGCTGTTGGTATGTGATCTGTCCCACACCATCCTTCTGGACTCCATGTTGCCTACTGTTGCAGCTAAACTCTTTTCTTCCCTGTGTTCTCTGAGGAAGACAGATGTCCTTCCTCTGCCTGAACATATAATAGCACCACCCAAACCTTGGCCCCGATCCTTTCTTTGCTCCTTGAAAACCTGCTAGCAGCAGATCTGCGTCCAGAAGCTGCCACAATGGCCAGAGCCAAGCCCCATCTCCTCTTATACTCTGTACCCCACTTCTTCTTACTTGACCCCCTCCTCCCACTTGCCCATCCTCAACTTCAATTACACCTTCATGTTTTCACCAACTGAAATCCCTGGAATTTACAGCCTCTTCCATTGTCACTCTATTTTCCCTTTCCATTAACTGTTGATTCCTCGAATATATGATCCAAATCGGCAGTAGGTTTAAGATTGATTTCTTTGTTATGTATACTTTTGTCCCTTCCAGCCTCCACCTCTCCAGTCTAAGAAACACTGTAGACAAAGTTACTAAAGATAACAATACATTTTATTTATCAAACAAAGACTTGTTTTCATTCTCTAATTTTTTGGGGATTGGACAGTAATAGCCCTTCATTTAATAGCCAAACATTTGTCTCCTCTAGAGATTAATTCTTTCCCCTGCCCCGTTCCCTCTTCTGCCAAAATTTTCAAACAGGGACCTTTGACTGTGACATAGATACTTCTTGTGACTCTGCAAAACCCATGAAGACTCCTCCTCTGGATGGGCCCCAGAGGCCAGCCACATCCTTACTATGTGACCAGTGACCTTGACCATAGCTGACTGATCCAACGGTGGTAATCCCCCCTCATGTCCCTCCTCTGAATGTGAGGTATGAAGGGAAGAGACAGGGAAACCTGAGCATTTTGAATGCTAAATCACATCGGCGACAAGACTCTAGAAGAAAGGTCAATTTCTACTGTACAAGTGGCCAGAGCTTCCTTGAGTCCTTGTCTCCCTAAATCTGAGTCATCTGATTCTTTATTTTTCTAAAATAGACCCTACTGAGACTTCTAATTTCCAGTCCTGAGTGTAAGAAGCTGGGAAGTTGTCACTCCCAGCCATACACACAAACATACACACAAAAATGCTAATTATACTAAATATCAGTAATGCAACCTACCAAGTGGAAGCTCAGGGGCAAAAACTCCAGGGAAACCACTACTGCATTCCTTTTACTCAAAATACATCATATCTAGCTTTCAACAAAATAGACTCTATATGGTCCCTTTCTTAGTTAAATGTAGAGGTGAGTATGTAACTCAAGAGTGTTGGCTCATGTTGCTCCACCCCAGTGAATACAACCTAGTCATTTCTATGTCCTTTCACATCTTCTGTAGCTACCAAGTACCCACTAAATGAAATGTCATGTACCTGGCCTCTGTGAGAAATATGAAAACATGGGCTTCTAACTTTCCTGGAGCTCACAACCTATCAAAAGCAGATTTACAAAAATCATCTAAGTACAGGTTTGGTTGTGATCTGCTCTAACAGAAGCACGAGGAAGTGCTATGGGAAATTAAGTTTGACTGTGGGTATTTGGGAAAAGCTTTATTAAAGCCACAACATTTAAACTGGGTCTAGGCGTATTTCAGCAGACACAGACCAGGGGACGGGGTGGGGCAGTGTGGGGTGGGATGGATTGTTTTCCTGTACAAAATAGGAAATGAGAACACAGAGTTTGGGGCCAGAACATAAAAAGTAAAAAATGGGAAGGGACTGAATGTTGGGGGCCTTGGAGCTGTAGGACCAGACCTGTGATTAAATCTGACAACTTGGTATAAGATAAACTGGAAAGAGGAGAGACTGTTGGGGCAGTCACTACAGCAAACCAAAGAAATACTTTAAACCAGATAAAGGTGGTGAGAAAGAAGGAGAGAGGCCCAAGCTCTGTGAGAGAGAGAATAGATGAAATTCACTAACTCGGCAGACCCTAGAGATGGAGTTAGTATCTCCACCTCGACCTGCTTAGCCCTGGTAACCTTCTATGCTTTGCCATCTTCCAGTGTCCCCATTACTTCTCTGAGCCACTGTGACTGACAGACCTGTCCTCTGTCCAGGAAGGTGTGGGCCCGAGAGCATCTAAGGGAGTGCATCTTTGGTGGATCCCCCTCAGCATTGTTCCCTGGGGAAAGTCATTGCAAGTGAGCATCAAATAATACAGACTTAAAAGAATAAAACTACCAAGTACCTCTCTGAAGGAATCATGTAAAAGGCGTGTGGTAGGGAGAAGAGAGGCTGTCTAGCCACTTCCTCTGTGAGAAGGAAATGTATGGGCTACTTCTGTGGAAGAATGTGAGCCTTGGTTGGGCCTTCTTCAGCATCTGCTTTCAGAATACACCTTTCTCCATCCTTTAAGCCCTGCCCTCATCATTCCACCATTTGCGTATGCTGCATTTTAGTCACATCCCTGACTATTAAGTCACAGATTTTCCAAACTGATAGTGATCTTGTAGGTCACAAAATCCAGTGCTCTCCAAGTATAAAGAAACCGTAGCATAGAGCAATTAAGAAGGTTGCCCAGGACCAGGCAACTGTGCTTAGAGTTGGGCAGATAATCCCAAGCAGATCTGCTGACTTCTCTAGTTCTCAGCATCATTATCTGTAAACAGAAATAAAAATTGTGCTATTTCATAGGATTGTGGCTTGGACTAAATAAAGCTATGAAGGTAAAGTGCTTAGAATAGTATCTGGAACATACAACAAATGTTTACTATTACTGTTATTGATGACTGCTTGGATATTGTCACTTACAGCTTTGTATATATGATTCATTAAGTCAACAAATATTTACTGAGTATCTACCATGTGCCAAGCACTATGCTGAGTGCTGGGGATGGATTCATCCCTGCCCTCAGATATTTCATAGGTCAGTGGTTGCTGGGATGGTACGGGCCTAGAGAGAGCTACAGAGGAATACCGCTGCAGGCATCAGGAGAGCTTTCAAGAGAAGACATTTGATCTTCTTTAAGGATGGATTTGCAAGCTGGGGAAGATAAGGGGGAGAGCCTCACAGGCATTCCAACCTCAGGGAACAGCCTGAGAAAGGTTACAGTGAGAAGCGGGTGGTCAAGGAAGGCAGTGGTGAGAAAAGAGGCTACAGAGAAAGCCTGGAGCCACATTGCAAAAGGTTCTTATAAGTAAATTGCAAGCTTCCTGTCAGTCCCTAGGGATCATTAAGAGAGTGCTTAATTAAAAAAAAAAAAAAAGACTTTTTTTTCCTTTCAGTATACATGAAGAAAATGGACTCATTCTTAGCTTCCTTATCCCTAGTATGTTGATTCCTAAATCTACATTTCCAGGTATCTTTTCTCCACCATGAGCCCCACATTGCCAGATGCCTGTGTAGTTGAAATGTTAGAGTCTCGCAACCCAGTATTTCCTGTTACCCCACCTCAACCTCCCCTTAATCAGGCAGCTAGACCAGATAAGAGTAGTGTCTTGGTGGAGGAAAAATTTCGACACTCAAAAGTCCAGACTTTGGAGGGACCTACAGAACACAGAAAAAGAAAAAAAAGAACACTATGCATCAGAGAAAGTTCTCCCACCCTTGAGTCAAAATGAAGATGTTTTGCTTCGAAAGGAGGAGGAAAGTCCCAGATGGGTTGGGAGATAGTGATAAAAGTCATTAAGTAGCTCCTGGAGAAAGCAGGCTTGTGTCCTGCCTGCCTCTGCTAACTTGGCCTGCAGGGTGCGGTGAGAAATGACAACAAAAACGGAAGATGGATTTGGGGAAGCTGAGAGCAGAGAAGCCTTGTATCCCAGCCCTCCAGCAGGCACCAGAGGCAGCACAGCCATGAGTGCCAGAGTGAGTGGAGCTGTGTGTCTGAGCAGCTGGGCCCACACTGTGCTGGATCCAGGAGGCGCAGTGTAGAATGATTTTCCTTGAGTCCAAGATGCAGAGAGAAGAATCCAGAAACAAGGGACAACTCAGTCATGAGCTGTGCAAATGGAAGACTGAGTACCAGGTGACTCTGTGTTTATACTCAGTCCTAGAGGCAAGTAAGAGAGACCTCCTAACCATTACAAATTTGTCCCCCCTGAGAGAAGTGAATAGGATTTATAGAATAGTAAATTTACTTTTTTTTTTTTTTTTTTTTACACATCTGGGGCTTGAGGCTATCCTCAACACCTACATTAAAGATTTAACTACAGTGAACTTTAAATTCACTATGGCCACATTTTATTTCAGTAAATGCTTCTTGGGTACTCACTAAGTGCAAGGGACCCCAAAAATCCAGTAGGGGGACCATATACATGAATATGTATACTCAAAGTACAAGCAGCAGGTTGTGAGTAAGTACACAGGAAAAACACTGCATTCTGACGTGGGAGGAAAAAGCCTTGAGGAAGGAACTCCAATTGGGCTGGGCTTAGAGATATGGGTAGGAAACAGATAAGGAAACAATTATTTTCCAGCTCTTGAAGAGGTTGACTGAGCTTAGAGCACAAGACTAGAGGGAAAGGCCCCTAAAAAACTAAAATGCCCCAGATGCCAACCTCCTTCTAATGGTATCGCCATCCTCCTAACTCTTAGGGTCATGTTTTGATGTTTTCCTCCCTCTCTTCTAAAGGACAAACACTTGTCAAGTCTTGCTTTTCTTTGCATTTACTTGGTGAAGTTTCATATATCTATAATAAGCAGTAAACATCATTGAAAATTTAAAATAATAGCAATTACCATTTAGGAATTTGACATAGTATTAAGATTTTTACATAAATTATCTTCTTTATCCTTACAATAATCCTAAATATAAGAATTATACCATATAGGAGTATTACCTTCCATTTTCCAACCTCTACCCTAATCCTAATAGTGTCTAAGAAACTACTAAGTTTTCAGCGAGATGCTCTTAATCACTCAAAATAGTTCTTGCATTGTATCTGTAATGTATTCTTGACAATAGTAACTTTAAGCCTCAGAAGTGATCTTGTCTTTAAATTTTCTTCTGCTCTCCATCCAGCTATTAATTATAATTTTATATTTCTCTTCCTCACAATGATTTTCAAATTAAATTTAATTGTTCAAGAACCTACTCACTAATTTCCTACCTATTTGTCTCTTGACATTTGCTGCCTCACCTGGGATTTTCTTCAAGCTATTTTCCCTTCCTTCTTCCTGGAATATTCACCCTGACCCCTGCCCTTCCAGCAAAATCTGTTCATTAAATTATACTCATTCTTCAAAACCAGACTAAAATGCTACCTCCTACACAAAGCCTTCCTGAAGTCTTCCATCAGAATGACTTTCTTCCTCCCTATTACTGTGAGCATTGCTTCTATGTCTTTATGTGGTTGCATTTAAATTCTCTATATTTTTCTTCCTTTTCACTAGATTGTGGACTCACATATAACACTTCTTGTGTATCTTATGTATCCCCTGCTCACATAGAACTTTACTCACATAAATATTTGTTGAATTGTGTTAAAAAACAACAACAGGCTCAAAATGGAGTCATTTATGCTAAGCCCCACGTCACCAAACTGAGACTTTGTTACAGTTTAAGCTTCTCCATTAAAAAATGGAATCTTAACCCAGTCCATCAAGAATCACCTTGTCAGCACTAGTGTGGTCATCTGCCTGATAGACCACTGCCCTCCCCTAAAGGAAAATGGCCTTCACACAACCAATCTGCTTTTGGCTAGAATGACTTTCTTGTTTTGACTCCTTCTGCCTATAGAAGTCATTTTGTACAGCTCCTCAGAGCTCTTTTCTATCTGTTAGATTCGATGCTGCCCAATTCATGAATCACTGAATAAAGCCAATAAAATCTTTAAAAGTCATTCAGTTGAATTAACACAATTATTTCCTCTTCTTCACATGGTTATTTCCCCCCTAAAATGGAGGCAGAAGGAACTAGATAAGCATCTGGCAGCCAGAATCGCTCATATGCCTGTGCTGAACCCTTGACAGGCAAACACCACAGGGTGTGTGTGGGTGTTGGGTGGGGGAGGGCCAACTCTGAACCTTCAACCAACGGAGCAGCCCCTTCTGGGGGCACCCTGATGCTGTGGACAACTGTGGTTTCAGGGTGCTGAGATCACTGTACTGGAAGCCTGGAAAATATTCAAACACCAGACCCAGATTTCAGCAGATTTTCCAAAGAAAGAAAAGGCAGAAGTGTGGAGGTAGAAAGGATTCATGGTGAGGTCTTGATTTCCTTTTCAAATGGATGGAGAGAGTTTAATGAGGAGGGAACATCCCTGAGTCAATTGAGGTATATATGAGCAAAACGCTGAATTTCTGTTTAAAGGATATGTCCAAAAGTGCTTTAAAAAGTTCAAAAGGGGATAAGACAAAGTCATTTTAATAAGAAATAATTGACTAAAATACGTTTGCAAAGTAGAGAAGCTCACATAAGTAATATGCAAGTTAAATGCCAGAGAAATAGAACTGTATGCTGACCATACACCAAGTGCAAAGGCTTAGAAGCGTGTATCAAACTTCTTAAGCAGTCTGGGGATGAAAGCAAAGGGTTAGTAGGTGTCCAAATGACTTGCTCCACCTTCTAGAATACAAACCATTATATAGAGAGAATAGTATGTAAGAACAAGAGTAATGCAGTGTCTTCATTTCCAGAGAGGTAGTACAGAAAACAGAATGCAACCTGTCTTTAATTCTTTACTAATCAGGAACCCCAAAAAGCATAGGCATTTTAACTACCCAGGCTTACCAAAGAAGAAACAAGACTATATTGTGCAATTCAACTTTCTCATTTTGTTGATGAGCAAAATGAGTCCCAAAATAGTTGAATGACTTGCTGAAGATCATCAGAGATACTAGTTCATACTCAAACTCAGGCCAAAAGAAGTGCCAAGTGGAGGCCATATCATCATTAAACAGTTCTTACAGATAGAGGGAGGGATAGGAGATTCATTAAGCCACATTGACCACTCTGCCAAATGGGAAGGGATTTGAACCCCAGCATCTGATTGTCCACGTGCCCTTAGGATGGGAAGTTAGCCAGTGAGTCAGTTTTAAAATCGTGGTGGCTTTTAGAAAATAGCCATGCAGGGAGAGACCAGAAAGAAGAGAGGGAGGGACAGAAAGTTGAAGCCTTTTAATAGATCCCCACAAAAGGCAAAGAGTTCTTCCCAACCAGTCCTGACCCCTCCTGACCTCATGACCTTATAACCTAAGGTCAGCTTAACACTTTAGAAATGGTCCTGGCTGGCTCTGTAACCTCTGTCACTCACAACTAACAAATATGTCTTTATAGGGGTCACCTTTTGGCCAGAACCTTGCAGATTCTTTTCTTCCAATTCACATATTACCCCAAAGTCTCTCTGGTTTCTATTAAGAAATTCAAGCTGTTTAATTTGAAACCATTTTCACTAACACTGAATGCTGCAATAATTTTTACTCACACAAAATTCTCTAGAGATTCTAATACGCAGTTTACAAAACTGGGTACATTTCACATGGCTACTCACAGAACAAACATAGTGCACACCCCCATAGGCTTTTATGCTGCTATTTCAAGGAATAAGCTCAGGAAGGCTGAAAACTTACATTTTAGGGGTCCGAATAAGTTCTGTCTTAGGACGAATCATCAAAAGTCTCTTTGGTGTATGAAGATGCTTAAAGAGAAAGACAAGGGGCCTAGATAGGTAAGCAATCATCTTTAGTTATTCTCATCATACTGGCTGAGGTTGAAGACCAAAAACAACTTATTTAGAGGAAGGAGTCTTCCTGTGCACATAGACACTTAGAAAGACTGCAGGTGTTCAGCATGGCTGCCAAGTGTCAGTTTTATTCAAGGTAAGAGAGCAAACAAACAAAAGTATATCTACTCAGCCTTCAAGTTCCTTACATTTACTATAAAGATATCTCATTATTCAAGGTTTTACCATCTTAAGATTCTCTCTAGCTAAATTCAAATAAGGAAGCATCCAAATTCAGCAAGACTCCTTTATAAGTAAGAGTTTACTTCCAAGTTCTGGTCCTCAGACTTTCTTTCCTTCATTAAATTTATTTCAACCAAATTGTGCTAGCTATGGAATTCAGAACTAAATAAAGCACAACCTCTAACCTCAATGAGCTCAAAATGAGGGAAAGGAAAACTGACCGGTACACAAATGAACGCAATGAAGGGCAGTGTGAGTCAGAAGAGGGGCAGAGGAGACACACAGGAGTGTGGCGAGAGGCAGGGAAGTTGATAGAAAAGATTTCATACAAACGATGTGGCTGTGTGGTAGCTTGCCTCCAACACAGGCTCAATTAACCTCACTTTCTGGTATTCACATCCTGCCTGGTCCCTCCCACATTGTATCAGAGCTAGTCTCTGAGCCCTGTGGACTATGATGGAAGCATTGGTGTGTGACTTTGGAGGCTAGATGATAAAAATGGCTGCTTCTGCTTTATTCTCTTAGATCACTCACTCTGGGGGAAGTCAGTAGTCACATCTTGAGGACTTGTAAGCAGCAGAAGAGTTGACTTAGGAAGTGCATCTTCCAAGCCCAGCTGACGTCTTGACTACAACCTCATGAGAGACCCTGAGTTAAGATGCTCCTGATATTTCTAATCCACTGTCATAAGCAGAATAATGACTCCCTCTCTAAGATATCCATGTCATAATCTTCAGAACCTGTGAATATGTTACATTACATAGCAAAGGGGAATCAAGGTAGCAGATAGGATTAAAGTTGTTAATCAGCTCTCCTTAAAATAGGGAGATCATCCTGGATTATCCACATGGGCCCAAGGTAATCATATCTCCTTAAAAGTGGAAGAAGAAGGCAGAACAGGTTGGGGTGAAGCAGTTTGAGAACTCAACTGCCACTGCTGGCTTCAGAGATGGAGAAAGGGACACCAGAGAAAAAATGTGGTTGCCTCTAAAAGCTGCAAAGTGCAAGGAAATTTTCTCCCTAGAGTCTCCAGAAAGGAAGGCAGCCCTGCTGACACGCTGACATTAGCCCAGGGAGACCTGTTTCACAATTTTGAACTAGAACTATAAGATAATAAATCTGGGTTGTTTTAAGCCACTGTGTTTGTGGTAATTTGTTACAGCAGCCACAGAAAAGTAATACATTGACAAACTAAGGATAAAAAATGTTCACTATTATTTTAGGACACTGAATTGGAGGGTAATTGGTCATGCACCAATAGATAACCAATACAGATTTTGGTGCCTAAAAGTGAGCTGTTGCCAAAATAAAATAGAATATGAGAGAAATTTGAAACTAGACAATGGGAAGAAACTAGAAGGACCTTGAGGGTATTAGTGAAAGCCTAAAGGGCTTTGAAAAGACTGTTTGTTAAAGCCTGGTGGCCTTTGAGGAAGCTGCCAGTGAGGTCTTAAAGGAAAGCTAGGAAAATTTTATTGGAAACTGGAGAAATGGTGATCCTTGTTATGCAGTGGCAGGAATGTCAGCAATAATGTTGCCTGTGGTAACAGGAAAGTAGTAAATGTATTTAATGAACTAAGTGACCTAGCTAAGGAGATTTCCAGATAGAGTGTTGAAGGTGCCACTTGGCTTCACCTTGCTACTTCAGATAAAATGTGAGAGGAGAGAGATAAGTTAAAGAAAAAAACTGTTAGAAAGATCTCAGGAATCACTTGGTTTGAAAAGCCCTAGCCTCTCCAGATGACAGATGATGCGGAAATTAAAAAATAGTTTCTGGACTAAGATAAAATCCAAGGCATTTGAAGGAAAACATGGAATATATAAAGATGAAGCTCACTGTAGAATCCTTTATGAAGACCTCATAAAGAGTCAACGTAATGCCTCAGAGAATGTTTCTGTTTAACAACAGGGCTTCTAAGAAGCTTAAGAGTGCTGTCCCTCACCAATAGGATGAGACACTTGGGGGCCTTAGGAGGGGGTGAGTATGCTTTGCACGAAACATGGGGGCCAAAAGGCAGACTGTGGATAGCCAGCTTTCTAGATGATCTCCTAGCGATTCTTGTATTCATGTTCTTGTGTAGTACCCTCTCATATCAGAGTTGATCCATATAACAAATAGAACATGGCAGAAGTAATGGTGCATGAATTCTTTACCTAGGTCATTAAAAACATGGTCATTTTTGTGTTATTGAATCATTCTGCTGTTAAATAGAAAAATAAAACTAATAGGCATGAGGCAATTATTATTTGGCCAAGCAAGGGAGAAAGATTGGATGGCACTAGGAACTGGCTACAACGGGAACAAAGAAAACAAAACTACATTTAACTATACAGGATTTTTTTCCTAAGACTTGAAAATGTCCTAATAATAGTAATAATAATAATGATAGCTAACATTCCTAAAGTGTTTTTTATGTTCTAGGAATTTTGTATACATTCTCTTATTAATCCTTGCAACCCTAAAAGATTAATACTGTTACTATCTCTATTTTACTGAGACAGATCATGCCCAGAAAGGTTAAGGAACTGATTCATGTCACCAAGCAGGTAAGCATATGGCCCCTAAAAACCATTTTTCTTGTGTTGCTTTGACCATAGTTATCAAAACTTTTTCTCTGATCAGACCATGATGTCTTGTTAACTTCATGCTCTCTGAGTTTCCCAGAGTGTTTGTTGGCTTACTTTATGAACAGGGCTATGGCAGAGACTATACGTTTACTAAAACCCATTTCCTTTACTCCTGGGATCCCATTTAGGCTACAGTCCCCAACCCTTGGGTAGTAAGATTTGGCCATGTGGTTGAGTTCTGGCCAATAGAAAAATGAGCTGAAATGATGTACCCTACTTCTGAAACTGGTATATAAATATTTGCTTCAGTTTTCTACTCTCTCTCTCTCTCTCCCAGTCTTTTGACCAGATGAACAGTCCTTAACAGAGCAATCTGAAGCACTGTTGGATGGTGGAGCCACGAGATGAAAAGATTCTGGATGACCGTATGGATCACTAACCATGAATATTTACACTGGATGTAGCATAAGTATAAAATAAACACTTATTGTGTTAAACCTCAGGATTTTACATCAGCTATTGTTATTTATCACAAGTAATTCATAGGCCTACAAAAACAGCATGCAGAAACAAAACTTGGCAAATTCATAAATTGTTCAGCACTTTGCTTATAAAAAACGCCTTCTTATTTAGTCATTATTGCTTCAAATATCTAACAAATTAGAATCAAACTAGACAAATTTTTATAATCTAAGGTGACTATTCTATGCAACATTCACAGCTGGAAAGTATGTATTATAAATACACTCTAAAAATAGATATGTAACATTATCTGGTAGGGCAAGTGGATTTGAAGCTTCTTGGTCATTATAGACATGGAATTGAATACTCGTGCATTGATTTCAATAGTTCACATGGAAGAAAGTTTGCATCAGTTATTTTTCTGTTCTGTTTATAAGCCAAAAATCCTCCTTGTATTTACTAAATACAAAATCTGAGTTGTTTCATGATAGCAAATGCTTGACTGAACATGGAGCTCATTGCACATTATATATGTAAATATATATGGTTTACATTTATTAAGCATTATGTGTCAGGCACTCTGCCAAGCTGTTTATATGTATTATCTCATTTAGTCCCTATAATAACTGTCATATAGATACTAATTATTATCCACATATTACTGGTGGGGACACTGAAGTTTAGGGAATTAAGTGACTTACCCAATATGAAACTATACAATAAAAATAATATTTGAAATCAATTGTCAGATTTGAGATTAGAGAATTCACTCAATAACTACGATGACTATAAAAATAAGCAGAAACTTGGAAAGAGAATTTCATATAGTTTCAAATCAAGTAACATTTACTAGTTAAAACAGACTACTCAAAATTATTAGGGAAAAACTTAAAAATAAATAAATAGACTTTTTTTTTTGCCAGTGTAGTCTAAGATTTGGATTTCTGTTGGACTAAAATAAACCCATTAGGCAAAAGTAATTTAGTGAAAGAGACATGGTTTAACAAATTTTTGAATTTTTGTTTTGTGAACTTTTATATAATAATTTAGAAAGACATGGAAGCTAGCCTTAAACCTAAGATTAAAGTAAGCAATATATTCTTAGACTGAATGAAAACCCAGAAAATATTTATTTGGTGGTGGTATCAGAGATTGAGAAAAAAATTACCACAGAAACTCTCACTATCTTCAGGCATTGAAAGTGAAAGATTTGTTCCTGAATCTTCTCTGAGTAAATTAGTCTCTTACAAACTTATGAAGTGCGACCTGTTTGTCACCTCAGTAAAACATAACATTTTAATTTCTATATCTTCTACAACATGAGTCTATTTCTTCTTTATTCCAATAAACTTCTTTTCATTTACCTAGAACCAAGAAAATGCTAAACTGATAGGAAAAATAATCACACACAGCTATTTCTTTGAAAAATAGAAAAAAATAAAATGTCAAATAAGTTTTTATTCACTGTTTTTATGATGTATCTTAAAATACTACAAAATAGCTGGTAAAATATTATATGAGATCAAGTTTATAAAAACACTTAATAAACTTTTAAAATTATATAAATGGAGGACATTATTGTATTGGAATTTTTTTACTTTTTAGAAGGAAACATTGCTTTTGCAATTTCATATTACAAAAATTTAAGTTGTGATGTTAGGCAAAAAACTGAAAATGGCTATTTAAAATTCATTTTTCTGAAGTCATGATCAGACAACCTTGCAAGCTGATAGAAGTCAGTAATATTGTTATTGTCAGTAATATTGTTGTTGTTATTGAAATTTACAACACAGAAATTCTGAGCCCACTGATTCCTGGAATGATGAGTGGAAAACAAGGCAGATGATGATGAAATTCCAGAACACCTTGGATAAAGAGATAAACCTAAAAACATCCATGGGGGGAAAAAATAAGCCACATTCAAGGAATTAGAAATTGTTGAACTCCTCAATGTAAAATGATGCCAGAAGACAGTGGATGCCTTTAAAATTTTGAAAGAAGATGATTTTTAATTGCAAATTCTATATCCTGCCACAGTTAATCAGCATGAGAGTGGAATAAAAGCATTTTCACATATTCAAGGACTCAAATAATACCTCCCAAGCACCCTTTCTTGTAGATCTACTACAGAACATGCTTTAGCAAAATAAGGGAATAAGCAAAAAAGAAGACATGGTATCCAGAAACATGGATCCATCCATTCGGAAGTCCCCAAACAAGAGCTATGAGCAGGCAGATAGAGTCACCAGCCCAGAATGGAGGAGGGAGATGGAGCCTCTGGTCACCAGGGGTGGGAGGTACACAGAACTGCTCATTTTCATCATGACTTTTTCCTCTATATACATGTGTTACTTTAATAAGATTTAATATTTTAAATTGTCCTGTCTTGTATTGTTCTCTCGACCACTTAAATGCATTCCTACTCAGCCAAGCCCCCAGCACTGTGTACATATATATGCTGCTACAGCATATATCACAGAACCTTATCAGCATTTGTTTACATGTCTGTCTCCACAGTTATGTTGGGAACTTTATGAGGGTCGGGGCTGTGTCATTTCATCTTGATTTTCTCAGCATCCAGCAGACTGCTTGAGTAGATAGTATGTGTTTGACCGATTAAACCAAATACTGATTAAGATAGCTAACTGAAAGAAATTCCTCAAAAAGAATATTTTATATCGACATATTAGAATTTTAAATCAGAATTTTAAATATTCAAGAATATTCTCTTGACATTAATATTAAACTATCACTAGATGAAATAATCATGTTTGTAAAATGTATTAATTCATTTATTGAATAGGTATTTGGTGTCCACTTTATGCCAGAAAATCTTCAGCTTGCTGTAAACCAGGTAAAGTTTTCCAGTGGGAGAGAGGAAAAATAGATCACAAATAAATACATGCAATTGTACTGTGCTGGGTCAGGGAACAGAGAATGACAATGGGGAAGAATGAGGTGCTCTCATAGATGGGATGGCCAGGAAAGGCCTCACTCAACTCCCTTTCTCCCTGTTCTTCCTTTGCTTCCCTTGGCCCTATTAGAAAAGGAGGCTGCCTTAGAAAACACACAGTGATGTTTTAGCCAGGATCCCCTTGAGCTAAGTAAGATTTCTGAAGTAGAGATAGAACAACCTCTATGGGATTCAGAATAGGATTCCTTGCACTCTCAGGCTGTGAAGGAGCTGCTGTAAAGTCTTTGAAGGAAGTAACGCTTCTTCACTAGTGCAAGAGCTTTGAACTGAAAGCCAGTACCCAGGGGAACCATCCTCATTAGCTGCTGCCTTTCAGTGATAACTGGGATTGACTTTGACTGGAATAAGTGAAACTGTGATTGCTTAGCAGATATCAAGCAAGGAAACTTTAAGTACCAAACTTTAAAGTTAAAATCTGTTCTCATTCTTAAAACACACATAATTAATGAGGATTAATTTTTGTCAACACCTTTTAATAAGTCATACCTACCACTCCAAAATATATAGTCATACATTTTTATTTTGAAATATAAAAACATCAAACTGTTCACTGTGTGTTCACAGTTATGTTATCACTAAAAATGTTACATAAGAAAGTTGCTCTGTTATAAAAAGAATATTATTAGACAGTATTTTTTAAAATAAATATCAGGCAACTACTAATCATCAAGTCATCAGTCTTAGTTATTTCAATGAAAACTTTGGATTCACAGAATATAAATTTTCTGAAAAATGCTAACCAGAACAATGAAATTATAATCTATCCGTATGATTATACATGTCCCTACAGTTATTTACCTTTTCTTCTCTAATTCTTATAGCCAAGTGAGTTAGAAAACACATAGCAGTATTCAAAAAAAAGCTCTAGGAATGTTATACAAACTTTAAAATATTAAAACTAACCTATCAACCCTGACCATGTCCACATGGTATTTATCCCTTGTCAATGATAGCCATACAATCTACAAACAAGAGAAATACATATGCATTTTGTTAGCTGGAAGCATGTGTACTTAGTGTCAAGAACCTACAGGTTTATGAGCTCCTAGATATAGATGGTGAACAGTGTGGATATAGCCACCCAGCAGAGAGTAAACAGCAACTAAACACTGCTAGTGCTATTTACTGTAGATAGGAGCAGTGACAAGTGTACAGTGACAAACTTGAAATTTCTCATTGATATAAAATGCATTTTCAATGAGACATTAAATACTTACTAATTTATACTATTCTTTGGGGAGTTGATCAAGAAAATCATTGGTTCACTATTTCCTGAGTTAGGTTCATAAAACCTAACTCAGGAAATAGTGGGTTAGCAGTCACCACTATATCTCTATGTCGTCATCAACATTTCCCATGTTAGGGAGTGGAGCCTGGGGCTTGAAGCCTGGGGCTTGAAACAGTGGCCAGGTGATTTGGAGGTTGGCAGATACAATTCAGAGGCATCTAATTGTGATCTACATTCCTTTCCCTACTTTCACATCAGTCACACCACACACATACTAACCATAGATTATACATAGACTGTCAGCACCACTCTGTTAATCAGGAAACAAAGTGAAAAGCAGTTTCTCCCTCCCTTCGAAAATTTGGGGGACCCGCTGGTCCATTTTTGCAAAGCACTTTGCTAGGTGCTATGTAAAGGTGTTGAGGCATGGTGCACTATTTGAAGACAGTCATAAAAGATTTATGAATGTACTAAATAAAAGCTTAGCATAGGTATGTCTAGAAAGAGAGTGCTGAAGTCTCTTTAGACCCCTGGAGTGCCTCTAATGAAGCATGGAGGTGTTGGGGACAGTATGTTAGTACACAGCATTCCCTCTCCACACCATCATTTTCTCTTTTTCTCATCCACCAAACAGAGCATGAGTAAGAGCACGTACCTCTTCAGTGGCCAGGAAGTCTGCAGCAGAATGGGTCGGAAGATGGGATAATGGGTTGTTATTTCTTGAATGTATTTGCAGTAGAATTCCTGAAATAAAAGTTCAGTTGACATTAAATCCTGTCTACTATAGACTTTTGAACATGATCAAAGACTAATATGAATCTAATGACAAAGCCACTCTTGGTGTGGTTAAGGAAACCAACACACACGAAGCTAAACAGCATAGATCAAAAAAGCCCAGATTTGAATTCTGCCTTATCATTTACTGGTTGTATGACCCTAAGAAAGTTTCTTAACCTCTCGAAGCCTGTGTCCTCCTCTGTAGAATGGATTAGCTATCTGTATTGCCTATATTATTATTTTGTCTTCCAAACATTTTACCCTCTTGGTTATCATCTGCCTGCATTCTAGACTTGCCTTTTAAAATGTGGAATTCAGATATGAATATAATATGCTAGACCTAGTGTGACCAAAGTGGCATATAGTGAGACTAAACTTCCTCGTTCTGCACAACACACATCTGTAAACACAGCACAGGTTTGCATTAGCATGATTGCAACTACCCACATTGTCGTCTCAGATGTGATCAGTATCTGCAGGTCTTTTTCTCAAAAACTGTAGATAATTCAGGTTTCCCCCTGCCCAACTGTGACTCCTGTCCATCAAATGCAATTAAATTAACAACAACAAAAATAAGAGTTTATGTTTATCTCAGTTAATTTCCATACTATTTGATAAACAAAGGAGATGTTTCTCACCCATCACACAGCCCAGCTGTACCAGTTGTCTGTGGTTTGCTGGTCCATACAAAGCAGAAAAAAGGGGGCAGCTGCAAGTAGATTGCGTTAAGAGAATGGGTAGTGTGCCAGCAAGATCCAGTGAGTAGTTTTCAGAACATAAGAAATATAGAAATGACTCTTGGCTAATAAAAATTGTCATGTTAGAATTTGTCAGTAGTTCCATATGTTCTCCTCTCCACTTTCTCTTCTGTGTTTCACAAGACACTCAGAGTTCTAAGAAATTCTAAGAGTCTAAGAATTCTGAGTCAAGTAGACTTAGAGAGTTATGCTTTTGTCATGTATCTGCTGTGTGAATAAGATTAAACTCTTCAACTCCCAGACCCTCAACTCATCTGTAAAAAGAGGATAGTAATGCCTAGCCTATCTGGTTGTGAGAACTGAGTGAAATAAAATTGCTGAAACACCTGGCACAGGGCACATAGCAAAGAGTACAGCACAGGCAACCTATCCAAAGGGCGACCTTGGGGAAACCATGGCCCCAAGGAGGAGGTAAAGCTCCTTAGCATGGCATGAGGCCTATGTTGACATGGCCCTGCCCCCTTTCCCTCTACTCATCAATATGGCCTGTACTCCAGCTATACTGACCTACCTGCAATTTCTTGAATATACCTTGATCTTCCATACTGCAAAGCTGTATTTATACTGTTCTCTTTGGAAGGCTAACCCCAATCAAGTCCAAATAGAAAACTTCTATTTCCCTCCCAAGATTCACCACAGATATCAGCTCCACTGTGAATGAAGCACATGCTGGAAGACAGTTCTTTATGATTCTCTTACATTTTTGCATACCTTGCATGGGAGGCACCGGCTGCATTCTGTTCTGGACTATCTCTTCAAGGGTGTTTGTATAGTAAATAGCCATGGGAGATATAGTGCCTCCCTCTGGAGCAAAGGGTAGGCATGCTAACTGCCCATCATAAAAGATTGGGGTTCCTTAAGCTTAGAGTTTCTCTCCTGTAACACAACCCACTGTATGTACAGTTGACATCTGGCCCTCTTTGTGCTGTCCTGAGGGATTTGAGGCTTAGAGAACTGATGAAAAATTGCTGGTATTCTGGCTACTGCTATTGCCATGAATAATAAACTGTCCTTCATCTCTGTCACAGGAGTTTCATGTCCTCTACCAGCATCTATAAAATGGTGGCAGGTTGACCTGTTAGCCTGTAAACATGGTAAAATCTTAGATCTTTCATACTTGGTAACATGCTCCCTTCCCATTTTATCCCACTATAGGTGTATAAATTGATCCTTAAGCTCTGTTTTCAAATTATCCTGCACATTGCAGACCTTATTGCAATATTCAGTATCTACATAATTTTCTTATAACTGTATCTGCAATATCTGTCAGTGCCTGGAACACACTGGATGCTCAGTAGTTTGTTGAATGAATAAATGTGCCAGTGCTCAGCAGTTCCCATAAGACTCTTCCCATTGCTGGCATATATCCAAAGAGACACCCATTGCTTGGCCTCAGTTTGAAATGTCCTGTGCTCAAGGTTCATCCATGTTGCAGCATATGACGGGACTTCTTTTTTTTTGGAGGGCTGAATAATATTCCATCATATATGTGTGTACACACACACACACACACACACAAACACATACACACACACAATCACATTTTCTTACCCATTCAGATGTTGATGGAAACTTAGGTTGCTTCCACATCTTGGCTATTGTGAATAGTGTTGCAATCAATGTGGATGCGAAAATATCTCTTCAAGATCTGATTTTCAATTCTTCTGGCTATATAACCAGAAGTGTGATTACTGGATCATATTATAGTTCTATTTTTAATTTTTTGAGGGCCTTCGATATGGTTTTCAATAGCAGCTGCACCATTTTACAATCTCATGAAGAGTTATCACCCACTTCAGACTGTTTCTGACGGCAAATTTTAAGCTCATCAGTGAGTGATTTCTGAAATCATGTGAAGATCATGTGATCCTTATTCAGGGCCTGGCCATCTAACCAGCATAGTAGGATCTCAATAATTTTTTTTAATGAAAAATTAAACAACTCAACATTTGCTGTGTTTTATCATTCTCTACAATTCATAAACATACCAACGGTCCTAAGATTCTATCGAACCAGATCTTGAAGCCAGAAGATTTGATCACTTGGTACAGCTCCATAACTGACAGGTAAAGTGATGTGATTTTTTTTCCTTCCAAAGTCAGGCCAGAGACTTGAATTTATTTAAAGAACACTTGTTCCTTTCTTTAAAAATCTACCCTCAGATTTCAGTGCTAGAGGCTCAGTTTTTTTCAGGCTGAAAATAATTATCCTTGTTTAGAATATGAAAGCAAAACAGGGTTTTGATAGTTGTTTATCTCAATGAGATTTATTCTTCAAGGAGGTAGCTTTGGGAGGTTAAACACCTAGGCACTTCTACCTTTCAGGACCAGCTTAGGAATTATCAAAGAAGTCATTAGTGTTGCCACCATCATAACCACCAAATTGATCAGACTTGACTCTTAAAAACTCAAATATTTCAAAATTAAGCCCATTCTAAAAGAACAAAGATTTGTCACTATTGGGAATATTTACTTACTAAATAATGGCAACTATTTATAAAGCTATGCACTAGGTACTTTCCATGTTTTATATCACAGCAGCAATTGATATTATACTAACTTCCATTAAATAGATGACTTTTGAGAGTATAAATAATTTGTCTATGTAACACTGAAATTGGTCTGTCATACACCAAAACCCATGCTCTTAACCACTGCAGTGGTTACCTTACTATATGCAAGGTATTGTGCTGAAAGCTGTGAGGCAACACACTGTGAAGTAGCTTACACAGCCTAGTACATCACATCAGACAAGTATTACACATACAAGAAAGTGTAATCATCTCAGAAGACATGCACTGTGTTATTTAAAGAAGTAGGTTATTACTTCTGAAGCCAACAGGAATAGGTATTTAAAAAAAAAGAAAAGGAAAGAAAAAAAGAAAAAAGGCATTTAAATTAAGAACAGAAAGGATCGCATAGTACAAAAAGGTAACACAAATCAGAAGATATGGATTGTTTCCCAGTTACCACTGACTAATTAGTGACCTTGAGTGTACTGCAAATTATATATGGTATAATTATATTATCAGAGTAAGTTTATTGCTGCCCCAAATGGGACAGAATATAGCAAGAAAGTTTGATAGGGTTGTTTAATTCCATGACATTACATATGTATGACATATATTACATATATTATTTTATATTAGATGCAATGTCATGTTCTTCCTCGCTGCAATTCAAGGTCCAAAGCCATCTTACAAGAATCAAAGTCTCCTGTGATTAATTGAAATGTTAAAGAAAAGGCAAAGTGGCAGTGAAAAAAGTCCTTCCCTTGCTTTTTCGCTTCTCTTCGCCCCCGCCCCCACCCCCGCTCCCGCTTTAATTCTATTTATTCAAGAAAAGAAAGGGAGCAATAACAGCATCTTATTAGCAATTCTTACCCAGGAAATATTAGCTCTTAGAGTCAATTGAAAAGAAGCTGAGAGAAGGGGGAGTCAAGAGGTAGAAGAATGTCATACGACAAAAAAAAAAAATCTAGTTTAGGGGCACATAGGAATATTATTTTCTGTAAATGTGATTTATTGGATATTTAAAACATCCTTGTAAACGTTTTCATTTTATCACTTCTAAATATCTTCTCTCTCCACAAACCTTTATTCTGATGCTCTGAAATAGTTCAAATTAATGTAAGTTTTAAGGTTTTGGAGGTAATGTAGCCAAAGGTTTCTTCACTGTCTTACACGAAGTTAGATTTAAATTGTTAAGTAGGCTTTTAGGGAGGGTAACGCTGCCCTCCCTGCAGATGTTCTAAAATTGTTGATTCCCCCATCCCCTTTCTTTCCATAAGTTTTTTTGAAACATGCTAAAGACAATGTGTTGATGTCTTAGTGACGAAAGCTAGAGTTCTGTCAGCACTTTTCATTAAGGTTAGATTTTAGCCTATGCCCTCACCATGAGCCATAGATTTAGTTTGGGATTAGCAAATGCTAATCCACACGTAAAGCTCTCTATGATCCACACGTCTTTAGCCATCTGATTACATTATTAAATGTACCTTTTAACTCCTCTTGTTATCCTTAATTTTAAGCGACGTGAACAAATTCACATTTGTGTCTTTCCTAGTCACTTCATCTTCTAACCAGGTAGTCTATCAAAGCCCAGTCCCCCAGAGCAAGCTCAGATTATCTAGAAATCTCCTAATGTCCCCCTCAACTCTTAAGACAGGGCCTTTTGTGTGCAAAGTTCTCGTGGAACTTCACTAACTTGAGAAGAGATGATAAACCGTCTCCCCAAAAGGTAATCGTTCATTTCAAGGCACTCTTCGGAGATGTTTTTAAGCCAGTGCTGCATCTGATGCGAGCAGGGAGGATAAGAACTGTCCCCAAATGTGGGGCTGATCACTCCAGTCCCGCTGATGAATCTCTGAAGTGGGAAACTGTGTTCCCTCCACAGGGCCTCAGCGTGTGAGGGAAGGAGGGGGAGGGGCCATCAGGGGAGAAGTCTCCGGCCTTTCCACGTCTCTCAACACCATCCCTCCCCACCCCGCCTCCTCCCTGCCCGAATCCTAAACAAGCCGGCGGGAGAGGGGCCCCGGGGGCAGGCTGGGCCGGGAGGCTCGGCCTTTGTGGCTCCGTCCTCGACGGTGGCGGGGAGGCGGAGGGGGCGGGGACGCGGGCCAGAGACCCTCAGCCGGGGCTTGACCCCCAGGTGCATTGTCCGGCGGGGGCCCGTCCTCCGCCGCCCCGGGGGCCGCGACCCGGCGGCCAGCGGGCCCCCTCCCGGCGTCTCCCTCCGCCGGCCGCGCCGACCTCGCGGTCCCCAGACCAGGGGCCAGATGTAGAAAGTAGTCCCCCAGGCCCGCAGCAGCGGTGCTGTCCACTGCGCCGCCCCCGCCTCCTCCAGCCCCCGCCTCACTCCGCCCCCAGGCCGGACTCTCGGGGTCCCCCGCCTCCTCGGAGCGGGTGTCCGTGCGCCGGCCGCGCGGCAGCCTCAGAGTCCAGGGCCGGCCGCCCCGCGCCACGCCGCGCCGCGCCGCGCCGGTGCCCGAGCGGGAAGCCCAGGCGGTGCGTGTCCAGCCGCGGCGCTGGGGGCTGCGGAGGCGGCTGGCGGCAGGCGGACGGTGGCCGCTGGGCGGCCGGAGAGCATGCCCGCGCAGCCCCGCTGAATGGCGCCTTCTCTGCGACCCCTCGCCCGGCCGCGGCCGCCAGGGATGCTGCTGCTGCTGCTCCGCGCGCTCCTGCTGCTGCTGCTGCTGCTGCTGCTCCTCGGCTCCGTTCCAGGTGGGCGCGCTTCTCTCGCGTTTGCGGGGCGTGAGCGGCGCGAGTGGGCTCGGGGGAGAGGAAGCGCAGGGGGTGCGTGCTGTGTGTGTGTGTGTGTGTGTGTGTGTGTGTGTGTAGGGGGGGCTGGGGTCCTCCTCGGTGGCGCTGACCACCGGTCACTGTCTCCTCCCTGCAACCAGTCCGGAGCGGCTGCGGGAGGCGCGACTGGCCCGCCCGCGCTGCAGGAGCGCGGGCAGGACGGTGGGCGCCTGTCCCAGAGTCTGCCTCTCTCCGCTGCGCTGCCCCGGCCGCAGGCTGCAGGGCCCCGGCGCCCGCTGTCCACTCTCGCCCCTTCCTTCCCCGCCGCGCCATTGTCCGCCCTCCGGCCGCGTTCTGGCCTCTGTGGCCAGCTCCGGCTCCACGCTGCCCGCCCGCCGGGGCCGCTGCGGCCGCACGTGGCTTTATTTATATTGTTTCCTTAGTGGCAGCCTCACCACGCAGGGGGCGCGGCGGTTCTGCGCGGCTTCCCGGGTTTGCTGTTGGGGTTCCCCCACGTTTGAGGGCGGGGGAGAGAGGAGGTGAACTCAGCGCCCAGGTCGGCACCCCTGGTCCCCGCCCCCCAAACTTTCCCGGAGCAAGGAGAAGACGGGAGGGGTGGAATTGGAAAGAGAGGAGGATTGGAAGTTGCGTGGCCGATTTGTGCCGGGAAGGGAGGGGGAAAGGTACCGAACCTGAGAAGGAAGGCATCTAAATAGGATTTATTTCTCGCAACCAGGTATTTTGAGGCAGGGCCTGAGGTGTGTACGAATCTGAAGATTCCTCCCAACTCCAGGTTAGCCTTTCGCAAACTTGGATGAACTAATTTTGCTTTTCATCCGTGTTGGTTTATCCCTCAAAGAGATAAAAAGTGTGAAGAGGATGTGGTGGTTGGTGGGGGAGAGGGTGTTCAGGTGAATGGGTTTATTTATTTACAGGTTACAAACCCTGGATGTTCTTTTTTTCTGGAGGAGTTAGTTTCTCTTAGCATGAAAAAAGGATCAAAGTCAGATGTGACTCGGAAACACAATGGGCGCCTTCCGGAGTTGTCCTCCCAGTGCGAGGCTGTTAGGGTCGCTCGCGTCGCCCTGGCCATACATTAGAAGTCGTCAGCCCGGGCGTGGGAGCGGGACTAGTGTGTGAGGTTACGGAGGACCTGCCTTGATGAGAGACAGAGACCAGTCCCGGGGATTTGTAATCATGCATTCACAACAGTCAGAAGAAAGATGAAATGTTTTCCTCCAAATCCCTAACACTCCACTGGGCCCCAATCAATATGCAAGACTTTAGCTGGCCTTTGCGCTAAATGCAAGAGGTGACACAGGGTATTAGGTGGTCAACGGATGCTTTATCCTGGCGGAGACCGGGGGCGATGTGTATGCTTAGGATAAAGCCCTTCCTCAGCTCTGATAAAAACGTGTGCTGGTTGATTAAGCAATCTCCTATCCCTATTAGACAGTAAGGACCAATTAGTCACGCATTTTTTCCAACAGTTGGCAGCTCTAAAAAAAATGAAATAAAAGTTTCCTAATCCGATCACCCACTGAGTACAAGCAGCAAGAGTTACCAACTTTTCAAAGTCAACTCTTTGTCCTTTAAATACCTACCTGACTCTGCAGAAATTAAGTAAATGGGTCTCTTTCAAGGAGAGGAGACAGTCCTTGCTATAAATGGGCAGATATAAAAATGCAAACTTGTAATTTGTCACAAAAGATAAACGCGCTTCCCAAAGGAGTAGATGCCAGGGGTTCCAAAAACACTTCAAGGGACAAGGAAATAAACTTGCTTGTTCACAGAGTTCGAATTTTGCTAATGATTTCTTGTAAAATTAGACTTTTACGACTTACTCTGTTCAAGATCTTTTTTGACAAGCTTGTAAAAGTAGCAAACAGCTTGTACTCATGAGTTCTCCTGATGATTTTGAAACTAGCAAGAAACTTGAGAACAGAATTCTTACAAGGCATAGAAATTATTGACATCTTCCCCATGCTTTTACTGTAGATGTTGTACAAAGGTGATTTCTCTGGTTTATTGGAGGAGAAGGGTTCGCCAAAACTTAAATTGGTCTATTAAGATGTTTGTGAATTAACTAATGTGATTTGTTAAACTTATTTTATTACACCCTGAATATGTTTTACAATTATGTGTTAAGAAATGCATTTATACCTATAATTCTGGATATGCTTTTTCTCCTTTTTCCTTATAGGAGTGTGTTGTTTTAGTGAACTGTTTTTTATCAAAGAACCACAGGATGTAACTGTCACAAGAAAGGAGCCAGTTGTGTTAGATTGCCAGGCTCATGGAGAAGTTCCCATTAAGGTTACATGGTTGAAAAATGGAGCAAAAGTGTCTGAAAATAAACGGATCCAGGTTCTGTCTAACGGCTCTTTATACATCAGTGAGATGGAAGGCAAGCGAGAACAGTCGGATGAAGGATTTTATCAGTGTTTGGCAATGAACAAATATGGAGCCATTCTTAGTCAAAAAGCTCATCTTACCTTATCAAGTAAGTGTTTATTATTTAAGTTCTTGATTACTGGACATTTTTCGTTGCTACATTCTGATGACTTCTTGCTTCATTTATTACTATCCCTAAGAAATTACACAAACATTAAGATTTTTTCTGTAGATACTATATGCTAAGGCATGCAGAAAAATCCGAGAAAAATAAATTGAATGAGTGATTGAGGAAAAAAGTGAAATTAGGTTTAGAACACCAAAACCCGTAGAGTTGGCTTTATATAAATTTAATTGTTTTACACTTGAAAAGAGTTGGGTGTGAAAGTTTGGCCAACACACCAACAGTTGTTCTAAAATCTCATCTCTTGTAAATTAGTAATTAAAAATTTAAAACCACAGTGTATCTTTCTGCTTTGTAGATGGCCCTTGAGTGCTAAATCTTTCTTATAGCCCAACCTTCCATTTCTCTGACTCCTTTAAGATCACCCATGTTGCTTTTAATTGTAAGAGGGCATTGGTCAGTAACTCTCAAGCCTTTGAAGTGTTCCTAGTCTTTTCCTGCTGGGAGAGAAAGAGATTAAGGCTATTTCCATATTATGTCTAATGGACTTAAACCAGATCTGCCCACTTTTTTTCCAGTTGTCCTAAAGTTTGCTGTATAATGATTTCCTTTTTATTAACAACACGATCCGATCAACCATTTGTCCACGTGATCCATTGCTTGGTGGTAGACCTGATGGCTGTTGAGTGTAAAGAGGGAGCCTAGGGGAGATAGGGAACTCTTTGTCCCCCACCTCTTGAGGTGCTCAAACTTACAGTGTGGCACTCAACATAGACCATTTAAATTTTTAAAACAAAACACAAAACTGTATCTTAGAAATAGTTTCACAAGCATCCTAGCTACATGTTTTTGTTGATCCACAAAAGATAGTTTTTGTACTACATCTACAAATGGATCATTTACAAGATGAACAATAGGAAGAGGGAGCTCTTGAGATAAAGGTGAATCTTTAGGAAATAGTTTCTTTAAAGTCTACACAGTTGAAATTCAGGAAGCTATTGGCAGGAGTTTCCTAGATGACTTTATTGTAATAGTCCATGGCCATATTATGTCATCCTCATATTAGCAATTTATTTTATGTTTACAGTAATGATTAATTATAGAAAGTAAATTATAAGCAAAGATTTTTTTATATTGAAAAATGTCAGAAAAATAGGCAAGTTTCCAATTCTAACTCTCTTCCCCCCAACCCCGACAAGAATAGCATAAACCTGAGAGAATTTCTGGTAAACTTTTTTTTTTCCTGCTGTAGTCATTGGCCAATAATCATTTTTATTTTATTGAGTAGTGGTTTTTCTGTGCACTATTGCTTTTTATACCTCTGTTCTGTTTACTTAATTTTTGTCTAATGTAGAATTGTTTTGTTGAGTTGTAATTTTTTCACTTCTTTGGGTTTGAGGAATCTTGGGTTTTTATACCCAGGAACTGTAATTGGTATTACCTTGCTGGAGAGGATGGGGGCAAGATGGAAAGGTGGAGGGGATGGTGGGCCTTGAAAAGATGAAGCATTTGTCATGACCACACGTTATTTCCAGGACCTCCTTGGAAGCCTGACAGAATTCTAGGGCATCTAGAACTACTTTGAAAGCACACACAACTTTGAGATTTAATAAATATTCTGAACAGTGTAACAAATGTTAGTAACAGTGAAATACATGTTAGTACTGTCTTTGCATTTTTGTATCTTTATAAAAATTAACAGTAAATATTTAATTAGATGTGAATCATTTTGAAGATACTTATAATGAAGTAGTTTTCATATTTTAAGTATAAAAAACTTTCCAGTGAAACTATGTAGAACATTGCTTTGTCATTAAATATTCACTGTCGTCATAGAGACCACACTTTTCATATGTACACATTTATATTTTAAGCTCTGAGGAGGTATTTTGCTAAGCAATTGCATTCAGTACTGTAGATTAAAATAAATGCATAGTGGGTTTAGGTTTTTCTTTAGAAGTATGAGATTTCTCAGAGAGTCTGAATGCACAAAGTTAGTTCTGATATCTAAGAAACAGTGTCCAATGATACAGGCTCAAATGGCTTTATCCTGTGTTCAGGGTAAAGATGTAATACATATTAAACAGGAAGATGAATAGGCATTAAGTGGACATTCTGAGTTTTTTTTTTCTCTCTCTCTCTTAAGCTGGTTTTCTTCTAGTTATTGATAGCAGCAGGGTGCAAGTATGTTCTTTTTATTTTCTGGTCAAAGATGTTGTCAGCAAGCATATCTTTTGGTTCAGAAGTGTAATAATACAGCACCTGGAAATCTAAAACTTTAATCTGTGCAAGTTTTAGATTTTTAACACACAGGCGATCAAGTCTTGGTTTCTAAACTTAGGAACTGGAAGCTGAAAGTTGCACTCTAGGCAAGAATTCCATTATTCATGTGTAAATTAGGAATTCACAAGGTTAAAAGGTTAGAAACTGGCCAGGATGAGGTTTACCCTTGTGATAAAGAGCAGATGACCCTCATTCATTGGCCAAAGCTTTCATGTAGCTCTTCTGCAAAGTTAGTTATTGCCGTGAATTGTTCTTGAGGAATGCAGAAATTCAAATGTGAACAGGCCTTTCCTTAAGTGTCACCATGGAGCCTTATCTCCCAAGCACATCAGAGCCTGCTTAGGGAACAAGGTTCCTCCCCAAAGGCCTGGAGGCTTTGCTTTCCTGTTGTTCATCCAAGCACAAAAGAATTTGTCTAATTTAGTTTTTCTAAGGCATCCTATTTTTAAAGGAAAGTATAGGGTTAAAGTAATATTTAGTTTTTTTTTAGAAAAGTTAATCTTTTTTATTGATAGCCATTTTAGCTGTTTTACATTTTCATGTAATTGGAATAGAAAGGGGAGTGATATGGGAGGCCCTTTTTCTAGTTGTATACAATAGTAAGAATAGCAGATTAAACTGTTTCCTATAAATTTCAGTATTTTAAACTTTTGGCAAATCAAATTTTCACTTTATGGACGCTAAGTCTTCACTATGTAAATAACTGTTTTAGGAGTAAGAAATAATCTATGGACATCTTGACATTTCTTGCATTCTTAATGTTGAAATAAGTAAGATAAATTTCATAGGAAAGCATTAGTGTGGTAAAAAACGGTCTCATATTTCAACAAGTTTAAATTAAGATAAGAGACATTTGAGAGAAGTAAAGGAGGAGGGGGGTTATGTTCTCTGATGTGTAAAGAACTGGCTATAAGCTAGTGATTGAACAGGAAGCTAGTTGTTTATTTCCTTTCCTTAAAAGGTAGAAATTGAAGTCATAGGATAGAGGGAAAGAGAACATAAAAGCTGGTTTATATTTCTTAAGTTTTTCAGGACTGTTCATTTGGGTGAAAAATACTTTTTTTAAGTGAGCATTTGTAGCTGGAAGGCCATAGGAATTATTGTAACTTTATGATGGAATTTTTTTCTCACCAAAATTTTGAGGTTAGTTTTGGCATCCATAAAGTTGTTGGGGGCAGGGGTTGTCCATTTCTATAACTTTACATAGCAGTAGTAGTTTCCTTTAAAAGGATATTGATTTTTCCCCCATTGGATAAAATTTTTATTACTTCAGTTTAAATTGAGATTAAACTTGAAGGTTTTTTTTTATGTGCATATATGAGCTTAATAAAAGACTGTCTTGTGTGTGTGGTTTCTATCTTAAAGAGTAATACATAAATTATAGCCTAAAGTTGATCTTAAAATGAGTAGTTAAATATATTGAAAACATTTAAAGAGTCATGTTAAGAAGGAGAGTAGGTAGTATATTGAAAAGAGAAAGATAAGAACTATGAGATTTTGTGTTTTACTAATGATCCTGGAACCAAGATCTTGCTACATTGTACTTTTTGTTGAGATTTGTACATGCTGTAAAGGATAGCATCTTTTACCTTTGTGCACTTTCACTTCAAATCAAGCTGCTAAATTACCTGCCCTAATTCAGGAATGCTAACACAAAAAGTAAAAGTCATTTTATTTTGGAAAAATAAGACAGAACTGAGATATTTAGATCAATCTGCCTGTAGGTAAGGTTCAGATGATGCATCTTGAGAGCCAAGAAAAATCATCTTTAAAGAGCTGTTTAACTTAAAAATTGAAAAAATTGACTACCTTAAAATTGCCTGAGCTAACTCAAGGAAGTAAAAGCTCATATAGTTCTGCAGTCTTATTTACAATAACATTTGAAGATTCTTAGAGTCTGTCTACTTAAAAGGTTTATCAGGTACATAATAATCACTGGGTGATGGGACCAGTTTTTCTCACTTTGCCCTAATTAGGATCATTTCTCCTTTTCAGAAATGTGTACTATTATCTCACTGTTTTTACAAAGTTGTATTTTTATTTTTTTTAAAAAAAATAAGGATCCACTGAGGGGTAGAATTAGAATTTGCTTCAAGATGATATATATAATCTTGTGTGTGTGTGTGTGTGTGTGTGTGTGTGTGTGTGTATGTGTATGTGTGTGTGTGTGTGTGTTTATTTTGCTTCTGCCCAGCTTCTTAATGGAATTTTGAAAGGGCATTTGGTATGTCTCTGTTCATTAACTATCTCTGATTATTCTAGAGAAAGAGTCTCACTCATAGCACTTGTTTGCCCAGGGATTTGTTGCTGTTGCTCCTGAATTTAACAGCTGGGCCTATTGATGAAGTCCAGAGCAATTTAAAAGAATAGCAAAAAACAAATTTTTTAAGCAGGGTTTTAGGTTGAAAGAGGATTTCAATTAATAAATAAATGCATGTGAGGTTACTTTTTTGAAAACTCTAATATTCTTGACTACAATTTTGAGAGATGATATTTATCTGTTATAGGCAGGGTCACTCAGGAACGATTACTTTCATTTTTTAAATTGGCAATTACTATTTACATAATAAATAATCAATAATGTTGAGTCAGGCATTTTGTTGAGGATCATATTTGAATTTTAAAAACAACTATAATTCTTGAGTTTTATGAGAAATCCTAAAGATTGTACCCCAAATTAAGTTTGCATTGTCAGTCAGCACTGTTTTAAAACTTTTGATAGTTTACAGTGTTCAGACTTTTTATTGAAGCATTTTTTAAAACCCATCATTTAAATCTTGGTAAGTAAGAGAAGATACAGTTGTAATCACTGAAGCAATATTGACAGTTGCTCTAACATGGTAACCTGCCCAGAGCAAGCTCACAGTCAACAGTTGACAATGATGATGTGCAAAAAAAAGGTAAAAATGTACAAAATTACCTTCAGCGGCTGTAATTCTGAAGCTAAGTGAAACGCTGTAGAGATATGTATTGCAGAGGATAAAGGCGTCATCCTCACAAAGGTCTCTGACACTAATCTGACAAATACTTTCCTGACTTTTACATTCCTTGTTTTTTTTTTTTTTTTTTAACCTCTGGTTCTCAGAAACTGCTTTTGATGAGCTTTAAAAGTCAAATTCTTATAGACTGAGCAGAAGGCATGAATTAAAATGTTTGTTTTTTCAATTTCTGGAGGGTTTGCCCTTTCCTTGTGTTTATATATCTGTATTTATTTTATAAGCAGCATTTATAGTGGCTAGATTAATGCAGTGACTGTTGGAGAATGCAATCTTTGTTCAGGGTTCTACTTTCAAACTTGTATCTTCACTAGATTTAGTTCTTTGGTTTGATAGAAAGGAAATTTTCTTTTAAAAATTTAATTTGTGAAACTTCAATAAATCCTGTTTAGAACAGTGTGACAGTTATTATTTTTTAATGATGCTTTATACACACTTTATCTAAAGAAAATTGTATTTTTTTGGAATAATCCTCCAAAATGGCCTTTTTATTGTTTTGTAGTCTTTTCTAGTACTACTCAGAATGGTTCTTCCATTCCACCATTTATCAAAAATAATAATAGTAATTGATGATGATGATGATAATGATGATGATGATGATGATGAAGGAAAAAGAAAGAAAAAGATATGTCTTGTGCATTACATTTTTCAGGGTTTTTCAACTTAGGTGCAATTGACGTTTGGAGATGGATGATTCTTTGTTTTGGAGGCTGTCTTGTGCAGTGTAGGATGTGTGGCAGGCAGCCTCTGCATACCAGATGCCAACAGTACCTCCACCCAGTTGTGACAACCAAAAAAAAAAAACATGTTTTGGAAGCAAAATCACCCCTGATTGAGAAGCACTCATGTTTCTGAAAGTAGTAGAAAATTTCTTTCCAAGTCATCTGGGGCCATTAGTTATTTTAACTGTTTCTGTCTTATGCTTGATATTTACCTTAACTTTCCATTCTTAATAATGCTAAATGTATTGATTAGAAAGCTATTTATTATTTTAAGGTATTTTCAAGGAAGCTGGATTTAAAAAAATGTGTTTGGGTCATTGTCTTTCACGCATATAGGGTAAATTAAAAACTATTAAGAGTTCACTGTCGTGTAGGTCCATTCATTTTAATTTCAATATTTTAGATCTTTTGCAGAGATGGGGGTGGGGAGGGGATATCTAGTCAAAGAATAAATGCAAATTACGTTTAACCCTGTTTCTGCAGTCTTTTATTTTCTCTGTGTGATAGACACCGTAGTTGAAAAGATGTGAGAAATCTCCATCTGTGGTAAACGTTAAAGAACATCTTTTATAATGCTCTGCATGGAGAGAAATAAGGCTGTATTATGACATTAGAGCCCAGAGAATAAAATTTGCTGTGTAGTAGGCGGTTCATAGGGTGAATGGTTAACAGAAATCTTTTCAGCTAATTCAGTGGTACTATACACTTACTTTGGGCAGAAGAAATTTAACTTCCTGTAGATGATGTAAAGATTGTAGCATCTTGAGAGGGCATCAAAGGGTGAATAAAGGGAAAATAATTATACTATAGTATGTTAATTAGCACATAGAAGCTTGCAGGCAAAATTTTTAGTGGTTATTATTGAAATGTTTGTTTTAGATTACTTAGTAGTAGTGAACAGGAAGTTCATAGTTTTTATCTTACCCAAGGTATCACTTTTTGTATATGCTTCTATTTGGTCAGCTATTTATGCTAGTAAAAGTTTTGATTGTTGATAAATGTAGGTGGTCACCTTTAGAGGCCAAATCCAGTGGTGGCTTAACTGGCAAGTTGTGATGGATGAAGGAAGAAGCAGAATCTTTTAATGAGTGGCTTTATGCTAGGCAAGGCTGGCTGAACATTTGGTACCATGTGCTCTACTCCAAAAAAGTACTTGGAGTAGAACAAATCATCAGTTAGTTCGAAATAGAAGATGAGAATGCACACTTTTCTTATATTTAAGGAAAACAATAATTGTGTCAAAATAGAATTTGAATGTGTTTGAGGTCTTGTTTTATTTTTCATAAAGAAATTATAACATTGACAAGTTCCAGTATATGGTAAATATTCTTAGTGCCACTGTATTTTTTTTTATTGAGTTGCTGGCAGCTGCGGTGGAAAACAGAAAGGATGACAAAAAGGCAGGAGGGTCAAACATTAATTTCTTTTCTATTGCTGGTGACTTTTATGACTTTAGACAAGTCACCTAATCATTCTGATCCTTCATTGTCTTATCTGTAAAAATGGATAACGAAAAAGAAAAGAGGGAATGGATGTTGAGCAACACAGTGCCCTTATTTTTATAATTCTGTTATTATAATATTAAGTGGACAATAAATGATAAGTTTTATAAAACTGAGTCCAATCACATTGCAAGAGAACTATTTAAGTCACTTAAGAAGAAATTTAAGAAGCTTGGCCATTATTTAACTTGGTACTTTTAAGAATTCACACTCTTGCCCTGAACCTTAGGGTTATCTGTTTTTGGAGAGAAAGGGGTCTTAAACCAATATGATAATTTGAATTAGTACTTTTTTTAAAACTTCAGATATCAATTATTATTTTTTTAAATCTATTTTTTAATTAAGTTTATTGAGGTAATTGGTTAATACAATTATATAATTTTCAGGTGTACATTATAATTTGACATCTATATATTCTATTGTGTGATTACTACCCAGAATACAGTTTCCTTCAGCTATCATATATTTGATCCCCTTTACCCACTTCACCCTACCCTTACCGCCTAAATTAGACTCCCTTTATCCCATCTACCTCCCCCTCTCCCCTACCCCCTACCCTCTGATAACCTCTAGTCCATTGTCCATGTCCCTGAGTCTCTGTTTGTCCTATTCACTTGTTGCTTTTATATCCCACATATAAGTGATATCATGTGATTTTGAACTAGTGCTATTTTAAGAGCCTAGAAAAATAAGTTACTTTGCGAGACTGGACTGTTCAGGGTAGTTGTGCCACTTTGAAGATTGGCATGGTGTATGAGAGGTATAATTTTACAAATATGTGGCTGATTTTGCTAATAATAGTGTATTCTGATATTTATTGACTCAGTATTTAAAAAGAAAAGTAGTGCTGATTTCATTTTAAGAGAGTTTTGCTATATTCTGAGGATGTGTTTTAATAGAAGTAGATTATACTGGCTCCCCACCACTACCACCAATTCCTATTAAGAGTGATAAGGTTTAACACCCCCCCCCCCCGAGCTTTCAAATGGAATTAGCTTGATTCCTTCTGATTGGATTTACAGTGACTTCAATTAAAATATTGAACCCAGAGTGGAAACATAATGGGAAAAAAATGCTTTGATGTTAGTATTGCCATTTTGGTACTTTTTAAAAAGGGAGATCACAGCTTTTATTAAATGATTTTACCAATTAAATGTGTTTACTGTTTTCTTAATAAAAATAACTTGCTTTTAATATGGTCAAGAAAGCCACATTTCCATGCTCTGACTTAGTAATACTTTTAACATAATTTTAAGTGAGGGACCAACTTCAGTAAAGAAATAATATTACCCAAATTTTTACCTACATGATGATTAAAGTTATCCCAGTGATAGAATATGATTTTTTCAAAGCTTGCAAGTATCTACCTGGATGATTTACATTTTTAGAAATCTGGATAATAACATGATAGAAAGTATACAAACAGAAAAAAATTGTATGAAATTTTAACTTTGTGAAGTTTGTGAAGTTTAATTTTCAGTTCACCAGAAAGATGTTAATTTGGAAGCTCTCATATTTAGAGAGAGAATTTTGCTGCTTAGCAAATAGTACAATGAGAAATTGTAAGCGGATCCACAGCGGGTCAATAGAGAAGTTTCTTAACATACTAGAATTGACTCAACCATTCTTCACTAGGACAGAAGGAAGCTGGCAGTCAGAAGTTTTGCCCTGATAAAAAGCTTTCAGAAGGCACTTTTAAAAAATGAAATAAAAGAGAGACAAAGAAAATACATTCTTATTTTCCATTGATCTTTTAACTTTTAAATACTTGTTAAGATACTGGTAGTGGACATTTTGAAGAGAGAACCTTAAGATTCTCTAAAACTTATCCTGTAGTCAGTTGAGAGTCCTTGCTCCATAATTTGACTTGCAGTGTCATTCTGCCTTCCTCCGAACATGAGTAAAGATTACAACATGTAGTCTTAGAAATTTCTATTCTGCAAATAAGGAATATGAAGCCGAAGGGGGATGACTACCTTGCCCAAGGCACAGCTACTAGATCTGGGATCAGAGCTCAGGTTTGCTGTTTTTAGTCATGAATTCTCAATGCTTAAATAAAAAATTCTTTCTCCTGTGTATTGTGTGGAAATGTGTCTTTCTATATTCAAATATATCTCATCAAATCCAGATTATAGAAAAGGGAAGAGTAATGGAACTGACCCTGAAAGTAAAGATATTTTTTAAAATATGATTTTACCATGCACAACTTACCCTTTACTACATACAGTAATTGTCTAGGATTTTGTTCTTGATGTAGTAAATAGGTAATTTTAAAATAAAATAACTAATGTTTCAATTTTTATCTGCCCTTTAACAGTTTGTGGAATTAATTTTCTTGCATGTTCTCAGTGCAAGGAAATTGAGCTCCAGTCCTTTTAGAGGCTCAGTGTTTGTTGATATATCCGTCCAAATGAAAATTGGCTATAAAGCAGTGATTTTCAATGTCTCTCTGAATAACCTGCAATGGAATGAAGCTCTTTTGTTATAAAAAGGTTAAATTTTAAACAAGTGGTTGAGTATGTGTCATCATTATTTTATGGCAAGAAGGGAATGGTGACAGCCTATGTCTAGCATGGAAAAAACAGTTTTAAATATCAGTTCGATTCAGATAGAATTCACATACCCCAAAGTTCATTCTTTTAAAATATACAATTCAATGGGTTTTGTGCATCTGTTATCTCTATTTAATTCCAGAACATTTCTATTACCCCAAAAAAGAAACACCATATATCCTAATTCTCCCTTCTCTTATCCCCTGGGATCACTAATCTAATTTCTATCTCAGTGGATTTGCATATTCTGGATAAATCTCAATGGAATCATATAGTATATGGACTTTTGTGTCTGGCTTCTTTCACTTAGCATAATATTTTCAAGGTTCATGTCCATGTTATAGCATGTATCAGTACTTTGTTCCTATTTATTACTGAATAATATTACATTGTATGATATACTACATTTTATTTTTCTAGTCATCTGTTTATAGACACTTGGATTATTTCCATCTTTTGCCTACTGTGAATAATTCTAATGAACATTGGCATCCAAGTACTATTCGTTTGAGCCCCTATTTTCAATTATTTTGAGTATATAGGAGTGGAATTGCTAGGTCATATGGTAATTCAACATTTAACTTTTTTAGGAGCCACCAACTGTTTTGCATGGTGGCTGCATCAATTTACGTTCCCACCAGCAAATGCCCAAGGGATTCAACCTTTCTGCATCATCACCAACACTTGTTTTTTTAATACCAACCTAGTAGGAGTAGTGCTATCTCATAGTGGTTTCGATTTGTGTTTTCCCAATGATTAATGATGTTGACATCTTTTCATGTGTTTATTAGCCATTTGTATTTTCTTTGGAGCAATATCTATTTAAGTCCTTTGCTCATTAAAAAATTTTGGTTGTTGATATTTTTGTGGTTTAGTTGTAGGAATTATGGTATGTATTCTGGATATCAAACTGTTATTATTATTATGATTTACGAATATTTTACCTAATTCTGTATTTTGTCATTTCACGCTCTTAATAATATTCTTCGATGTACAAAAGTTTTCAATTTTGATAAAGTCCAATGTGTTTTTTCTTTGTTACTTGTGCTTTTGTTATCATATCTAAGAATCCATTAGTAAATCAAATGGTAGGAGTCCAACTTAACACTACTGCTTGTGCAGATTCAATTGTTCCAGCACTATTTATTGAGGCTTTTCATTTCCCATTGAATGGACTTGGCACCCTTGTTGAAATCAATTAACCATAGATATATTGGTGTTTATTTCTGGACTCTTACTTCTGTTTCATGGTCTATATGTCTACATTTATGCCAGTACCATACTGTTTGATCCCTTTAGCTTTCTAGTAAGTTTTTAAATAAGAAAACATGTGTCCTCCAGCTTTGTTCTTTTCTAAGACTTTTTTGGCTATTCATAGCCCCTTGCAACTTCCTATGAATTGACTTTCCATTTCTGCATAAGAGAATGTCGCAATTTTGTTATGGATTGCATAAATCTGTAGATTGCTTTAGGCAGTGTTGATAATAATATTAGGTCTTCTAATCTATAAACAGTGTATATCTTTTCATTTAGTTAGGTCTTTATTTTCTTTCATCAGTGTTTATCTTTCACCGTTTTGGCAAAATTTATTCTTATGTATTTTATTCTTTTAGATACTATTGTAAATATTAGAATATGCTGATGGTGTATATAAACATATCAGCTTTATCTGTGTTGATCTTGTACCCTGAAATTTCTGAATTCATTTATTAGCTATTATAGCTTTCTTGTAGATTATGTGGAGTTTTTAATATATAGGATCATGTTATCAGTGAATGACATAGTTTTACTTCTTTTTCTACAGTTTGGATGCCTTTTATATCTTCTTTGTATCTAATTGCTCTGGCTAGAATTTCTAGTTCAGGGTTGAATATCTTGCACTTCTAGTTCTTAAAGCAGAAATATGGCTATTATCACTGCAAGGGCTATAATATCTTATGGGAAAGTGCTTATGTGTGTATGTACAGGTTACTAACAAGGTTTATTTCAAGAAGATTTGCAGAATTTGTCAGAAGTTGTACAACCTTTACCAAGTGGAGAATATAAGCTATCAAGTAAACCAAATGTTTGCATTTTATATCTGAATTGGGTAGTAGTAAAGAATTTTAGTTTAGTTTCTTGAATGTATTTGCTAAAAGAGGCTAGGTTCCCAGTGACCCTAGATTTTAATTGCTTTTTGGTAGGAGTTGAGAAAATAATACTCAATTAGTAGATGGGCCTCTGTGACAGTTTCCTTGAACTTATTATACTTTTTCAAGACCTTTACCTCTCTTGAAGTATGGAAGAATGTTTTCTTTACCTGTTACTCAGAGTCTAATGTAAGAGAAAGCATACTGAAAAATAGAATGCTTTTCTATACACACACAAAAAAATTATAGGGGAAAAGCTTTCTGTCTTTCACTATTAAGTATGATGTTATCTGTTGGTTTTTAATAAATGGCCTTTATCATGTCGAGGAAGTTACATTCTATTCCTGGTTTTCTAAGAGTTTTTATCATGAAAAGGCGATAAAAAGATTTTTATCATGAAAGTGTCTTTTCTGTGTCAATTGAGATTATTATATAGTTTTTTCTTTGCTATATTAATGTTCTATATCACATTGATTAATTTTCTTCTGTTGAAACATTTTTTCATTCCTGGAATAAATTATACTTGAAGGGTACAATCTTATTAATATGATGTTGGACTAAATATGCTAGTAGTTTGTTGAGATTTCATATCTGTATTTATAAGAATAGTGGTTTGTAACTTTCTTTTCTTGTGATGTCTTTGGTATTAGAGTTGTCCTAATAGAATGAATTAGGAAGTGTCTCCTCTTATGTTTTTTAGAAGAGTTTGAAGATTGGTATTGATTCTAATTTAAATGTTTGGTAGAATTCACCAGTGAAGCCACCTGGTCCTGGACTTTAATTTGTTGGTGTATAATTGTTTAGAATATTATCTTATAATTTTTTTTTTATTTCTGTAAGCTTGGTAGTAATATCCCCACTTTCATTCTTAGTTTAGTTATTTATATCTTCTTTCCTTTTTTTCTTTGTCAGTCTACTTAAGATTGGTCACTTTTCTTCTTTTCAGAGAACCAATCTTTGGTTCTGTTGATTTTCTCTATTGTTTTTCTCTCCTCCAATTCAATTACTTCCACTCTAATATTTATTATTTTTTTCTTTCTCCTAGCTTTGAATTTAGTTTTTACTTCTTTTTCTAGTTTCTCAAGGTGTTGTTTAGGTTATTGATTTGTGATCTTTTTTAATGTAGAAATTTACAGCTACAGATCTGCCTTTGAGCATAGCTTCCATCAAAACTCCGTAAGTTTTGATATGCTATATTTTTATTTTTGTTTGCCTCAAAGTATTTTCTCAAATTTTTCGTGGTTTCTTCCTTGACTCATTGGTTAAATGTATGTTGTTTAATTTCCTCATTTGTGTGAATTTTCTAGTTTTCCTCCTGTGGTTTTACTTCTTGCTTTATTCCTTTGTAATTGGAGAGAAAAAATACTTTGTATTAATTTAATCTTTAAAAATGTATTGAGACTTGTTTTATGGCCTACCATGTGGTCTATCCTGGAAAATACTCCAAGTGTACTTGAGAATGTGTATTCTGTTCTTGTTGAGTAGAGTATCTTTACATATCTATGCAATCTAGTTAGTTTATAGTATTGTTCAAGTTTTCTATTTTCATATTGATCTCTGTCTAGATGTTCTATTCATTATTGAATGTGGGTATTGAAATCTCCAAAGATTATTCCAGAACTATCTATTTCTCCCTTAAAGTCTGTCAGAGTTTGCTACGTATATTTAGGGGCTCTATTGTTTGGTGCACATATATTTATAATTATATCTTGTTGATGAATTGACTCTTTTATTAGTATATAATGTTCTTTTTATGTTGTAACAGTTTTTGATCTAAAGTCTACATTATCTGATACTAGTATAGCCATCCAGTTCTCTTTCAGTTCCCATTTACATGAATACCTTCTCCTATCTTTTCACTTTCAGTCTATTTGTGTCTTTGGATATAAAGTGAATCTCATATAGATAGCATATCGTTAGATAGATCATTTTATTTATTTTTTTACTTCTAGGTCATTTTTTTCATGATCCATTCTGCCAACCTCTGCCTTTTGATGGAGTGTTTAATCCATTTACATTTAATATAATTACTGATAAAGAAGGATTTCTGCCATTTTGCTGTTTATTTTCCGAATGTTTGTACTTCTTTTGTCTCATTTCTTTCACTCATGCATCCTTTTGTGTTCTGTTGATTTTTTGTAGTGACTCATTTTGACTCCTGTCACATTTCTTTTTAAGTGTATTTTTTAGCTATTTCTACCATAGAGGTTACATTTAACATTCTAAATTAATAAAAATCTAGTTTGAATGGATTTTAGATTAACTTAAATAGCATATAAAATTCTGCTTTTGTAGAGCTCAATATCTCTTTTTATGTTGTTATGATAAATTATGTCTTTATACATTGAGTGCCTAGTAACACAGATTTGTAATTATTTTTATGCATTTGTCTTTTAAATTGTGTAGGAAATAAAAAGTGGAGAGAATAAAAAAACAATAGGATTGAATTTAATATTTGCCTATTTAGTTACATTTACTGGAAATCTTTGTTTCTTCATATGACTTTGAGTTACTATCCAGTGGCCTTTCATACCAACCTGAAGGACTCCTTTCATCATTTCTTGTAGAACAGGTTGACTGGTGACAAGCTGCTTTAGCTTTTGTCTATCTGAGAATATCTTAATTTCTGCCTCATTTCTAAAGGACAGTTTTACTGGATATAGAATTCTTAGTTTACAGATTTTTACATATTATAAATATGTCAGCCTATTATCTTATGGTCTCCATGGTCTCTGATGAGAAATCAGCTGTTAATCTTATGAGGAATAATAAGTGTGTGACAGTCTCTTCTTTCTTACTGTTTCCCAAGATTCTCTCTTTGCTTTTGTCTTGCAATAGTTTGATTATAAATCTGTTTTTGTGTGGATCTCTTAATTTATCTGACTTGGAGTTCACTGAACTGTATGGGCATGTAGATTCATTTCTTTCATCAGATTTGGAAAGTTTTCATCCATTATTTCTTCAAATATTCTTTGTGTTCCATTTGCTCCCTCTACTGCCTCTGGAATTCCCATAATGCCTATGGCAGTCTGCTTATTGATGTTCCACATGTCCCTTAGACTCTATTCACCCATCCTTCCCCCACCCCCCACCACCAAATCATTATGTGTTTTTCTTTTGGGCTTTTTAAAATATTTTAAATCTTTGGTCAAGTTCCCTTCAACTATACTGTCATCTTGAGTTCTTGAGGTACCACCTCTTCCTTTTCTATGTGTGGTGATTTACCCTTATATTATAAGCCATCTTTAGTAAGATTTCATACATCCTATATCGTGGAAGTATTTTCTTCTCTTTGGTAACCCAAGATTTCACTTGTCATAGACCAATTTGGGGGGTAATTCCTGGTTGCTATATATTAGTTGTATAAATTTAGAATCTACACAAGTATGTTGTATAGACCAGGGGTTTATGTGTTATGGGAAACATTTTTTTTCTCATTCAGAATAAAGCTTCCTTGTTCCTAATCTAGCTGGTGAATATGTTTTTCTACTGATCCTTTCTCCGTATGTTTCCAGGATCCCAGCTCCTGATCTCAGTTATAGATGTTATAATGAAATGTTTAAAACCCTTTCTTTTTCCCAGAAGCCTCCAGTGCTTATAGCCACCTCTTGGCCTTCACAATATCAGGCAAAAGTTTACTGCTCTGACTTTATCTTTAAAATTTTGTTAGTGGTGGTGATCTTGTTTTGAATGTGTTCTGTGCAACACTTCTATGTGTTTTTAGTGGGAGAGCACATCTGTGTTTACTCAGTCTACCATCTTGTAGGAACTGAAATAGGATGGAGTCTTGAGAAATCATTTCCTACCTCAGAAACTACTTGCCTGATCTTTGAGGACTGGTTCTCAACTCTCTAACTTCACTTTTCTGTGTAATCCTGGCTCTCTTCATTTTAGTCTTCAGCATTGCTCCCAAACACATTTCTCTTTCCTCATTGTCTCAGCCCAGTGCTAGTTAATGAGATTTTTCAATGACCTTGACTGATAGTCTTTTCTACTGCCAGAGCACCCAAGAAAATGCCTAGTACCTTGTAGACACTAAACTACTTAACTGGCGGATTGAGAATTCCATTTAGGCTTATTTCTGACTTAGTACTGTCATTCATTTCTCCAAAAAATGTTTACTTAAAACCTACTTTGTTAGGTCCCAAGAATGCCACGAATAATCAAAAACTAGTCCATGACCTCAGTGAGAGGTTAGTGGGAGAAAAGAATTCATAAATAAGTAATTATTAATATAATAGTAGAGTGTACTCCTGGTCGAACTGCATGTGTGATGTTATTTTTTTCTAATTTTTTATATCAAAATCTTTGAGATCTTTAGAAAAGTAAAAGGATAGTATCATGAACACCTAAATAAATACCTTTCACCTACATTCCCAGCTGTTAATTAACATTTTACCACATTTACTTTGTCTTCTTTATCTAAAAATGTAAGTTGCAGCCATCGTGACACTTTGCTTCTGAATACTTCTCCAAATCTGGGATGGGAGTTAGGGGTTACTTAGGAAGAGATTATTGTTGAAGTGATGCTGAAGCTAAATTTCAAAGAAAAACTAGATTTTGTTGGGGAAGATGGGTAGTCCAATAAGCTGTAGTAGTAAGAAACAACATTATATGTGTGGAATAATAAGCTGTTCAGTGTTGCTAGAGAGTAAATTTCTAGGAAATGGTGACCAGAAATGGAGTTGAAGATGTGGGCAGGGTCCCCCTAAGGAACTACTTAGTACATAGCATCTTCCATGTTCAGGAACCTGGAATTTAACCTGTATATGATGAGGAGCTAGAGAGGATTAGATCGCTAGTTTGTGTTTTAGATTGATCCAAGGGAATATATAAGATCAGAAGACAGGTGAACCGGTTGGGAGGCAGAATGGTGACAGAAGGCATGGTGAGAGCTCATAAGGGCTGGACTAGAGCACTGGTAAGGGGACAAAGGGAAGACATATTTTAGGCCATAGTTAGAATTAAAAATTGGCATCACTTGTTAAATGTGGGGAACAAGGGAAAGGAAGTTCAGAATGTCAGGATGTCTTGCTTGTGTGAGTTGGTAAATGGCAGTACCACCAACTGAAATACAGAACACAGAGCTGGAGATAATATAGAGAACAAAGTTATGAGTTTGACTTGGAAAATGAGGAGCTGTCTAGCAGATAGTTCAAGAGAGTCGTTGGGACTTGGGGAAAGCATGGCTTGAAGATACTGAATTGAGCATCACTGGGATTAACTTAGTTGCAGTTGATGTCATGGGTGATTTTGAGCAGGATAAGTGTATAGTGCAAGAAGCATGAGCAACAACAGACATAGAGCAATTGTCAGGAAGTTAGGTGGAAAATCAGGAGAGTACAAAATCACAGACTCAAAGGAGAAGTTTCAAAGAGTTTATAAAAACAATATAGGATATAAACAAAGAGTTTCAATACAACAAGATTTGAAAAATACCTTTTATGCCAGGTAATTAATTGTTCATTAAAGTCTTAGAGCAGTTTCAGTAAAGTGAAAACAAGCACCATTTTTAGGGACACTGAATTTTGCCTAAAACTTAAGAATGGGATAATTTATCATTGTTCTAAAATTGTCCAACATTATTACTTTCAAATTAGAAATAATTTGAAATTGTTATGCTATGATTTAGCAAAATAACCACTTCACATTTTCCTGAAACTTTTCTCAATATCATAGTTATTATCAGAAAATTTAGTTATTTTACTGCTGTAAATGGTTGAACTGCTATTGTATTTTTTCTGAGATAGCCATTAAATACATAGAATTCTGCCCTTGGGAACATGCCCTTTAAAAACAACTATCAGTGAGTATATGAAACTGTTAAAAGGCATTCATCATTTGTTTATTAAAGTTCTGTGCTATTCATTAAATTGATGTTCTCTCAAAATTATACATTTCTAAAATTTAGCCTTTTAGATCTTTAGCTTGAGAAGGAAATCTTGATTTTAAAGAACTTCTTTTTCCTTCTAATATCAGCTTTTAAATAATAATATATAACATGTAGCCATTTCTCTTTAATCTGTGAATAATAGAAATATTTAAGCAGAATCAAGTAAGACAAGGAAACCAACCCCCTAATCCCTACTTTGGCATTATAGCTTTTCTAAGCAATTCAGTTATTCAATTTTAATAAGCAACCCAACTCGGTTAGTGGTTTAAAAGTGTGTATGTTTATAAAACTAGTTATATATGTATGTATAAAATTAATGAAAAGTAATTTGAGTCTTAAGAGGCCTAATCTAATAAACTTGGTATAGCCATAATATTTAAGGTCAAACAAAAATATTGCATTAAAAATGTGCATCAGTTGTTTACAAGGTGTTTTTTTTTTCTTTTAAGAAAAATAGGGATTTGTATTAACTTTAAAATGTTGGATACTTTTTATGATAATGCAAATTATGATGATTTTTTAATATATAAAGCAGGAAAATAGTACTTTCATCTTAATGAAATAGCACCATAGGTGTCATTAATAAAAGGAGGACATTTGGCTCTTCAAACACATTGTGTCTCCACTACATAATAGTTTACTAGATTAAATGAAATTATTGATTTCTGCTTTATTACTGACATACATTTATGAGCAGTTTCTTCAGCACCAGAGCATAGTGTCAAAGGTCATAACTTTCTTTCTTTGAAAGAATAAAAGCTTTCAGATGGCAAATCCCAGAAACCTTCAATTCACTGTGGCCTTTTGCTTTTTCTCTCTTGCATAGAATTACTGGAGAGGCATGGTTGAAAGAATCATCTCATAAATCAGCAGGAGAGATCCTTTACCCTCTAAAACTTCTTAAAATCATTGACTACTAGTAGAATTCCACTATAGGGTAATGTGCTTTATCCAGATTTTGACAGTTTTCAATAAAATAATTGGTTTAACATGTCTCCTATGTCTACTATTTTATGTAAAAGAGCATTCATATTTATAAAGATTCTGTTTGAAATAAGTTAGAATATTTCACCTATATTAAATGTATACATTTCTACTTTTCTGTAAAAGCCAGGTCTCTGTGACATCAGAATGGACCAGTAAAGAGTTAGGAATTCCAGTATTTCCATCACTTAGCTGTATCATGTAACTAAAGCCTTTGCATCAATGGCTGGACTTTTTCCCTTTCATAAAAATGTTTTGGTATCATGTAGCTTAAGCCACAGCTTTTTTCATAGCTGGAACACCACTTTGCACATAGGATGTTACTAGACATGAATCCTATTTGAAAATTAAAAATTCTTTTAGTTTTATAACAGCAGCTTGAGTTTTAGAGATTAAGTTCTATAAATATGTATATACGTCGATACACACACACACACACACACACTAATATATTTTTGTATGTATTTCTGTAAAATTACTTTTTCTACGCCATGATAAACTCAACAATTATAATTCTAAGAATTCTTCATATCTTTGTATGTTTTGACTAAGTAGCTAGAAGAAGAACATAGAAAAGGCAAAGAAGTGATTTTTTTCTCCTAGAGATCTGGTCATTTAGAAAAAAACTAAAGACAAGATTATACTGTATTCTTGAAGATTACATCCTCTCAGCACTTGACTTTAAGATCATCTCCATATAATGAAGATGTTGCAGCATCCTAAGGAAATCCTCTTGATATTTTAAAACCTCTGCCATGACTCCTTTGCCTCCTACGCAACTAAGGGCTAACTAGTTTAGTTAGTCACATGGATTAGGGAGGTAGGGAAAGGTTCTGTAGTTGGCAGAGAAATTGTCATTTTTCAGCCCATAGGCTGTTTATTCTAAATAAAAGCTCAATATTGTGATTGATACAAAATTTTATTTGGAGAATCAGTTATCAACCATTTAAGTTCATTTATAAATTGGTGCGAAATAATTTTTTTTTTCAAGGAGAGTGATAGACTCTGTCTGTCTGATTGCTTTTGGGTTGTATCTGAAAAAAAAATGAGTTAATGTGAACAAGTGTTGAGAATTTTTAAGTGTTGAGCATTTTAATAGCCATGCACTTATTGAATAATTTACCTATGCCTTCTTCTCTAACTTGTACCAGTTGAGAAAGAAATGAATTGTTCATCTAAATGTTTTATCATAAAGGTTCCCTCAGGTTTTCTCTCACTTGGAGTTGTTAATTAATAGAACAAGCCAACAGTAGTAAATTCCTTTTTGTTTCTTTCACTGCTGTCTTGGTTTAAAGATTAGCCCTTTTTGATCTTAAAACCAATATTATTTTCCCTGCAGACCTCTAGTTTGAATCCTCAGTACTCAGGGTGTTTTGGGTACTATATTCCAGAGGACTCTGGATGTTGTGATCCCAAATCAAAGATATTTATCTCTTCTTTTAAGGAAAAAGGGGATTAGGAACTTCCTGCTGCTTTTGCAAACACTAAAAGCATCCTTTAGGGCTTGGAGTTGCCCTGAGGTCACTTTTACAAATGCTTCAAATACTCTCAAGGCCCCAAGTCACTCCCAACTCTGAGCTCTTGCTTTTAAGGATAAGGGCTAGAATTCTTAATAGTCTAATAGCTTTGTGTATTGAATCAGTGAATCAGTCAGATTAAAAACACAGTTGGTATATCTAAAGGTAAGTGTTCCTATCCCTGAAGGCAGGTGGGAAATATCCTAACAATTAACCCTAAAATTCAGATTTATTCTTTTACAGATTTTCTATGGATGTGGTTGGTAGAAAATGATTCATTGTAAAGGAAATAAATGTGAAAGTTTGGGCACTTCTTTTTATCCGAAGACAAGATTTTCAGATGATATTTTTGTTTCAGCATATAGCCTGTCATTAGAGCCTCAATTAAACAGATACATTACTTAATAGTTCCTTTTTAAATAATATGACTATATCAATACATCTGATATATTCTTAAACATTTTTAATATTAGATAGTATGAGAAATATTTTACTATTTGAATAAACTATTAGATTAAAAGAAAAATAACAGTGATTGTATTCAGCATTTTGCTTATCTGGGTGTTTTAAAGCTCAGCTCCTAAGACGTTAAAGGAACTCTCTAAATGAACTCTTCCTCAAAAGTTTCTCTTATCAGGCTGCCATTTGAATTTATTAAACATTAAACATTACAAAAATTTAAGTATTGTTTCCAAATTTTAACTTTAAGGGCAACAAAAGATGTCTGTAAATTTTTTTAAGAAGCCACTGCTCAATTTTGATGCATAAATAGCATGTTTTAGGTAGAAAAAAATGTATATCATCTCTTATTTTATATATGTATATTTTTTAAGTGTAAGTGGTTAAGAGATTTGAATCATCATAGTCTGGACTAGATTATGATACTAGAAACAATTTAATATTTTAAAGCTTATGTGATGCCTAAGCAAGGGAAATAGTCTTTATTTAGAAACTTAACCTTACCTTTACCTTTTCCCCTTTAGGAAAAAAAAAAAAAAGATGACTTTTTATCAAGATAGGGCAATAAATTCATGCTTTGACATATTCCCTTCTCCAAATACATAGCAATGATAGAGAAAATATAAGAATAGAAAACTAAAAAGATATATTCTGGCTCAAAAACTAGAGAAACATTTGTGGAGATCAAAACAGAAAAGAAGCATAGAAGTTAAATGGCTTGAAGTTTTAGGCTTTGCTCTTCTTCTGGATTAAGGAAGAGTTTAAAATAATTTACAAAAACCCTAAACCATGAAGAAAATAATAAGTTAAAAATTTTTTTAATTTAAAACTTCTGAATTTCAAAAAGATAATATAAGCCAAGAATGAAATGACCTGCTACAAAACCAAATAAGTTGTATGAAATGAATCTAAATGACAAAGAATTAGTAACCAAAATATGTAAAGAACTCCTGCAAGTCAATAAAAAAAGATAAACATCATATTAGAAAAAAATATGAACAGGAGGCAGTTCACCAAGAGAAAACCGAAACAGCTGATAAACTCAACAAACTATGCTTAGCTTACTCTTAAGCAGGAAAATGGGAAAAAAAATACTTAAGGTATTATTTTACATCACTAGATTGAGAAAAATCAAAATAATTGATATTTCTAAATGATTGCAAAGAAAGCTGATGGTACTCTAAATTGGTAGAGCTATTTTAGAAAGCAATTTGGAAAAACTGAAAATGCATACACCTTTTGACTCACCAATTTCATTTCTAAGTATATGTCATAGAAAAACTCTTGCCCGCATATATAAGGAGACCTATATAAAAATGTCCTTAAAACACCCTTTGTATTAATGGCAAGTTGAAGACAATTTAGATGTCCATTGATAAGAAAATGGTTACTAAATCATGGGATACTATATACAGTGGAACTGTAATCATTAGTTATATAACTCTAATCATTTATATATATATATGTATATGTATATAACTAATCACCTATCTATCTATATATATATCTATATATCTATATATCAATGTAGATAAATGTCAAAAAAAGTTGGGCATAAAAGTAGAGAACATATACAGTATAATGCTTTTGTATAAAATTGGAAGTATTTAAAAACAGTACATATTTTGTTTATGAGTACATAGATACTTAGTAATAAGACATAAACACTAAATTTAGCATAGTGGTTATTTCTGGATAGGAAAGGAAGATCTTATGAGAGGCAGGTATATAAAGGGCTTCAACCAAAACTGTAAAGTTTATATTCTTTAAAAAAAAAAATCTGAAGGAAATGTGCCAAAATGTTAATACTTGATAAAGCTTGGTTAAATGTACATAAATGTTTGTTATGCTATTCCTTCTATATGTTCTGAATAGTTTGAATAATCTTTAGATGAGTGGTTTAAGATACATTTTCCTATTTCACTGGAGATAAAGTCCTATTAGTGGCCTCTGAAATTAAATTGTCTTATATTGCTTTAAATGTTTTTTGTTTCCTTGCGTTGTTTGACAGCTTATTTAAAATTTTTATCTTAATTGTTTTTTTACTATTTTTCTTACTTCCAACTTCTGAAAATAGTTAAATTGCACAAAAGTTTGATACAAAGGATACTAAAATCTGAAACAACATCTGCTGTGGTATATTTAAAAAAATTAAAACCATATCTGTGCTTGGCCCCAGATTGTCTTAAATTGCTTCAGCAGGGCCTTAGAGTTATCAATCAGATTGCCACATGGTTAATTCAATTTGGGAGATAGCACAATTATAATAACCAGATCATGCACCATTATTTCGGTTGTCTTAATGATCAAATTGGATGAACAATTAGGGATTGAATCAGCTGCTTTTCAGTTAGCTACATAATACACAAAGAAAGCAAATCCACCTGAGATTTGTGGATTTGGTTGAAACACATAGCAAAGGCTGCATTCTGGAAGATCTTTGCTGGTATAGAAAACGAGCCTCTCTGAAGGCTAAAGCTATTATATGAGACAGGGTTCTTTGTCTGTCTTTGACCAGTGGTCAGTGAACTCTGACCAAGCGTTTCATTTCACCATCTTGACCATAGTGTGAATTGCTAGTGATTGATTCGTTAACCCTCTAGAGGTAAAGACTTATCAGTGTAGGAAAAAAAAAAAGATTCTATGTAAGTTTATTCATTTTATTTAAAACCCTAAAATGCAGTTGTGTGATTGTAGGCTTGGGAATGCTTTCATTGCTCTATTTTAATTTAATCCAGTCTAAGTCCTGTATCCAAAATCATTTACCCTTTTCTTAATCATTTCACCTTGCTGTGATCGTTCCGTTTCTTGGCCCTCCTGTGTAACATTCATCAGAAAGTTGTCATCTACTTATTTAACTTTTTACTTATGACTTACATCTGTATTCAATAAGCAAATGTTTTCTGTGTACACACACGTATGCATAGACACACAAATATTAAAACTTTTTATAACATAAATACATATATATATATATATATATATATATATATATGAATCATTACAGGTGAGAGAAAAACAAGACCAATTATGGGGCCTTTCCAATAGCTAGCTCAGAAGTGTATGCATGAGTTGGAGCAATAACCAAGAAAGCAAAAAAGAAAGTTTACCAGTGAGCTATCATTGCATAACAAACTACTCTTAAGCAAGATGGCTTAAACTTTAAGTATATATTATTTCCTACAAGTCTAGGATCAGTTGGGTGGCTCTGCTGACATGAGCCAGGATTGGTCTACATATAATTGTAGATGTCTACAATCTATATTCCGCTAAGAGGAGAAGTGTTGGCTGGTCTAGAGTGACCTCAAACCACATGGCTGCCTATTGGTTGACTGATGGGAGAGACTGAACCTCATGTTTTTCATAATCCAGCAGGCTATCTTGAGTTTGTTCATGTATCTGTGGCAAGTTCCAAGAGAGTAAGGGTAATCACACAAGCCTTCTTAAGGAATGGAAATAGCACACTGTTACTTACACCCCATTTTGCTGACCTAAGCAATTCTCAAGGGTAGCTCAGATTTGAGAGGTGGGAGGAGCTACAAAATTGTATTAGCAAGAGCATGGATTTTGAAAAATGAAGAATTCCAGATACTTTGCAGTCAGTGTACTACAGATGAAAAGGGTATGAGAGAAAGTATGAGAATCGAGATTTAGTATTCTCTACCCTTGAAGATAACTTAAAGGTTTATGGTTTGTATTTTTGGATAATGATATCAATAAATCAGTTTGGAAAGAAAGATGGGAGTAGGTAGGCAGAAAGCATTAGTGGGATAGGAAGATGAAAGGGCAAAGCCTAGGAAAGAATATGAATGAGTGATAAGGAGAATGAATTGGTCCTATCATACCAAACTCTTGGTGTCTTTGGGACACCTAGGTGGAGAAATTTAGCCATATTGTTGGTAGAATTGAAGATTTTCCAAGAGAAAAGTTGAAATCTAGAAATATATGGATGTAGCAGTTATTAACATACATATCGGGTGCCAGAGGTTGATGGGGCTGCCAAGGAAAGAGTGTAGTGTAAAAAATTAGACAGGCTAAAGAACAATCAGCCTTACAGTTAAGGAGTGAGTGAAAGGAGTCATCGAAGTGGGTTGAGTAAGTGGCAAAAGAAAACAGTGATGTGGAAGTCAGAAAAGGAGGAAGTCTCAATGTGAGGGAATTCCACTGTTGTAGGTGCTATGGAGTCCAAACCAACTGAGGATCTGAGGATCAAGGATCTGTCTTTTGGTTTACCACTGATGGTCTTGATGGGATTGAGAAGTAAGTAGGAGATGTGGTGATGGAGGAGTGAAGTAGAAAAAGGAAAAAGATAAAGAAGTTTGAAACAGAAGCAAGCTTAAGAGACCATTTGTGTAGGTAGGGAAAACATGAAGAAGAGTTGGAAGATAGAGTTTATAAGTGGATCAAGATTACAGAAGAATGGGAAGAGATGGACAGAATTAAATCCTTTGTATAAAATACTTAATTTAATCCTCACATATCTGAAATAAATTTCTTATGGATTAAGAAATTAAGACATAAGAGACCTTAAGTAACTTACAAAATCACTCAGCTATTAAGTGGTGGATCTAAATTCACTGTTTCTTTCTGATCCCCCTCCCAAATTTTTTATGTTTGTGTATCTTATAAAATCATATCTTCTATACAGCCTTTTAGAGGGGAAGAGGCAAGTCCTCCAAGGGTCAGTATAAGGTTTCATGTTTCCTTCTATCTCCCACTGTGTCTTAGATAAAATGTGGAGATTTAGCATTTTTTTGACTGATAATTTTGATAATATTAGATAATTCATATATTTCAATTGATCAAGAGTCAAGTGAATGCATTGAAATAAGTGTAACATTTTAACTTATAGAGGAGGCCTTTAGATTTGTTAAAAATAGAAGTGTGATTTAAAGACAAAAGTATTTAAATGTACCTGCAGTAAATATCCTAGACCAAGAAAACAAATTCAGAAACACAACCTAAATTTCAGAAAGTGAGGCTTTTAAAAATAGAACTCAACCTAAAATTTCAGAAAAATGAGGCTTTTAAAAATAGAAGATTCACTCTAGATCCACATCCTTCAGATAAGAGTGTAAGAGAAAGACACAAAAATCTATGAGTAATTTAGTGGTTTGGAGTTAGAGAACACCTTTCCATATAACAATTAACTTGCAAATAGACCTGTTTAACTCATGTAGTAGCTAATAAATTGTATAAGTGTAATGAAAAATACAGAATAACATTCCTATAATGAGTGCAATTAAGTAGATTAATATTAAAACAAATAAATAGTGCTTAACAGTTGAAGATGAAGAATCTGGTGGAAATGTTTGTGATTTTGAATATGGCTTTCTGTAACTTTTAAGGCTTTTGAGGATACTGACTGATTTCTATTTTTATTTTTGAAGTTAACAGAAGTAATATATGCTTACCATGAATCTTGAAATAGAGAAAAAAATGAAGTGCTTAGTTCCTCTAGAGATAGTCTTTGTTAATGTTTGTGTAGATTCTTCCAGAACTTTTTTCTATGTATTTACAAACATATATTTGTTTACATACTCAATGTTTTTTTTCCCTTCAGTTTTAAAAAACTTTATTTAGGTATGATTGATGCACAATAAACTGTACATATTAAAGTACACAGTTTGGTGAATTTGACATATGTATGTAATGATGAGACCAATGAAGATAATGAACATACTTACCACACGCAAAAGTTTCCTTGTGCATTTTGTAATCCATCCTTCCCTATTCACAGGCAACCAATATGTGCTTTCTGTTACTATCAATTAGTTTGTTTTTTAAAGAATGTTATATAGATAGAATGATATATGTACTTTTTTGTTTGTCATTCATCTGTGTTGTGTGTATAGCAATAGTTCATTTTTTTTTATTGTTGTTCAGTAGTATTCTGTTGTATGGACATACCACTCCTTATCCATTCACTTGTTAGTAGACATTTGGGCTGTTTTCCAACAGTTTAGGGCTGTTACAAATAAAGCTGCTGTGAATATTCATGTAAAGATTTTTGTGTCAACTATGAGCTCATTTCTTTTGGCTGACACCTAGGAGTAAGATGGCTGGGCTATGCAGTAGGTATATTTAACGTTTTAAGAAACTGTCAAGCTCTTTTCCAAAGTAGTTGTAATCCCATTAAATGGATTGCACTTTAATTTTTTGTTGCACTTAGTATATAAACACTTTGGTTTTATCATTGACCTTGATACTGTTAAATCATGATCATGTCCTTACATCCATAATTACAGCCATAAAGAAATTTAATTAAACTATCTGTAAGGTCTTACAGAGCTTTAAAAATTTTTTTAAATTCTATTAACTATTTATTTCTCCAGATAACCCAGAATTTTCTTAAAATTTATTTCACAGTTCCAGCAGGGTCACTGTGAAATAATCCTGGCCAAGTATATTTACTAGTATGCCAGCTCCCCTATTTTGTCACCAAATTAAAATGTTATAGAAGCTATTTTTACAATTGTTTAGCAGTGATTAGTAGAACCATGATTTGTTCCTTTGTTTTTTAACTTTGTTTCCCTTTATTTGCACCCTTAGTTCCTGAACTGTTCCTTTTCTCTGACTTTTTACTTTTCTCATTTCTTGTCATGTAGTATTTTCCCCTTCATTTTTTTCCATTTTGTTCTTTCTCTTTTCCCACTTTCTCACTAATTCTTTTGCTTCAGTCTCTATATATAAAGACTCCCCATCAACAAATGCTTATTTGTGGGAAATGAGACTTACCAGCCCACTAAAGGGGTGCTCATCATAGAATAGAAGGAGTTGAAAAACACCACCTTAGTGGCCTCCGAGCATTGGTATGTTTCCAAAAATCTTTCAAATTACCTTATGCCACTGATGATCATTTCCTTAAAAGAAACCCAGGATCTCAATTAAGTCATGTGGAAAATTTGCATTAGGCTGTAATAGCACTTTACACAAAGTTGGAGAATCCAGCTTTATGATAGATTTTGAATGTAGTTTTATTCATAATTAAGTCACGATCCTTTCGGAATATCAGTCATAAGTCAGGTGGCTGAAGTCATCTGACTGAGCATGGGTATATGTATCATAATTTCTGGGTCCTTAAAAAAAAAAGCATTATATCTTCAAACACCCATAACTTCATTTTTGCTTTTTTTGTTATTAAGAAAATCAGTTTTGTTGTCTTTTTCATCGCGATCATGTTGCTTTAAGTGCAAAATCTTTTCTGTGACATTCATTATAAGCCATCAAAGAAAAAGCAAGGCTGTTTGGCCCTCTCTTCTGCCCATAACAGGCATTAAAAAGCAGATTTTATCAGTTAAATTTCCTTTTCTTGAGTGAATGTGACACTCGACAGCAGATGAAATATGAGCTGCGAGTTTCTTTTGCCCCATTCCTATAAAGTAAGCATTGTTTTGATTTGCCTTATTAAATAAATTATAGGGGATTTCGATATGGCGTTGGTCCAGAATTCTGTGCTTTTATTTTTTGAGCTAAAGGTTACATATAATTTAGCAAAAATTTCCTCAGTTAAAAATTGTTTTGTGAACAGCAAATATAACCTATATCTCCTCTACCCAAATAATCCAAATGAGAGTAAGCCTGTTTATGTAACAGCTTTGAGTTGATGAAACTTTAGGGAGCATGATTGCATAAATTTGATTTTAATTTGTAGTTGTATATGGTTAGACATGCTTTTGTCCTACAGAAGGTGCATTCTTGGTATTTAAGATAACTTTAAATGTTCTTCACATCATTAGGAGTCTTTGTATAGATAAGGAAGCACTTTAAAAAATTGTTCCGCTTTATTGAAGTATAATTAACATAAAATTATAAGATATTTAAAGTGTATATTGTAGTGATTTGGTATATGTATACATTGTATTGTAAAAGGATTCCTCTCATATAGTTAATTGATACATCTGTCACTTCACATATTTGTCTTTGTGTGTGTGAGAACATTTAAGTGTGACTCTCTTAGTAAATTTTAATTATGCAATTCAGTGTTATCAACTATAGCCATCATGGTTAACATTAGCTCCACCAACCTAATTCATCTTACAGTTAAAAGTTTGTACCCTTTTACCAAACCTCTCTCTATTTCCTCCACCCTCCAGCTCCTGACAAATATAGAAACAGAAAATTAGAAAAGTGGGAAGCACTTTTATAAAACAATTATTCTCAAACAGAAGAATTCAGTTGCAAGTAAACTATAAAAAAAAATCCACATTTGCATTCCATATTGCTTTCAAATCTGATCAGGTATATCTTTTGCTTAAAATATTTCAGTGGCTTCTCATTGCCTTTAGAATGCAACCCAAATGCTTACAGCTGTTATTTTCAAATTTTAAAGTGCACATAAGACACCTGCGCATCTTAGAGAAGGGCTGATTGGCATTTGGTTGGTCTGAGGTGGAGCCTCACCACTCTGACTCTCCATGTTTCCACTCCACCTCACTCTCAAATTCTTTTACACACCCCAGAGTTTACTGCACATGCAGAATTCCTGTTTTCTGTGCTGTGTTATTGTTCTGTGCTTTTGCCCATTCTCTACCCTCTGCCTGGACCACTCTTCATTATCCCTTGCTGCTTACTAGTCCGTTGGCCCTCAACCATATATGTTATCTTTCTTTCCTGACTCTGTCTTGATTGATGGCTGGGGGGAGCTGTTGTAGCATTCTGTGGGTTTTACTTTTTGGGAGATCCTTAGATCTAATGTTCTTAGATTCTAAGTGTTTTTAAAAGAATATAAAAGAAAAGTGGATTTGCTTATGCTAGGTAAGAAAGAGGAAAAGTTGTTGAGAGAAGATCCTAAACCCCTAACTGATGACTTTGGGAGTAATATAATGTTCAATCAGGTGGAGGGTTGGGGAAATATGTTTTTGTTGCTACTTTTTTTAAATGGAAGGAAATTGGAGAAAAGGAAACTGCATGTTCTTTATGCATGGATGTCTGTTTCTACTGGGAGAATAGACTCACAAAACCAGATTAACATTTCTGCCCTAAAGTGCTATGACAGACTCCTTGTGTGGACCTCATGTCTCTAGGGGCGAAGCTTGGGTGCAGTTTTTTTTAAAGTACCATTTTGACTCCCCGGTTCCACTGTGTACTAATTATATGACTGAGCAAGTGGATTTACTTCTGAGAACATATTTCCCTACCTATAAGAGAAGGTAATATTACCTGTTAAAGTTTTCAGGAGTATTAAATAAATTAATATATATAAAATATGTAGTAGATTAATTCTTTCTTTTCCCCTTTAAAAGGACTGTGTGGTTAAGCCGAATAAAAAAAACAACTGAGCTACAATATAATTTAAAAACTCCATTATGTTGTGGACAGGTAGCTTAGAACTCAAGGTCTACTTTATGAATTTACTTCAACAAAGATGACTGATGTGTGGGTACATTTTTTTCTGCTATCAATTAAATAGGCTTGGTCTTTAACAGCTATTAGAAGATGAAAGAGATACCCAGATATTTCATAGTGATTGATTCCCAGTTTATTAATTGAATGTCATACATAGAACGTTTAATTGTAATAAATTGTGATTATATAAATTTTAATGAACTATGCTGCATAATAGGCATTTCTTAAATATTCACTGAATGTCAAGTTATTATGTGGAAGGTCAAGAAAAATCATGCCTTTTATAATCTGGGAAAGAGATATATAAAACAATGGAGAAGAATACTACAAAATTTAATAAACAAATAAAATATACTGCAGCTCTTGAATTGTTTTCAATGTCTTTGAGATAATCCTTTGGAACAGTAAAAAAATATCCTCATAGAAATATTTCTCCTCTAATCTTGATGGATTTTATATTTTTCTCATTATAAATTTTTACACGAATGAAGTTACTAAGTGACATGAATTTTGTTACAAAACATCACTCTTCATAGTGTTTTCTTAATCCTTCTGTTTCTCTGACTGATGCAAAGTGTAAAATTGCATGGAATGTTCTTTCTGCACAGTTGAGCTATTAAGCAGAACTAATTCTTTATGGAATGACAACAAGGCATAAGAAAGGCATCTCTTGGATTAGGCAATATAAGGCAATCACTTGGCAAACGATTGAAGGGGAAGTGGTCTTGGTAAAGACAAAGCAAAGGCGCTTTTCTCTTCCCCTTGCATTCGTAGGAGCCACACAAGTTGAACAGCTTTGAAGCTGGTTAATGTGGCTTACTAGGCATGTTTTTTTTTCTGTACCGTTTCCTGCTTGTTTTTGCCAGCAGAGGGGCCAAGAATAATCACTTGATAAACGCATTAGCATGTCTCATACACTTCTTCTGTGACCACACACTGTTGCTGGGAAGACAGATAATTTGAGAAGAGGAAAATCCCAGTTGGGAACATCTTTCAAAGTGAGATCAGATTCTACTCTCAACTAACAGGATTCTGTCTAGATTATGAGAGTACCATATGGAGACTGGTTATTTAAAAAAAAAAAATTTAACCCAAGATTAAGTAGCAGTTGGGAAAGATGAAAGACAAATTAAATTGCGGTTTCTTTTCATTTTTTTCAGCTCTAGAAGGGAAGACAAGGAATGTTGTTAGTGATTTTTGTCAGGTTGAATATTATGAGACTTCCCAAGATGGGCTCAGAATGCCAGGAATCCTGGGAAGCTTCTGCAGGATATGTTGGGCAGCAGCCTGTAAAAGGTCTGTGTTGGAATTGCAATCCTGCAGTGTGCTGCTGGCGTTGAGCAGCTGGGCTGGGCTAATCAGGAAAGGCTGGCTTTTCAGGGGTGTGTGTGTGTGTGTGTGTGTGTTCACATATGTCATGCCTTATTGACTCCTTATTCTTCTAGCGACTCAGCAAAGGTGTAACTGCTCTCCCACTATTTCCAAAGGTAGAGGAATAGGAGGCTCTAGGTTTCTTACTCCTCCTGTTCCTCAGGAATGTAGATCCACTTCTAGTTACTAAGATAAGTATTTTTGTGTACACTTTTCACAGATAGTAGTCCAAAGATAATGTAAACTTAGTTTTGCCAGCTTCTAGTTCTTCAGAGTATTATTATGCACTCATTATACTGTAGATGCTCCAGATGAAGGAGATGGTGACTGAACTTGAGGTATATATGTACCCAAAGGCATATTCATGTTTATCAGGTATCTGTTGAGTGCCATTTGTATCTGTGGTGCTGTGCCAGGAATACAAAGATGAAAAGACATAGGCCCTGTCCAGTGTATAGCTTTGAAGCAAACAGGATATTTCAAGATCCTGGGAGTAGGAAAGAATTTGATAGTTCTACTTGGGAAAGTCAGGAGCGACCTCACAGAAGGGAAGATGGTCTGCTGGAACTGGCTTTTAAAGTTTATGTCTGCTGTCATCTTGCTTAGTTTATAATTCTCTATTAAGAGTAATTAGAAAATTAAAAGCCTTTCTGTTGAAGAAACATAGCCTTTTGGAGATTTATTTTTAATTTACATATAGTAAAACTTACTTTTTTAGGTCCACAGGTCTATGAGTTTAGACATATGCATAGTCATGTAACCATTACCACAATTAGAATACAGAATAGTTTCATCACCCCAAAACATTCTCTCATGCTGCCCGTGTAGTCATGCTCTCATTCTCCCCTAACTTCTAGCAGTCACTATATCTTGCATTTTCAATAATGTCATATAAATGAAATTATACACTATCTAGCCTTTTGGGTCTTGCTTCTTTCACTTAGCATAATGTATTTGCGATTTACTTGTGTTGTTGAGTGTATCAATAGCTTGTTCCTCGTTGTTGATGTGTAATATTACATTGTATAGATTTACTACAGTTTTTTTATTCACCACTTGAAGGATATTTGAGTTTATAGCTTTGGGCTATTATGAGTAAAGCTTCTATAAATTTCTTGTACAGGTTTTTGTGTGAATATAAGTATTCATTTCTACTGAGTAAATATTTAAATATGAGAATACATTAAGTACTTGTGGTAAGTATATATTTTAACTTTATATGAAACTGCCAAGTTATTTTCCAAAGTGACTGTACAATTTGCATTCTCACCAGCAATATATGAGAGAGTTTCAGGTATTTTACATCCTCACTAGCACTTGGTATTGTCAGTGGTTTTTCATTTGAGCTATTTTTATAGATGTGTAGTAGTATCTAATTGTTGATCATCTTTTCATGTGTTTGATTGCCATTCATATATCTCCTTTGGAAAAGTATCTGTTCAAATCTTTTGCCTCCTATTTAATTGGTTGTTTTCTAATTATTGAATTTTGGGAGTTTTTTATGTAGTCTGGATATAGATCCTTTATCAGATATGTGATTTGCAAGATTTTTCTCCCAGTTTATGAGTTGTCTTTTTAGTCTCAACAGTATTTTTTTTCAAGAGCAGATTTTTGTTTTATTTTCGTGAAGTCCAGTTTACCAACTGTTTTCTTTTATGGATTATACTCCTGGTGTCATATCTAAGAACTCTTTGCCTAACCCAAGTTCACATAGCATTTTTATGTTTCCTTCTAAAAGTTTTATAGTTTTGAGTTTCCTATTTAGGTCTGTGACTCATTTTGGGCTAATTTTGTATAAAGTATAGGTCAAGATTAATTTTTGTATATGGATGTTCAGTTGTTCAAGTATCACTTGTTGAAAAGACCATCCTTTATGGGATTGCTTTTGTAACTTTGTAAAAAACAAAAAGTTGACATATTAGTATTGCTTTACTTCTATACTTTTTCTTCTGTTCCATTGATCTGTGTATCTGTCCTTCTGTCAATACTGTGCTTCCTTTTTACTGTAACTTTATCATAATGCTTGAAAATATTGTATGTCTTCAAATCAGGCAAAGTTAGTCTTCCAATTTTGTTCTTTTTCAAAATTATTTTGGCTATTTTAGTTCCTTTGCCTACCATTAATATCTTACAATAGGATTTAGCTTTTTATTTTATGTATAAGGACAGCCTTGGCCTGGGAAAAATTGCTCTCTTTAGTCTTCTACCACTTTTTTCCCCCATATATTTTGTGCCCAACCATCTTAACAGTTACTGACTACTTAATATATTCATGCTGTTAAGGATTTCCTTCTCCAGACTTGTCCAAGGGCCTTTAGATCAAGAAGAATATAACCATCTTCATCCTTTTTCAGAGGCATGATATCTGCTGGCTAATGTAAGTTGCAGATAGGAGGGAGGTGGTGATATGGTTCATTGAATTCACTCAAAAAACATTTACTGAATGCCTGTTGTATGCAGGGCACTGTTCTGGCCCCCTAGAAAATACACAGACAAATAAGACATGTTCTTTGAACTCAAGGAATTTATAATGTAAGGTAAATGTGGTCTGAGACCTGATAAATTGGAAAGTTAGTGAATTCCTGAAACCAGTTATTAATAAGAGAATTATTGAATATCAGTGAGTGGGCCAGCTGTCAGGAGGAGACTTGAAGGGCTTTGTGCTACTCCAGGAAAAGGAATTGAGCGTAGGGAGTACCAAGTCGGGCATTTGGCAGAACAGAGTTGATAAAATATCGAAGAAGCAAAGAATTCTCAGGTGTTATCAAAGGTGTCTTTAATGTGAATACAGTAGAAATACTTTGGAAAATAATTTAGACTGGAAACTTGGCTTGTAGAATCTATTTCTGAAAGTCCCTGGTTTCCAACTTAGTTACACGGTTTCTAGCTTTCTAGCCATTTATATTTATTTGGATACATATTTTGATCTAAATGCTTCCTTTGAAAAGCAAGTGTATACCTCTTAGCACCTAGTCATCTGAGTAGCCACAGATTCAAGCAGTGTACTATAGAATAGCTTATAAAATAGCTATTGTATAATCAGTTGAGTGGGGGGAAAAGGTGATTTCCATAACGTAATGATCACATTTGTCTTGTGTTACATTATTTTATTAAACAGATGGTTTTTTTTCCTGTAAAATGTACCAAGTAGCTTCTCACCAAATCTTACGGATATAATAAGTTTCAACCTCTATTTGAAACTTGTACCTTGGTTTATTTTTACCTCAGTAGGTAAAGCATCAATTACCCTGATGTTTTACTTATGATGGATCAGCTCTTGGCTTACTTCCTGTTCAGTGGCAGGTCAGTCTTTAAGTTTGAAGACTCAAAGTGAACTGGATCTGATGAAGTAAGAAGTTGGTGTTATGTTTTGACAAGTAAGGCCTGTCATAGACAAATGCATGATTCGAATGACCAGTGTCATTGAATAAATTACTCTAATACACACACGCCATATTCCTTGATGGACTCTAAAATTGTGGGCATTCAAGAATCTGAAATAGAAATCTCCATTTTCTTGATGAGCTACTTATGTATTTCCCCAGAGCTATTGATTGGTGACTTAGAGCTATAGAAACAGCACAGAGGCGCTGGAATGTGACTACTGGCCATGTTCCCCTTTCATTTAGGACTCCCTAAGGAGGGGATGTGACAGTAGCAACTGATGCAGTCCTTGACCAGCTGAGACCTCCAGAACTCCTGGCTAATCTGCAGTGTTAGGGCCACCTGTGTAAACCTTGCATCAAGATTCTGAGTGACTGAAGTATTCTCTATTTCATGAAAGAATATTTTAAGTGCAGTTTACAAAAGAAAGTGATGTTTTTCATGTATTAGGGAATAGTCTGTGAACTTAGTTTAAATTATTGAATGGCTTGTTATTTCAGACTGTGTATCTATAATTTTTAGTTGTTTTTAAAATCAACATGTATTAAATATTTTATTCATTGTAACCTTTTAGAAGCATGGAAGACATTTTAGTTTGATGTTGTAGTCATACAATTCCAGTGTAGAAACATGTCACATGTATGTTGCTTTATGATCAGATAAAATTTGGAGAACACTTTCCTCTTAGCATCTTTGATCCTTTTTTCTCCGACTATAAATCATAGAAGCAACTGATTAAGTAGACAGGTGAAGAGGAGGAAGTCACAAATAAAATAGGCACTTACATTTATTGTGTTTGCAAGGTTGTTTTTGGGACTAGTGCATGTTTCTTAAGACCTTGTTTCTTGCCTATTTTATAGAGCTCTGGCCTCTTAACAGCATGGCTTTAATGACTTCTTGTGGGGCTCTTGGTTTATGTTAGCACTGGCTGTGGAGGGAAGAAAGAGGTCAGGTTTCACAAGGAGCCTGCAGACTTGTAAAATCATACCTAACTGGCAGAAGCAAAGTCCACATCAAGTAGGAAACCGAGATTTGCATAAGGACTTGAGATGTTTTGCCATTTAAAAAAGTGCAAAATGTTTCAGTAATGCTGAAAACAGTTTGTGAACTGAAGTTTGAGGGACTCTAACATGCATTGTAAATGAAACATTCATTTACTCAGCTTCATGTCCCACTTAAAAAAATCAAAATAGAAAAACAAATACTTGCTGGGAAACAAAGTTTAAGACTAGCATGATATAGTTATTCATATATGCATGCTTTTCTAAAGTTTGTAAATTTTGATGTAAAAATTTATGTTATTTATCTTTTTATTGATAAGTGGTTTTTATTCAGACATTCTCTTTCTTGCAAGTTTCAGACTTTGAGGGCACTGACTAGGGAGAGAATCAAGCATACAGATCGTAGGTGATGTCTACCTAAGGAATGAGAAGTTCAATGTACTAAAAAGGAGGCAAATAAAAATTAAATATGAGGGATTTTATCAGATAGTAGAGCAACAATAGAAAATTTATGAAGACAGGCTCTTTAATCTATGTCTCATAGTGGCATATAAAATTTATTTTAAAATATCCTTTTTCTTAATTATGTATAGTATAGAAAAAAATAAGTTAAAAAAATCACCATATATATAATTCTACCATTAAAGATTTGAACTTAATTACTTATCTTACTGTAATTTGACTCCCATCATTTCATCATTTAAGTAGAGGATTTTATCTTCTTCAGGTAATTTAGTCACATTAAAAATGGGAAAATTATTTCTATTTCCCCGCATTTTATGTACTGTCATGTAAAAACTGCATAATCTGGCTTAGTAGAAAAGAAAAGAAAAATGGTAAATCTTAGACTACTTCTGCCTTTGTTGGAGCTTTAAAGTTTATTTTTATTGTATAATGGTCACTGACATCTTTTGTTTGTCTTTTTGAAGTCATCATTCTGAAAGTAAAAGCAGTCTATTCATAGCAAGATATCTTATTAATATTACCACCTCCAGCACTACTAGGAGTTTACTAGGTGCCAGGAGGTGCCTTGAGTACATGCTCATATTATCATACTCTGTGTGTGTATGTGTACACATAGGTATATATAATTAAATATTATAAGGTCTTTATAAAATATTACTATCCCCATTTGACCGAGGAATATGGAGGCTTGAGTAACTTGTAAAGCTGCGATTTTAAACCAGATCCACAGGTTTTAATATCTCCTCCTTTAACCACAAGGTTATATTGCTGTACCATCTCCCTGTAGCCACTTAAATTATGCCCTGTATTAAACTGGATTTTATTCCTGATTTTTTAAAACCAGCTAAGATTTTTACCTTAGTCTTAATATTCTTTACCTCAGTGTTCGAATGCTTAACTTCTATGATCAAGAAATGAGAATTAAAAGTGGAAAAACAGTAAGCACTATTCCTCCTAAGCTCAATCCAACAGAGCCTCAGAACTAAAAAAATTGTTTTCTCTGCTAATTTTACATGTTAAATGTTGCTACTTTTTAGGCCAGTATTATAAAAATTCAAGGATGTCTTTCTTTAAATCTTAAAAAATCAGGATAAATAGATATTTGAAAGTGTTTCTGTTATTAATCCCTGGCCTAATATTATAGCTTCCCAGTCTGAACATGTCCAGTTTCTTCTCATTCTGATGAAATGAGGGTCTTTAATGTTGTTTCAGCAGTCCATCTGATCTCTTCTCCCATGTTCTCTGTTTAGACACCATACTGTCTGCCAACCCTCCATGCATGGATATAGGCCAGAAACCTCAGAACCATTTGGGTCCTTCCTGCTGTTTCCTTTGAACACCTCACAGCCAAAGCATGTTGTTCAATACACAACATCTATGTGCCCTCCCCTCCATTCTTGTATAATCTCTTTCATTATTCAAACCCCAAACTGGGTTCTCACCTACTGATCTAGAAGCCTTTAAATGATTTCCCTACCTCTAAGCCCTCTCTCTCTTTCTAGTTATTTGGCGTTTTGACTATCAAACGTATGAGGGCTTAAAACTAGGATAATAATAATAAAGAAATAGCTCATATTCCCATTAAGTAAACTTTTTTTTAATAGATTAAAAATAAAAATGATTTGATTCCTAAACAAATTCTAGACTGAAGTAGTATAATACAAATTTATATGCATTTCTATCTTTTCTATTTTTAACAGATTTCTAGAAATAGAGATACTCTTGCTTGAGATGAGAGCCATAGTTTCAAAATCTCAGTATGCAGGAGTTTAAAGGTGTTATTCTGTTTTGGAAATGTAGGAATTTTACACATATTCTTATTCAGCTACAAAGCCAAAACATATGAACCTATCCCTGAGGAATAGAATTGCTTGGAAGTAGAACCAGTAATTTTTATCTTGCACAAAAAGTTTGGGGATCTCAAACTTTTACTCATGAGAGAACTCATATAGGGTCTCTGAGGAATGCCAGGATTCAGATCCCAGACTTACAACTTATCAGCTACAGAACCTCAAGCAAGTTTCTTAATCTCTCTGAACTTCAGGTTTCTTGGCTGAAAATTGGGGTAATAATAGTTGTGAGGATTAAATAAAATAGAATATGTCATGCACTTAAAGCACTGCCTGGCAAGAAAATATATGTTAAGCTATTGTTATTTGTCATTATTATAATCTCTGTTCTGTGCTTTCATAATACTCAGTACTTTTCCTTCAGAGCATTTATCATGGTTTGAAATTATATACTTGCATAGTAGTGTAGTTAAATGCCTTTCTCCATCTATACAGAGATCCCTGATGGTAGAGCCTCTGTTTATTCTGGTCATCATTGGATCCTTGGCACCTAGAATGTACTAGGCACTGAATAAATATTTGTTGAATGAATGAATGGATGAATTTAGAAGAGAATAATTTAGTTTAAAATTTTTCTAAAATAAATGTAATTAAAATCCTTTTCTGGATTGGGGAGATAGTTAATCTGGCCTGTTATTTTATGGATAATTACATGATTCAGAGCCCTGAACACTTGGGTTAACTACAAACTAAATGAATGGCATACTTATACAGATAATGGGATTGTTAACTCCTTTGTATTGTAGTTATAATGTCTATCTTTCATAGCAGAGATATTTACTGTTTTTTAAATATAACTACTTAAATTCAATATTTAAATTATTTTGCATGCTTACCATATAAATAGTTTTGTTTCAGAGTATTTGATACTAAACTACTTTTCTTTTTTTTGGCAAAAACTGGCCAACAAATCTGTTTACTGGGAATGTAGGTAGTCGGCATAAAGAAAGATATTTGATCTTTTCATGTAACAATATATATATACATGTAATTTTTAAAAATAATTAGACTAAGCAGTTTAAAGATTTAAAAGGAGGGGTCGCTAAGGCACAGTGCTTTTTGACAGCATTTAAAAGTGCAATCACATTTTATTTGTGAGATTGTTTATTGGTTTTAGCAGTAATGAGTTGTCTTACAGAAGCCTTTGAATTAATAGGTGGTAGCCACCTGTGAGTCAAATGCAGTTGTATAAAACACTGGTGTATGTCTGAAGATGTTTCTGAAGGGGAGGTGAAGGGAAACAGGTCAGAAGAGATAACAGACTTATAGTGGCTCCGGTGAGAGGTGTTTGGACAGGGACAAATGAGTGAATTTGACATGCGTTTAGGAGTTAAAATCAATGGGAATGAGTGATTGAATGAAGAGAGTAAAGAAGAAGGGGTTGGTGGTATAGTATATAGCTCAGGTGAGAAGTTGAATTGCTTAGTGGTGAGAGATACAGGTGTGAAGGGAAGATTTCATTTTGGACATGGTGAGTTAGAAGTGCATTTTATAAATTTCTGGTAAAGATGCCCAGTAGACAGCCATGAGTATGAAACTTTGGGGATGGGGGTCTAAACCAAAGAAATATTTGGGGGAGTCATGAGCAACAGATGGATGTAGCTGAAAACTGAAAGTGGATGAGATCACCCAAGGAGAATGTGGAGAAGGAACAGAAAATCTCTGGAAGGAAAGGCAGAGGAGAGCCCCTGAAAAGGAAGACAGGGAGTCCAAAAAATAAGAGAACAAGGTATGTTTAGTTTCATAGACACAGTTTCAATAAAATAATAGGGAAAGTAGGTAGATTAGATGTTTGAGACATAAAGTCCAAGAGGAAAAAGGGGAGACGAAACAAGACAAGAGTGGAGAATAAACCACTCTTTAGAAAATTTTTGGTCTAATAGAGAAGAGAGAGAGTGGATAGCTGCTAGAGGAATATGTGCCATAAAGAGAGGTTTGGAGTTTTGTTCTTTTTCTGGTGTTTTGAGGTTGGGAGAGACTTTACCACCTTTATAGACTGAGGGAAGGAGCCAAGAGAAGAGTTTGAATACATAGGAGGGAGGTAAAGAAAAGGCAGATATATCAGGGTCCCAGAGGGGAGGGAAGTGGATGGGGTTGGTGCCCAGATGGAGGAAGTACAGACAGAAAGATGGCAACTGATTTTCATTGTTGAATCATGAATGCTGTTTTTCCTCAGTCTCAGAGGTACTGGTGAGAGTCCCAAGCAGTATCTGACTTTATTTTCTTTGGGAAAAGTCATTTTGCCAGCAGGTTGAATTTTCAGAAGTGACCAAGAAGTTAGACATGTTAAATACAAAGGTGTTTTAGGGGAGTTAAAAATCTTTTTTTCTACTGAAAACCAGAGTAAGATCAAGAAATACCCTTACTTGACAATGGGTTAACTAACCTTATGTTGGTAATCACTTACCAACATGTGTGTATCAAATCGTCAGGGTATACACAATGTTATTTGTCAGTTATATCTCAGTAAAGCTGGGGAGAGGAAAGAAACTAGATTAATAATTGCCTAGAACTGAGATCAAGGAAGAGATGAGAAAATTGGGGAGTGATAGTTAAAGGGTATGGGATTTCTTTTTGAAGTGATGAAAATATTCTAGAATTGATTATGGGGATGGTTGCAAACTGTGAATATACTAAAAACCATTGAATGTATGTATACTTTAAATGAGTGAATTATGTGGTGTGTAAATTATATGCTATGTTATTTATATCTTAATAAAGCTGTGCCTCCCTCAAACCCCCAAAAAACAATACCCCTGATGAATTAGAAGATGCATCTATTTAGCTTTTAGTTCTCAGAATTTTGTAACTCCTATGTTCTAATACATTTGAACTAAAGTGCAAAATTAGTTCAATTTTTATAGTCAGAATTCATAGAGTTTTCATAGACTTATCCATCTTGAAAAGTGGAGGGGATAGGAAGCTGTTTAAATAAAAAATTCACAGGGATCATACTGTTTGGTTAGATAAGATTCAGAGTTAAAATATAGAGGTTAGAGGGAAATTACTCAAGGCAGAGTGATTGTTTTTAGTCTCAATAATCACAACATTTATAAAAAGTTTTATATAAACAGCCCTCACTATATTGGCTTATTTAATCTTTATAAAAAGTCTTTAACAGAGAAAGGACAGATTTTTATCTCTAAAAATAATACTACTAAATTATTGGGCACCATTTGAAATTATAGTAAACAAAAAATAATAATAAAAAGTGTTATGTTATTCTCATCCTCAGTCTTCATATTTGTACCTTACATTTCTGGCTACTGTGTTTAAAGATGATAGAATTGGAGAAAATCCAAAATTTTTCAGTTCAATTCAATGAGTATTATTTTAGTACTGAGTCTGCCATTCCCTGTCTTAAGGGATCCTGCAAAGACTGTGACCCACTACTGACCCTCAATAATCTCATAATGTAGGAGAGAAAGTTTATGAATAAGTGGTTGTAATGCTGTGGGATAAAAGTAGCAATAAAAGTCTGCAGTGTACAGTAGTTGCAGAGAAAGGGGTCAGGAACAGAATGGGACAAGTGAACTAGGCTCTCAACAATAATAGGATTTTATCAGGTGGACAAAGAGATGGACCTAAGATATTTGAGAGAGAAGGAAGTATTCATACAGTGCTCAGAGATGTGGAATATTATGGTGTGTTCGGTGTTTGTGGTGTTTGTGTCAACAACACAAATCAAATTTGCATTTTTTTTGTCTGTACTCTGGAGGTATATCACCTACCAGGTTCCTGCAAGACTTCTAGACAGGTGATAGAGGACTGAATCAAAGAGAAGACTATTGGGGATGGAGAGAAGTCAGATATGAGAGAGATATTCAGTATATGGGATAAAACATATTGAATTGGGTGCCTGATTCAGAAGTTGTTCAGAGAAATAGAGCTGGAGAAGCTGCTTTATGAAGAACAGTTAAACTATATTAGATATTTCAGTCTAGAGAGATAAGGCTAGGGAAGAATTAGATAAAATTCCCATCTCAAAGTCTGTAAGTGGAATAATGACAATCAGAACTAAAAGTCACCCCCTTTTCATATGGAAAAAGTAAATATGGGATCAATAAGAGAAATTAGTACTTCATAAAGCAGGCATTAAATTTATGGAAACTTAAGTCCTTATTTCCCCCAAGCATGAATGTATTTGACATAAACTTAGTTAATTATAGAAAAATAAGTTTACATTGTTACTGAAATATCAGGCTGTTATGATTCTGAACCTGATATTTTATTACCTGATTTTATGCCCCAGTAGGTGGGGCATAGTTTTGATCCAAAATAAAAGTATTTGTAATAAATTAACATCCTAAAAAGTGATTACAGAAGCAATTAAAAACTGTAATGATTCCTAGAGTTCTATGTTCTTGAACAGTGGTTCTCAGACATTCTAGTCTCACTCTTTATAGTCTTAAAATGTATTGAGAACCCCAAAAAGCTTTTATTTAAGTTGGTTTAATCGATTGATACTATTAGAAATTAAGACTGAGAAATTTTTAAAATATTGTTTAATTAATTTAAAAATGAAAACATTGATCCATTACATATTAACATAACACATTTAATGAAACAGCTATTTTCCAAAGCAAAAAATTTTTAGAAGAGTGGCATTGTTTTGCATTTGTGCAAATCTCTTTAATTAGCTTAATAGGAGACACCTGGATTCCACACCTGTCTGCTATTTTACTGAGTCTGTTGTGGTATCACCTATCCTGTAGCTTCTGGAAAACACTGTACACCAAGAGAAATGAGAATGAAAATGCAAATGATGGTGATTTTGAGAATAGTTTTGACATTGTGGATCCACTGATAACAGCAATTTGAGAACCTCTTCCTTTCTCGAGGAAGGAGAAATTTTTTGTTATATATATAAAAAAATATATATTACTTTATCCCCACTACACCCATTTTGGAAGCAGATGCTTTTAAGAATATTTTCACCATTATTCACTGGCTTTGTCTTCTACCTCTAAAGGGCTGTGATCCATTTACAATCTAATGAAATCAAGTCCAAGGCAAAATTTGTTAGTCTTCTGTGACCTTTAATCCTTTTCAGTCTAATGAAGCATAAGTCATCTAGATCACATTCCCTCTATTTTTCTTCATAACTTCTCACTTTATTGATAAACTGTAAAGGCTGCAATATAAGGAGAGGGGAGTAAGACCTTAACTGGGGCACTTTCTTTATATCCTGGAAGACTTAGTAGAGGAAAGGAAAACCACACTATTACCTGAAGTCTGGACTCTGTCAAATGTAAAGCCATGGACCTTGGAGGCCTGCCTAGAATGGTAAAGAATTATCTCTAGGAAATATCAACACTTCAAGATTTATCTTTAATTTGGAAATACATAAGTCTAAAAATAGTCTCTTGAATCTCTCTACTTTTTGTTCTTCAGACACACCATTTATCTTCTCTCTCTCCTTTTTCATTCTGCTCCATCAATACCAACTTCATTTGATTCCAAACACAGAGTGACATATGTGTCCAATAAGAATCAAGTCTTTGTTTTCATTAAGTTATCTGTAGAATCTTGCCATTCTCACTGCCACTACCCAGATCTGTCATTTCTGTTTAAACAACCTGTTGGTCTTTTGAGTTGAGGCTCTTCTTTTCTCACTCCATCCTATGTAACAATGCCTGATTAATTTTTCCAGACACTACTATTATGACACTTCTTTGCTCAGAATTTTTCAGGGATGTCTTAATTTGTACCATGGTACAAATATGCTTTATCTTTACTCTCCTTCCACTTTCCCACAAACTCTTAATCTGAAATATTCTACGATAGTTAGTCCTGGCTTTTTCTCTACAATCCTGTTAATACAAGATGTACATTTCTTCTGTGTTTGCCTTCATGTTATTTTCTTCATGTTATTCCTATTTCCCCCGCCTTCTATTTAAACCAAATGTATTCTTCAAAGCTCTATTCAAAACCAATCCTTATAAATAGTTTTTACCTGTCAAATCTGTCTGTATTAATTTCCCTCTTCTCTGAAATAGAATAGTATCTGAAGTTTGTACCACACAATTTGGTATGTAATTACATACCATTATTAATTGTTTTTGTTTCAATTATGCTATTTTTTTTTCCAAACAGGTTATAATTTTCTTGAAACTTAGAATTTCATCTTGGGAAAGACCACATTCCTTGAGCTAGGCAGCTGCCCAATGATTTTTTTCCAAAATTATTTTTTAAATTACAGTTGTGCTAGTTAAATTGGATTGGTTTAATGTCTGGGCAGAAGTTCCAAATCTGATAAATAATATCTAGCTTTATGTTATTTCCAAGTATAGTATAATAGTGCATGTACTTATTCTGAATTTGTCAAACTTTATCTTATAGCTATTTCTGCATTTGAAGTTCAGCCAATTTCCACTGAAGTCCAAGAAGGTGGAATCGCTCGATTTGCATGCAAGATTTCATCGAACCCTCCTGCGATCATAACATGGGAATTTAATCGGACAACTGTACCTTTAACTATGGACAGGTAAATGCAGCTTTTGTCTTTGGAGGTGATGCAGGAGTAATGAAGACTTCATCGTGAGACTGTATGAGGGAAAGACCATTAGGAAGCTCATTTTCATTTATAGTAGCAATAATTAACTTAAACACATTTCAAACTTAGGCAAAGAATTAACGCTTTAGTCTTTGGCACATGGGGCATAATTCCTGTTTTTTGGTTCAGATCAAAATTCAGACAACCTATCTTACTGCTTTGTTCCTTTCCTCAAGTATCTTTTTCAACCATAGAACCACCTGAGTATGTGGATTGCAGCCCAAGGATTTGGGAAACCAAAGTACACCTTCACTGCTAGCAATAGCAGTGCTGGGATAAGGATCTCCCATGTATGTTCTGGTAACTGCCCACTTCTGTCTCTGTCTTCCACTTCCCAATCTCCTTTCCACTATGCACACATACACACATCCCTAAGGCTCTGAAGGTGATCAAGGTTTAAGGATCAAGAACCTGGTAGTAACTTCAAAGGGTTTGATTCTTGTCCTAATGAGTAGCAGTATTCCTAAGAAGACAAACATCATTTGCTAAAATGATAGGACACTAGTTGGAAGAAGTTATTCAAGGAAGTGCTTTAAAAACCCTTACATTCAGGTGTATCTTGGGGAATATATCTGTATTAACAGACAGAAAATTGTGAATTTGAAGAAAATCATACTAAACTCTAGGCCACCAGTTAGCTCTATCTAAGCTACAATGTCAAATAAGACTGTGTACAATTAGACTGATAGAATTCACAAACCACACACTCTGTAATTATTTATGCTTTAAAGAGCTGTAGTGACTCAAATGAACACAAATTGAATCAAGCTAATACTTTAAAAGATCTTTAACTTATTGCATTTGGCTCTTTAAAGAGGTTAAGTATATTAAATCTTATAGAATATATGTTAATATATAAAATCTGCTATAAAATGTTTAATCATCTTTCTTCTCATAACAGGATAACTGTCCTACCAACAGGAGTACTGCAGATCTATGATGTTGGTCAAAGGGATGCTGGAAATTACCGTTGTGTGGCTGCTACTGTAGCACACAGACGCAGAAGTATGGAGGCCTCTCTAACAGTGATTCCAGGTACCATATAGAATTTGTTTAGTCAGTTTTTATTGGCCCAGCTATTAAGTTTTCTTCTTTGGCTATAATGACATGTCGTAAAGTAATACTTTAATTTTATTTAAATTATTGTAATCTATTTGCAAAGTGTAATCTTAATACATTTTAATGTATTAAGCAACTCTTCTTTCACAGGCTAACTTGTTTGATGTTATGTTAGTGTCAACAGTTTTGAGACTGATTTTTTTGGATATATATTTTATTTTTATTTTTAAAAAATAAAAAATACAAAAAAGAGAATGATAATCATGCATTTCTACCAGAATTGTCCATTGTCAATAAAGAGATATTTGTTTCCATTTTGGTATTTTTTTGTTTGTTGTTTTAAGAAAAGCATAGTTTGCATTGTAAAAATAATGCATACTTATTATAAAGATTAGTGTCTACAAAAGTAAAAAATATATGAAATTTTTACATTAAACAAAGTAAAAAAGTACAAAGATATGTTTTAAAATATCCCCAGTTCCAATACCCGGAAATTGACATTAAGTGAACAATTTTATATATTTTGCCATACATGAATATATTTAGAAGGAACAAGCTAGAAAAATGAATATAAAGAAAGAAATACCTGTTTTATTAAATGGAAGTATACATAGATACTAGTTTTTATTTTAAAATAATTAATTTAAACTTACCTGAATATAGTGGAAGAAAACTTAGACTAAAAACATTGTTAAACTTCACATAAATATTTACATTTTACAAGAGAGATTACTTTCCCAAAATTCTTTAAGGTTAAAAGTTTTTTTAAAAAATAAAGAGACTAAAATTATATTTTTAATGCTATATTTTAATTTTAGGTAATATAGATTAGCTTTTTGGTATAAAAGATAAAAATAAAACAAAAGCACTCTTATACTTCTTCCCTTCTCTGTGCCATCACATGAATTCTTGACAAGATTAGTGAAAGCATGAAATAAATGTTTGAACCTCAGTTAAAAGTGAAACAACCTAAATGTTCAACTGATAAATCAATATATAAAATAATGTCCTATTTATATAATTAAATATTCCATTATTATTCAATAAAAAGAAATGAAATACTGTCACAACATGGATGAACCTTGAAAACATTATGCCAAATGAAAAGAACCCAGTCACAGGGACCATCTAATATATGGTTCTTTTTTTTTTATGAAATGCCTAGAGGAGGTCATTCTAGAGAGACGGAAAGCAGATTAATTTTTGCCTGGCAGTGGGGAGAAAAGATTGGGGAGAGACTGCTAATGGGCATGGGGTTTATTTTTAGGCTGATAAAAATGTAAAATGGATTATAGTAATAGTTGTGCAACTCTGAAAATACTAAAAACTATTGAATTATGTACTCAAAATGGGTGAATTGTATGTCATGTGAGTTATATCCTGATTGTTTTTAAAAAAGTGAATAACTAAAGAATATTTTCACTCTTTTCACTAATTTTATCTTTCTTATGATTTATTTTTATACTCTGCCTTTTCCTCCCCAAAGCTAAGGAGTCTAAATCCTTCCACACACCAACCATTATAGCAGGTCCACAGAACATCACGACATCTCTGCATCAGACTGTTGTTTTAGAATGCATGGCCACAGGAAATCCCAAACCAATCATTTCTTGGAGCCGTCTTGGTAAGTCTTCTCAGTGGGTGGTGGGGGGAGAGGGAGTGGGGTGGAAATGTCTTTTCCTTAAGCTTTCTTCATTCTAGCAGAACTATTAAAATGTTTATTTTATATGCAAAACACATGTTTAGCAGTTAAGTGGCTTTTAACTTTTCCAGATTTCAGCGTGTAAAGGAAAAGTTTTATGATAGGATTGTTTAGAGAGTGATCTTTTGACCTAATTTTAGATAATACATCGTTTTAACTGAAGTATTCTCTTTGAAATAGATCACAAGTCCATTGATGTCTTTAATACTCGAGTACTTGGAAATGGTAATCTCATGATTTCTGATGTCAAGTTGCAACATGCTGGAGTCTATGTTTGTCGGGCCACCATCCCAGGCACACGTAATTTTACAGTTGCCATGGCAACTATAACTGTATTGGGTATGCTTTCTTTCATTCTGCAATCAGGAGAAACTTACGTTTTAACATTTGCTGTTTTAGCTCATTTATAGCTTATTTCTACCTTTCTTGAATTTTATAAGCATTGATATGAAGGTTGATATGAAGTATCATAACCTAATGATGAATTATAGGGGAAAAAGTTCTATGTTAAAATACAATGTTTTCTGAAGTCACCATCCTGTTTGCTTGCATGCCATTACATTTCTTCTTCTTAAAGCTTCCCTCTTATCTCTTCATTTGCCCACAAATTCACATACCTATTCACCAATCTAAAAATGTAGTTTATTGACTGTTTATAGGCATTAACAAAGGGCTATATATTTGTCTTAGATAAGTAGGATTATGGTACACATTTTTAGAGTGTTTCTGTGGATGGTCTCAATAGGGAAAGCCTGGGGGGAGTGGACATGTATCTCAACAATGCAGAGAAAAGATGTCTGGATAGAAATGTATGTAGTATGTAGACAAGAGGTTCAGAATGTCAGATATTTTAAGAGATGGGACTTGGTCAGTTGCTGTATTCTTCCTTGACTTCTTGTATCATTCCTGTTGGTATCACAGAAATATTTTTTTTTCTTTCTTTTTTTAAATAGTCCCTCCTCTATTTGTCGAATGGCCAGAAAGTTTAACGAGGCCTAGAGCTGGCACTGCTCGATTTGTGTGTCAGGCAGAAGGAATCCCCTCACCCAAAATGTCATGGTTGAAAAACGGAAGAAAGATACATTCAAATGGTAGAATTAAAATGTACAACAGGTAGGTTGTCACTTTGCTACTGTTTTAGAAAAGATATAATCGCTTTAGTAATTTTTGTGTGAAATGGTTATAATTATATCAAGTACTTTAGTTATCTTGGTATTTTAAACTACGATAAAATAAATAAGAAATTAACCTAAGATTATAACATCAACATGCTTTAGATCCTTTTATATGTGGATCGTGGACGTGGTTAATTATACTGAAATGAATGTTGGATAGTTCCCCAGACCTGGGTTCTAGTCCTGGTAAGCCACTAGCTAAGTTATTAGCAAGTATATTAACCCTTAGGGAATCGCAGTTCGTCTATAAATGAGGAAATTAGGAGGAAATAATTTTCTATGCATTCCTCCACAGTTCAAACTTAATGATGTTAAGAACTCATTTTTTATTAGTATAATATGAATTTTCTGTAATATTCTTATTTGTTGACTTGAATTTTATGTAACATTGCAATATATAAATTATATAAATTAGATGCTTTTATGAAGTAATATACTTTCTTAATAAAAGCCAGCTTTTTAAAAGGAGATTAAACTGTCATATAAAGCAAACAGTATTTGTGTATCACAAGTATTTACGTAGACTCAGAAAATATGAGTAATTTTAAGTAATTCTTGTAGATTTTCAATAGGGCGGATTATATATTTTTTTGCTTTTAGTATCTTTTATTATTTAAAATGAAAATACATATCAATAGTTTAACATTTTTTTACATCGTTCTTAGAATTTCTCATAGAAATAATTTTTTTCCCTTCCTCAGTAAATTGGTGATTAACCAGATTATTCCTGAAGATGATGCTATTTATCAGTGCATGGCTGAGAACAGCCAAGGATCTATTTTATCTAGAGCCAGACTGACCGTAGTAATGTCAGAAGACCGACCCAGTGCTCCCTATAATGTGCATGCTGAAACCATGTCAAGTTCAGCCATCCTTTTAGCTTGGGAGAGGCCACTTTATAATTCAGACAAAGTCATCGCTTATTCCGTGCACTACATGAAAGCAGAAGGTAAGCAATTTGAGGAGTCTTTATTTTTAAGTGCCACTTGCTGTCAAGGATTTGTTTTCAGTATGAATGATGAGTTATATAATTCACAAAATACTTTTGCAGTTCTATGGTACTTATCTCTTTTAATAAAATACTTAATATATCACCTGTGTATCTATTTTTTTCTAAATTTTGTATTGTTATATACTTTGTGTATGTAAGGATAGTATATAAGATTTTTCTATCTAGAAACAAATACCATCTCTGTCAGATAAAATATAGAGTGGTGTACTTACAAATTTCATTTCAGCAAAGATATAAATTCCTTAACTAAGACTTAATATGCCAATTAAGTATGCAGTTACATAAGACCAATGGTGTAACAGCTTAATAAAATAATCTAACTATGGTAAACTATAGTTACTATAGCATGTGTTTTTTAAGGGGAAAGTAAACATTATAAAATTACCCATATGTTTAATTTTATATATTTTTAATGTTTTTCTGAAATCGTGTAGAACTGTCTGAAATTGAACAAGACATTATTGATAACTCATTGTTATCTCATATGAAAGTAAAAATCAGATCTGTTTTCAGATTTTTATTCAGAACTATTAGTTTAATTCCTGGAATCTTTTTTATTCTTATATTTTCTTTTGGCAAAGATTTTAGAGGAAAAGGAAAAACTACTTATAAATTCTATTGATTTTTTAATTGATTTTTCATAGCAAACCATACATAGTAGAAGTTTACAGATTTTTGCTCTATATACAACAGCCTAACTTTTATGCAGTAGACAGTAAAAATAAATCCAAACACCCAAAGAATGGTGATAGAATAAAATTGTAGAAACAGGTGGTTTGTTGTTGTTTGTTTCTTGTACTTTGAAGTTGTATTTTGAAAAGGAATATTTTGAATTTAAATCAGGGGTCATGGTAGCAAGAAGAATGAAAGTCTGATAACTGAGCATGTTGGAGTATGTTAATTCCCTTTTCAGTGATTTAGGGAGGTAAAAGGAATGCTGGTTATGGTGGAGACCACTCTTGTTCCCTATTATGGTTGTTTCATTAGAGCCTCCACATGCAGCTCAGTGGTCTATTCAGGGATGGAACAGGCTTTTTAATTCGAACTTAAGGACCTTGTTTGGTAGGTCAGAAATCGTACTATGCAGTCCCTAATTAACGAGCCATTAGCCAGTCTGTTGTGAAATGCCTCTAATCTTGTCTAATTAAAATACTATCAAGTTAATTCAGAAATGTGGGAAAACTTAATAGTGGAATTTGCCTTCTGTTTTGTTTATAAATCGGGTGTGGAGAGAAGGGGCTCTGTCCTGAAAGAGTTTGATTAAGTCGCCGCACGTTTACTGTGAATGGTTCACAAAGCACAGTAGCTACCAATGCTCTTGTTCCACTTTACAGGTTTGCTCTGTAGGAATTAAATCCCACAAGACAAGTCCTCTTCTATACCTTGCCATGCATATTTTAATTAACAATTGCTGAGAATTTTTTTCCTCTTTGAAAAAAAAAAACTCACTGTGAAACAAAGCTTTTTGAGGCATATTCTGTGCCTCCCAGTTCTTTTGCTTTCAATATAAATAAAAGACCAACTTGTGTTAGTCAAATTTAATAAATTCTCTAGAGGCAAAATGAGATCTTTTGCAGGACAACTTTTGGTTTGTTTTGTTTTTATAAAGAGTGGAGCCATTATATTCCCTGCAGTCTCTCCATTTATGTTTAAAAGAAAAAAGAAGCCATAAGTTTAAGCAAGTAAAATTTGCCCTGTTAAGAATTATAGTATTCTGCAGCATTAAGCTCTATTGTGTTACTGCTGTTTATTGTCTCTGTTGTGGGTTTTGACTAGATGGTAAATGAAGTTTAGAGAAGATTAATTATTTTCAGTTTTATTTATTCAGAAAAATATGAACAAGTAATTTGTAGCAAGACCTTACTTTTAGAGAATAAGGACCTTCCTATTCACATTTTTTAAGGGGTCACACAAAAAAGTAGCCTCAAGGACTAAAGTTTTTTAGTGAGAGAAAATGGTCTTGTTAATTTTATTTTGAATATTCATATTTTTAAACACTGATTCTTTAATGTAGGCTTAAATAATGAAGAGTATCAAGTAGTCATTGGAAATGACACAACTCATTATATTATCGATGACTTAGAACCTGCCAGCAATTATACTTTCTACATTGTGGCATATATGCCGATGGGAGCCAGCCAGATGTCTGACCACGTGACACAGAATACTTTAGAAGATGGTAAGAAAACATGATTCTAGTTCATTTAAGTATGAACATTAATATGTGTAGTCCATTTCAATAAAGAAATGTGTTTTAAATTAGAAAAAATAACTTCTTTTTGGTTTAAAAAACAGGTATAGTAATCAGTGCGCTAATCTGCCATTTCAGATCTGACTCTTGCTTTTTGACAGTAATAGGATAAGACTAAAAGAAACTTTATAATTTACAATATAAATTCAAATAATAAAACTCTTGTATTGTCGTCATATTTCTTCAAGTATCCTAGTCTAAACTGTAAAGGCATTGCTTTGTGTGTGTGTGTGTGTGTGTGTGTGTGTGTGTGTGTGTAGTTGTTTGTTGTTGTTACTGAGTAAATTCTCTAGGCATGTATAAATATAATGAGAGTTACATATTGAGTATATACAATGACTAGGGGTCATAGGTATTGGACTTCTGAAAGTCAGTTAAAAATTTTTTATGAAATCATATAGTAGTTTATTTTTAGATATAACAATGCTTATTCTACTTGAGGAGGAAGATAATACATGTTCAGTTTGTTACCTAACGATGGGCTGGAAACTAAGTTATGTCAAGCTTCCATATACTGTAGTGGTGGAACATTCCATTCATTAAGACAGTTCTGGAGAACTGATTCTCCTCTTCTGACTCTCATCTCTCTTTCTCCCTCCAGGGGCTCCAAAAGGCCTATGTTTATATTCTGCGATGTAAAAAGGGAATTATTTAACATGTACTTAATTATAATATTCTCCCTTTACAAATGTTTTCTCATCTTCAAGAAGTGGTCCACCCTTAGTTTTTAAAACATTTTTCTATAAATGATTCTCAATTATTTTTCTCTGTTCATTTGGTTCCATATCTTTTACTTAGGTCTCTGTAATGTCACTTATTTAGATGTTTATAAATTCAGAGTTTGAGGAAATGAAAGAATTAATGATCAGGATACTGAATTCCAAACCTCAGTTTTACTCTAAGAGCCTGTCCTATTTTAGAGTGAGCCACCGTACATAGGACCTTCCTGGTTATCTCATTACATTTAATAACCTCTGACACGCATGCTCAAGGTGAAACACAAGCTGGTGTGTTGCGTTTTGTTTTTTGCTTTTTTGCTTTTTTAAGGTGCGTGCGTGTGTGTGTGTGTGTGTGTGTGTGTGTGTGTGTGTGTACATGAGGTGTATTCATACACACACACCCCATATCCTTGAAGGAAATGGATCTAAGCAATAGCAAGCTTTGATTATGATCTGAAAGTTTTCTCCTTTAAGCCTTTCTTTACTCTGCAACATTTTTATGTAATGAATTTTGTTTTCTGGGATAACATACAGATCTCTGACACTGCTTTTCAAATTTCTGCATGAGTCCATCCCCATTTCCTAAGCTCATGTTTCTCACAGATGTGTGTTTCTCCTAGGTTGCACAGAAGTGAACAGCAAATACAGTAATCACTTATGGAGCGTTTTATCCCTGTGCCTATTCTAAAAACCTTTCTTCATTATCTCCTTTAATCCCTACTGTAACCCTACCATAGAAAGACTATTGTTATGAAAGAGATTGTAAAGAACTGGGGATAATAATATGGTCTCTGTCTAGTCTGCCTAGATCTGTTCTTTCACTTACAAGTTGTGTGAACTTAGGCAAATGATTTGACCACTTTGTGCCTCAGTTTCCTCAGCTAAAAGGTAGAAATGGTGATGGTACTTATTTTATTTGGTTTTTGTGAGAATTCATGTGTTCATACACATAAAGGACTCAGAAATGCTTAATAAATTGATTTCCTCTTTTGCACCTATTTCATTCATTCAACGAATATTTATTGAGTACCTGCTATGTGTTATTCAATATTTAGTGGTGCACAAGAGGCAAAACATTGTCCCTGACCTCATGAAGCTTACTTTCTAGTGGGAGAGGAGGCAGAGGAACAATTAACATGACAAACTGTCATGTTAAATAGTGATAAGTGTTGAGGAGAAGGGAAAGGAGGAGAGAAGGGGAGTATAAAATATTGGGAGGGTTTGAGACTTTAGACAAAGTCACAAAGAAGGGCTCACTGAGTAGGTGACATTTGAATGAAGATCTGAAGGAAATGAAAATGAGGGAGCTGGCTTGGCAGATGACTGGGGAGTGTGTTATAGGCAGAGGAAGTGGAAATTTCTAAGGGCCTGAAGCACAGGTGTGGCTGCTGGGGTGAGAACAAGTGGAAAACAGTAGGAGATGAGGCAGACAATTAATGGGTGCTGACCATATAAATAAATAGGGCTTTTTATGAAGCCACTATGGAAACTTTGGCTTTTACTTTGAGTGAAATAGGTGCTATTTTGAGCAGAAGAGTGGCATAATCTAGCTTGCATTTAAAGCTTATGTGTTCAGAATTGATGGACTGAAGGACAAGGATTGAAGCAAGGAAATCTCCTAGGAAGCCATTACAGCAATATATGCTAACGGTGGTGGTGACAGGACCAAAGGGGTGGCAGTAGAAGTCTCAGATACAGAATTAAATATGGAGTGTGTTTGGAGGAATTAAAGATGACCTCAAGGTGTTTGGCTTCAGCAGTTGGGCAAATAATTGCCATTAACCAAGATAGGAAAGGCTGTAGACGCAGCTTTTATTATAATTCCCATTTTATGTAGGAAGAAACACAGAGAAGTTCATTTGGCCAAGATCACACAGAATAGTAAGTGGTAGAACAAAGATTCAACACAGAGGCTAACTCTAGACCCTATCTTAACTCAATCTAGGCTGCCTCCTCCTATATTTGACTCATTTTCTTGGAGTGCCAGTTTTATTTAAATTATTTAGAGGAAAAACATTGTTTTCATATTAAGCACCATATATTATAATTGAGAATTCACACTAATTTTTAAGATATCATTCTTACATTTCAAAGTATATTCTCCAGGTTATAACCCCAGTGTCCCAAGCTTCCCTACTTTTCTTGTATAATTCTCTCTTTCCTGTTTCTAAGGTATTTGGGTGGGAGTATTTGAAACGTAGTCTCTTATTTTATTGAGTATTAAGTAATCTCATTTTCATCCCAAACAACAACAGCGATAACAACAACCGTGTTTTCTTTGGCTCCCTATCTATGCTTGATGCTCCCTCATTATATTTTTTCTTCTTTTTTCTGGTTTGTACTTTGACTGAAAACCTCTGCTTGCGCTGAAAGTGTCTCTTCCTATGTTTATGTGTTGCTATTAAGACAATTCAATAAATACTGGTGTGCTGATTGACAATTTAATTCTAAATATTTACCAGCAACCTGTTTTCATATATGACTAGTTCCTCTGAGACCTCCTGAAATTAGTTTGACAAGTCGAAGTCCCACCGATATTCTCATCTCCTGGCTGCCAATCCCAGCCAAATACCGGAGGGGCCAAGTGGTGCTCTATCGTCTGTCCTTCCGCCTAAGCACCGAGAATTCCATCCAAGTTCTGGAGCTCCCTGGGACCAAGCATGAGTATCTTCTGAAGGGCCTGAAACCTGATAGTGTCTACTTAGTGAGGATTACTGCTGCCACCAGAGTGGGGCTTGGAGAGTCATCAGTATGGACATCACATAGGACACCCAAAGCTACAAGTGTGCAAGGTAAATTTCTAAAGATGATCAAAGAATAATACTGTATTTATACTTTTGAATCAATTTTTTCTTAAGTTATGTTTATATTTTTAAATTTGGTTTTATGAATAAATATTTAATAGATCATGGACTTAATTGGGAAAAAAAGATTTAAGTTTTAATTGAGTAGTCCCTTTTTGCAATAGAACTCATTAGTGTGTAGAACTTTTGGTTACACTATTAGTTTGCTTAGCAAATCTTTCATGGTCAGATCAGTCCAAATCAAAGTGAATTATTGAAAGACAATTATACACACACACATACATGTTAATAGAGACTTAATTAGTGTTGTTGCTATTTGTTTTTTAAACATCAGTTTAATGGAAAGACCATAAGACTAGGAAGTTCTAGACCTCCCTCTTTTACTGATGTGGAATGTAATATGACTGGTTTTGGTTTTGTTATTGTTAATTGATTAATAATGATGCCTGTTCTGTCTATCAGAGAAATATTGGATGGTTAAAATTTGAAAGTACTGCCTTTTGAAAAAATGTAGATTTTTTTTGTTTTTGTTTATATGCCTTAGTCTTTTTAGGTAGTGTTTCCTATATTTAATTCTGTCTCGAATTTTAATATCATTGTGAAATTTTAAAGTTTAGATTGCAGTATAATTGTTGGAATTGAACTTTTTTTGCAACTGTTGGCTTAAGACTGAGAGATATATACTCTCCTGTAAATTCATGTGGACTGTAAGTTTTTTATACATATATTTCTGGTTAATTTTTCTAGCTCCTAAATCTCCAGAGTTACATTTGGAGCCTCTGAACTGTACCACCATTTCTGTGAAGTGGCAGCAGGATGCTGAGGACACAGCAACCATCCAGGGCTACAAGCTGTACTACAGAGAAGAAGGGCAGCAGGAGAATGGACCCATTTTCTTAGATACCAATGACCTTCTCTATACTCTCAGTGGTTTAGGTGAGTGAGTCTGCACTACACTTTTCCTTTTTCCCTTCCCTCCAAACCAGTTTGGAGAAGAGTTATTGGATGTAGGCCAGTAGCAGTGACTTAATAGTAAAAAGAAAGGAGTTGACTTTACACTATTACTGTGTGTGTCCTACTGCTTAAGTCAATGACTGGTCTTTGACTCCCCATTATGAATGAACTGGCAAAATGTCAGATAACTGTAGTATCTTTCTTTTTCCCACCTCTGGGCGTCTACCTTTCATTCTAAAGTTCACTTCTGGTAGAGTGAGATCCTGATCAATTATTGTGGGTGTATGGTGAATATAGACTAGGAATGTAAAATGGGAATACATAATAATTAAGTTTAATTAGAAATTGCTTGAGAGTTCTATGAGGTATATTTTTACATGTGTAAAATATATCTAAATTATGTACAAAATAATGCTCTTACACATGTCCCATGTAACTATAAATGTTTACTTTATGTAGCTCTAACCAGAAACACTAGAAAAAAAGCACTTTGTATTTGTGTTCATCAGAGTTCTGAAAGATTCTTTTGTATTCTCTGTTCACTTTATCTTTGCTGAGTGAATTTCATGATATATATCATGTTTAACAGAAAGTAAAGAAATTTATATCTACAATAAATACGTGAGTGTAGAAGATACATAATCAAGGTATAAGAAGTAAACTTAGCTATTTGTTGCTCATGAGTAGATTTTCACTCTTAAGTGTGAAGCAGCAGCTTTAATTATGGTTACCAAACAAATTCTTGCTTGTTATAGCACCTTCTGTACATATTGGACTTCACAAAGCTCTCTGGTTTCCCTGTCACAGACTGCCCTTTGGAGTGCTGTAAAGGAAGAAATACAGTGGTCTAACGATGGGCTGTTCCGTTTCCTTCCCTACCCTTATGGTAGCACAAGCTGTGAGAACAGCATTAGATATGAGTCCCTGTGCAGTAAGAAGCAGTGATGGAAATCTGTTTTCACATGCAGGGACATAGAACTCTATCTTTGCCATAGTTTTCCAGATGGCATTTTGCTTTTAATTTTATTGTGTCAGATTTTAATTTAATTGCATCTGGTTAAATAAGTTTTATCATTGATCTCTGTCACAGCTTTATAAACAACAAGTTACATATGTTCCAGGGTCACCTTGTTTAAACCATTTATACTAAAATGGGGTTGCTCAGCCTACTGTCACCAAAGCATATTGCATATCATTTATTCAAGAAAATTGTACTCAGTATCAAGCAAGAAACAGGATTTGTGACAATTGTTGATGAAAAATCATGTATCAGATTCACTGTTTAGGAAATATAAATATGTTGAGGATACAAAAAATAGCGTCACTCTTCTTAAACATAGAGGTAGCTTATTCTAAACAGGTGAATAATTTATTAGAAGAAAAATAATGTTCTGCTTGTCGAAATATTAAAGAAACAATTAAAACTGGCAATGAAAAGCAATCTTTAAAATTTAAAAATTTTCTACGGATGCATATATATAAGAAAGAAGACACACTTCCTTATATGATCTTTGTTGAAATATTTTATAATTTCTAAATAATAGCTTTTAGTACCTTTATTTCTTCCTATGTTTGAAAAATAAGTTACATGTATACTGTCTGTGTTGTTATATCCTTTGTGTTATAAAATCCTTTGTGTATGCTATTTGGGGTAGTTCAGCTTAAAAATCACTTTATAATGCATAAACTAGGAAATGGTTTTGTTGTAGTCAGTATACCCTGTCTGTTAAAATAGGTCAATATTTCTTGACTGTGGAATTAGACTGACTGGTTGGACTAAATGCAGTGCAGGGTAACAGAGGACTCCGTCCCAACTATACGGCTTTCTTGTTGGGCAGTAGTTTTCTCACCCCAGGAATTGCTGAGTCTCAGCTTGAACGGCTGACAGGGATGCAGTTGTGTGGATTCAAGTATTGAATGGAGGTTAACTGGATCACCTTTAAGATGCCTTTTAATCTTGAGAGCCTTAGGGCCTAGTCTTGCTTTTCTAGAAAGTCACCGTTGGGGCTTAGCCAAGCTTACAGCAAAGAGTGGGTTTAACCTTGAAGCAAGTGTTAACAGCTCTCACTCCTTTCTTTCTTACTTTTGGCTGTTAGGAAGGAAGTATGTTCTTTTAACTGGACAACTGACCATCTGTGACCATTTTTAGTAAGAGCATCTGGTGGTAGCTGCCTGTTTAACAGAGAGTGATGTGTCTAGAGGGCAGTAGGTTAAGGGAACCCTATCTATGTCCTTCATGGTGAATACTTGCTTTCACTGAGCTTTTGCTCATTAAAGATACTCTAACTGTAACTAGATTTACTAAGTGAGCTTGGAAATGAAATTTAAATGCTTCTGTTTGCTGATTCAGTGTAAATTTGAGTAGCAAACCGATGTCTCAAAATTTCATTTTCATACTAATCTCCTTTCTGATGCCCTAATACACATTCTTTTGTTTCTACTTCTGGTAATTAAGTTTTCAGTTAAAAAAAAAAAAAGTATGTTATTGAGACACATTTTCCTTTGTTCTTTGTTTCTGAAAAAGGCAAATGTATTTTATATATTTCAATTCATTTTTTCTGAGTAAGGCATTGTAGTGCTAGATAAAAAGATATAACAGATATGACCTCTACTTAAAAGAAGAAAGATTAAACCAAAAGATATTAAGTTGACTGACTTGTTCGCGTATCTCCTAAATTCCAGATTAACAAACTTTAATTGCACTTAATAATGAAAATTATTTTAGAACATTTTACTCTAAACCCTCAAAGCTTTGTTTCCTGAGATGTAGAATGTTCTTTTTTAAGTGGCTAAAAATATTCTCATGTTTTTATTAGTATAGTATAAATATTGGCAGAGAAATGGAAGTATTTTGATGTTACTAGTTTGTTCTATTTTATGATTTAAAAATATACAATTTAATTTTAATTAGAAGTGGTTAACGTTTTTTAGGAGAGAAATATTAGGCTTGTGATTTAATATTTATGTGATGTGTTTTAAATTGTGGCTTGAGGTTTTCCTCAAGATTTTACATCTTTGTAGTGATAATTTTCACTTACTTTTTTTTCTTGGCACATTCAATATTTGTTATATTTATCACATACTAAACTGAAAGCAAAATTAATAACACACTTGTGTCCCCTGATAATAGACTGATTGAAATAATTTGTTGTTCTTTTTTATCTGTTTATTTCAGAAATTGGTTTAAGATTCTGAAGTTAGGGTTTTTAATTGCAAAGGGACTATTTTCAGATGCTAACTCTGAAAGTGTTCTTAATTGTTCAGTCTTTATATAATAGAGTAAAAAGGGGGAGATTATTTAGATGGTACTGTTGTTTAGCATTTAGAACACTGATATTAGATCATCTTTAGCTGCTTTTTTGCATAAGAACTTGCACTGTTCACTTTTACAACAGATACGATTTGTGAACATGAGGTTTAGCATCAACTGTAAAGATCCAAAATATTTATAATCATTAGTAATGTTTGTAGCCCACTTGCATACCTTCAAAACTCACAGATCTCTGTTTGTTTGAGAATCCATAATTGAATCTCCCAGTTACTGCTGGGAGCATGAGTCAAAAGAAATAGTCCCTTGTTAATAATATAACTATAGAGCCTCTTAGCCAGTTTGTATGAAAGCATGGTAAAATTAAATCAGATTTCGGAGGGTTATCTTTTACCATAATATAAAAGGATTTGGTTGTGTGGTTACATATCTCAAGAAAGAAAATCAAGAACTGCCACTGGTGAATCAAATTGATATAGCTGGACAGAGTTGTAATTTTTTCCTTTAGTCAAGACAGGATAAGGTTCTGTGATATGAAAGAGACTACTTTTATTGGAGAGGGTTCATTGTGAACATTACTATAATAGCGATTTTGTTTTGAAGAGAATTAGAATAATTGAATATATGAAATATGGAAGTCATGTTTTAAGGCAAACCAGAATCTTTTCAGAGACTGTGTTTTCTCACCTCTGTCACACAAGGAAGCCCTAGATAACACTCAGAAGATCTTCGGAAATATCCTACAGGTGAAAATTCTGATATTATGGTTGTTTTGCAACTTCCTGACTGTACCTCTTAAGACAGAGTAAAAAAACCACTATTTTTTATAATGAAATCTTCCTAATCTTGAATAATTTCAAGTGTATCTTTAGATGTTGACTTTTAACCTATAACTTCATTTCAGATAGTCTGGTGCCTTCATATCAACTACCAGTTCAAATATCATCATAGATACAGGATTCTATTTTATTCTGTCCCAAAGTAACATATAATTAACACTATAAAAATTACTAAGTCTTTTGTCCAGATTAGCTTTGACTTTATAAAGCAATATTGGTTTCTGTGAGAGATTACTTTGCATTTTTTGTTAACAGACCATTTTTAGGATTGGTGTAAAATTTTCATTAACATTATTTATGTTACCTGCTGTCATTTACTGCAGGTAAAATCTTTAGGGACATACCTCACATTTTTTGCCTATCTTCAATTCTTCCTGTGCTTTACCAGTTAATTTTCACTTTTAGCAGAAATAGTTCCTCTGAGCAGTGTCTGATTGTACCCTTATTTTTTCCTTTTAAAGAATTACAGAATAAATTTATTTAACTGAAGTTGGTATACTTCTTAAAAATATTCTCATGTTTTGATTTTGGAAAGAACTTACTATGTAGGTCATAAAACTGACTAACAAAGTGTTATTACAAATTATAACAATATAAAGGGATCATTTTTTTAAAAAATATTTTACCTCACTATAAAATATCTTTTGTTATCCTTTTTATGTATGTTTAATCTATTAGCAAGCAAAAACATGTTGAAATTTCAACACATTCTTAGAGAATACTCAACTATTTTTCTTAGTTTTTCAAGAGGGCAAAGATTTTTTGAATATTTTATTCTCTACAGTCTGAAAATGCCAAATATGATTGATACTCAACTTGAATTTTAGAACCTCAGTACTTGAAAAATTGAAAAACCAATACCTCTAAAGAAATGGAGCATCCATATCTAAAAAATTGTTACTAAAAAAATACTATTAAAAATAAAAAATTATAATAAAAATTACAATAAAAATAAAAGATTTTCATTGGCTAATTTGCAACTACCTCTACTTAAAAACAATATGTTTGTAGATTGGTGAAACTGTAAAAAGTACACAAAAGTCACTGTGCATCATTTGGTTAGCTTTCCTTACATTATTTTCTTGAATGAAACATTATCTGCTATTCTAAAATATTTTTGGTATTCTCTGAATAAACTTAAGAGATATATTGCCTCTTCCCATTTGGAAGAATCTTACACAGTTTATAAATCTCAACTGTTCTGAGAATCCTCTTTTGACCCCAAATAGTGTCAGTTATTCCCATGGTACATTACTTACAAATGCTCTATTATAGGAAGCATGTGGTACTTACAGTTTAAAAATATATATGTATATCACTTAAATAAGTGGGTTTGACTTCAAATTCCACAACTGGGTTTGACTTCAAATTCCACAACTTGTTAACAGATTAGATCCTAGTTGTTTGCCTAATCTTTTAGATGGGATGATGATGATGATGATGATGATGATGATGATGATGATGATATCTCCTATAAAATGCTAGGAAGATTAAATGAAATCATGAACATAAAGGCCATCACAGTGCCTGACAAGTTGTACTGTAAGTCCTCAACAAAGGTTAGCTGTTGTAAAAATTGTTCTCTTCCCAGGTAAAGCCTGGACATCTATATTTAAAAAATTTTTTTTCATGTAATTTACCATGATCACTAGATTTGGAAACCAGTGCTTTTTCAGCTTTAATATGTGTAGGAGTTACTAAGAGACCTTTTTAAAATTCAGATTTTAATTTATTAGGCCAGAATGGGGCCTGAAATGTTTGCATTTCTGCCCACATTGAGAAATAAGGGTCTGGAGCAAAGGTAGGCTTTGTGGGTGTTATGAACTGAATGTTTAAATTCATATGTTGAAGTCCTGACCTCTAATCTGACTTACATGGGTATAGAGCCTTTGAGGAGGTGATTATGTTAAATGTTAAATGAGGTCTTAAGGATGGGGCCCTAACTCCATTGGGCTGGTGCCCTTATGAGAAAAGGAAGAGAACTCTCTCTCCACCATTGAGGACACAGTGAGAAGGTGACTGTCTGCATGCCAGGAAGAGAGCTCTCACCAGAAACTGAACCCTGTTGGACCTTGATCTTGGCCTTCCCAGACTCCAAAACTGTGAGAAATGAATTTCTGTTTTTTAAGCTACCCAGTTTATAGTATTTTGTTTTGGTAGCCCAAGCTGACTAATTCAGTGGCCCTATGGTCTCTACAACAGATATTCAGCTCTGTCACTATGGCACAAAAGCAGCCATACAAAATATATAAATGCATGGGTATTGGTTAAATTCCAATAAAACTTTACTTATGGACACTGAAGTTTGAGTTTCATATAATTTTAATGTGTCACAAAATGTTATTTAAAAACAATTTTCCCAACCATTGAAAAATATTAAAACCATCAGTTTGATCTCTGTTTCTGTAAGTCTGATTTTGTTTTGTTTTGTTTTTAGATTCCACTTATAAGTGAAACCATATGGTATTTGTCTTTTTCTTATTTCGCTTAGCATAATACCCTTTAGGTCCATCCAGGTTATCACAAATGAAAAGATTTCATTATTTTTATTTCTGAATAATGTTCCATTGTATACATATACCACAAAAACAGACTCATAGAAACAGATCAAACTGATGGTTGCCAGAGGGTTTGGGGGGAGCGGAAAATGGGTAAAAAGTTGAAGAGGAATATAATCAATAATCCCATGATAAGTTTGCATGGTGACAGATGATCACTACTAGACTTAGTGTGGTGATCACATGTTAAGGTATATAGATGTCAAATCACTATATTTTACACCTTAAACTTATATAATATTGTATGCCAACTATACTTAAAATATATACACATATCATTTTTAGCTGGCTAACTAACCCAAAGGCAGTGGGCCATATTACTTTAGTTTGCCAATTCTAGCTGTAGACTCTTTAGTTCATGCTCTTCAAAGTGAAGTCCCAGGATCAGCAGCATAATCTGGAAGTTTATTGAAATACTGAATTTCAAACTTACTTCGTCTCCTCCCCAGAACTATTGAATCAGAATCTTCATTTTATCAGGATTTCTAGGTAGTTAATATGCACATTAAAGTTTGGAAACACTGGTCTAGATGACCTAGTAATATTTTTCCTAAATAGCCAATGTTAATTCTTTACAAGTTAATATCTTTTAGCTTTATTTTTCTATTCATGTTGGAAATCTTCAGAAATTTGCTTTTGGTGCCTCTAGGATCCTGTATTCCTGACTTTCTTATTAGACCAATTGTAGTTTTTAATTATTGTTACCACTGAGCCTCTCTTTAGTTTACTTTTATTGTATATTTTATTGCTCATCTTATTTCTAGTCATATCTTCCCATACCTCTCAGCTTTCACATGGGGTAAAAATGGCCTTTCCTGGGTATTGTCATTCAATCAGAGCATTTCTTCCCCAGATATCCAGGAGGTAGATGAATCACAGGCTCCCAGGTATAGTCTTCCAGTTCGGCCCCGTTATCTCTGTATTTGGTTTGCCACTGAGTGCTCATTCAAAAATTCATTTTTTTTTTCTTGCTCAGATATTTACCAAGCTTACTATGTTGTAGTTTTGATGATAGGACACAGCCATATTCAATGTAGACATGGTCATAGCATTTGGGAAACTTAGAGTCTAGCAGGAGGACCAGTAATTAAATAAGCAATCAAAATAAGATGTGATAACTCCTTGATAGTAGACATCAGGTGGCTGTCCCAGCACTTCGTAGGAGCTCCTGAGGGCTAGAATGGCGATGGCTTCCAGGAAGAGGTAGCATGTATGTAAAGACATTAAAAGAAGTAGGATTAGCCAGACAAAGTGTCAGGGGCAGATACTAGTTACATGGGGTCCGATCAAATAAAATAATATATAGTAAAATAAATAAAATAATAAAAGTCAAAATATAAAATTTCACTTAGGTATAAGGCCTTGAATAGACACCATGACAGAAACTCTGAAACTTAAGCTTCATTGCCTTAGAATAAATCTGCCTCTACAAAGAGGGAATGGCAGAACCCAGGAAATACTCAGGAAGTGGTGAAATTCATGTGGAATGGCCAGGAGGTGAGGGGGACCATCATCTGGAGGAACTGAAGGGTTACTGTGACCAGAGAAAAGCCAGAGAGTCTCATAAGAGGGTAGATCATAAGCACCTAGTAAGCCACATCAGGGAATTTGGGCCTTAACAAAGAGCAGTGTGAAGTCGTTAAATGATTTGACATATGCAAGTAACCTGATTAGATTTATGTTTAGGAATATCTTTTTGTTTCAGTGTATAGAATATAATGTGGAGAAGTAATATATGAAGCAGCTCCAAACTGCTGCATCTCTGAAAGAGACAGGTCTGTGAACTTTATTTTTCACTAAATCTCCAGTTCAGAAATGTTACAAAGTCTATACTCCAAGTTTGCTACAGTCTTACTGTACATGGCAATTTTCATGTACACAAATAATAAAAATTCCTTCATAAAAAAACTTTTTCTGTTGTTATAAATCAGTTTATACTCAGGTTTTTTTGGACTTTCTTCGTTGTATAAAATAATATCCACCAAATCAGCAAATTTGAACATTTAATTCTTCAAAAATAATTTACAGAAGGTTAGGTAATATTGATCCTGTGTATGAAAAAAAAAACCCCTACTATTTATAAGGGAAAGTATTTGGAACTTTAGTTTATGCCTGTCTTTAAGTCAGTTCTGTAACTATGTTAATTAAAAGTATTTTAATTTATCCTTCCTCTTGTTTGAGTTAGCTCTCAGGAGTCATCTAGTCACAAATCTAATAATACATCCTGTCCCTTGAGAAAGCCTAATTACTCTTGATTTGGTACGTCTCACTTTAGGAAACTGTGATATTGCCAAATTAATTAAATTTTGTGTTTTTAAATGAACAAGGAAATAAAGGAAAAAAAGCCATAGATTTCATAAACCCATAACATAAACTGTTCTTTGAATCCACAGTGTGAAGCCAGGAGCATTTAGCAGTCACTCAAAAGGGAAAATATTTTTGAGCCCACTCAGCTGCTACCATTGAGCTTTACGATAGGCTCTTAGAGCTACAATACTATTTACAAAGCCCTCTATAGCACTGTGTGAATATAGTGAGTACAGTGTTTTATGGAACTCAATAGGTCTCAGATAAAGAGGCTTCTGTGCTTTCTTGGTTGTTCTCTTGGGCCTCTACTAGAAAACTTATGACAGAAACTCTTTGGCTTTGCAAATCAGAAGATGAACTCCATTTAGAAATTGCTGATAGTGGGCTGCAGTTACCATTAAATTAATATAAATTAATTACCAGTAAATTAATCACAAAATCAAAATTATCTCCACAACATGCAGTATTGACTTCTGTGATTTCTTCTAACTCCTCATGAAGACATTGCCTAGAGGACAGTGCCAATTAGAAACAAAATTTCTAATTTTAGGGTTGTTACAATATATATTTTTCTTAGACCTTTATATACACATATATAAAGCTACTTGGTTTAATAACATAAGATTGCTATCTATACCAATTTAATTGTCATATCTTGTTTCATAAAATTTTTGTATTAAAGTTTACCTCACCCTAATTATGAATTTTAACCTGTTTATTTCTCATTCTTTAAAATGTTTAATTACTATATATTGATTAAATGTATATAATCTGTACCAGGCCCTGTATTGGGCACAAAGAATATGAACATAACATGGCATGCCTATCTCCAAAATATTAAAGCTCAGTATGGGGGACCTGTCAGCATGCATAGGAAAATGTGCTAATAGACAATATTGAGGAATAGTATAGAGTATTTTGGAAGTGGAAAGGACAAGTGAATAATTTTACTGCATGATGAAGAATACTTTGCTTGTTAGAGAATGGAGGAAAATCATTCCAATCACAGCTTAATGTGTACAAAAGCAGAAAGGTTAAAAAGGTACCCTCATTGGTTTGCTATGGCTAAAACATGGGTTGCATGGATAGGGTTGTAGAGAGTAAAACCATAGAGTTAAATAGGGCTTATGGGTTAAAGGGTTCTTTGTACCCTAATTCATGATTTAACCTTCACCCAATAATATAAGCAATGCAGAGCCATCAAAAATTTTTAAGCGAGAAAGTGACATGGCTAATTTTAGAGAGATAACTTACTAATATAGAGGATAGGTTTAGAGAATGCAATGAGTATGGGCCAGGAAGGGGGCTGCTGAAGATAGGAAATCAATAGGATGGTTGTTAAAATAATCTAAGATGATACAAGTATAAGTTAAGACAGTAGTTCATTGGAGAAAAGACAGATGTGAAGTTGTTTTAGGTTTAGAATAAGTAAGACTTGACCGATTACATTTGGGCCTGATAGGAGGCCTTCAGATACAGGGATTACACCCAAGGGGATCTTTGAAAAGATGCTCAATATCATTAGCCATTAGGAAAATGCAAATTAAAAAATTCAAACTACAGTAAAATGCCACTACATATCTATTAGAATGACTAAAAATATTTTAATGCCAAAACACCAATAACAGGTGCAGACATGGATGCAGAATGCCTGGAACCTATATGTATTATTGCAGGAATGCAAAATGGTATAAACACTCTGGAAAACAGCTTAGTACTTTCTCTCAAAGTTAAATGTGCCTTTTTTACCATATGACCCAGCAATCCCATCTAGATATTTACTCTAGAAAAATGAAAACTTATGTTCACACAAAAACCTATGTATAATATATAGCTCTATTTATAATCTTCGAAAACTAGAAATAACAAATGTCCTTCAGTGGGTGAACAAACTGTAATATAGCCATGTAGTTGAAATACTCTTCACCAATAAAAAACAATGAACTAAGTTTCAATAATTTATATGAATATCAATGGCATTATACTGAGTGAAAGGGGTCAGTCTTAAAAGGTTACATTGTGTATGATCGATCTCATTTATATGACATCTCAAAAAGTCAAAACTATGGGCATAGAAAACAGATCATTGATTACCATGGATTAGGGTAGGGACAAGATTTAATTTCAAAGGTGAAGTACAGGCAGGTTCGTGATGTGATGGAATCGTTCTGTGTCCTGACTGTGGTGGTGCTAACACAAATCTGTGCATCTGTCAAATAGAACTGTACACCAAGAAAGGACAGTTGTAGTGCATATAAATTTAAAAATTAAAATAGGACACTTAGGGTTTTGAGATCAGATGTCCAGGGTTTGAATCATAGCTCTCTACCTACTAGGACTGTGATCTCGGTTATGTTATTTCACCTCCATGAACCTCATTTGTTGTAAATGTCTAGGACGTTGAGGATTAAATGTGCTATTGCATGTGGAACTCTCAGCATAGTGCATCAGTGCATCGTAAGTGCTCAGTAACTATTAGCTGTTTGTAAATAGGATTAGGTGGAGGAAGCAGCTGGACTGATCCTCAAGAACTCTGGGTGGATGTTTCTTCGATTGGAGTAGGACTTTCAGGATTAAGAAGACCAGGTGTGGGGAAATGGGAGATACTGAGTGCAGCCTTGATCGTGTTGAGTTGGAAAGGTGGTGTCCTGGTAAAGATGTTGATAGCAGCTTAATACGTGGGTGTAGATTTCAGATCTGAGACAGTGATTCACTAATCATTGAAGAAAGGCAGAGAAGCTGGGAGTTGACTGCACAAAAATACCATCCTGCTCCAAGGGACCCAGCATCTTTCTGGCTTAGCTGTCTTGAAAGAAATTGGTGAAGTCTTTATCAGAAGAAACCACTATCCTTTGTGTCATCATAACAAAGGATATTAGGTCATTTTCAGGAAAGTGGGGCACATCCAACAAATCTTGAAATTTCTCTTACTATGTGAACTTTTAACATTGTCATTTTCTGAGTTGTAACTTTCAATGCAGTCTTTTTTTTTTAAATCGTCTTTATAGACTCCAGGAAACTGAAATTCTTTGTATATAAATAAGGTCATATTTATATTCTTAATTTAGCACCATTCTAAACATTTATCAGTTTCTTTTACTTGATACAAAAGATAGAGGAATTTTAAATAAGAAAGAAGTAAAGGGAATCAGACAAGCCATAGCTGCTATATTATGGGAGAAATAAGGTTGGTATATTCCAAACTGAATCTTGTAACAAATCACAGAACATATTTTGCACTCTTCAATGTTTGAAAGGCTTTTTGTAACTTTTTTTTGTAATCTGGTTAAATGCAATAGCAGTGCTATTGTAATCTGCATTTTTGCCTCTTAAACTCAAAGGATTGCAAAAAGCATTAAAATGACAGTGCCCGTGAAAGAATAAGTGCCTTTTACTCCTATGCTGGATATTCTACTGTGTCAGAATTGTATTAATGGCATTCTATAGGATGTTATACCTAATAATTTTATTTCCCACTTCAAAAGGATCATGCTGGGGACAGAGAAGGAAGGCAGCAATAAATGCTTATATTTTCTTAAATATTTTTTCACCATCTTTAAAAAAAATAAGATTCAACTTTCCATATCAAAACCCAAAAAAATATTTGGGAAGAGAATTTTGATGGTTTTTCCTGGACTTTTATATTCCTAGTCTTGAATAGTCATCACCTTTTGAAATGCTCTAGAACATGGAAATCTCTGTGAAAAACATCTGTCTTGTTATTAAATGAGGTGTCATTTGTGAACAAAAGTGATACACAGCTACTCCTTAAAAAAAAAACAAAACAAAACTTTTTTCCCCCCCAAGAATGAAATTGATGCATTTGCCTAAATGATCACTTTTGTAGGTTTGAAGTTGTTTTACTGCTTTAGCAGCTGTGTGGCAAGTTTTCCAGCAGACAATGGTGGTGGGAAGGGGGTTTAGTTACATCTGGTTTTTCTTTGTAGAATGCCTGAACAGTTGATATTTAGTGGTTTTCTTGGGAAAGCAATTCATGTGTAGAAGAGGAACTTTTTTAGTACCTGAATTAGCTTGCTGTGATTCATATGCATACGTTTTGTTTTCTTGCTTAAAAAGAAAAAAGAAGAGGAATGAAAGAAAGAAAAGAGTAAAGAAAATCATCTACCCTAAAACTACATAGCACAGATAACCCTTTGACCTTTGGCTCTGGGTGAAGATTTACAGTACTTGTGGAGCCTCACTTCACATGCCTGACTGAAAAGAACCCTAAATAAAGTAAGGCCCCTGTGGAGATGGAGAAAATAAGCAGGATAAGGAAGTTCCATTATTTCAGGCTGCTATGTTTTTTTTTTACTAGACTATAAAGTGAAATACCAATTATGTTGTTTCCAGTTTTGAGTCTTTGTCACTTAAGTTTGGAATCTGACATTAGAAGTAGTTTAAAGTCAGGGATGCCCTGCGCAAAGCATCTTTCAGTGTCACCTTTACTCTCAGCAACTATCCCTTCCTGCCTGCTCCCTCAAATTAAATTTCCATATGAAATTTCTTTTCTTTAGGGAAAGCAAAACAACAGAGATTTTTGTTGTTGTTCTTTGTTTTTAAGCTAGGCACTATCAAAATACTGGTGAGAATAGGAATTACCAATTGTTTATCTCTTTCTGTGTTAAGATGTACATGAGAATGAAATTAGTCCCACTATTTGTCTCTAGAAAAAGAATTTTTAACTTGGTTCCAAATGACACTTCAAATTAAGACGTTTGAAGAAGCTTTAGTAATTTACTATTTAATGACGTTCACATCCTAAATTATTTAACTAATAACTTTATATTGAATTTTTATGTAAATCTCTCCTAAAATATCCCAGTTTTCTCTATAGTACTTTGTATTTATATTTTGAAGATTATTTATTAAATTGATTTCACTTTTATTTTCAGCTTCCTTTCTCTGTGTGCTAATAAAATTTCATTAAAATGATAACTAAAAGCTGTGTTTTCATGGCATTAGGAAGATGCTCATAGTCATTGATCATCTCTTGATTGTTGAATAGGCCAGAATTTTCAAAAGGTATTTTTATAGATGAAGGAAAAACATCAGCAAGCTTTTTGTTTTCCTATTTTTAACAATTCGTAAGTATGGCAAAATGCTTGACATAAATTGCAAACAACAACTTTTCTTACAAAAAGGAAAAACTTGTAGAAAATTAAATCAATACTGTCCATTAATCACAGTGCATGTCAGCCCAGAGACCACTCTGGAAGTTTCTGGTGAATGTAAAGAACCTTTAGATGTGTGAGGTCCTTAAAGATATAAGTAGGTTAAAAGAGAGGACTTTTTTTTTTAAATGCCACATTAGCACATGAAAGAAACTTCAAGGTGGATAGGAAAAAACATTTGCTGTATTGCCGTAATTATACTTGTGGGTTTTGTTTTGTCTTTTTGTTTTTAAGCTTGTTCTTTAAAAACTTGGTTAATGCAAATGAAAGTTTAAGCCTTATACTAATACCCCAAGGGGTTGAAAGAAATGTAAGACAGGCTGTTGCCAGAGGAAAATATTTTTTATCTTAGCCTTTAAAATATTTTTGTACGTTTGTTTTATAATGTATATAATAGGACAGTATCACAGGTATACATTATAAATAAATAAAGGTATATGTGTTATGATTATGCATGCTAGAAAAAAATTTATTAATAGAGGGTGAAATAAAATAATTTGGAGACCACTGTACTAAAATAGAGAATCAGGTATTTCTAAATAACTACCCCAGTTATGAAGCCTTACAATCTTGAATGGGAAATAGAGATTAATCAAATCACCCCATAAATTATAATTACAAACTCTATTTAGTAAGTGTTGTGATGGAATATCATAGAGAGTTATAAGGCTGTGTTATAGAGAACACATATAATTTGAGGGTAGGGGTCAGTATAGGTTTCTCTGAGAAACTGATGTTGAATTGAGATCTGAAGGATAATAGAAGTTAACTAGGTGAAGGACTCTTGATGGAATAATGAAAGAATTAAGAAAAGCATGGTATAAACTATAGTCATTAACTATTCATCAAAGAAGTCTAAAGACTAGTATATCTTCCCATCTAAAGAACCTGATTTATCAGTTGATTTGGATCACCAAGTATGATAGCATAATTCTGATAGAGTTTATTGAAATTATATATATATTTTTATTTTATTTTGAGATGTTTTGAAATCTTGAAAGACTTTGCATACCATCTCAGAAAATGTAGACTGCCCTACTGAAGTAGAGGTCTCTTGAATTAGCCAAGATAGCTGACTCCATTGACACTTAACCTCAGTTTATCCTGGAAACTATAGAGCAGTTGCTTCTGCTGAAGGTTAAAATGGCATCAGCTTTCTCAGCTTGCCAGGATGTTAACAATAACATATGAAACCAGTGAAGATAGTAGGCAGTACATTTTGCATGATTGTCACAGTTTTGACATCTTCCCTGGTAGATTGTGTAAATATATCTAGCTAGAGCCATTATTTCAAGTTTATATACCTCCTGCTTCCAAGAAAGATTTGGCATAAGTCAATACGGAAACAAAAAATTCAACAAAATAAAAAACAGGTGATGAAAGGAAAATATCCAGTGTAGTGTAAGAGTTTGGGATTTAAGAACACTAATATTAATAGAGTATAACATGGTTTTTCTAGGGATTAATTGGGCAACACCAAAAAAGGTGGGGTGGCAGGGAAATGAATATACATTCTCTTTTACCCAGAAATTCCTTTAATAAACACCTGTCATAAGAATAATAATGAGCATGCACAAACATTTAACCCCAAGAATGTTCACTGTAGTGTACAAGGTCATAACTTTAAAAGATGGAGAAAATCTAAAAATTCAGCTACCAAGATTTAATAAACTTTAGTATCCCTACAATTTGAGTAAATGTGGATATTGAAAGAAATGTTTTAGAAGAATATTTAATAACATAAAGAGTTGTTCATAGTATATTAAGTGAAAAACAGGTTGTAAAATACAAAAATTATTGAGTATGTGTGCATATAGATAGAAGAGAGAATGGAAAAACATACCTACAGATATTTTATTTTTGCTTCTTTTTGCTCATTTGAGTTTTATAAGTTTTCTGTAACACATATTTGATCATAATGAGAAAAATAAAGTATTGTTTTTTTTATCTTGAGATCTTGTTTGGATGTTCTAACAGGGGAGCACAGCTACTTGTATACCCTTGACCGAAGAATGCTCCTCTCCTCTATCAGGGAAGGTCGTCCTCTTCGACCAAGCACGCAGCTTCAGGAGGGACACACATGGAGCGGTGAGGGAGGAAGGGGACACCCACCTAGCCAGCCAGATCCACCGAATCAACCAGCAATCAATTGGGTGACAGATGTCGCAGCCAGATCACCCTCACATCCTAAAGTATTTTTTAAAATTTGACATACATACATGGAAAAATTAGAGCAAAAATTAGAAAAGCGATTGAACAGGATTATGGCTTCTTTATTGCATAAGGTCCTGTATGATTGCTGGAAATGCCTCTAAATTTAGCTATGTACTTCCTTGCATCCAAAGCGAACCACAAACATTGTTAGCTATGGGGCACAGGATAATAATTTTAATTATTAGAAGAAGATTGTAATATGCTAATTCAATTTCTGAAATACAGTACTTCCAGATAAACTCTATATGCTCAAATTGTTAAAAATTCTCTATGAATCTATGTATTGAAAACTATACTAACTTATGCTTGACAATGACTTAAGATAATAAGGAAAAAAGTTTCCTGTGGTTTCCAGTTATAGGGTTTTGGATGACCTAGAGATTTTAGGGGAGGAAACAATTAAAATAATTTTTTTGAACTTTCACCTTTCTCCATCTGGATGGCCTACTATGATGTTTTTTAGTGTTTCCCTTTCTTGAATACACTAACTTGTTTTATAAAATGGCTTTTTGTTTCAGAGGAGAAATCATGGCAGATGGGCCTTAATTCTGACCCTCTGAAACTATAAGAACTACACTTAAAACCTCTGAAACCTTTAAGAAGTAAGGAGACCTTGTTTTAAAGGTCCCTTTTTCTATGAACACTTTCATTTTGAGGCATTACAGTTATTGTTTGAATCATAAAAATTCTCTGTTCCGTGTTGACTTGGTTGCATGCTTTATGGCCCTAATTCTTAGTGTACTCTCTTTCTGTGCTGTGTACATTTTACCAATGGACCATCTAGCGTGACCCACTGAAAATTAAAAAAAGAAATCTACATTTGCATTATTTATATAAAAAGTCCCAGGTATTTTTAGATATCTTACAAGAAGCCTAAAAACGTGTTGGTGCTTTTTTCTTTATTGTCCTCAGTGTCAGGCAAGAGTTCAATGCAAATATTCATATGGATAAATAGAGATAAATAGAGATAAAACTGGCCACTAAGAAAATTGGGCAATTCTGGAGTTAGGAAAGCTTTTGAAATTGTAATATTCCTCTTCAACAAGCAACCTAATGAATTCTCACTTACAAAAGACACAATCTAACCAACGTAGTATTCTTGCCCAAAATGTTTAATCTGAATGTAATAATCAGTACACAGTCAAATAAATCCAGATAGTGAGATAGATAACAAAACATCTGGACTGATTCTTTAAAGATGTCATTGTCAATGAAAGATAGGAAAAGGACAGGGAACAATCATAGATGGAGGAGACATGGCATGCAGTGTGACCTTCTGTCGAATTAGGGGGTGATGGTGAGGAAAGAGTTGCAAAGGAACACTATTGGCGTAATATGGGAAATTTAAAACTGGACTAGTAGTTAGATATAATTTTGTCATTGTTAAAATCATTGGATGTAATAGTGGTGCTGTGGTTACATAGGAGAGAATGTCCTTATTCTCAGGGAAAACGTATCTGAGTATTTAGATGTGAAATGTTGTGATGATTCAACAAAAGAAAATATGTGTGGATGTATTTACACTAAGAAAACAAGAAATAAAGCAGATATACCAAAATGTTTAAAAAAATAATTTAAAAGATTAAAAATGTGCTATATTGTGTTTTAAATCTTTAACCAGTACCACCAAATTAGGAATGGTTTTACAATGATTGTGCACATGGTTAAAACAATAGCACTTCTAAAATAACAGATACTGAACATAAGAAACATTGGCTCTTCTACTGAATATTGTATCAGAAAATCCTTTGGTTTAGTTCTGTATGCACACATTGTTTGAGAGTCTCTATCAAATGTGTTGAAAACCATTTAAAGCTATTTTTAATACTTTCCAATACCTCAAAGATTTTCAATGTCTTTGAGTACCTGAAAGATTTAATGTTTATATAGAATTTAAATAGACTATTCATAGCCAATTAACATGGTAATGACCTCCACCTGCTTGTACCAAAGAACTCCCAGAATTCTCTTATCAGCTAACATTAAAATCAATTTCAGAGGGATACATGCAGCAAACTTTTAATAAATTATTGTAACGTAGTGCTTCTTGTGAGTTCTAAAGGGGCATAAATAAATAACATAATCATGTTTTATCCCTATAATTGATGAAACTGATATTTCACCAACCTGCATTTCCCACTTGAGAAGAAATTTAAGATCGCTTTCAAGCTGTCTACCTGAATCTTTCCCATCTTGTAAGCATGCTTTTAACTGCTGAGTGCTGAGATTTGGAGGAATGGTTATCAAACCACAGATGTTTTTGCAATGAAACTGTGTACCTCCGACCAAGTCGCCGTGGTTCAGGAGATGATAGATGGTATTTTCATGTTGCTTCACAAAGGGGTCAAAGTGGCATGGCGAGCCCATGACAGTGAAATGGAGAAATGTTAGTCCTGGAAGGAAATTTATTTCATGGCTTCAGGGGAAGTTTGGTTGTCATGAAAAGGCTCTCTCTGTCAGTCTATAAAAATATTGTTTGTAAGGCAATGATGTATGTCAGACAGACAGTGTATGTGTATTGGCAGACAGAGCAGCTACTTAAACAAATGTTAAGCCAAGTACAGTAGCCTAAGTCAAGTACTTTAGATGCTTTTAGGGTAAAGATTGCTCTTGATAGAAATGTCAACATAACTGAAGGTATTTATTTCATTTTCTTAAGTAACATTCATTTATAAATTTTATAGCTTCTTAATTGTCCTAAGAGACTGCATCTCCCTCTCTCTCCTTTTAACGCTTTTGTTGTATTTTAATTATAAATTCTTATAATCAGCATTTGCTCCCTTTTATTCACTTTCAAGTTATTAGGAAACATATATGTGAACCAACATTAATACTGTTTACATAACGACTGTCATAAATTTGGGGACAGTTAAGGCCATTCCTCTTTTGGAGTCTTCCTTTCTTTCCCCCACCCATAAGGAAATATCAACCCTCAACATAATTCAATTAATTGATGGTGTTGGGGGAGAGACTTAGTGGCTGAGTTCGCTTATCTTACAAACTGGACCAATTAGGTGCCTTTCTTCCACAGGGATTCACAAAGGGAAAGGAGTGCCATAAGAAAAGGACGCAAAAGATCAAAAAATGTTTTGGGAGTCTCCAGTATCGCTTTCAGATTTGTTTTCAAGTGTTTGGATTTAAATCAGATTTATTCATGGCAGTATTCAAGTAGAAATCTTCAACCCCAAGTATCCGGATAGTTTCAAGTAATGCATTTGTCAGCAAGGAAAAGTAATTTTTAAAAGGGGTTTTGAAAGCCTGATGTATAAAAAAGAAATTACATCATTAGAAAAGAAATAACATGATAAAATGTTAGTGAATAACATTTAATTGGGAAAGCCTTATGCTTCTGGATTTTACCCAGTTTTTCTTTTGGGGGGAGGGGTGTTAAAATAGAGATTATTACTAGGACATACTTATTTTGGTAGGAAACTGACTCTCAGATCTCACATACAAAAAACTTTCTTCTAAATTATCCTAAACTCAGTAGGAGAGGTGATGTTTTTACTGAGAGTGAGAGATGTTATTTGTCTTAAGGCCCTTCAGGGGGGCAGAACAAAAGGGATGGAGTCATTTCAGGTTTAGACAAATACTCCACCATTAGCTTCCACAGAGAGCTGTTCTACTGAACACATAGAAGAAATTGGGAGAGTAGGGGATTGCCCATTCCATCTGCTGTTCTGTTTTACACTCAAATAGATATTCTGTTGTATTATCACAGAACAGATTTATATCATTTTGGCACAGTGATCATTAAAAAACAAAAACAAAAATACCTTCCTTTAAATTTATAATGCAGAGGGAAAAATGTTTATGATTAACAGTTACTTACAAAAATTTAGTTTATAAACAAAAGAAGAATGGATTCTTAATCTAGGCTTTAAGTAAAACATACATTCCTTTAGTTAAAAATCTCTGTTTTCAAACCAGTATACTAGCACATTCATGTAAGGCATTATTTTAACTATTATGAATAATTTTTTCTGTTCAACATAAGTCTGTCTTGTGATACAAGACAAAGAATTCCTTTTTAGAAAAGACGTACTGCCCTAATCTCGGTATGGTTTAGAGTAGAGAAACACTACAGTTCTTACAACATTTGGATAACTTGAAGGTAAATCACATTGTTTAAGTGTGATTTGTGTTTTCATTACTGTGCTTAAACATAGCATTTTAAAGCAGAGTGTTTTACTCTGCTTTGCTTTCCCACCCATCCCCCTTAGCATTTTTTTTTCTGCTCTTCTGCTGCTGGACCAGGCTTGGGCTGGCCCCAGATTCTATGTCAGAGGGCATGACCCAGGTGTCACAGCAGTCCATACTGCTGGCCTCTTCTCTGAATAATTACATGAGGGGTATTGTGTTGGAGGGATAGGCTTGGGGGCAGTGCAAAGTCACCCTGGTTAGCCAGACCAAGGAGCTCTCCAGTCGGACTGCAAGAGAACAATAGGCCTGAAAAGGCTCACACAAAACCTTATAGCACAAAAGATTAAATTAAAAATGGACCTTTGGCCAGATACTAGGTTTCATCCTTCAGAATTTCACCTTTCTCACTTATTCTGAGCATTTCCTACTGAGTTTTCAGACTTCACTTATGCCGACCTTATATCAGCAACTTTTCAGATTGCTACTTATATTCACATATATTTCCTAATTTACCTGACTATCTTTAATGCTTTGAAGTTAATTTTAATGGTGACACTGTGTTGCTAATATAAGCAGAGCTTTTCTGTAGCAGTATTCAAGTAAAGAATTCAAAGTAGTACATAATGATTTTTAAAATAATGTTTGTATTTTCTTAAGACATTTTATTAAGCCAGTTCAGCATGTTCCATGTCTGCAAATTGAACAAGTAGCAGAAAATTGTCCTAATGTAGATGGATTGCTTTGTCATCCTTTGGTCTTGGGAGGATTATTTTTCCCACCACTTGATAGTTTCCATAGAAGGATAGAGAATAAAACTCATTCACCAGATTTGAATTTTAGAAATGATGTCAGAAGTGCATTGATTCTTGTGGTGTGAAGTTTTCTCACGATCCTGACCTCAGGTTTTCTCTTAATTTCATCTACCCCTGACCTGTCCACTCTGGCCTGACTCTTGAGCTCTTAAGCCTCACCAAGAAGCCACAGCTAAGTACTTTGTAAAAAAAATGTTTTCTATTATGTGTTTTCCAGGAAACCAAAGTTCTGGATATGTTAGTATTGCAACAAAGAATCCATAAAATTTGAATTGATGTCCATCAGTTTTACTGTCCCAGTTCATCTCCAGTCAGAGAACACTTGGCCTTCACAGTGTTTGTGGAGGAAAGTATGGTGTAGGAACTTCCTACTACGTGAGCCTGTTAGTTTTATCTTTTATATCTTAAATGTAAGGTCAGAACACTGATCAAAGTCTGATAGGATTGGAGTTCTTAAAAGTTCTCTCCTTAGAATCAAATTAATTTCTTTCTCAATATTTACATCTTCAATGATTCTGCTTTTGCTCTACTGTGTATTTGATTACCTTCAGTGTACATTAATATCACCCACTTATTCAGGGTCTACAAACTGGCCTCTTTCAGATATAACTTAAAAACCTGGTAGTGGGCCAAAAATGGGGTTTAAGTCACAAAGCCACTCTACAGTAGAGAATGCCATTCTTTAGAATGTATTCTCTTAATTTACACATGTTCCTACATGTTTTGCTATTTGGCTTCTCAAACATTAGTGATTATAGGGCCCCTGGCTTTATAAAACAGGCCCAGAAACATAGAATTGGAACTGAAGAACAAGAAAAATAAGTTTAAAAAAAGTACTCTGTTATAGAAGATATAATAATTCCTGCTCCTAAGGATGGTTTTGAGGCATCAAAAAAATGTTGCAGTTATTTCTAGCTTACTAAAGGGGAGTTTAACATATATTTTTGCATGTCTTATATAGAAAAATGGTTAAGTCTTAAAAAAGGCTGGTTTACTTATGTAGAAGTGTCCTTATCTATAACGGAAAAATAATAACTCTTCTTAGAGTTATTATTGTAAGGCTTATTTAAGATAATACATATAGGTACATACTAACTGTTGGCACATAAAAGGTAATACATTTCCCCAACTACTTTATTATCAAAGCAATTCATATTTATTGTAGGACACATAGAAATACAAGAAGCAAAATACCTAAAAATTCTTCCATATATATACTGCTGTTAACATTTGGATACATAAAAGAAGATAATGCATTTTCATTCCCATTTATAGCTCTTTCTCCAGTAATCCACCTCTTCCTTGCTACTTAATTCCATGTATTTTGCTACCTCCACCCTTTCCTGATGAGTTTAGTCTATTAAAGGACCTAGATGCCAGATGTCATTCTTATCCTCGGTGATTTCTTTTCAGTATTGGACATTATCAACCAACCTCTTCTTGGCTTCTGTGACGTTTTACCTTCCTAGTTCTCCTCATGACTTTTTAAGATCACTTCCCTTCTCACCCCCAGGTTTCTAGTCTCTGCTGACTTTTCTCTCTCTTGGTACCCATCCCCTGTGTAAATGACTGCTGAATGTAATTCTCTGTCCTAACTGCTGGCTCCATGCCACATGTTTCATCACATACTGGTCAGCTCCACTCGAATGCTCCTCTGGAATCTCTCATTCAGCATGTCATTGGCTTTGCCAAGTATATCCTCTTCCATTTTTGTTAGTCAACTCAGGCAGGTAACTTGAGAGATTTCTTACTCCTTCCTATTAATCCTTTCTCTCACCAGTTCCATTTAGTCAGTTGTTTTCTATGTATATGTAAGAAAATTCAGTGTCTAGTGTGGTTGTCAAAGCTCTCTGAGATCTGTTCCTATCCTAACTTTTCTATGTGACCCTAATTTATGCATCCTTTACTGAACTCTTCTGTATTACTCATCCCTGATCCACGTGTTCTGGTGCCTGAGCCTTTGTTTATACTCTTTCCTTGGCCTCAGTCTCTTCTTCCCCATGCTTCCTATAAGGTGAAATTCTGCTCAAATGCACTTCTGTGAAGCCCTTCCTACCACCCCCCATTCCCTCTTTCGAATTCTCTTGAAGTTTTAACTAATCTCTTGGCAGCTTTCATTCTCATCTTGCATGGTACTTAACTGTATCTTTGTCATCACTCCCCTAATGTATTGTTACCTAAATGTTGAGAACAACTGATATACTTCAATTTCCTTATCTTAAAGGTGAGGAAACTGAGTTCCAGGAGACTACCTTTGCAGCCACGCAGCTGCTAAATCCAAAATTAAGTTTCAAATCCCCTAATTCTCAAATCAGTCCTGTCCTCTACATTTATTTAGCACTAAAAAAATACCTGCTAATTGCCAGACATTTCTCTGAGCATTTTACAGATATAAACCCATTTAATTCCCATTTTATAGATATGGAAACTCAATTCAAACCCAAGTGGTATCCTTTAATCACTGCATCAGTTTTCCCTTCTGCCTAAGAGAGAGCATTGATTGGGAGTCATGGGATGCTAATAGTAATTATTTTATATTAATACTATTGACATTTTCATTCGTATTATTTTTCATTCATATGTTGTTATTGGTGGTGGTATTATTATACATGGACACTCTTTTAGTCAGTATATATGAGTTAGTTTATTTCCTCTTCCCAACAACCTCAAGAGGTAGGTGTTGTTACCATCATACCCATTTTGTAGGTGATTTTAACCACAGTACATAGAGAAAGAAAAACTTCCCCCAAATTACACAGTAAAGACCAAGCTGGAACTAGAATCCAGGCAGTCTGGGTCTGACATCTCAGCCCTTAACCACTGTACTAGACTGTCTCTTAGCTTCTTAGTAGCATTGATTCATTACCCTCCTCTGTAGAAGACTGGTGACAAAACAATACCTAGCACACTGGGTTTTTTAAAAGTTCATTTGAAATATTTATATGTATTATGAACACTGGTCCAAGGGAGCCTTTCTCCTTTTTACTGCTTATATTTCATGAAGTCTTTCATTTGGTGAAACTTAAGCAATAACTATATTTTATGTCTACCTGATTTGAGTTGCTCATTCATCAGTTTCAGCTGGTGTCTGAATAGCACCCACCTTCTTAACAGCTAAATGAGTGGGGTTGTGACTCTCCGTACAGGCACACAGGTGCCATCTAGTGATAAAGAAGATAAAATGCAAGTTACTCCAGTAAAACACTTAAAGGTGTTTTTTTGTTGTTTTGTGGTCTTTAAGAACGTGTTGCAGTGAAAAATGAGGATGTCATACTGAAGTTTTTAGTAGGTTACTTAAGATGTTAAAAATGCAGTTAATGCATTATTACTGTTAAGTCATATACTTTTTTAATGGAATTGGGTTCTTGAATAGTGCATCTTTAAAAGATTTTGGCATTATAGGTAGTCTCATTTTATTGATCTTTGTTTCTCTTATTCTGAGTTGTAGTTACTAAAGGTAATAAAAATGCAATTGTTAAAACCGAATATATTTAACATAATGAACTAATTTGTGTCCATCTGCTTGCTGTTTCTAATGCTAGTCCTCAAACTCTTTTATATTTTCTGTTTATAGAATGATCTACTGTTCTTTCATTAGAAAACAAATCAGTTAAGTTATTTTGCAAAGTACTTATCATCATCAGGTTGTTTCTTTGGTAGCAGATAAGAAATTAGATTAATATGGAAGGCGTGGATGAAGGTAGATTTGAGAGGTTTATATACCATATGATATGATTGCCAAAACAGCAAGCGTTCTCAATGGCCATAAACACAAAATGCAGCTCACTCGTTCATACATACGAATCAAACACATGCTTGAGAGCTTTTACCTGTTCTGTACACCAGGGAATATTAATGAGGACAAAGAGTTGTTAGAACTTGGCTTCAATATTTGCTAATTGTTAATATCCTGATATTCTGGATATTAGACCTTGCTTGTATGAACGAACATCTTTGATACTCATTTGACTTTACAAAGATGATTCTTAAACTAAAGTGTACCATATTTTTGGTTGCTGTGTCCTCTTTCTACCCTACTGCATGACAGGGTCCGGAGATGGGGACAGATGCTTCAAGGAATGCATCATCAAGAACGAGGAGGTGGCATGTATTTAGGGATAATTGGTTTCATAGGAACGATCCTATTAATAAGGGGAATTTGGGTAGCACAAATTCTAGTAAGTGTAGACGCTGTACAAGTGGATTTCAAAATTGGCTCTGAGAAAAACATAGTAAATTCCCCGCGTATGGAATCAGCTCCAGTCACCCTGACTGTTCAGAATGCATAAACCCTTTATTAGAACAATTATTAAGGGAAATTCCTTTTGATGCATCTCTTAAAGATGTTATGAATAAATTACAACAAGCTGAATTACTAGAACCAGCTTGTACTCCTATTCCCACGCAGTTAGTAGAAAAATTAGTAAAAGATAAGAAATTTACTCAAAGCCTGTGCCTACTATGGAAGGGCCTCCTTTTGTGGCCTACTGTATAAATAAAAAACTAGTAGTTTAAGTTTGATAGAAAGGCTGGTTGGGTCAGGATCTCCTTGGTGCTTAAAAACACCAAGGAACTAAAACTTAGCTTACGAAAGCAGCTTTGTAAAACTGATTTTTTAAATGTTTTCCTCAATACTGCACCAAGGAAACTGTCAAACAGCTATGAAAAAGTTTCAGCTTAAACTTTAGACAACAGCATAAATAAAGTAGCAACTGAAAGATTTATTCAGGCAAAAAGAACAATGTCTGCCCACGAGCCAATATTTGCTGTTATGAATACCTCTATCTATCACCTTTACTTAAGTCAAACTTTATCTTATGTAATAGATATAAGAATTAAAAATTTAGATTGTTCCATCAGGTAGTTCTGTTCCAATGATTGAGAAAAAAGAATTACTAATTAATCATGAATAATAATATACTCTATAAGATTTTCTGCTTCGCTTAACCACGGAAATTTAACTCTCTGCTACCTTAACGGCAAAGTATAATCAAATGTCAAAATAGAAAGTATAAAAGTTGTACTCAAATCACAATAAAATGGAACAGTGTCACACCACCTCTGAACTGTGTAGTCAACTGTATCCCATGCCAACGCCTTGCACACCTTTGGGGCCCCCTGGATCCTGTCGCGGCTGGACAACGGCATTTGGTAGTGCATTTTTTGTCCTCCCAGGTAACTTTACTCACATAATAAGTACAATAATATTATGTGTCCACTAATTATAGGAACTGTACAAAGTACTTAATAGGCATGATTTCAGTTAATACTTTTTAAATCTAAGGGATTATATCTGTATTGTTCAAAGGAAAATAAATGAGGCTAAGAAAATTAAGAAACTTGCTCAAGGTTATACAATTAGTAATACAGAGTGTTCATTTACCAGCATGTCTTCTTTGGTAGATTGAAACTGAAAGCGAGAGTTGTCTCTCTAATCCTTGAGTCTTCTCTACAGTGCCTGATTTTTACGAGGTAAAAATTTGTTTATTTGATACCTGTGAACTCTTTCTTGACCAACCAGATTTCTGGTTCTGATTCCTCTTTATGTGAAGCAAACTCAAGTAGAAAAGCAAGTGGCAAGAGTAAAACAGAAAGGAAAGAAGTGAGGCCAGTCCTGGAGCCAGTGGGAAAAAGAGCAGTGTTCGAAGATGGAAATCTTCATTTTTTGGCCAAGGGCTGACTCTCTAATAGACACATTAATTTGTCTAGGATCATCACCCCCTGGGACCATTAAGAGTTAACCTATTAAGGAGTGATTTTTTTTTTATACCCCTTGTGTTGAATTTTGTAGGAACTCTCTCCCTTTCTTCTCCTTTCATCACTTGGTTTTGAGAAGGCCTGCACTATTCTTTGTGGCTGCTCTTCCTGACTCTGCTGTTTTCCCCTTAAACCACATAGCTAGCTTGAGTCTGCTGAGTCTCATGTAACCAAGCACCACATACGTGGCGCCACATACTCAAGAAGCAGTATAACAGGCCATGGAACTGGTTTCCTCTAGCATTTCAATGTTGATTCTGGGTCTCTGCTTTGTTCCTTAAGCATTAGAGGGTCTTTGCAGAACAGTAGAGTTTTAGGATTTGTGCTACTTAGGCTGAGGTACATTATTTTTGCATTTAACTGTATTTAATATATTGGTCCTGAACTCTTTTTTTTTACTCTGTATCTTTAATTTTAATTTTGTTAATTGTGTAGTTCTTCTCTGCTTTCTTTTTTAGCTGATGACTCTTAGTGCCTGATAATGCTCATTTTAATATTACTTGAAGACTCTGGTCCTTGGGTCCCCTCTTAAATATACAAACAATATGTGAAATCAAATTTCTAACAGATTGGTGAATGAGAATGAGTCACATTGTTCTGGGGGGCTCTGGATTAACAAGTCAAAATAATACAGGGACTAGATTTTGAAATTGGAGTCGTATTTTTAAAGCCTAAGTGGAGCACACAGCCAATGCATGTGGCTTACTGCTCAGCTCGGCCCCCATCCTGGCACTTCTTATTTTGTAAAACAAGATTCTTTGTAGAAGGTAAAGAGAGGATCACATATGAACGAATGTGTAGAAGAAAGGAATCTAGTGCACCCCATGTACTCGATCTGCCTGCTTGATGGTTTACCTTTTCCTGACCTCATGTAGACTAATAGGGGAAGGAGCCCAGCACCGGAGATGGTTGCGCTGGCTACTTGGATGAGTTCCAGATGGGAATCAGAAGGGGTGCTCCTCCCCATGGTGGGTTGTCGGATTCCATTTTGAGGGTGTTAAGGGAGCAACTCTGTTCTCTCATTTTCTCATGAAGCTACTTCTTTCTGATCAGCCAAAAAAAAAAAAAAAGGTTAATTCTGGGTTTAAAATTTAGTTCAAGCAGTTCATTTTTTAAAGAAGAAGGGAAAACTTGAAGAATCAATTTCAGGACTAATAAAAAAATTCCAGAGAAGTATTTATGAAGTGTTCATCGATTGTTTGCACAGTGGAAAAAAGATTAATTGTTCTACCTAGCCCTCATCAAAGTCAGCTTTCTCTGAGAAAGATAGCTGCATCTGTGTCTGGCTCCCTGAGACTGAGTACTTTGGGTGAATGCTGTCTCTTCATTCCTTTTCTGTATCTGCTACATTCCTGACATAATATCTCATACTCAGGGAGCTTTCCTAAAGATACTCTTCTGAGTAGAGACAGAGTAAAGAAATAATTTTGAAGATTGCACTATGAATTTGTGTAAAGAACAAGATTGCAGAGAGCCAAATGAATTCTATTTGTACCCATTCACAGGGAGTATTTGTAATATTGAACTCAGAATTCAGTTGACTATTGAGTTCAGCAATATGGTAGGAGGAGAGAAAGAAAAAGATTTAAATTAAGTTGTCCTTAAACTAAATCAAAACCTTTTGCATCTTAGAATTTCAGTGATGAATATTAGAAATTATTTGAGTGATAAAAATCCAAATGTGTTATTATGTTTTCTGGTAACTATTTTATAAAATATTTTAAAATATTTCTGTTTTAAAATTCATTAAAGGGGACAAACTTAAGTGAAGTTGCAAAGGCACTTCTTTGTGTAAATTTAAAGGCCCAGTACTTTGTTACATCCACAAGTTCTTGGTTCAGCTTTATATGACATTAGACATGCTGTTGAATATGTTTTACCATAGTTTATAAAAAGTAGGAATAACATATCTTATAGAGTTTTGTGATACTCAAGATATTGTATCTGAAAAACATTTTCTATAGGGTAGTCAAAAGTAACTAGTCTTAGCTTTTTATCTAGAAGTAAAGAAATGTTCTAAGTCGTATAAATTTTTCTTCTGTTTTTAATTCTACCAAAACAAATAGAGATAAATTTTTATATTTTAAGAAATCTTTAAATGTTAGAATATATTAATCAGTTTCTTGAATATTTATATAAACTCTTAAATTACTTTAGGGAGTTTAATAAACTTCACATTTTATTTTTGGATTTTAAGAGTTTGTATTCACTCTATAATTATCTTTTTTTTTTCATTGTAAGTCTTTTTCCACATTGCATATGTCTATTAAAGATGGTTATTTTTTCACTTCTGGGTATATACCAAAAGGAAATGAAATTAGTATCTTGATGAGAATATCTGCACGCTCATGTTCTTTGCAGCATTATTTACAATAGGCATGATATGAGAACAAACTAAATGTTTTTTGACGGGTGAATAGATAAAGAAAATGTGGCATGCGTGTGCACGCGCGCATGCGCACACACACACACAGGAATGTTATTTGGCCTTAAAAAAGAATGAAATATTGCTGTTTGCATAACATCAATGAACCTAAAGGAAATTATGCTAAAAAGAATAATCCAAACACAGAAAGACAATTACTGCATGATCTCATTTATATATGAGATCTAAAATAGTTGGAATTACAGAAACAAATTGTAGAATGATGGTTGCCAGGGGTTGGAAGGTGAGGAATATGAGATGAGATGAACAAAGGGTACAAAGTTTCAGTTATGCAAGAATAAGTTCTGTAGATCTAATATATAGAATAAGGACCAAAGTTATAAATACTGTATTGTATACTTGAAATTTGCTAAGAGTATAGGTCTTAAGAGTATAGGTTTTCACCACACATTAGCACATACAAAAATGGTAACTATATGAAATGATGGATATGTTAATTAGCTTGATTGTAGTGATCATTTCATAATAATATGTATCTCAAACATATAGTTGTACATCTTAAATATGTACATCTTTTATTTGTCAACAATACTTCAGTAAAACTAGGGGAGAAAGAAAATATATTATTTCTGAGTAGTATTTATTTTTGCCCTAAGCAAGCACTGTATGGTTAAATGTTATCATGAGGAGTTACAGTTAAATTTATTTATATTAATAACTTATTTTATATCTTATAAAGTATATCATTTAAATTTTATAACCATTTATTTCCTCAAGACCAGAAAAATTTTTTTGTTTTAATATAAATGGTACAGACTTTAATTTACAGATTGTGATAGTTAATAAGCACCAATAGAGGGAGCTCAAACTCATCTTTCTTGGTGAAATTAGCTCTCAACTGGAAAATGTAGGTTTGTGGAAAGGGCATGCTTAGAAATAAACCTAAATAACTACATGGTTATAAAATTTTCAAAAGTACTAAAGGATGAAAGTTGTAATTCTTTTTAACTTTGAAGGAGAAAACATCTCACTTTGATTTTCATGCTTTTAATAAAATACCCTCAAGTAACTAAACTAAAACTTCTACATAATGTTACATCTTATATAGGTGATTTATCACATAACCCAAGTCTTTTAAAGTTGAGAATCTATCTCTGATCAGTTGAGAAGGAATAGGAAGAGTAGTAGTAATGCTATTGTTTGAAGTGAACTGAAGTAAAATTTTAAATAATTGATAGATAGTCACAATAGCAGTGTCATACTAAGGTGAATTGCTGAGGCATTGGGTAGGATAGGGAGAGAAAAATATTTAATTTTACTTAGAACTGTTATTTATTCCAAAAAAATTTAAAACCAAATCTAGAAAGGCCCTAGAACTTTTGTTCAAATCTAGATGGCTAGATCTAATTATTACTTGTTGATTTCTTTATAGACCCTAGAAGAAAATATCATGTGAGGCTTCTGGCTTACAACAACATAGAAGATGGCTATCAGGCAGATCAGACAGTCAGCACCCCAGGATGCGTGTGTACGTAAGACTTATGGTGGCTTGTTTCACTCTGTACAGCTCACACTCCTTTTCTCTTCTTCCTTCTTTAAATTTAAGTCTCATTACTACTTGGAAGCCTTAGTGGTTTTATTACTTTATATCGTTCATGGTGCCTAACATAGTATCTTGAACAAGTACATGCTCAGGAAATATTTAAGTGAGATGTATTTAATTATAAGAATCTATTTTACTTTTGCTTGCAAAAGACCATAAAAGATTCAACTGGGAAAATAACCCTGGAAACCTACATATAGAGAGTTTTCTTTTATCTGCTCTAATCTTGAGGTGAGTTATTTCCTTCCAATAGCTGTTCAGTTTTATTGCTACTAAGAGCTATTTAGTTTTATTGCTACTAAAATGGGTGTCAGTCTAGTTTTAAGTCCACTACTGGCTTTCTGAATGCCTTTGGCTGATAGCTTGACTTCTCTATGCTTCTATTTTACAATCTAAGTGTTGATAATATTTGATTCCTTATCTAACTCATGGAAGAATTGCACAAATTTGAATAGCATATCTCTAGACAACTATGAACCTATTGTTGAAGAGAGACCTAAAGTCAACTTACAGGGTGGGATATTATGATGTTACCATTTATCACTTTCTACATTAAATGTTATGCTGTGCAGTAAATTAACGTTGTCTTTTTCAACAGCTGTTCGTGATCGCATGGTTCCTCCTCCACCACCACCCCACCATCTCTATGCGAAGGCTAACACCTCATCTTCCATCTTCCTGCACTGGAGGAGGCCTGCATTCACCACTGCCCAAATAATTAACTACACCATCCGCTGTAACCCTGTCGGCCTGCAGAATGCTTCTTTGGTTCTATACCTTCAAACGTATGTAGCTTCTATTAATAATTGTTTTCTTTGCTCTCCTCCCCATTCATACTTCTTACCACTTGGGCCAGCTTGAGCTTCTCCTGTAAACAATCATCTCAGGACTTATCTTACTTATAAAATGTCTGGGGATTTTTGCATCTTTACCAGATTCAGAAACTGTATTTCTTGACATATAATTTCCTTCTGTAAATGATTTTTTTGTTTCCCAGTCTCAAGCAATAAGATTAAGGAAGAAGCTATTTTTACTTGCAAGTAGCTAAAGAAAAGCATGTTTAAAGAAACAAAAGATTATCATGCTGCCATCAAAAAATAAAGCTAGTTTTTATGTTTTCTAAGTTAAAAAGATGCCCATCACTATGATTTAAAAGAATAATTTGACTTCTAATATTTCAGAGGAAATTTCTTTGTATTAGGACATTTGTATACTGTTAATTTCCTAGTTTCCTCCAAGAGATACCATTTATAAGCTTATTTTTATAGGATAATATTAAATGTAATATTCTAATAGTCAAATTTAATTCCTCTTTCGATATAAAAGAAATTTTTTAAGAAAATGAGGAGCTAATAACACTATGTCCTCCCTACCTGTATTGATTGGGAGTATTGACAAACTCTTAGAAACAATGTGCTACTAACATTAACAATTTCATTGCTCACTATTATAGATCAGAAACTCACATGTTGGTTCAAGGTCTAGAACCAAATACCAAATATGAATTTGCTGTTCGATTGCATGTGGATCAGCTTTCCAGTCCCTGGAGCCCAGTTGTTTACCATTCTACCCTTCCAGAAGGTAAAGAAAGCAGCTCACTTATGGGTTTTATTTAAATGTTTAAAAAATATATATGTCACTTTGAAGAGGCAACTACCTTGGTTTGCCACCTACCAGTTAATGCGTACATATTTGTTTTGTTTCTTAGTGCCTCTTTAGGGGACACTAAATTTTTAAAAATCAGGTATGCTGTTTCAAGCCTGTGCCAAAATCATTTAAAATCCAAATAAGTAAATAACGTATGTGTTAATGATGTTAAGAGCCCACATTTTAAGGAATATATACATGAGCTTGATGCCGTGCATAGTGCAGGGGATATGATACCTGACTGAGCACCAATTCTATAGTTTACCTATGGCTCCAGCTAAGATACTTCATGTCTCCAGACTTACATTTCCTTTTCTCTAGAATGAGAATGAAGAACTAGATGATCTAAGGACCTTATTTTAATTATGCTAAGAGAAGACAACATTTATTTCAGTGAACAAGGGCTTTTTTTATGGTTTTGACAATATTCCATATGCAATGTGGTACCCAAAACCAGCTCTTTACACTTTTAGTTCATATTAAAAATAAGCTCAATTAAAATCCCAAGACTTCACTACTTTCGCAGGTATAAATTATTAGTGTAAAATCTGTCCTATAAACTCACTGATTCACAAGTTTTTGAAGATAAACTAAACGTTTTTGGTCTCAGAAGTGTTTTCTTTTATATAGTCTATAAATTTTAGTAAGAAATGTAGTTTATATTCAGTACTGAATGGGGTAAGACTCACTGTCTCATAAGCAGGTGCTACTGGTGAAACTGTAAACCTATCTAGTAATCAGTTTAGCAAAATCGTATCAAGAATCCTAAAAGTGCTTATACCCTCTGACTTAGTCATTCCCCACTTAGGAATCTATCATGTTTTTTATATATTTTAAAAGTTTTGAACATTTTAAGAATGAAATTAGCTTTCAGAAAATGAAGAAAATAGTATTTTACTATTATGACTAATAATCTGTAAAAGCTGTAATTTTGAGATGTTTTATAGTGGTTCCTAGTTTTTCAAACTCTTTTCTATGCCTGTCAGTCTCTATTAGCAAGGATTTGAGTGTTTATGATCATTTTATCCTAATAATACTATATTTTCTATGTGTGTACACAGCACCAGCAGGCCCACCAGTTGGAGTAAAAGTGACCCTGATAGAGGATGACACTGCTCTGGTTTCTTGGAAACCCCCTGATGGCCCAGAGACAGTTGTGACACGCTATACTATCTTGTATGCATCAAGGAAGGCCTGGATTGCAGGAGAGTGGCAGGTCCTACACCGAGAAGGTAAATATGATTGTAAATTACAGAAGAGGATAAAAAGTAAGATTATTAATGATAAAGAAACAACAGGAAAGAGGGACCTAGAGTTTGTTTTGAGTTTATATTTGTGAAGTAACAAATATAATTATATAACAAATAACAAATTATTAAATATTTTGGTTTTATTCAAAGAGTGTTGGGAAGTCATCGACATTTTAAGCATAAGCATATGATTTGCATTTCTCTGACTATTGTAAATAAAAGAGGTTTTTTTGAGGAGCAGTTGGGAGGGGTGGGCAAGAGTAATGCAAAGAGTCTAGTAAGTAATTATAATGGTCCAGGAAGGAAATGATAAACCTAGATTCAGGTGATGAAGATTGAGATGGAAAAGAGAGGATGGTTGAAAGATAAAAAGGAGGTAAAATGTATAGGACTTGGTAGTTTAAAGAGGGTTGGGAGAGGATTAAGGGAGGGAGAATTGTTACAGGTAATTACTAGAGTTCTGATGGTGTGTCTTGCACTGGAGTAGCAAACATTAGAAGAGGACCTGCTTTAAGGGAAAAGACCTTTATACAGCTACTAAAATGGCCCATTTGTAAATAAATTGACCGATATGAATATTAGGGTCCACTGAAGTATAGGGAAAAGCTAATTAGGGCTTAAGAACAATAAATTTAATTTTTTAACACCATTTAAAAAAATCATTATATCCTTTTGAAATTTTTGAATCTTACATTTGGACAAGTCTTAATACCAGTTTTTAGATGGGTTATCATATAAACAGTAAAATTTATTATTTTGGCACTTTTTAAATTCAGACATGCATGCTGGGAAAAGAACGGTTTGCTAAGCAATTAAAACCTTGAGAATTTCAAGAATAAAATTTATTGGCTATCCACATATTCTAAACACTTTACAGTTCTAGGCACTTCCACATACATTTTACTTTTAAGGAGAATATTTACCCAATTAAGAGAATAAACTTTAAAGACACTTACATGGATGTAATATACAGCTTTTTGTGCAATTGTAAAATAAACAAATGATAACTTTAATAGTTGTATCATTTTTTCATTAATCAGGAGCCTCCCTAAGCAATGATTTCCTAGTCACTGAAGAGATATGAAAGTAATAAGGACTTGTCAGCAATATAATTTTATATTTGTATCAATTAACTATTGCTTCCTAATAAACCACTCTAAAACTTAGTGACTGTACTTTCTCACAAGTCTGTGGGTTAGCAGTTTGGACTGGGATCAGCTGGGCAGTTCTTCTGTTGGTTTTTCCTGAGGTCAGTCATGAGGCTGTAAATCATCTCACTGTTTCAACAGAGGTACATGCTAAAATGGTTGAGCAGAAATGTGATATGAAATTATGCTTGTGTAATTTTAAGGATCAGAAATTATAGCCTTTACACTTTTTAATATACAGTAAATCAGCACAGACTACTCAATTATTTTAAAATCTAAAAGTTACTGTTAGAAATCATGCTTTCTTAGAATTCTTGAACCCTATTTCTCATAGCAAGAGTTTCCCAAGATCGTAAAGGTGCCCCTCTTCAAAAAAAAAAAAGTTCCATGACTAAATAAGGTTAAGAAACACCATATGCCATTTCCTCCTATTAGAGATTCATACTGGACATTAAAGTTCTTTACTAAAGGAATCCCTTTACTACAACATTTGCCAAATAAATTGGACTACTAATAGTAGGAACATATTTGATTTATTAAATGAATTCTTATTGAACGATTATATGTGACAGGCTCTTCCATAGGCATTGGAAATACCACAGTGAACAAAACAGTGTCCCTTCCCCATTGAAACTTACATCTCAGGTAACACACAAACAAATATATAAATATTCAAGTAGTGTCATAAATGCTTTAAAGAAAACTACAAAAGGGGGAAAAGACAAAGTGGTGGTAGGAGATAGTAAAGTAAGTTCCATCAAAAGATATGACATCTGGGGCAGAGCCATGTGGACATTGAGGGGAAGTACAAAGGCCTTGAGACAGACGTGTGCTCAATATGTTAGAGGAACGTGAAGGACAGGGAGGCTAGAGTGGATGGAAGAGCAGGCAGTAGGAAATGGGGGCGGGGGGAGTAATCAAGGGGAGATCATGTAGGCCAGACTTTGTGGATCACAGATTTTATTGTAAGAGATGGAAGATATTGGAGAGTTTTGATCAGATTTATATTTTAATAGTATTACTCTGGCAGCCATCTGAAAAATTGATTATAAGGAGGTAAGAGTAGAAGTTAGGAGTCTAATACACAGGTGTCTACGAGAGAATTAATGGTTTGGACAGGAGCAATACGAAGAAGATAGTAAGAAACTATTAGAACATAAATTGAATGAACAGCCTACTAGATGTGCTGCAGATTGATGTGGGGTGTAATGAAAAAGAGAAGCAAAGGTTTGGTTTTGAACATGTTAAATTTGAGATGCCTGAGAGACTGAATGGGAGGGTTAAGTTCATGGGACTAGTGATATAACTTAGAAGTCATCAGGGTGTAGATGATATTTAAGAGTGTGAAAGTGAAAAAAAAAGATCACTTAGAGAGTGTGAATGGAAAGGTCTGAGACTGCATTCTGGGATGCTTCTCCAACCTGGAGATTTTATATTTTGCTTTTCCATTTTAAATGAATGCCCCTTTGGTAATAAAAAGATTATATTTTAATATAGGTTCAGCCAGCATTTATTGAGAATTATCTTGTAAAAGCAATTATGCTAGCTGTTCAATCAAATTATGCTGTTTAAATATGAAAATAAGAAAATATTGTCTTCCAGAAAAGGAAGAGCAGAAGGTCAGAAGTGAGAAGAAGACTTACTTTCATCGAATATGTACACTCATGTCAGACACTTGCTAGGAGCAGTTTATTTAGTTTTTATAGTCATTACATAAAGTGAGAATTATTACACCGATGAGGAAAGCAAAGTTCCATAATGTGTCCCAAGTCACAAATTACTTAGTTGGTGGCATGCCAGCATTTGATCAATGTTGATATAACACTGAGCCTATTACTCTGTCTGGTTTGTGAAACTCCTACTAGTCTGTCTAAAGATTCAGACACATACGAAAGGCAGTAGCCTGAAATAATCACACTAGATTGAGACAGTATCTCAAGATCATGCAGGGATAGTCAGCTCATTTTAATATTTGGGAACTGCTTTGAATGTGCTCATAGGGGAACCAGAATGTTATAGCTGCTTTTTTTTTTTTTTTTTGTCTGAAGGAAGGGCAGCACACATGCATACAAACACACTCAGATCTTCTGCTTCTAAAATTTAAATTAAATGGAAAGACTTTTAATTTCGGGTAGTGACTAGTATTTGCCAAATACTTTTAAAAATTAAATATATTCTGTAATAAAATGGAAACTCAGTTTCTCTGTTTGTGAAGAAATTGAAATATTCTTCCTTCCAGGTAATTGTTAACATGTCACAATACATCTTAGATTTTAATTTACCTGCCTAAGAACATGATAAGAGTGGAAAGACCTTTCCTGATTCTAAATAGGGGTCAGTTTGTTTATTTAACAGTTGTGTACTCAAGTAGCTCACACTCTCTTCAGGCCAAGTTGAAACCATAGAATATGAAAACAAGCTGCATTTGGCTCCTCTCTTTGCCACTTGGTTCAGCTGCCTCACATCATGTGACCTACAGAAGTGGCCTCTGAATCGTGTCCTCAGCACTGAGATCACCCTACATTTCACTTGCATAATGAAACATACTCTTGCAAATACGCTAGAGTAGCCAGCTCTGGCCTCCTGTAAGCTATCGTAAACTCTCTGAGGCTATTCTATTGTAAGGATGCCCTGAGTCAGGGAAAAAAATGAAGTGAAATCACAGTAGGAAAGGAAAGTTAGATTCCCCTGTGACTGTCTACCCACAATGTGGTTTGGGAACAACTTTCTGGTGAATTTTTATTACACTTGCTTTCTTGACATTAGGATTAGTTCCTAGGGTCGGAGGCCCTTTTGAAAGAAAAATACTTCAGTGCAGTGGCAGACCAAGAGCAAAAAGAGCCCCTCAAGAAACAGTGGTGCCCAAATAGGAATTCTTCTTAGCTAGCAGTCATGCTAACAGAGGAAATACCTTTTGATTCCAAATGTCATGTATAAATTCAAATGAAGATTAATTTTGGATAGTAGATGCTAAGCAGATTGGTGGTGATAATTTTAATAGTTAATCTGAGGTCAAAGTCTTCAACACTCTGAGGTTCCTATCTAACTTTGCCGTTTTCTTTCCTGTTTACATTCAAGAAATCTTAGATAATGATTAGAGGGTGAAAACTATTTTATACTTACAAAAATAATTGTGTTGTTTTTAATTTAAGAATTAAGGACAAGATCATTTATCACAGCAATTCCCATAGTTGTTTGAACACTTATTAAAAAAAAAAAGACTCTCCTATTGGATTTAAAAACTCTAATTATTGTTGAATCGGGGTTCATTATACCTTTTTCTCTACCTGTGTTTGAAATATTACATAATAAAATGTTTTTAATATTTTTTGTATCCATACCTATGTCAAGAAGAAAACATTATATTGTAAAAAACATATGTATAAAAAAACTCCAAAATATATGCTATCTCAAGAGGTACTCTTAAAACAAAATTATATAGAAGAATTTTGTAGGGAGAGTGTGCATGGTATAATATTAAGTGAAAACTCTAAGATAGAGAAATGTACAGAATAAATATGTCCTTAACACAGGTACTGTGCAGACACACAGATACACCAAATTGTTAACAATGAGAGAGTGTCATTTTATTTATATTTAGCTTTATTTTCCAAATGTTCTACAATGAACATATGCCACTTTTATAATCAGAAAAATATTTTTAAAATAAAGATCCATGATTATGTGATTGAAAGAATGAATGAAAAGTAAAAGTTACTTAATTTTTAATTGATGTATTTATTCATAGGGGCAATAACCATGGCTTTGTTAGAAAACCTGGTGGCAGGAAATGTGTACATTGTCAAGATATCTGCATCCAACGAAGTGGGAGAAGGACCCTTTTCAAATTCTGTGGAGTTGGCAGTACTTCCAAAGGAAACTTCTGAATCAAACCAGAGGCCCAAGCGTTTAGATTCTACTGATGCCAAAGGTCTGTATACTGTCACGGTCACTGATTTTTCTTAAGAAAGTGCGTATATATTTTCAGCTCCACTGCACTTTATATTTGCTCCTATCATAGCCGTATCCCAAAACATGCACTCAGTTCCTTGAATTGTTGCCAGAAGTTCCAATGCTATGGCTCTTCTCTGCACTCCTGGAAGGAAACAAACTCACCTCAGAATTAACTGCAGTTTTCAGACCATTATGTCCCAGTCATCTCTATTCCCGGCTATGCAATCACTAAGACAGATGAGCCACACTGCCCTGAACTGATGGGAGTAGGCTTCCTGGGAGGTTTCATGGACATAAACAGCAGTGGTGGTTGTGGTGTTCAAGCTCAGAAGAGCATGGTTTTCATTAAGAGTTTTCACCACAGAAAAGCAACCTTTCCAGAGGGAAAGTTGTTTCTCTCCAGAAAAGTAATTGAAAAAAATATATATATTTAAAGAGCTACTCTCACTTCACTCAGGGCAACTGTCCTGTTCTGAGGGAAGCTGGGGCCTGCTGTGGTGCAGGACTAGACACCTCCTTTTCCTCCTCTCTGAGGAAGTAGGCACATGTGTCGGGGGTGTTGGTGGGGATGGCAAACAGCTTTAAATGGAGGAAATGCTAGCAGAACTCAGGACAGAAATAAGGGCTTATTGCTCCTAAGAGGATAGTCATTCACTGCTCTGTGTGTGTGTGTGTGTGTGTGTGTGTGTGTGTGTGAGAGAGAGAGAGAGAGAGAGAGAGAGAGAGAGAGAGAGAGAGAGAGAGAAAGGAGAGAGAGAGAGAGAGAAGAGAGAATGAGAATATGAGAATGAGAATGAGAATGAGAATGAATGGATGAGAAGGACACACACAACCAGGGAAAGAGAGAGAGAAAAAGGACAGGGCAGTCAGATTTAAGTACAGGAAGTAAGTAGCCACAGTAACTACCATATCAACAGGGAAAACAGAGAACAAGACTCATATTCGCAACTCAGATACCTGGCTACTCAAATGTCTAGGGACTAGCAGCATGAGTATCACTCAAGAGCTGGTAAGACACATGGAATCACCACGCCACTCCAGACCTGGTGAATCAGAATCTGCATTTTAATATATCCCCTAGTGAGTCATATATGCACAGTAGAGTTTGAGAAGCATTGAGTACAGCTCTGCTTTTAAGGTAACATGACATGAAAACTATCCTTTGATTCATCAAGGAACAATTTGTGCCTTATGCCTCTTAGCATTATAAATTATGAGCTGATGTTCACGTTTGATATAATAATGTGATATTTAGATCTCATATTTAGAATCCACTATGGGAAGATAAACTGATCTTTGAGATCACTGGTAACTATGTAAGATGTGTCTTTTGTGCTTAGATACAGATACTGTCAAAAGGTTTCCTATGAGAAGAAGAAAAAATATAGAAAAGTGAATATCTGTCAGAATTATGATAAATGGAATCATTAATTTTTTTATTGATTCTGAGTAAATTTGTTTCCCCTTCTAGTTTATTCAGGTTATTACCATTTGGACCAAAAATCAATGACTGGCATTGCTGTAGGCGTTGGCATAGCCTTGACTTGCATCCTCATCTGTGTTCTCATCTTGATATGCCGAAGTAAAGCCAGGTGTGTTTCCATTGTTAGAGATATTGAGGTGGTTAAAAATCATTTAAATTACAGTAACCACAAGAAGAAAATTGAAACCAAGTGCCTTTTGGAGTAACTGAGATTTTTCATTTTAAAATAAATGTATTATTACTTTAGTTCTTACAGCTATAGAGATGTACTCACTTTGGAAAGATTATTTTCTTGCCATTTTCTGTGCCAATAAAATATCGTTAAATGAGGACCGAGTTTCTTCATTTCCTTAATGTTATGAGATTCACACAGTATATCCTTCAGTTTAAAAAAACATGACAATCTGATGTTTTTGCTAATTGAGAGAATTCCTTACTTTCTCGAATATTTTCCTAGACAGTAGCCTGAAATGCCTGAGCTACTGTGAGCTCCACCCACACCACCACAGGACATATGGTTGGGATTCTCAGGACACGGATTAAAACAAATGTAATAACAAGGGATTGATTCTCTATAAACTCTGTCAAGCAGTCTTATCTCTAGTTTGACTTCAGCTAAATTTTCAGCATTCAGTGAATTATCTATAACTAACCTTTTGTATACTTTGGCTTTTGCTTTATTTTCTTAAGGTTTTTTTTTTTTAATGAAATAAAGCTAAGTCAAATACATCCATTTTTAGGTAATGTGTATCAATGGAATCCATCCACTAATTTAGGTTGTTCAGAGTTTACCCTATATGTGTTTGGTACTTGTGCATAGAAACATACTCAGAAAACATGTGAATGAAGAGTTAGTTCTAACAACTTTTTTTTGTATATTTAACTGGCTTAGTTTTACTGTCCAAGTTCCTCACTTTAAGAATTTTCATAAAATCTTTATGCACAGTATTGTAGCAATGCCTCAGTCTTGCAGAAGTGGTACTATAGATTTGCCATCATTAATTGGCAAGTGAATTGTGATGTTAGTGTGACAATCTGCAGACCTAAAGGAGAACATGTAAATTAAAAATTAAGAATTTATGCACAAATTATAAGTAATCAACAACCGTGAAAATTAGTACTTTGTAAATATTAATGTTCTTATTAAGGGTTTGTAAAAAGTAACTATATAAGCAGATTTTGAGGCAAAAAGAAATAAATCAGCTTCAAATTATAAAGATTTTCAGTAGTGAGTAGGAGTTAAAATCTGATACTCAGTTTCTAAAGATATTTGAGAAGCAAGCATTAAAGAACTCCTTTGTATGCAAGTCATGATTATAGGCCAAATTTGGTACCTTTGCCAGTATATTTTATGAAATTAGATTTCTGTTTCTTGCAACATTTCAGGAGATCATCCACTTCCAAGATGGCACAGAATGAAACTCAACCATTATCACATACCAACACTTCCCTAGCCCGTGGAAATGAGGTAGGAAAGAACCTAGAAGGGGCTGTAGAAAATGAAGACTCCTTAATGCCAATGATGATGCCCAGTAATTTCATCGATGCGAAGGTAATCTAAGCTGCAAAATCTTTTTTCTGTGTAATTCTTTCCTCCATTCATTGTCCCTTTATGTATAAAATTTACTTACCAAAAATCGTATGTCAAATATATTATATACTCCACTTAATGAAATGTGAAACAGTTTCACCAAGATCCCTCCTTATATAAAATATTTGGGAAGAAGAAGATAGGGATAGGTAAAAGATAAAAGAATAAAATATGAAAGAGATATAGAAAAAAGAGAATGTAGCATACATTCAATTAGGTGGGACTATATGGAGTTCACCTGTCTTAAATAAGGATACTTAGGTCATTAGTCTATATTTATGATAAATTAAATTACCATGTATTTACTGGACGAACTATTTTTATTAATCCATTTTACATTTAGATTGGTTGATTTTTTTGAACTGACCCTAAGAACATGCCAGGTATGAATGTCATTTTTTAAAATATGGAGCATCTCAATAGATGTCTCAAGATCTTTCTCTTTATGTCCAGAGGAAGATAGATATAGTGAAGAAAGTCATTGGAGAATATTGATTCATGTCCTTTCCACTATATATAATAATAGTACAGTGATAAGCATTATGAACACAACTGAAAATTATTTTTAGTCACAGTGCAACATTTGATAGTGCATTTTATTATAATAGCTCTCATAACCAATGCAATATAAATCAGGTACCAGTCAACTGCGGCCAAGCCCAGGTCAGCCCATGGCCTTTTTTTGTATGGTCATCCCCTGAGCCAAGAATGTTTTTTATACTTTAAAGGGTGGTTTGAAAAAAAAATGAAGGAGAAATGCTACAGAGGTCATATGTATCCTGCAGAGCCTAAAATATTTACTATCTGGCTCTTTACAGAAAAAGTTTGCCAGATTCTGCTATAAATTATTTTTATCCAACCCTTCCCTAAAATTTAGAAAAATAAAAATATAACAAAATTTCAGCCAATTTTGTTATTAAATTGTATACAATTATGTTTAACAAATGCAATCTACTTGTATATAGCACAGTGCTATAGACTATCTATATTATGGGTAAATAGTAATGAATTGATTTTTTTTGTACTCCTGACATCTTTTTTGTTTGCAACTTAATTCAGCTTTTATTTGTTGCTACAAATGTAAGCCATTCAACTTATTTCAAATTAACCTAGAACATTTTTAAATAAGCATAAAAAGCTCTAAAATATACTGTAGTCCTGTTATTACTAACTTGGACCTATGCATGAGAAAGGATTAGGGAGAAGCAGAGTGGGGAGGAAGACAAGGAGAAAAAGAGGGAGAACCCAGAGTGGAAGGACGCAGAGCCAAATGGAGGCCTGTTGTGAAGCCAAGAAGCCATTTTGGAGGACAGATCAGATCTCTCCATCCACATGGGCTAGCCTAAGAGTTAATCCCCCATCTTTTGCCATATTGTTAAACATATGTGGGCCCATTTTCCCCACAACTACTTTAAAATTTTTTAAACATGTGGAAATGTTAAAACAATAGCATAATGAATGTACAAATAATTGTCAGTATCTTGTCATACTTCTGTATCTCCATATATTTTTGTTTGCTAAACCATGTGAAAATAAGTTGTGGAGTCATTATACTTCACCCCAAATACTTTAGTGTATATATCCCTCTTAAAGATAAATCTATTATATCTTTTTGATTAGCAGCAACTACCCTGAATTTGTTGTATGCTGCTTCTATTAAAAAAAAAGTAACGTCTGTGATTCTTTCTTTCTTTTAACATTTAAAATTTTGTGTACTACGTGTGATAAACTGAAATCTATAATATTTACATTTTCCCCTTTTCTTTCTCCAGGGAGGAACTGACTTGATAATTAATAGTTATGGCCCTATAATTAAAAATCACTCTAAGAAAAAGTGGCGTTTTTTTCAGGATTCCAAGAAGATAAAAGTTGAGCAGGTAACCTACCTAAAAGAGAAAAATCTTTGGCAACCCAAAGTATTGTGCAATGGCAACTAAAAAGAAAGGAAGATGTAAATGAATGCTTCATTTTAATTTTCATGTTCTTTCTGGATGTTGTTTTATTAATTTGGGGCATGACTCTATAGAAAGCCATGGGGAGTGATCACTAAAATGACAATTAGAATAGTAATTAGAGTTGTGGTTTTTGGTTGGGAGTGGAAGGCAATGGAGAAAGAAATGGGGCAGGAGCATGCATTGCTCCATCACTGAGGAAGGCTTTGACTCATTACTTACCCCAGTAACTCTGAGATGCTCCCAGTCCTCAGTGGGGAACCACTGACCTAGACAATCCCTTTATGATATTGACCTTTCACCCATTACTTGAACAGTTTGCTATCTCAGAATATATAGAATACATAAAACCAGATTTATTATTTTTCAGGAGCATGCTATCATCACTGACAGTGTTTTATGTATTTTTGCCCAGCCTCAAAGAAGATTTACTCAATCGGTCTGCTTTTACCAGCCAGGCACAACTGTGTTAACTAGTGATGAAGACTCCCCCAGCTCCCCAGGTCAGACAACAAGCTTCCCAAGACCCTTTGGGGTTGCAGCCGATACTGAGCATTCGGCAAATAGTGAAGGCAGCCATGAGACGGGGGATTCTGGAAGGTTCTCCCACGAGTCCAATGATGAGATACACCTGTCTTCAGTGATAAGTACCACACCTCTTACTTCTGATTCCTTCACTGGCAGTGATTCCATTGGGAATCCCTCGATGAGGAAGTGTGAAGACCCTGCAGTGCCATCACATACTGAGCAAACTTCCTCTTCAGTCCTGCAGCCATCATCTGCCATGCTAAGCTTTGATAAAAATGATTTTCCAATCTAGACAGCTATGTTCAGGTATTCTCACCTTTAATTCTGTTCGAAGGACAATGAACAGGGAGCCAAAGCCTTTGTGAAAATCTTGATGTCTTATTGGGTATTTCAGCCTTTTTTTTTTTTAATGTTTTTTTTATTATTATTTTTAAACTCACGTATTTTGAATGTTTGATTGTCAGCAATGTGAAAAGACAGTCAAGATATTTGACTGGAATATGAAAATATATCACTGGAGCAAAGGGAATGCTTTTGAAAGCCCCTTTGCTAACTATCTACCTCAGTTTGCCAGATGGCAAACTCAGAAGACAACTTTGTTACCTCGTTTGTTGTGATAGTTTTATCTCAGCTACATAACCAATGATACTTCCTAGTAGCTTTTTGTTTTCATTGATGTATGTGTAATGTGTGTGATCAAAGGAGTTATATAGGTAGATGAGTAAGAATGTTTATCTGAAGCTCTGATTTTTTAAAAAAATCTATAACATCTGCATGATTTGTATAATTTAACACTACCTCTGGCTGTGATGACTAACAAGAGAAAAAGTGGGGCTGTTGATTTTAGCGAATGACCAAGACAAAAAAGTGTGTCTCTTGAGAATAGAACTATTTGGTGTAACATATAGAGAATACCATTGCTTCAAGGGCCTTTATGTTTTGGGCGTTAAAGTCTGAGTGCTTTATCTGCTGTTTCCCAACCCTCAGCCTGCCTAGAGCTGTGCCTTTTTTATCTTCCCATTTGCCTGACAGTTGGCCAAAGGCTGCACTGTCTAGTTTGCAAAGCATCCTCAACATTTCCAGAATTAGTTGCAAAACTCCATGCGGAAAACAGATTTTTAAGAGTATGAGTTAGGATTTTGTTTTGTTTTTAATCCCAGCTTGGCTGAAAGGGGTAAAGAAATTTCATAAAATATTAAGACTGGAGAAATATGCAACAGTAGACAGTAAAATGAACGTGAGGTTATCATGGTAACAGTGCCTTCCATTATATATTATGAAATTCTTTGCCTTATATCTTTTTAATATTTATGAAGTTATTAAAGGACAGAAGTACAGAAAGTTGCCTTAAGAGTGTCTTGGATTTTATCAGTAACTATTTTGATGTACGGTATCTTATCAAAGCATTTTGGTTTGTTATCCTGCAAGTTTTGTTTAGGGATGAGTATTCAGAGTTCTACCACCTCGCTTGTATTTTCTTAAATTCTTAATTTTCCTTCAGTGTCAATGCTGTGAAGGAGGAATGCTAACTCCAGGAGTGAGTTAATCCTCTTGCTGGTTCGAAATCAGCAAACGATTTACTCAGCCACATAGAATAGGCCTTCTCAGTCATGAGAATTACCTACTAGATGTCCAGCAATGGGAAAGGATAAAAAATTAAACACGAGGTGTAGAGAGGGGGCCCTATTTCCTTTTAAGAGTATTGTTTCAAATTATCTGGAAACAACTTTGAGGCTTACTTTAAAAGGAATCTAAATTGTTTTCCCCTCGAAACTTTTGGTTTATACAGGGAAGCTATGTTAAATGGTGTTATAAAATCAAAAGGACATTACTGATAATAGTCCCCTTCTTGTATCTCCTATCCCAATGTCTGATGAGACAACACTTTTTATTGTTTCTTAATCTGTATTTTTGTGCCAAACTGGATATGTTCAGAAGCAGACCATCATTAAGTGCTAGCAGCCACTTTTGGACAAAATTCAAAGTCCCCATTTAATTATCTAAGTATGGGCTTCACAACAAAACAAAAAAAGCAGAGCTTTAGGTGAACAATCTGAGGCAAGGAAAAATGCTGCTCCTGCCTTTATAGCTCCTGATTTATACTACCTCCTTTTAAAGTTATTCTAGTGTTATTTTTTTTTTTTTCCTGTACTCAGGGAACATTTTGTTACTTTTGAGCTGCCTCATGGAAGCATGAGCAAATTGACAGGGTATGGCGTTTTTTGGTTTTAAGTAGAAGTATGTGGGGCCTACTTTTATCAGTATCTAAATTTAAGAAATATAACGAGTTCATTTATTTTTTTAACTTTCATTAAAAGGCAAACAAAACCTAAAGCTGAAACATCATCCTTTATGGTTATGTAAGGTGCGTCTAGGACTGTATAAATTTGAATCATTTATAAAGCCTAGAAAGATGATCTGAAGTCTATGAGGAAAGTATTTTGTTTGTTTTTTGATGAATAGGCCCATAGTTATAGTAGATCTTTAGGCTATAACTATTTTTTAATTATTTACCAGTACAGTTTTTATTTTTTTCACCTTTTCATTTTGTTCTTTTACAGATTTTTTTCATAATAATTCTGTTACCAAAGAATTTTCAGTAGAAAATAAAAATTTGACTCTAGTTTCCCCCCAGACTGAATTAACTAGAAACATCTATAGGTAATGAAGTTTATACATGTAGTTACTAACCCAAAATAATAGGGTTTATATTGATTGTTGTAGTTAAATAGGCTAGTAATTTTAACTACCTTATTATTACCAGAGCATTTTAAATAAGTTCTTTACCAGCAGAACATTCCAAAGAATTTCAAGTGTAATTTTTTTTCTTCAGCAAGTAAATCCTCAACTATACAGTATTAGAGTAAAATATTTTTACATTGTTGAAACTACTTGTTGGAAAGAAAAAAAAAATCTTTCACCAAAGATAAATATTTCGGTCTCATTGAATAAGATATTTAGCGTACTGCAAAGACTTCTTTTTACTTGGCCAAAGCTAGCTTCTTTGAAACCTTAGGTATGAAATAGTAACTAAAATGTGCAGGTTACACTTCTCTCTCATAATGGTGTTACTTTAAGGTATTTCACTCCAAAGGGACTAATATGCAAATGGTAACTATTTTCTTTTCCAAAGACTTATTTGCTGTAAGTACTGATATGTGCATGTCATTTTTATGCCAAATATTACAAGATACTGCTCATCAGTATTTTCATACCAAAGACCAATAAAATATATAGATTAGCCTGTCAGTAAGTAAAGATGAGCAGATTTGAAATACATATATTTAGAAGCTGCTAGGGAATCTAGCTTGAGTAGCAAAAGATAACAAAGGGCTAAGTTTACATATAAAAAGCAATACAATTATACTGGTATTTATCAGTGTTTTTATTCAAGTACTTTTTGTCAGCAATTTAAAAAAAGAAAAACCAAAGATATTTAAGATTACCTTCACATATAGGCAAATTTAGTTGTACATTAAACTGTTGTTTCTTGTTTTTTATATCAGACAAACATGTCTCTCCAGAACCCATCTGTATACAAGAAACATACATAGGGACTTTCCATTAAATCTGCTGATTCAGCCACAGGATGTTTTTGCCAAATGATGTGATATTTTCCTAAGCACCTTGAGTGTGAGATGTCAACAGAAATATCAGCAGGCTTTCCCATTGCAGAGTATTATGGCAATCTCTGAACTAGCCTATGCAGTCTTCCTCCTGCTCAAAGCATTACCTGGTTAACTCAGAAGGCTTGAGTGCAGTCCCTTAGTAGTAGGGATGTTCTCATCTCTGCAGAGCACTGGGACATCACGGGCAAACAAATCATATCACTGTCTGAAAGAGCTATCCTCTGATAGATGTGCTCTTTAAAGTTGTCCATAAATTGAAATATTTTAATTGCATTAAGAGAGCTTGGTATTTCAAACTTTAGTGAAAACTTGGATGGAACAAAAATCTTTTTTATGAAATCCAAGGTTTTTTATTTTGATTTAAGTAAGGCTATAACTTTATCCACTAAGTGGTTTTAAAAAAAAATGAACTTTGGCACACCAGAGAAATTAGATCCTCAGTGAAATGCCTTTTATTTGCCTTTGCTTCAAATATAAGCAGTGCCAAAATTGAGAACAATGACAGTGATTTGCATTAGTTTGTCTTGGCTTTGTGTGACTTCTGCCAGAAACTTGCTCATATTGATGACTCAGGGTCATTGTTCAAGTCCATATGAAGACACCTTTGTAAACAATTCAGTGTCACAAGAGTAAAATTGAAAGTTTTTTTTTAAATGTAAGAATATCCAGATGTTGCTCCCCATTAGCAGTGGCTATAGTGATTTACATATACATTTGTATTTCATTGAATGTAAATTTTGAATACTGAATGTAAAAAAAAAATCCAACTATATTGAAAGAGCTATGATCTTTCAAGTCTGTATTTTGTAGACTTCATTTCTGACAGTTTACCACATTGGTCTCTTGTCAAATTGCTTTGATTTAATTAATAGTCAAAATAATTTTTGTGGCCTGTGTGCAAAGTAGAGGGTTCTGGAAATCACCATACACAACCAGTTGTTCGATTGTGAATTTCATTGATATTTAGAAGAACATATACATAGAATTCTGTGTTAAACTGTTTTATGCTCAGGATATAAGATCACAGGCTAATGCAATGTGTATGTTTACAGGCTTTAATTTTCTCAGGCAGTTTCTCTTTCTAAGCCGTTGAAGGTGTTTGAGATTTACATGACAGTCTTGCATTTTTACCAGACAGATACTGTATTATTTTACTGTATTGTTGTAACAAATTATCACAAACTGGTGTTAAAACAATACAAATTTATTATTTTACAGTGCTATAGGCCTGCAGTCTGATATGTCTCACTGGGACAGAATTAAGGCCTGTTTCCTTGTCTTTTCTGGCTTTTAGAGGCTACGGACCCACATTCTTCCCCCTCCATCCTCAAAGCCAGCAATGTAACATCTCTCTGACCCTGCTTCCATTATCATATATATCTCTTTTCTGACCCCAACCAGGAAAGGTTCCTCAGTTTAGGACTCATGTGATTAGATTGACCCCACCTGGATAAACCAAGAGAATCTCTTCTCAAAACCCTTAATTTCATCTTATCTGCAAAGTCCCTTTTGTCATGTGTGGTAACATATTCAGAGTCTGGGGATTTATCCCTATTTTAGAGATCAGGAAACTGAGGCTTAAACATGTCTAACTTGGGCAAAGATCACAGCTAGTAAGTGGTTTAGCCAAGATATAAACCCAAGTTGGTTCCAACTCCCAAGTTTATAGTATTCCTAATAAAATGCATTTTCTCAGCCAAGAAATAATATTTAATTACCCAGGCTCTTAGTGTCAACACAACCCATCTATGTAGTAATAGCCAGCCAACAAAGAGAAGTCTTTCTTATTTATATCCATCTATTCACATGAGGAATTTTGGAGGCTGAGATGTAACTCACCCTTGTCATCTCTAAACCTCCCACAGCCCTCCTTTAAAATCTCTAATTTCTCTTATCCAAAATTATGCTGAAAACTGAGGCTTGTGCCTTGAGTTGCATGAGAAATAGGGTAGACATGGTTTGTGGAGTCTTTATCTATTCAAGCATTTCCTTATTAGACTATATTTTCAGAACTGAATTTTCTTTTGTAATTTTTCCATAGTCCCTGTATCTAAATAAGAATTTATTAACTGGAGAAAGCCAGGTGTATAACCAGTCATACCTCCTTGCTAGATCTGAAGAGTCAACAGTTTTTATGAAACTAATTAATTATTGACACTAATGTAGGAGGGAGCAAAATTGAGGGAGAATCATAAAGTAGAAGAGTGCAGCATGAGTCATTGGAGCACCTAAATTCTAGTCTTTGACCATTTAAACATTTTTTTGGAACAAGAGTTCTTAACCTATTTTTGTTCCTCTCTATCCATGAAATAAAGATAATTTTTTGTCTGCAGAATGAAGCAGTAGTACTTTGAAAACTCAAGTGTAGATAATTATAATCCCAAAGTAATTTTTGTGAGGCTGTGAAACATACCTTAACTGATTTTTTTTTTTGATTTATGGGTTAGCCTTTCCATTTACATTTTGCCTGTGCTAAAATGAAAAATGTTTGTGTTTCCCGTACATGTGCCCAAGAAAACTAACAGAAGAAAGGGTTGGTAAAAGATATACAATGAAATTTAAAAACTTATCTGTAATGTAGGTAAATCTATAAGAGGAAATGGGGATTTACAGTACTTTTTGGAGTACTTTACAGGAAATCATTTTTCACCAAGTTAAATCTTTCATTTTAAAAAATATTTTGGCTTTTAAAGATTTAAAGAAATAGTCAAATATCCCAAGAGGGGTAGATAGGCAGGGAGAATATGCATTTTTAGGATTCTTCATCAAGATTGTAATTTTTTCAAGATTATGGAACATTTTAACATTTCTTTAAACTATTTGGAATAAATTTTATGTAGGGCAACACCTATTGGCACCTATTCTAATTTACTCAAGTCTACCTTTAAGGCTTACTGGGAAGAATTATATGATTATCTTTTTTCAGAGAAAAGAAATAGTTTCCCTAACTTTTCTTTGCACCATCCAAAATAACTCTTAGTATAATGTATGAGATTCTGAACACTTTTGCAGATTTATTCAAGCTATATCTTTAAGTAATTCATGGCATTAGACACAGTCTTAACTTATAAACTTTATCTTTAAAAATTTATGTTACAGAAGTTTATTTTTCTACAACTGTCTTTAAAAACACCAACAAAAATATTTAAAATTTTTGGCTAAAACATTCTTCCTCCTGTTTTTACAATCTGTACATCTATTTTCTTTGCAGATGAAAATGATTACTAATGATTATTAACTTGAGCCTGTTGCAGGAATTGCAAAGCCTGAATATATATATACATTGCCTTAGCCTATCAGTAGAATAGAAGATATATATTAAGTTTGTCTGTTTATTGCTGTTGTTGGACAAAATTTCATGTCTTTGTATGCATGATTTCCTATTTTTTTCAAAGATGTGAATTGGATGAAAGCGTGGGAGCCAGTTATATTATTTCATATTGGGGTGTTCTGGATCCTTTTGCTCTATATACCATATTCTTGTAAGGGCAGCATTTGCAGACTTGCTAATGGACTCTAGAGCTGAGCTATTTTAATTTTATACTTGACTCAGGGGATCAGCTCTGTGAACTCCATTACATGAAGAAAGCTAATGTTTGCCTTGATTTTGAATGTACCTTTTTAATGTCTTCTTAAAACATATTTTGTTTAATAATGTGGGTTTGTTTTCTTTTTCTAGCTTCATGATAAATATTGCCTAGTATTTTCCCCCTCCTAGGGTAGTTTATATACTATCCTACAGGTCATGCCAAAAATGAATAAAAATTTAAATGCCAAAATGTTTATGAAACTGCTGTCTAAATACTGATTGATTGCACAGTTTAAATAAAATTTTCCTTAGTTAAAAAAGAAAAACCCTTGTTTTCTTTTACTCTTCAGTTTTCTTTTGGGGAATGGAAAAATGAAAATTTTCAATGTAAAAAATGATGGCTTTTATATCCTAGGATGGATGATTATAGAGTCTAATCAAAGCAGTAGAAATAGAGCCTGTTTAAGGTATATAAGAATTATTTTGTCTGGCATTTACTGAATAGCAGCAAGGAAATAATAATTTTCCCATTCCAGTAGATGGTTGCTTACCTTGAACTAAATAGTAGGTAGCATAAAAGTTATGGACTCATCTAGATAGACACAGTTCTTAATTAGGTAAGAATTTTTGTTTTTTATGTCTTATTAAAAAATGGTCAAGAGAATATTGAAAACCCATTCATTAAAGGAAAAAATTAGAAAAAACACATAAAATATAACTTAAACAAGCTTGTTAAGATAACTATTAAAAAAAAAACTCCCAATTTGGAAATGAAAGGGGAATTGAAAAACAACAGTAACTTCTTAACATTGTACTGACTGTGGAGAATATAAAAGAAAGAATTGAAATGTAAGAGAATAAGAAACTATATATTTTTTTAAAAGAACAAGTATATGGGAAAAAGAAATTAATACAATTTTCAGAAATAAAAAAATGCAGTTGTTGAATTTTTGAAAATCTGTTAAATCACAGATCAAGTACACTGAAGGAATATTCTAAAACTGAAATTTAGATATAAGGATATTATTCACGAAATTTGGTACAGAGAAATAAAATATAAATAAAAGAAGGTAAACAGAGAAGATTCAAAATACATGACAGCCATTCTTAAATGAAAGACTAAAGAAAGTGAAGGATAAGCAATATTTAAAGAGAAAATGACTAATTTATGAAATCCTCAGATTCAGGAAGCACAAACCTCAATCTATAAATACACAATTAAGTCCATACCAAGCATTTCAGTGAAACTGCAGAACATCAAAGACAAAGAGAAGAACTTAAAGGAAATTAGAGGGGAAAAAAAAGATTATATAGGTTATGCTAAGAAGATTTCTCAGTGACAATAAAAGAAGTAAGATGGTGGGATAATATCTTCAAAACATTGCAAAGGAAAAATAACTACAATATGCAGCTGTATATTCAGATAAACTCTCATTTAAATGTTAGGATCAAATAAACATAATTCTAGATAAAGATTGAGAGATAATACCACTCATATACACTTGCTAAATGAACAATAAAGGATGTACTTTAGGAAGAAGGAAATAGAATCCACAAGGAAGATAGGTCAAGCAAGAAGCAATGGTGAGCAAAAAATATCATAAGTAGTTCGTGGTGTTAGAATACAACAGGGATGAATTTTGAAAACATGCTAAGTGAAAGAACCCACTCAAAAACCCCCCACATATTCTTTGATTTCATTTACATGAAATGTTTAGAATAGGCAAATCTATAAGAGACAGAAAATAGGTTAGTGGTTACATAGATCTGCAAGGTTCCAGGAAATGGAAAATGACCACTAATGGGTTCAGAGGTTTACATGGGGGTGATGGAAGTGTTCTACATGAATTGTAATGATAATTGCACAACAGTGTGAATATACTAAAAATCATTGAATTATACACTTAAAATGGGTATATTGTATGGTATATGATTATATCTCAATAAAGCAGTTTTTTTAAAAAAAAAAAAGCCATGATGAGCAAATACATAAAGAAACATGGGTAAATCTAAATCAGCATTAACTATGTACAAAAATACTATGAACTAATTTTACGTAAAAACAAGGTAGAACTAAAACACCAGACAAAATAAGCAGAGACAAATTATTCTACCATTCTTTTATTAAATTGTTTTATGTTAAAAATTATAGAGTGAGTGCTAAAATAATCAAAATGGAATGTATAATTTCTAAATCTAATTTAGGCAGAAAGTGAAAAAACATGATCAGTTAATAGAAGGAAGTGAAGGAGATGGAATAAAATTTTTAAATAGCCCTAAGAAAAAGAACAGTAATGTGATAAAAAATATAACTTTAGTTATTAAAAAAAAAAAAAGCAAAACTACTGCCACTGCCACTTTAAAGATTGGATAGAAAAAAATCTTTATGTTATTGCTACTTAAAACATAACGACCCCAGAATTGTTGTATGGTACAAAATCAACCAACAAAACTTTACAATAGCATCTCAAGTAAAATACCTAAGAATAAATTTAACCAAAGAGGTGAAGACTACAAAACATTGCTAAAAGATATTATATCTCTAAATAAATGGAAACACATCCCATGTTAATGGGTGCTGAGATATAATACTACCCAAAGTCATCAAATTCAATGTAATCCTTATCAATGTTCAAACAGCCTTTTTTTTCTTTAACAGAAATGGGAAAGCCAATCCTCACATTCATGTGGAATTGCAAGGGGCCCCAAATGGCTTCAACTTCAAAGTCAGAGGACTCACATGTCCCAATTTCAAAACTTACTACAAAGCTATAGAAATTAAAATAGTATGGTAATGGCATAAGGACCAATGGCTTATAGGCCAATGGAAGAGAACTGAGAGTCCAGAAATAAATTCATATGTCCATGGGCCATTGATATTTGACAAGGCTGTGAAGTCCATTCATTGGGGGAAAGAATGGTCTCTTCAATAAACAGTGCTGAGGCAACTGGACTGCCACATGCAAAAGAATGAAGTTAAGCTCCTGCCTCACATCATACACAAAAATTAACTCTAAATGGATCAATGACCTAAGTATAAAAGCTAAAATCATAACTCTTAGGAAAAAAAACATAGGTGTAAATCTTCATGACCTTAGATGTAGCAATGGCTTCTAGGATATGACACCAAAGCACAAGTAACAACAACAACACAAATAAACATAAATTGGACTTCAACAAAATTAAAACTTATGTTCATCAAGGGACATTATCAAGAAATTGAGAAGACAACCTACAGATAGGGAAAGATATTTGCAAATCATATCTGATAATGGTTTAATATCCAGAACATTTAAAGAACTTATAAAACTCAACAACAAAAAGACCAACAACCCAATTTAAAGGTAGGTAAAGGAGTCGAACTGACATTTCTTCAATGAAGTATACAAATGGCTAGCAAGCACACGAAATGATGTTCAACATCCTTAGTCATTGAGGAAATGCAAATCAAACCACAATGAGTTACCACTTCACATCTACTAGGATGGCTATAATAATTTTTTTTAATTGAAGGAAAATATCGTTAAAAATGTGGAGAAATTAGAACCCTCATACATTGCTACTTGGGAACATAAAATGGTCCAGCAACTGTGGAAAATAATTTGGATTCCTCAAAGAGCTAAACATATAATTATCATATGAGCCAGTCATTCCACTGCTAAGTATATACCCAAAAGAATGAAAGGACTTAAACAGATATTTGTACAGCAGTGTTCGTTTGCAGCATTATTCACAATAACCAAAAATGGGAACAACCCAAGTGTCCATCAATAAATGAATGAATAAACAAAATGTGACATATCTATACAATGGACTATTTAGCCACAAAAAAGAATGAAACATTGATACATATACAACGTGGATGATCCTTGAAAACATTATGCAAAGTGAAAAAAGCCAGGCACAAAAGACCATGTATCACATGATTCCATTGATAAGAAGTGCAATGTCCAGAGTAGGCAAATCCATAGAGACAGAAAGTAGATTAGTAGTAGCCAGGGGTTGAGGAGGTTGCAGGGGCTGGGGTGAGGGGAGCAATAGAATGACTGTTAATCAGTAGAGGGTTTCTTTTGGGGGTGATAAAAATGTTGTAGAATTTGGGGATTGTTGCACAACTCTGACTATACTAAAATATACTAAAAAGCAAATATACACTGACTTTTATACATTAAAATAGTGAAGTTTATGATATATAAATTATATCTCCATAAAAAATATGTGTACAAAAAATGGGGAAATCAAAGGAAGCTTACTGCACAAAGTTTTCATCATCTTGCCTCCCCTTTCCTGCTCTAGCTCTCTAAACACACAGAAAAACCAAAAAAATTAAAGCTGGCACATTTTCTGTCTTTTAAGAGATTTCATAAAATGCCAATTGTTCCATATTTACAGTTTGTTGTTTTAACACCAAGATTTATCATGTTTTTTTAGGTAGACCTGCCTTACTGTATTTCATTCACAAGTATGTACATATCTTGCTCATTCCCACATGCTCTCAAAAATTTCTCAAGCACCCACACTGTTGCAGTCTGCCTATGTTGGCAGTATTTATATCCTGAAAAAAATCTGCCTCTTTTCCCATTGCTGTAAAAAACAAAGCAAAACAAGGCAAAAATCTCACATTACTTTGCCATATTGATTTTATCATATGTTACCTAAGAAATGTGTGACACAGTGTCTTTAGAATCAAAGGTCAAAGTCAGGTGGCTCACTAGAGGTACCTCGCTTAACCATGAATATTTTTAACCAGGAAAAATATCATTGACTTTTATGGTTATGTTAAATCAAGTCTTTGGTTATTGATTGCACAGGATATGTCAAGTTGATATGACAAACAGTGATCACGATGGAGAGAGCTATGGAGACATTTGTCCCTTTCTCAACTTGCAAGTCTCCTTAACATTTTTAAAAAATTAAAAATGCCATATTAATCATTTTCTTTACTATTTTTCAATAATAGTTATCTACTAGAAATATTTAAAAAATAAGTCTTAGTCTCAAATAATATATATTTCAGAATGTATTAATGTAAACTTTGTATGAATCTGCAATTTGGCTATAGGAATCTATTGCTTAGCAGACTATCTTGAACATGAATAATTCATTTTTTTGGTTTTTGAATAGTTACTATATCTTAATGGATAGACAAAAGTATAGACTGTCAAAGCTTTGACACTGAATTCTTTGCAAATATACAATTCGTTAATTTGTTCATTCAAAAAATGTTTATTGACCAGTTGATATGTGCCAGACAGAAATAAGCAAAAGTTAACCCTTATTACTCTCATGAATTTTAGTCTAGAGGTAAAGATAAAATCTAGTCAGATAGTCAGAGAAACTAATATGTAATTTCAAATCAAGAGAAGTGATGAAGGGACATGAAAAAACAGAATCTAAGGTAGAATAGATGAAGATAAATACTTGAGTCAAGAATGAAAGGTAAGTTTGAGTTCATTGGACTAAGTGTAGAGAGAAGTGTGTTCCTGGAAGAGGAAACAGCATTTGCAAAGCCTTCTGCCAGAATATTGGAGGAAATTTTTAAAAGGCCAGTGAGCATAAAGAGCAAGAGGAGTGGTACATGATCAGGTTGGAGAAATCAGTGGAAATCATATTAGAGAAGCCATTTATAGTCTACATTGGAAAAAAAATCTAGTTTTAATTATAATAGCAGTGGAAAGCCATTGAGTTTTATGTAAAGTGATGACAGGGTGAGATTTGTTTTAAAAGGAGCACCCTGCACTCTGGAAAATAGTTTGGCAGTTCCTTTCAAACTAAAAATGAATTTACCATATGACCCAGCAATTGCATTCCTAGGCATTTATCCCAGAAAAATGAAGACTTATTTTCACACAGGAACTTGTACATGACTGTTCATAATGGCTCTATTCATAATAGCCAAAGTAGAAACTACCCATGTAGTCTTTCAGTGGGTGAATGGTTTTAAAAAATGGTGGTATATGCATACCATGGGATACTACTGCGTAGTAAAAAGGAGCAAAATATTGACATACACAATAACTTAAATGAAATTCAAGGATGTTGTGTGACAAAGTATCTCAAAAGAATGCATACTGCATGATTTCATTTGTGTAACCTTCATGAAAGCACATAATTATAATGCAGAATACATTAGTGGCTGCCATTGATGGGTTAGGGATCAGGTAAGTGGATGGGTGTGGCTATAAAGAGATAGCACACAGGAGTCCTGTTATCAGGAAATCTTGTGGTGATTGTATAGTTTAGTACCTTGATATCCTGATTGTGATCATGGTTACACAAGGTTACATGTGATAAAATTGCATAAGACTACACATACACACACTGGCATGTATAATTTATAAAACCTGAATAAACTCTATGGATTGTACCAATGTCAATTTCTTGTTTTTGATATTGTACCTTAGTTGTATGCCAAGCTATGTTAAGGGAGGCTGGGGGAAGAATGCAAAGGACTTTCCTATACATTTGTTTGCAACCCCTTGTGAATCTGTAATTTTATTTTTTAAAGAGCACTCTGGCTACAAAGTGGGAGATGATTTGAATAGAGGTTAAGGTGAATGTGGGGGAAAACTATTGGGTGATTATTGTATTAGTCCAGAAAAGAGATAAATAATTATGGCTGAACTTGGGTGGTAGCTGTGGTGATAGAGAAGAATGGACGTATCTAATATATATGAGTTAAAATTTATGGACTCTGGTGATGGATGGGAAACAAGAAATTAAAGGGTAGTTTGAAGTAAAACTTTGTCTCATACTTCATAGCCTCAAAAATAAATACAGATTTAGGACAAGACAGTAAAAAATCTGAAGGTACTATTTGATGACAGCATATTCTAGAAACAAAGTTATTTTTGCTATGAGGTTGTTTTGGAGTTTTGCTAGGCTAAAGTACACACTATTATTGTGTCAATAACCAGTTTATTTCCTCTCAATCCCAATTTACCCTTTATTGCCTGCTCTGCAAAAACTGTGTGGACCCTTCAAATATTTTTCCTTTGCCAACTCGCTTGATGTTGTATTTTATCAGTAGAGGGTGCTGTAGAGATCTTGCTGGAGGAAGGGCTTTTCTCCTGTTCCAGGTGCTCCTATTGGTAAGCTCCTGCAGCAAGAATGGGCTTCTTCAGCATCCGTCTCCTGCAGTGCTGGCAACTTATCCAGTCCGAGGAACCTGCAATGCAAGCTGCAGTCAGAGACAGTAGCTTCCTCTGGCACACCCCTCAGATCGCACAACTGTGTACTCTCCAAGCAGGTCAGGGTTGCTGCTGGAGAGGGAAGGGCTTCTTCTTCGGGTGCTCTACCTCAGTTTTAAGAGTAGTGGCTCCTCCTTATATCTGCTTTTCTCAGATTCTTTAGCATTTTCTTCTTACTATCCAATCCCTCTCTACTGCAATCTCTTGCTATAGTCAGTAGTACTTTGTTTAAATTGTGTAAGTTTTTCACAAATTATATAAATATCTAACCACTATGTTGTACACCTGAAACTAATATAAAATATTAAATGTCAACTCTAAAAAATTAAAACATTTTTAAAAAGCATATATTACTAAACCCCAAGTTTGTATTTAAAAAAATATTTTGATAACTATTTCAATATAATTGGTTTCTTTCATGGTCTTAAAAAATAAATGTAAAAATTTCAAGTTTAAAGAAAAGTAAAGACAAACATATCCAATTTTAAAAAATGTGTGGGTTTTGTGTCTAGATTGAATTGACTCATACAAGCATCTCCCAAGGTTTGTAGTTGTGATTCCCTCAACTTTGAGCTTTTGATAGTCCCTCTATATTTGTCAAAACATTCCTGTTTTTTAATCTTTCATTCCTTCTCAACTTCCTTTATAGGCTCTTCTATCTCTGTCCACACCTGAAGATGATGGTGTTTCCCTGAATTCTTGGTTCTCATTTCTCATTGTTCCTGGGTGAATTGATCCACCCTTAGATAATGTCTCTTTCATTTGTATCTGCAGCTAGGCTTGACCCCTGAGCGCCAACATTTTTTGTGTAATTTGAGTTCTAATCTAGGAGTCAGCTGATTTCAGCCTATGGTCCAAATTCAATACACTGCCTGTTTTTATAAATAAAGTTTCACTGGTACACAGCCACATCACTTATTACATATTGTCTTCCCTACTACAGTGGCAGAGTTGAGTAGTTGTGACAAAGAACATATGGCCTGCAAAACCTATAATATTTATTATCTGGCCCTCCACAGAATAAGTTTACTGAACCTTGTTCTAGCTTAGCTGTGCCTTCTTCTAAGTTTTAGGCATGACTGAGTGTGCATTTTTAAACAGTGGGGTAAGCCCAGCAATAGTAGACTTACCTGCATCTCTCTGTATAAGAAGGGGAGTAAAGACTAGCTCTGAAACTCATAACTAAGTCCCGTAAAGACTATAACAGCAAGGTGAGGGGATATTTTATTAGGAATTCTGTCATACTGGAGACATAAGGAGTATTATGCACAATGCTCATTGCTATAGGATAACCTAGAGAGCATTTAAAGACAGATTTCAGATCTCATTCCAAGATTCTAATTTAGTAAATCTGGGAGGGGCTTGGAAATCTGAAATTTTAAAATGCTCTCCCTGTGATTCTAATATGTAGCAAAGGAAGTAGTCAGAATTTGGAAGTCAAATTGATCTAAAAACCCATGGACACGTAAGATGGTCTCTTTATTCTTGATGAATCATTAAAAAGAGGCCAATTTGTTTCTCTTGACTTACATATTATTTCTGAGTCTCTAGCTTTAGAGAATTGTTTTTCTTAGAACGGTTTTTCTCAACCGCTCTCCTTGCACTAAGAAGTACATAGTAAAAACTCTACGTTTCCATATTGACTGATATTTTCAAAGTGTTTTCACATCTTCTCAACAATTCTATAAGGTAGAGTGTATAAGATGTAATTTGCTTTATCATATTTAGCATTTATCATACTTAACAAAACCCTGCCAACCTAGCCTGCCCAGGGCCACTTCCAGCCTGTTCTTTCATGCATTCATTTAACAAAATTTTTTGAACACTTTATTAGGTACCAGAGGATAACAACAGTAGTGAACTGAAAGAATTCCTGCCTGCATGGGGCTTACATTCTAGTTGGGGAGAGCCTTCTCCCAGATGTGCATCCTATACGAAAAATTTCCCCAGCTGTCCTAGTCTGACTCTTCCACGTTTGGAAATTTTATCCAAACGTATGAGAAAAAGGGTAACATTTGTCTCCTGGCCAACCATATCTCGTCTTGCAAAACCGATTCCTCTACTGTGGTGCTTGTCTGTTATGTAGATGTTGAGACTATGTATTATTGATTTCATGTTTACATCTGTTCTGACGCTGTTATGTGCAGTTAACTGTGTTCTGTGGGTCTTGTCTCTGGAAGGATGAGACTTCTTTTTGCGGTTAATTCTAAATCCTCACATGATTAATGAGTGTTTTTCAGTGATTCTGACATCAAAATAAACCCAGTGTCTCACCTGACTGAAGATCAGAGTCTGTACCCTACGGGAGTCTCTTTAGTAGAATAAGTGGAAAATCTAACAAAAAGCAGGGAAACAGTTTCATAAAAGTAAGCCGAAGAATGATGTCAGAGCTAGAAGCGACCTCAGAGATCGCTCCACTGCCTTTTGCAGATCAGAAATCTGAGACTCAGAGAGGTTACCTACGTTGCTTCATGTCACACAGCCCGACTGACCGATGGACGTGGAACCAGCGACCAAAACCCGTCTACAAGCACACTGGGTGTCCTTCTTCTAAAATTTAACGTCTAAATCGGGTCCGGCTGTCTCGCCGCTTCTACCCACTCTTTTTTGGTATGAATTCCGTATCGCTCTATCTTAAAGAGTCACGTTGTTAAAACTTGAAGTTTGGGCATTCCACAAACAGGTGTCCAGACCACGGACACGGAGTCGGGGAACGTGGGTGTCCTCCACATGCCCGCCCAGAACTCTGCAGCTCCCGCTTACGAAGTTTTCTCGGCTCGTACGTTCCGCTTTCAGATCCCCCGGCTACGAGGCCAAGATGCCTGCTGTGTGGCCTCCGACGAAGTTCAGAGATGCCACAGCCTCGCAGCAGCCGAGCCGGGCGCGTCGGCCGCAGAGCCCGGCGTCCGCGGGCCTGGCGAGCGGCTGGTGGGGAGCGCGGGGCGCGGGGCGGCGCGGGGCGGGGCGGCCCCTCGGCGCGCGCTGCCAGCCCGGGCAGCGGGGGCCGCGGGCCCGCGAGCCCCCGCGCGGAGCGAGAGGAGCGCGCGGGCCGTGGGGGCTGGGCCGAGGCGGAGCGCGAGGTGGCGGCGGCGGCGGCGGCGGCAGGCGCGGCGGGAGACGCGGCGGGACCAGGCAGCGGCTCCCGCCCCCCGAAGTCCGTCCCCGCGCGGGGCTGGGGAGCTCAGGGCGGGGAAGCCGCGGGGCCGCGCCACGTCCCTCGCCCGCCCCGGAGCGGGTTCTGCAGGCGGCTCCACGCTGGGGGCTTTTGTGTCTGCGACTCGGGAGCGGCGAGAGCGCAGACCTCCTCCTCAGAGGGCGCTGTGAGTGCGCCGCCAGGACCCGGCCGCCCGCTCCTGCCTCCCGTCAGCGGCTCCTCAGGCGGCGGCGAAGAAGAAGGAGAAGGAGTGGGAGGCAACGGCGGCGGCGGCGGCGGCGCACTCGTCCTCCGCACATGCCGGCCCCGGGCGGGGGGCCGCCCCCAGGCCGCGCTCCCCGCCGCCGCCGCTGAGCCCGGCCAGCCCCCGCACGCCGCCCGGTCGCCCCGAGGCCTCGTCCTCCTCCCAAACTTTGCAAAGTCGGCCCGCGTCCCCGCCGCCCTCGGCCGCGCCTGGGCTCCGAGGCTCTCCTCGCAGCCGCAGCGGCTCCGCGAGGAGGAGGAGGAGGGGCTGCCACCGCCGCATCAAAGAGACCGAATTCCCGCGGCCTGGGGGGGAGTCATGCTTTGCGGTCTGTAATGTCCGCAGAACAGGAGAAGGATCCCATTTCGCTGAAGAGAGTTCGAGGTAACCGAGAAGGGCGCCGGATCGAGGGGGTCGGGGGGAGTGGGGTGCGCGGGGGCCGCGTGCCCGGCTGCTCGGAGGCCACAGGGCTCTGTCCGGGCCTAACTCCGCGCAGCCCGCGTCCCGCCCGCGCCCCGGGGCCGAGGCTGCGGTCGGAGGCCGCCCGCTCGCCCCCTAGACAGACACCCGCGCGGAGCCGTCGCCTCCCCGACTTTGTGTTGGGAGGCAGTTGATCCACACTCAGCATCCCTTCATGTCTCCGCTCCTCTCCCACCTTATCTCATTCTCAAGACACAGCACAATAGGCACCTCAAAGGGTGAGAAAGAAACACCCCCTGGCAGAGACCACGAACGATGCCCAACACCCCCCCCCCCAAAAAAAAGTAAGTTGGACTGCACAGGAGTTGACGTTCTTAAAGAAGGTGTACGGGCCTTTGCGTCTCTCCCAGCTCCCCTTCCTACCACTAAAATGCAACAAACATACAGCTTGTTTTCCTTGGGCTTCAGAAGAGGAACTGTAAAGTCAAAAGGCATTTTCTTTATTAGCTTATGGATAAGAATTCAATCACCCCAAATCAGTTTTATAAGTGATTGGTTTGCTTCTTTCTTGCACACTAGTTAGGAATTGTACTGCTGCCTTTCAAGCTAAGAAAAATCAGGGAATGATGTGCCAGACAAAAGATAATGTATGTAAGTTGACAGTCTCCAAGTGCTGTCTGGAAATTTGGGAGAATATCTTCTATTTCCAGCTCTTAATGGTGTTAAGGATGAAAATTCACAAATTGATGTGATACTGTTCGTTCATTAAGCAAATACTTATTGAACATCTACTGTGTGCTAAGCACTGTTCTTGGCACGGGGGTGCAACAGTGAACAAAGCAAAAGATCAGTCTTCACCCAGCAGGAGTTCACACTGGCAAAGTTCATACTGTGGGGTAAACGAATGGTAAATAAAAGGTATAGAGTGTCAATGGTAAGGGCAGAAAAAGCAGAGAAAATGGATAGGCATTATGTATGGGGGTGGGGAGGCGGCGATTCTATGTAGGTAAGAGAACTCATTGGAACCTGATATTTGAGCAGAGACCCAAAGGAAGTGATAGAGCAGAGTCGTACTGATGCACGTGAGAAGAGCAGTGTTGGCAAAAGCACCAGCAAGTGCAAAGGCCCTAGACCTGGAATTTGCTTAGTGTACCACTCAAGCAACAGCAGAGAAGCTATTGTAACTGGCACGGAGTGAGCATAGAGAAAGTAGTATGAGCTGACTGAAGGATAGGCTACAGTATAGGCCTTTTAAAAGACTTTGGCTTTTATTCTGAGATAGGGACTGGCAGTTTGAGCTGAAGAGTGACTGATCTGACATTTTTAACAGGGTTTCTCTGGCTGGTGTGTGGAGAATAGACTGAAGAAAACAAGGATGGAAGTAGGGAGACTAGTTAGGAGGCTATTGCAGTAATCCTTTCATCCAAACAAGATAAAAGTGCTTTTTAAAATCAGTAAGTAGTAAGGTAAATTTCCAATTGACTTAAGCGATGTAGAGATCAAGGACAACAGTCATTCATCTATATTTTTGTTCCATGTGACTAGTGATTAAAACATATGGAACTGGCTTGTGACGCAATGACAATGTGGTAGCCACAAAACATCCGCTCAGATATTTAGTTAAAGATTGATCATCTTTGCCATTTACGCAGGCACATAATTTAGAGAAGAATATTGTTTTTAAAGGCTTAATATCAGCACAGTCTTTCATTTGGTGAGGCTTTTCATTTTGACTTTTCTATTTGTGGTTGTGAGTTGCCAAAGCCTATAAGGAATAGACCTTTTTGAGATGCAGTTGTTCCTCTGATATTTTTGCTGTATTATTTTGCTTATTATAAATTAATTATTTTGGGGTTAAAGGAAAAGAAAGAGCTATCATGTTTCTATCTTTGAACTCAATTATCAGTCTTGATCAGATGTAATTTTAAATAAAATGATATGTATTTTATTGTGGGTCAGGAGAACAGATCTATTTTTATTTTGTTCCAATTGCTGCTTTTAAGTTTGATGCCTTAACTGTTAAGAGTTGGCTCAGGTGTCTGCCCAGGAATATTGTGAGAGTTAAGTACCAGAATAAAAGACAAAATCAATATGAGGAGGTTTTTTATAATGAGTTCTTTTATAATAATTGGAACATTAATGTCTAGAAACATTTTTAGATTCTTTGATAATTCATAAAAGGTATCGTAGTATCTACATGAGCTCTTCTGAAGCACAATTCTACAGAATTTCACCGCCCTGGAATTTTTTTTTATAATTTGTATCATCAGACTGTATTCAGGATTGTGCTATTTACAGAGCATAAGCATAAGCAGTGCATCTCAAACTGTTTGCGTTCAGGGATGTATACATACAGACTTTTTAATGGTCATGCATTTATTTCATGTGAATTATAAAAAAGATAAGTCAAACTTCTTGCTTAGGATATCTACATATTCAATTTAAAGAAAATTTTAAGGAAATAGTATATTATACTATTATACTATGTAACCCAGATACGGCAAAATTATGATCAAATGACTAAGGACTTTACAGTAGTATACATTGTAGTCCAAAAGCATCATAATCCCTGGTGTGCTTATTAAAAATGCACATTCCTGGAACCACAGAATCGGGATTTCTGGGATATTTTTCTCCATCTTTAACAAGATCCCCAGGTGTTCCTTCTGCACACTAAAGTTTGATAACTGCTGCTGGTAGACCTAGATTGCAAAGGTGAATGGACCAGAGAGGAAGCTGATTTGTGGTTTTTCAAACTTGTCCTGATATTTTAATATTAGATTCAGAATTGCTGTTTAATGGAAAAGTATCTTCGATTTTCTACCAGTTCTTAACCCTCCCAAACCTTCAGCCTTTGATTGTAAGGCAGATCCATGAGGATAGGTATAGTATCTTGAGTATATTTCCATTTCTCCCCTAATTGCCTTGCCCACAGTACGTACCAAGTGAATGAATGAGTGAATGAAGTAACTCATTCATATCTTTATGCTGGTTTCTGATTGTCCACAGTCCCTCATACTACTTTTACTTGCCCTTTTAGAGTGTTGCCTGTCATACTCATTTTAATCAACACTCCCATTTTCCAGTGTTCTTAAAACTCTTTGGTGTTGATTATTCAACAAATATTTACTGAGCAGTCACAGCGCCAAACAGTAGGAATATATTGATTAAGAAGACATAATACCTGTCTTTAAGAAAATTTTAGTCTAGTCCAGGATACGAACAGATAAGCAGATATTTACAAAAAGCATAAGTACTCTTACCATCTACAGGATATAAAAGTACATATAACCTATCTTTAAAGGAATCATGGAAGGTTTCCTGGAGAAGAGTTCTAAGAAGTGATGCGTATACTTTTATTTAAAATGATGTAGAAGGAGCAACAAGGAGGATGAGGGACGAGAAAAAGGTCTAAGATGTAAGTAGTGATTTTGAGAATGTACTTTTGGGAGAAAACTGCATTTCAAAATAGTATAGTTAGTGGTACAGATGTAACTTAAAAAGACGCTTAAAGGTAGACAAACAGACATAGCCAATAGCTAGAGTCAAAAGAAAGTTTGTATGGGTGTCTTTTTATTTTTATTTTTTTCTACCTGGAAAAAAGACAATCATATTTGTAGACTTACAGAAAAACCCAGTGTAGGGGAGAGAGGAGAAACTGAAAAGGCAAAAGAAAGAATAATTCCTTAATAAAGCATTCAGTACCTGTTTTTTTAATAGCTACCATGTGGTTAGGTACTTGTTGTTCTAGAAGCTGGGGATGAGATAGATAAGGCTCCTATTCTTGTAAAGCAGATCTCTGCAGATGAGAGAGGATTTGGAATAGTATCAAGAGTGCAAATGAAGAGTTAGTCCAGTAGGACAAAAAGAAAAAATGGAGGAAGAACAGAAATTGAGAGATGAAGAAGAAGGAAGTTGAGGCATTATTTCAAGTGAAGTGCTTTTAAGCAGAGTTAGAAATGACATTAAAGAGGCAAGGATATATTTGGAATAGGATAATAAAAGTGCTGAAAGCTGACTTTACTAAAACAGGTAGACAGTCCTGATCAAATAGATGTTTGGAGGACTGGTATTAAGATTGGAGAGGATGCATAATTTATGTAGTCACAGAATCAAGGGGAAGAATCAGTAAGAAAAAGTCTAAAGGAAAGTTTTTTTGGAGTTTTGTTGTTTTGTGTTTTAGTTGGTACATGTAAAGGGTAGGCAGATTATCAGGAAAGTAAATTTGGTTTTTGACATATTGTATAAGTACCCCCCAGGGATGTTCCAGATGATATAATGGTTTGGAACTGAGGCAGGTGGTCTGAGTCAAAAATAGAGATATGGTAGTTATCAGTAAACAGGCAAATACTAATTAATGCCTTGGGAGTAGATGAGCTCACCCAAGAGAGAGTGAAAAGCGAGAAGAGAAAAGCATTGAAAAAAGCAACTTTGGGAACACTAATATTTAGGAGACAAAAGGAAAAGAAGGCTCTGAGAAGCAGGATGTAAAGGAGTAACAAGAAAGTTAGAGGAGAAAAATCCATAAAAGAATGATGTTACAGATATATAAAAATAGGAATGTATTTACAAAAGGAAGATTAATTAATTTTGTTTTTAACGTATTGAATGAAAGGTGTATATCTGTGAGATGTCCACCATGTTCTTTCTCCCGTAATCCCTATCCTGGAGAACATTATATATCCAGTAACCCAAACCTATGTCCCAATCTCACCCAGTACTGTCCCAAAGTTCTAGAGTATCTGTCTCCTTAATATATTTTTAACCCATCATCTCCTGGACCTTTCTACTATCACTTCTTTTGTTCATATTTTACTTATCTCTAATTATTACAGTAGCCCTCTCACTGGTTTCCTGGCCTCCCATTTTGTCATCCATTTTCCACATTGCTTCTGCTGGTGATAGATAACTGCCATCTGTTGAGTACTTACCAGTTTGCTAAGTGGTTTAAATGGATCATCTTGTTTAATCCTCTCAGTAACCCTACGAGTTAGATGTTGTTATAGGTTTACAGTTGAGGACTTGATGCTCAGAGAGATTAAGTAATATGTGGTTAAGTAACATATTCAAGTTTACCTGGCTAATAAATAAGTGACAAAGCTAGAATTTAAACTCTAGGGCCCAAAGTCTTAGTCACTATATTCCATTGCCATAGTGTTCTCCAAACACAATTCAGTCATGTGGATCTTTTTTGTAAAATTCTTCAGCAGTTCCCCATTGCCTTTAGGAAAAAAATCCAACCTTTTTATATTGGCCCTTTTTTATTTAGCCCAGACCTACTGCTTAGTCCTCCATTCTTCATATTCCATGAAATGTTCTCACTTGTCTCTGTCACTTCAGTTCTGAAATATTTACATTTCTCTCTAGACATTGTCATGGTCTCTCTTACCTTTAAACTTGCTTTGCATATAGTTACTTCTGTTAGGCATGCCCTCTTTTTTTCCACCTTTGGCAAGATAGTCATTATCAAAGCGTAGGCTCAGTTGAAACCTCCCCAGATGTCTTCCCTGACACTCTTCCCTCAGTCAAGATTAGATGGGAGTTTCTTATGTTTTCTCAATATCCTGTGCTCATCTTTATCATAGTATTTATCATTTTAAATTTAAGAGCTTCAAAAAGAAGTTCCTTCTAGATTATAGAATTAATATTTATTGCTTGCTCAGATTGATCTAGGTGCTGGGCATACACAGTGGAGACTTTCTTCCTTTCGTTCTAAAAATAAGTAATGGCACTTTTATTTCAGTCATTTAAGGGCATTTTGCCAAATGCTTGATTAAATTTTATTATTCTTGTATTCATGTACTTTCATTTTGTGGTAAAGACCAGCATTATAGAAGTATGTGTTTCAGGTGAAGACAAGGTTGTTAGCTAAGGTGTTCACATAGATACTAAATGTTAGAATAAACTGACATTATATCACAGACTTCTGTGCTATTATGAAAAACTGATATTTGAGTGTCCATTGAGTGTGTTGACATTTCTGGAAACCAGATATTTTAATAGGATATTAAATACTATAGAAACTGAGTAAATTTAGCTTATGGTATAGTTTTGTCTAAAGGAAAGCAAACTGAGAACTAGTATTTGAGTGCCCGCTGTGTGCCAGGCAGTGTGTCAGGCACTGTTTTAGTTCGTTCAAGCTTTTATAACAGAATACCATAGACCGGGTGGCTAATAAACAACAGAAATTTTATTTCTCACAATTTTGGAGGCTAGGAAGTCCAAAATCAGGGTGCTAGTAGATTTGGTGTCTGGTGAGGACCTGCTTCCTGGTTCATATACAGCAGCCCTCCTAGTCTAACATGGGGAAGGGCTGAGGGAGCTCTCCCGGGTTTGTTTTATAAGAGCACTAACCCCATTCATGAGCACTCTGTCTTCATGACCTAATCTCTTGCTGAAGGCCCCACATCTTAATGCCATCACCTTAGGGGTAAAGGTTTCAACATATAAATGGGGGCGATGCACAAACCTGGTTTGTCATTTAATCAGCATAGGATGCATACTTAAACCAATACATACATGTATTAGAATATGTACTTATTTGGAATAATGATGAAGCAAGTTTGTTTAAAGGAAAATATTAATTATAAAATAGTTTAATGCAGACCCAGTACTTATGAAAACCTTCTATATCACAAACCAAACCATTATTGTAAATAAGGTAAGGTTAAGAAAAATGAAAATTTAAAATATATAAAAGACAAATGCTGCTATCAAAATAATGTCCTCACTCCCTTTTAAGGACTTGGGGACCAAAATAGATTGTCTCTGATAGGAGGAATAATTTACTTTAGGCCTTTTATTATTTTTTAAAGTATAATGATCTACCTTTTACAAAAATAAATACAAATTGAAAAAATAATTTCATACTTTTTAATTTTATTTTTTAGTTAAATAAAATGTAAAATATAATAATTTTATATTTATAAATGAATTTCATATAAATATGAAAAATTGCTCAGTTAATAGATTAGACCTCTATAAGACTATGAGGAGAGCTAGAACTTCAGCTTCTAGCTTTGGATAGATAAAGATTAAAGGGTGAAAAGAGAGATAAGTATTATTTTGCTTAATTGAGATGAATTGACAAAATGTGAGGTGATAATGTATAGATAAAATTCTTTTGTTTTTTTAAGATGAGAAAGTCTTCTTAATTACTTTCTCTTTTTAAAAAAATCTTATATAAGTATATAAAAATAAATTTATATAACTATAGTTGGCATACAGTCTTCTATTGGTTATATGAATTTCAAGTGCACAATATAGTGTTTCTACATTATTATCCCATATAATGTGATCACCTCTCTTATTCCATTTTTAACATCACCCTTTCCCACTTCTGTTCCCCTTGTGTATTTAGAGGGTACTAGGCAGGTAGGAGTGAAAAGATGAGATGAAGAAACTCAGGTATTAACGAATAGAAGGATCAGAGTGACCATGTTACAATAAGCTTTGGCAGTCCCCTTTTCTTGGTTCTGTGCTCTACAACTCTCTACTTCTGGCTGCATAGTCATTGTTTACCTCGTAGAGTTAGCAGCAGCGGGTCTGTAGAGCAGATGAGAAGCTTTGGTAATAAAAGTTATTAGGGTAACCTAAATAACTAGCTCTGTAACCACTACTTTGTCTCCCCCTGGATTCTGACCTTTCACTTTATTTTTTTTTTTATTTTCTTTTTAAAATTTTATTATTAGTTTCAAGTATACAATATATTGGTAAGACATTTATATAGTCTATAGAATGATCCCCCTGATTGTTCATTTTTAAAGACTGAGAATCATAGAAATTCTTGGTAGCTTAAGTTCTAATTAGCCCTGATGAACATGAATCTGCTCTACCATTCCTGATTATGTCATGGAGAGGAACCACCAGTTTTACAGATAGCCGCAAAAAGGAACTAGGTAAGGCCAAGAGTCACAGTCATTGGAAGTGTTACACAGCTGGTCCCCAACTTAATGATGATTTGACTTTTGATTTTTTTTACTTTACCATAGTGTCAAAGTGATGCACATTTAGTAGAAATCGTTCTTTGAATTTTGATCTTTTCCTGGGCTGTCGATATGCAGTTAGGTATGGGGCAGTGGCAGTGAGCCACACCTCCCAGTCAGCCACGTGATCATGAGGTTTAACAACTAATCCTCCACAATGCACCGTGTTGCCAGTATTCTTTGGATATCATATTCTGAGCAACGTTAAGGTAGGCTAGGCTTAGCTATGATGTTTGGTAGGTTAGATGTATTAAATGCATTTTTGATTTAGGATATGTTCAACCTAAATGGATTTATCAGAATGTAACCTCATCGTAAGTCAAGGAACATCTGTATAGTTAGCTCTTTAGACGAACAACAAGTGGGGGAACAGAGACTAGTAGGAACTTGAAAATTTGTTTTATGGAAGAAAATGATATATTTAATGAACATTAATGTTGTAAATCTCAATTTTTAAAAAAACTTTAGGTGCTTTTTGCTCACAAATTACTTGAAAATAATTAGTTTATTTAAATGTCAGAATTTTGCCTTAAATACAAGTAATTATTATTAAATTTTTAGAAAGTAAACAGAGATGGTAGATATTAACTAATAGGAGTACATTTTATTCATCTTAAATTACATTGCATTTTAACTGTACAATTACAGTTATTCAGTAGTCTTAGTAATACTGTGAATGGTAATTTACATCTTCTATATTAGAGATTAGAGACTAACTTAATAATTGTTTTTATTTTTAAAAATTACATTTTTATATTTATACTTTTGTTAAAAGGAAATACCCATGAAAGATGTTAAGAAAGACAGGACTTTGATGTTTGACACTTTTATTTATATAACCATTATTTGACTTCTAAGACCATTGTTAATTCTTTTTCCATACCAGACTCATCAGAACTTCTAGGTATTCAGATTCAAGAACAACATATTTCTCTGTTCAGAATGTCAGTATATTTTGTCATGGAAAACTGTAAAGATTGCTTATATGAAATCATCATTTTATTGTATATAGGCTACTGAATGGTTATAACTTGGTAATAGTTATAGTTATTCCTAAACCATCAGTTTGGTATAAATGACCTCGAAGGGCAGATTGGATGTCACTATTAGTTCTTACCATCTACTTATGTGAGATTACCACATCAAATTAGAATTAAAAGATAGAATTTCCTCTACTTTGAACCAGAAGTTTCTATTTTTTCCTTTTGTGGGCCACTGAGGATGACAATATATGCACAAGATTGTAGGGAGGCAAACTAGTATCTTAGAAGTAGGTAAACCTAATTTTATTTAAGCATCCAAAGGGAAAATAGATAAATTAGATTTAATCAAAATTAAAGACATATGTCAGAGGACCCTTTGAGAGTGAAAAGACAACCCACAAAATAGAAGAAAATATTTGCAAATCATATATCTAACAAGTATCCAGAATGCATAAAGAATTCTTACAGCTATACAACTATAACAAAACAACTATAACAACTATAACAACTATAACAAAAACAACCTAACTAAAAAATAGGCAAAGAACTTGAATAGACATTTCTTCAGTGAAGATATGAAAAGATACTTAACATCATTAGCATTTATGGAAATGCAGATTAAAACCACAATGAGATACCACTTTATTCTTATTGGGATGGCTATATTAAAAGAAAAAGTAAGTTTTGGGGAGTATGTGAAGAATTTGAAACCCTCTTCTGGCAGGAACGTAAAATGGTACAGCCACTGTGGAAAACAGAGAAAAAATTAAATATAGAGTTACCATGTAACCTAGAAATTCCACCCCTAGATATGTACCCAAGAGAGTTGATACCACACATTTGTATAAAAACTTGTGCATAAATTTTCATTGCAGCATTATTCATAATAGCCCCAAAGTAGAAACTTAAATATTTACCCACTGACGAATGGATAAACATAATGTGATATAGCCAGACAATGAAATATTTAGCCATAAGAAGGAAAGAAATACTAATACATACTATAACATGAATGAACCTTGAAGATGTGATGCTAAGTAAAAGAAGTCAGAAAATAGCCATATATTGTATGATTCCATTTATATGAAATGTTTAGAATAGGCAAATCCATCCACATAGGTAGAAGGTAGATTAGTGATTTACCATGGACTGGGGGATGACTGCTATTGGATACAGGGTTTCTTTTGGGGGTAATGATGATGTTCTGGAATTAAATAGTGGTGATAGTTACACAGCTTTGTCAATATGCTCAAAAGTTCCTGGATTGTACACTTAAAACAAAAGAAAATGAAACCCTAAGTGTTAGATTTCAGTGCTGCTTTTGACTGATTGTATGGCTTCTTTACATTCCATTTCTCTTCTTTTTTTAAAATGGGGATGACTCACCTAACTCAGGTTTGTTATGGAAATTAAGTAAAACAACATATAGTTAGATATAGACCTCTAAGTTAAGATGGTAGAACAAAGCAACTTTGCAGAATATCTTTTTTAATTTCAAGTAAAATGAACCAAAACCATTTTTAAAAACAGCAAAAATGTTCAGCAACAGCAACAAACAAGGGAAATGGCACAGCCCCATTCTGTAAATCTGGAACAGGGTGGATATACAGTCTTAGGCTTCTGTGACGACCCTACTTGGAAGCTTGTGGTGATTTACAGAATCTTGAAAATTCTTACGAGTAACCCTGTTTTGATAGAAGCAAATTAAATTAGTATTCTTATCTTCTTTGAGTAAGAAAAAAATGAGTGAAATAGAGAAAGTTTAAAAAAAAAAGGACTGTTTCTGACTGACAGAAAAGAAGTCTCCAGGGATACACACTGAATGAGGGGACACAGAGTATCCTTCCATGTCATTAGGTTACCGCACCCCTGCCTCAACTAGGTAAATGTGCATTTAACAAAACCTCAGAATGAAGTGCTTGGATGTTCCAAAGAAATTCAACAGGTTAATCTTTTTAATATAGGCAAGCATTCTAAAGAGAACATTAGCATATCTAGTCATATAAAATGATTATTTATATATATATATGATATATATAAAATATATATATGATATATATGACATATATATGATATATATGTGTGTGTGTGTATATATACACACACACACATATATCATATATATATATACACACACACACACACATATATATCATATATATATATTCATATATATATATATATATATGAGTAAGTTGGGTTTATTCCAGGAACGTCAGGCTCTGTTAAACATTAAAACAATGTAAAGGAAAAAAAAATCATTTGATTATCTCAGTAAATGCAGCATACCACCTAAACCAAGCAAACAAAAGGGAATCAAAAGTCATCCATATTAAATTGGAGCAAATTAAAGGTCTGGGTAAAGCTGAAAGATAAAAGCATGATAACTATGCAAACATACTATAGCAAACTAATGAACTAACAAAAAGAAGAAAAATGAAATAGCATGCAGAAGATGAAGAACCCATAATCTACAGACAGAAGGAAATATTTTACATGATTCAAGTGGTAAAACTTAATAAAAGAGCTCAAAGACAAGATGATACAACAGGATGAGATGAAAGGTAAATTGCAGATCCAAGGAAACAAATTGAGGACCAAAACAACATATTTACAGAACAAATAAATTAGAAATAAAGAACAACAAATAAATTAGAAATAAAGAACAGAATGGAGACAGTTAACAAGTAAGTTGCACAGTAGAAAAGCTTCAGATAATCAGATTGAATGCAGATGAAAAAGACAAAGACAGTAAAATCAGAAGAGCTAACGAATAGATATGGAGTTTAAAAATTCAGCATAATGATAATTAACACCACTGAAATAGAGCACTCAACAAATGGAGCAGAAAAATATTCAAAGATATGATAAAAGCAAACTTAACTGAAATGAAGAATTGAATCTAGAGATAGAAAATACCTTGCTAAAGGCAGGGGAATAGGAGAGTAGAAGATGTGATACTATATTTTCCTCAACTTTCAAAGTAGAAAGTCAGTCAATGCTATCTAAATTTGGAAAGACAAAAACCATGATTTCTCCAAGTTAGTGTTTTTCTTACTGTCTTTTCTTAGCCTTAGAGGAATCTTTCCAAAAATTTATCTTTTGTTGAAGAAATATTTAGCATATTCTCCAGTTTAACTTACTTTTTTCTTTATTAAATTTTAATAAAGTTATAATTGAATGCTTTTATTTTTTAAATTGTGTCCCATTTTTGTAAAGGTATTATTACTTTCATTTTATATAGACAGAAGAAAAAGTCGGTAGGTAAGTAGTAGGCTAGATGTCTGAAATTATGTTAATTTAGGATAGTTTCTGTCTGAAATGATGTTAATTTAGGATAATTTCTGGCTGGTGGGATTTGCAATATTTATCAGTCAGGGTCTAGTCAGGAGACAGAAACCATACCAGTTATTTTTAACAGAAAGACTAAAGTATTGTTTACAGATATTAAACTGAAGTAGTAAAATAAGATACTAAAGTTTTTACAGAGGTATCAACTGTGGGAATCAGCTACCATTCCTAAGGGCATGGGACAAAGGAAAGAGATTAATATTATCAAAATATGTAATATCACAGGAGGGGCCCTATGGAGCTTAAACCCAGATCTCTGAGAAGGAATTGCTGCTTAGGCTAGCATCAGTGCTTCTGGGTGTGGAGAATGGGCACCGCGGACCTGGGACTCAGACACCTGATGTTGGTGTCTCTGAGGAGAGTTCAGCAAGGTGATTTGGGATAATAGGTGAGGTAGAATACAACATTATTTTGTTCTAGATGGCTAGCCACCTTTCCACTTATTAGAGGTCTTCCTCTGTGTCTCTTAATAGGGCTTTTACAAAGATTTTATTCATGCTGATTTGTGCATTTCTTAAATTTATTGCTAGCTATTTTGTATTAGTTTAGTTTTGCTTCTGTAAATGAAAACTTTTTCTCTATTTTATTGTTTAACCTGTAGTAGTTCATATATGTAGTAGTTCATATTTGATGTTTACTAATTTAACATCCAGAATCCTTACTAGATTTTGTTATTGTTTGTCAGAGGTTTTCACCTTCACAGTATTGAAACTTCTCTAAAAGGCTCTTACAGAAATCTGCTTTGCATTTGGTTATATAGGAAACTATCTCCAGCACACACTCTATTGTCAAATACTATTTTTTTTTCCTGAATTACTATTGTAAAGATATTACTAGTCTCCCTGTTCCTACCCCATCCCATCACAAATTCTCAACACAACTTTTAATCTTTGAAAAACATAAATCATGTCACTTTCCTGTCAAGATCACCCTTAAATGATCACTCATTGTTCTTTAAATAAAATCCAAATTTCTTACCATAAACTATAAGGCCCTATGTCTTAGTCTGCTTGGGCTGCCATAACAACATACCATAAATTGGGTGGCTTAAACAAATGAAATTTTTCTCATAGTCTGGAGGCTGGGAAGTCCAAGATTAAGGTGCCAGCCAATTTAGTTCTTTATGCAAGCTCTTTTCCTAGCTTGCAGATGTCCACCTTCTTGCTGTGACGTCATGTGGCCTTTCCTCAGTGTGTATACCTGGAGAGAGAGAGTGTACACTTTTTCATCTTATAAAGGCTACTAATCCCACCTTCATGACCTAATGTAATAACTTTACCTCCCAAAGGCTCCTCCTCCAGACACCACCATATTGGGGATTAGGGCTTCAACATATGAATTTGGTAATAGGGAGGGATACAAACATTCAGTTTATAACCATCTAAAATGATCTGGTCCCAGCCTGTCTCTTCAACCTCTTCTAGAGGTACTCTCCATAGTCCCTTAACACATTGATCTCTTAAATATACCAAGCTCCTTTCTACTTAAGAATCTTTACTCATGCTGTTTTCTCTGCCTAAAGGCTCTTACTCTTCACATGAGAGATTTGCTATTCCTTAGATCTCAGTTTATATATCCCTTTCCTAGAATTCATATATATGAACAGGTCTTCTCTATTCTCTGTAAACTCATTGTGTCAATTTATTAATCTATTACTAATGTATATTTATATGTTATTACAAATCGGTATCCATTTATGTGTGTACATAATTTTATTCTATCTGCTTTGTATATGTTCAGAATTCTCCTTAATAAAAAGTATTTTTAATAGAAAAAAATTCCATTGACTTTTTTTACCTTGTAGATTTATTTTGCTTTTCTTTGATCATATACTATTGAGAAAATAATACATACATTGTTGTATTTTGACAATACCTTTAAAATTTTAGTCACCTACCTTATACCATAATTCCAGTTCTAGAAATGACTAGTACATGTATGTAAAGACATTTGTATATGATTTTCATTGCAGAACAACAAAGGTTTGGAAACAACCTAAATAGTCATCAATGGGGAGGGACCAGTTTAATTAATTATGGTATAATCATACTATGAAATACAACTCAGTTATTAGAAAATGGAGTAGTTTTATATGGAATGACATGGAATGATTTCCAAGTAAGAAAGCAAGGTACAGACCATTATGTATAGTATGTAACTGTATATAATGTGTCCATATGTTACCAAAAAATATTACATGGGAATTTATCTGGATTATCTGTAGAAGAAAAACAGGAAACTAGTAACAGTAGTTGCCTTAGGGACTGGGGTCCACATTACTGAAGGTTTAAAGGCAAAATGGAGACTTTTTTTTTCATTGAAAGAATAACAAAAAAATTCTGTAGGAGTAGAGATGAATGACTATTTGGGGCTGAAATTATAGGGGATAGTTTTTGAAGAACAAAGATAATGAAAGCTTAATATTGCTTTTATCTAACAAAAATAGAAAATACTTTAATAAATAATTATATTGCTATGAAAGATACACAGTGGTTTCACTTACAAGTGGAAGTATTACCTGGATTTCATTTATTTTCAGGTGGTGATAGTGGACTGGATGGGTTAGGAGGACCAGGTGTACAACTAGGAAGCCCAGATAAGAAAAAACGCAAGACAAATACACAGGTAAATTGACATTTTTTTTTAATAGCAGTTTTTCTTTGCTAATATGATCAAACTGATGACATAAATTTAAATTTGGTCATAGGTTTTTTTTTTCCTGTCCTCATTCAGAACCTAATAGTGAATTCTGCAGTGATTGTTTTTTTTTTGTTTTTTTGTTTTTTTTTTACTCTGTAAATAGTGGTTATTGCTGGACTGTAGGCCTAGAGTAGATACTATGAAGAGGGAAGTGTGGGAAGTGTGTGCAGACAAGTTAAAATGCTTATTGTTAATTTAATTTAAAATGATAGATGCCTGTAGTTCTATTAAAAGACAAAATATATGGACACAAGTTTAACATGAAGTAATAATTTTCAACTGTTATAATAATTCAGTAGCATGTGCATATCATGAAGCAATAATGGTGGAGGTATCTTTTGTTTATAACCAGTAGTTATGGTAAAACAGTTATAAATATAAGCATTCATGGTTTTATTCTCTATCAGTTTGAAGCACTTTTATGGATAAAGACTGACTGTGAATAAGCATGATGTATATGTAGATACCTTTTTTCCATTTGGCCACCATCTGTTAACCTTACATTATGACTAAAACTGGTAGTTTATTTTTCCAGTCTGAGATCTGGAGTTTAGTGCTTTGGGAATAAGTTAATAGCTACTCCCTGAAGGTAAGCTAGGAAAAAAATTAGATCCTGTTTATTGTTTTTTAATTTTATGATTATTTGGGCTATGAGAGGTATTTTCAGTTAGAATTTTAAGTGAAAGATTCTAGAGTTCGAGGAAAGCATAATAAATGAAAATTAGGGTAATGAATCTTCTTTTGAAGGTTAAATACTTTAAGAGGTTGAAGTAACAATGTATTTGAGCTCATAAAAGCATATCTTCCTTTTCTAAACGAAAGAAACCTACACATTTTCATCATTAAATATACATAAACATTTGGAATTGAAAGGTCAAGTGAAGAATTAAATTTTCATAACACTGCAAGAAAAATTTGACTAAAAGTAGGTTCATAAGTGTTAAGATTTTATAACAGGATAATTTTAATGACTTCTTTGATCAAAACCATGTTTTTTACTTTATATTCTCATTTCAGGGCCCTTCTTTTCCTCCATTGTCTGAGTATGCTCCACCACCGAATCCCAACTCTGACCATCTAGTGGCTGCTAATCCATTTGATGACAACTATAATACTATTTCCTATAAACCACTACCTTCGTCAAATCCATATCTTGGCCCTGGTTATCCTGGCTTTGGAGGCTATAGTACATTCAGAATGCCACCTCACGTCCCTCCGAGAATGTCTTCCCCATACTGTGGTCCTTACTCACTCAGGAATCAACCACACCCATTTCCTCAGAATCCTTTGGGCATGGGTTTTAATCGACCTCATGCTTTTAACTTTGGGCCACATGATAATTCAAGTTTCGGAAATCCATCTTATAATAATGCACTAAGTCAGAATGTTAATATACCTAATCAACATTTTAGACAAAACCCTGCTGAAAACTTCAATCAGATTCCTCCACAGAATCCTGGCCAGGTATCTAATCCTGACTTAGCATCTAACTTTGTCCCTGGAAATAATTCAAATTTTACTTCTCCATTAGAATCTAATCATTCTTTTATTCCTCCTGCAAACACTTTTGGTCAAGCAAAAGCACCACCCCCAAAACAAGACTTTAATCAAGGAGCAACCAAAAACACTAATCAAAATTCCTCTGCTCATCCACCTCACTTAAATATGGATGACACAGTGAATCAGAGTAATATTGAATTTAAAAATGTTAATCGAAACAATGCAGTCAATCAAGAGAATAGCCGTTCAAGTAGCACTGAAGCTACAAACAACAGCCATGCCAATGGGACACAAAATAAGCCACGACAACCTAGAGGTGCAGCAGATACATGCACCACTGAAAAAAGCAATAAATCCTCTCTCCACCCAAGCCGTCATGGCCATTCTTCTTCTGACCCAGTATACCCTTGTGGAATCTGTACAAATGAAGTGAATGATGATCAGGATGCCATCTTATGTGAAGCCTCTTGTCAGAAATGGTTTCATCGGATCTGCACTGGAATGACTGAAACAGCTTATGGCCTGCTAACTGCAGAAGCATCAGCAGTGTGGGGCTGTGATACATGTATGGCTGACAAAGATGTCCAATTAATGCGCACTAGAGAAACTTTTGGTCCACCTACAGTGAGCAATGATGCTTAATCACAGGCATTAACTAAAGGGTTTTTTTCCTCCTGTGTATTACAGAGGTTCAGTGACACAGGCTTTTAATGTTTTACATTATTTTTTTTAAATGCACACAAAGATGATTTTTAGTTTTTATTAATATTCCACTTCATAGCTAGTGCAAACATAGTGTTGTCTTTGCTATCTTAAATAAGAATAATGTATATGATGGTGCTTTAGAAAGTACTATACAAACAAATGTTACTTGTTGTTAGTCATAACATAAAAGCCTCTTGAAGCTTCAAAATAATATATAGCAAATGTAGGCAAGTTTTGACTTGTAAAAGAATCATTGAAAAATGTATTTTTCAGTGCTGAACTTTGATGATATTACATTAGACATTTAGTTCAAAAAATTTTCAAGGCTGCATTTAACATGTTCTGAGAAAACAATGTGTGTCTATAACATGGAAGAATGCATACATTTTAATGGATTTTTAAAAAAATAATAGAGTATGACACCAGATTTCTCCCTAACTAGGGTCCTTAAAATTAGTGATTTTCATATTTCAAGTCAGTCTCTCCAGGATATCTGTACAGATAATGAGACAGATGTTAGCATATAGTAGATGCTCCTTATTTGTTGATTAACTTGTGGATTGTACCACATGAAATTGCTAATGTTAGATCAGTTGAAAATTATAGTTAGTAGAGTTGTTATAAAGTATGTTTCTAGTTGTGCTATTTAGAATTATAATAGTATAATGTCTTCCTTCAATTCTCTTTGATTATTGAGTTGTTTTGTTACTGTTTTCCAGAGAAATAAATAATATAGTATCCTCATAAGAATTGTGAATACTTTTAAAACATGATTTCAAAGTGGGACATATTGCAAATGATATAGGTAGAAACAAATATATCCTTAGAGAGCTCTGCAGGTGAAAGAACTCATTGGTAATTTGAAAAATTTTGTTTGGGGGATCTGAATTTAAAAATGAGCCTCAAGGGAGATCAAAATCCATTTTAAGCAAAGATCAATTAAAGAGCCAAGGTGAAAGCTAAGTTAAAAATACAGTTCAAGGCCTTGCAGCTGATAGGAGTTTCTGCTGTGACTGGGGAAAGTGAAAAAATGGACTTGAGAGTATTCTCTTGAGAGACGATAAAGAATGGAAACAGTCGGAGGTGTGCTCATAAAGATTCACAACAGCAGAAACCAACCCATTTTTGGAGTGGATCATAACCTGTGACTGAAAAAATAAAAATAAAGGATACTGTATGACAGTTAATGGCAATTTATACAGTGGTTGAATATTGGTGAAGCTGCCAAACTTGCGCCATCATTATTATTGCAACCAAAAAGTTCTGAAGACCATATGGTGATCTGCAAAAGAGATAATTAATTACTACTGTTTAAACTCTGGTAAAACGACAGCAGCAGCATATTGCCAATAAAAATTATGCACAAGAAATATGAAAACAACATCCTTTGATCAACATGAACCCATACTTTTATGTGACAGCACTTGACCTCACATGTCACAAGGTACTAAAGCAAATTAATTCAATTGAGCTATTTTGTTCTGTTCATCTTAGTCACCAGGCCTTTATCTGATGAACTACCATCCTTTTCATCATTTGCAGCTTTTTCTAAGGAATAACATATTTCTCATTTGAGAAAGAGTAATTGGAGGATTTGAACAATTTATACAGCCTAAGAAATGATGAATTTTATAAAAATGAAATATTTAATATCCTATTAGAAAATTAATGCTCATGATACGTATTTTGATTGAATAAAACTTATTTTTTTAAACACTTTTTATTTTGACCTACAAAAACAGCAATTTCATATGGTACAAGGTCACATTTACCTGTGACTAATTGAGGTGAGTACAAAATATTTTCACTAGTTGTAAAATATATATCTTCGCAATTTTAGGAAGTGAAATGATATAAACTCTAATACTGGGTACTCCTTTGTGTGAAAACTACCAGTTGAAGCAAGTTTAAATGCAGTATTTTTGGTTGACATTTGTTGTGTACACTAACATACTTGAAGATCCCAGTTTGCTTACACTGTAGCTTTGTTAGAGATATACAATTTTCTAAATATTTAAGGACCTAATTATATTATTCTTGAAATCCTAGTGAGTGCTGATTTTTAGGTGATGCCCTGCATGTTATATTCCCAGTCCTAGCATCAGATCAGGGTGTTTTTTTTTGTATGCTTTTTGTTTTTTGATGACCGAATACAGGTAAATAGATATTGGGTAAACCTTTCAAAGTCCACAGAAATTAACACTTTACATGGTAGTAGTACTTGAGTTTTGCTCATTGCTAAAACTGATTATGCAGTTTCTTAAGCCCTCTGTTGTTTACAATTTCAGTAGTTCTTTTGTGAAAATGAAATAACCTCTCCCAAGCTAATCATGAGAAACTTATTTGTAATGCAATTCTTTTATTTTCTATTTCCAAGTAGTTTTTAAAAACTTAGAAAAGAAGTTAATTTTTCTTCAGGTATGTAGGTCTTCAGAGCACCTTATTTAAATAAGAATTGTAATTCAAAAGAAAAACCTGCGGTGGTTTCTAACAATGAATCATAGGCAAACTATAATCATAGCTGTTAAATGTTTTCATGTATTTGAATTAATATTCTTGTGATTTCTACATTTGTCTCTACATAACACTGAGTCAGAAGTTATCTAGTCCTTTTTGGTAGGGAAAGTGATGAACTATAAATAGCCCAATACTAATTTACCCAATTTGACCCAAAGAAGGCTGTTTTACAAATTTATGTGATTTTCTTAGGATAAGTGATGAGCTGCCCTAAACATTAAAAAATATTCAGTGATGGAAAGAGGTAGAATAATCTTCTAGTAGCATTGCACCTTTTTGGGTGTAATTCTTTCCAATGAAAGGCCTCATCACTCCACACACACACAACACCGCACACACACACAAGAAATCTTGAAGTTTCTTATTTCAAGAGTTCAACCTAGCTAATTATCAGCAAGGTTAGGTTACTGATGGAAAATTTTAAAGCATCAGTTCCTTTTTCAGAACTTGCTTTGTTAATTTCACTCGATTTCTGGTGCACTTGCTGTTAGGTGCTACTGGACTAATACTGAAACAGCTTGTAGAAGAAAACTTTAGATAGAGTGCTTAGAATTTAGATTTGTGATAAGTGTTTTCCTTTTGTGTGAAATACTTTAGAATACTGTTGTTACGATTCTTGTTATCCAAATTAGATCATGTACATAAAACTGAAGATTTTCTTGTGCTAGTGTTTATTCTTCATAGATTAACATATGTAAAGAAGTCCAGTTTTTTGGTTGATGTTATGTTTTTTAGACTCCCAGTTCTACCTAGTAATAGGAAGAAAACTCAGTAGTGTGGTTCATCATGAAATCTAACAACTTTAATCCAAATAAATTGTTGAACAAATTAAGAGTGCTAGTACTTACCATCCAACATATTGTAGTATTTGTATTTAATAGCAAATATATATATAAGCAATGAAAAGGGAGCTCTAAATAGTTTCTGGATTTCTTTTTTTTCTTTTATTCTTTTTTTGCAAATGTAGAGAGGTTTCATATGCATGAATATTTGTGAAATTTTAGATTTTTTTTAATTAAAAAATTTAATTAGAGGTATTAAGGCTCCCAAAGTTCATTTGTAAATAGTGGTTTAGAACTCTATATAAGATGATTAGATTCTTAGGGTAGCTCATAAAGGCTTATTTAAACCTTGATGTAGTTAACCAATAGTATGCTGAGTGCTCAGCTTCTTTAGGGAACCAATGTAGATGGGAGGAAGAAGCAGAGGTCTTTCTTTTTTCCTGATGTGATTCAGGAAGATTAAATTCTTTGGTGTGAGTGTTTCTCATTTGCCCTCTTACCATCCTAAACTCTGGTGGGAGGCTATGTAACCCAACTTGCCTTTTCCCTTCCTGGATGCTCTGTGCTTCAGAATTTCATATATTTCCTCCAATCAGAAGTCCCATTTTTTTTATGTGGCTGTGCTTGACTAGATTTTAAGGGAAAAGTGTTTTCCACCAAGACATGAAGGAAGAGAGTGAAGAAAGTGGGATTAAGTTTCTTTTTTTTTAAAAGGAATGTTTATTCAGAATTAACCTTTATCTACTCTCTAAGATTTCAGACAAAATTACAGCATTTCAGGCACCACAGGGAGCAGTGTTTTTTGTGTGTGTTTTTTTTTGAGTTGGCTAATACTGTTTTAAGAGTATTTTACAATGTTCTTTAATTATTGGGGTTTAACACTTTCCTTCTCTGAACCCAGAGATTTTCTCCTCATTTCCACATTTTAGCAACTTCCTCTTTTTCTGTATTTCATTTATCCAGTAGGGCAGAATAGAAGTCAAATCTGCATTTTTCCAACTCATGGTACAGTAATGGGAGTCTAGAGGCACCCTTGGAGTAAGGAGGCTAGAGATGGCATTAACATCTCCCAAGAAAAGTAGTTGAGGAAATGAAAGGAAGAAAGTGGCTATACATGAGCCAGACATTAACACATGAAAGGCTGCCTGTATTTCATTGAAAACTTTTAATGAAACCCAATGGGTAAGCTTCATCCTTATTTTGTCAAAATACATTACTTGCAATTATATTAAAGCATATTCTAAATGCCTGTACTTGTTCTGTAGATGATGTAGATGATGTTGCTTGTTAGTTAAAATATCTTATAAAAGAAAGTCCTGCTTCTTATCATGATGTATGTGACTTAAATGACTGTTTCATATTAAAACTATTTCTTCCTTATGTACTGTTTACATATACCTCTTTTTGGGATATTAGTTCAGTACTTTTATACAAATCTGAGTGTGTTCCACATTGGTGACATGTATTTTTGCAGTAATTTTTTGTTTTGTTCTTAGAGCATGTCTAAAGTAACACATGCACTAGTGCTGTGGTCTGTGGCAAAATTACTGTAATTCAAATTGGAAAATAAAATGTTTCCAGACTTTGTCCAACATTTATTCCTATGGCAAAGGAAATTACTATGTAATACTAATTATTTCTTATGCTGGTATGTTTAAGCTACTCTATGAAGTATGTGAAACATCAATGTTTATGGATTAGTAGATGGCCTAATGTCTTTGAAATGAGAGAAAGGGGTAAAATTTGATGTTAGCAATTCATAACACTCATAACACAATAAATACTTCTTAAAAATTTGATCTCTTACACTTATAATTTACTAGAGAGTTATCTTGACAATGCATATTAGGATATTTTTAGCTCATACATATAATTTTAAAATTATATACTAGACTTTGAACTTATTCTGATATCTTTCAACCAAAAGAGATAGCAGTCACTCTACCATAACCAAAATAAGAAGTAATACTAACCTTCATTTCTTAAAAAAACTACAGGCATACCTTGGAGATATTGCAGGTTCAGTTCCAGACCACACAGTAAAGTGAATATCACAATAGAGTCACAAAACTTTCTGGTTTTCTGTTGCTTGTAAAAATTATGTTTATACTGTAGTCTTTTAACTGTAATAGCAATGTCTAAAAAAACAATGCCTTAATTAAAAAATACTTCTTTGCTAAAACATCTGTCACCTGAGCCTATTAGGAAAATGGTGCCTATAGACTTGCTCAATGCAGAGTTGCCACAAAATTTCAATTTGTAAATGCAATGTCTGCTAAGTGCAGTAAAGTAAAGCACAATAAAACAAGGTATGCCAGTATTACAATACCATAAAACTCTTATGATTTACTTAGAATTTGTATCCATAATAATGAAAGGTATTTACTTTGTACTCTCTGATGAAAAGATTTATTAATAAAAAATCAAAATTTTAAAGAAAATTTTTAACCCATGAAAAAATTTAAAGCTTCTTAGAGGCATTTATTTAAGAATGCTAGTTTAAAAGTATTCTTTTGTCATTAATGCAAGTACCCAAAAGAATTATAATAATTATTGGCCAATGCAAATTTGTATATTTGAAATTACACGCTTGAAGGAAAAAATATGAGTGCTTAAACTGCATGTCTTTTTAAAATATTCAATTTTTTAGACCTTTATCAATTCAGACCATCCTGAATTATAAAGTTTTATATATCAGTGATGTATATTACAAGATAAATGTCTACCTATGATATATTAATGATATGTCTAGCATCATTTTTTGCATGGTTGTGGTATATTTTGTACATTTGATTGTTAACTATTAATAAGATTGACATAGCAATAAATGACTCAGTTCTTAATATTTTTTAAATTGCCAGATACTATACCGTGTCATAATCCTATTATAGTTTACCTGAATGCCCAATGTTTTTAATGGGTTTATTTTTTGTGTTAAAAATTTAGTATTGCATGTTATGGACTTTTTTTTTTCTGATGTTTTCACATACAATCTTTTAGAAGTGGGTCAGTTTCTCTTTAAATCGGAGGTTTAAAGAAGTATTAGTATTAAGTGATTCATGAATTGCTTTGTGGAAAAATTTAAAGTATGAAGTGACTAGGTTACCCCCAATTGTTTATTTTCTTTATATGGTTAATGTACTGGTTAAAGTTTTCAGTGAAATAAAATCGTCTTGGTAACTGATAGAATATAGTAGATAATGGATAGTTTGACTCTCTAAGGGCTTCCAAATATTCAACCAAATAATTCTCAATTCTGAATTACTTTTTAATACTATAAATAGTAGTAAACCAATTCTCCTTTTTTCTTTTAAATCTTACAATTTTTTCCTTCTGATACTTTTTTCTTCCTTAAACACCATGCTAGAATTTAAAATTGGAGTTTAAATTTTCTTCCACATTGTAGGTTTATATTCTATAGCTAGGTAGTAAGACAAGTAGTTATTATCAAAACAGTTCATGTTATTGTTGGTCATTCTTTTCAGGGATCATGCCAAATGTCATTTGTGCATTGTATAAAGAATGTTATTTATCAGTCTATAAGACCTACTATTAGTAGAAATTATGTATGGCAGGCTTTCTTGAACAATATGTATTGTAAGTTTGTTTCCTATAGTGTTATGCTTCAGATTCTTTTAAATAAAGCTAGTTTTTAGAGAAAAATAACTGTTTTTTAAGTGCTTAACTTTCATCAGACAAGTAGGTGTGACAAATTTGGTTTTGGAAACATTAAGCAGGACAATAGCCTACAATTTACCAGGAATTTAATTTTATGCTGAGAAGCAAACTAGCATTTTTGGACAGGCCTACCTGTATACACACTTATTTTTTCTGTGAAGTTTATACATAACACTGAGTTATGTCTTGAGTCTTCTTAAGAAAATGTGAGCATAATGTATCTCCATGTTGGTTTTAACAAGTTAGGACCTCTATTAAATTAATTGGAGAGGAAGGGGTTCTACAACCTCAGCAGCTTAACGTTCCCAGAAGCAGAGACACTGTTGTAGCAATATTAAGAACAAACTTTTTGAATGATAAGATTAGGTTTAAAAAGACCTTCAAAGTTTAAAACAATCATCAGGTACCTTGAGTCTTACATGAAAAGAGGCTATATAAAATGTGAACATGTCAGTGGACGCAACTTGGCATTAGAGGTAATAGAAGTAACAAGTAAAATTACATCAGGATAAAATTTAAAGGCACAAAAGACCTATTTAAACATATGGAAGGAAAAAAAATAAAAAATACCTATATCTTACCTGCTGAAGGAGAGAAAAAAATATACAGACTTCTGATCAAATAATATTATGAATTGATGCTCTAAGGCACCCCTTCTGTTCTAAATATTTAGCAGTGATAAATATAAAAAGATAAAATTGGGCTCAAAATCAACATTGATATATCCAGGGATAAGACGTACAGAAAGAAACTATGATGAAGCAGCAGACTGCCTGACTCTGGGTCCAGAGCAGAAATTCACTGTCAGTTCTAATCTGGCAGGGTAATGAGGTCTTAAAAGTGCTACTGCATTGCAAAACTTATGAGATGCAATAACGTACTACAAAAGCTTTAAATAATTTTGAAAGCCCAAAATATAATGAGCTAAGTATTGATTTCAAGAAGTTACAGAATAAAAAATCTTAAGGAAAGTAAAGGGAAGAAATAGAATAGGAAGTAAAATAGAAAAACACTAGAGAGAAATAAGAGAGCCAGAAGTAGGTTATTTAAAAGATTAATAAAATTGATGGGCCTCTCTTGAAACTGACTTTTTTTTTTTTAATGGTAGACAAATAACAGGAATGAAAAGGGGGGCAAAAACATAATCCTTTAAATCAGAGGTTGAGCTAGGATTCCTCTCCACTGCTTTACCACTTGTGCAAGAAAGCTACAAAGCAAAACTAATTTGGGGCTCTAGCTCTTAGGAAGGCACAGGCCTAAAGTGGCATAAGTGAACGTTTTTAAAATCTGCTCAGTTGATAACTGGTGTACATATCACTAAAGAGTTTAAACAGTGAGTTAGCATATAACACTTGGCTGAATTGGGGCCCTAGGATACCAAGTTGGAAGCAAACTTAAAACTTTTAGAAAGGAAAGGAATCCAGAGGAAAGAAAAACAAAAAATGAAAGGTAACCCGTTGTACATAAAAATTTCAAAACATATGAAGAAATCTGATGATAAAAATACAGCTAACCAACACTTTAAAAAAAAATTATTTATGCCTGCAGCACCTGGTCTTCATAGGTGGTCTCTCATCCAAGTACTAACCAGGCTGAATGCTGCTTAGCTTCCAAGATCAGACATCAGGCTTGTTCAGGGTGGCATGGCCATAAACTATGGGCTGTGGCTCCACTGCGGCACAAACCCAGGACCTTCTGCATGTAAAGCAGATGTGCTAACTGCTACACTATGGAACCAAATCTTCAACTGACACCTTTTGAAATTTGAATCGACTCAAGGTGAAAATAACAAAATAGCTTGAAAAAAACTTTGTTTCAGGATCCTGAAAGGTAAGCTAAAGAATAAAACATGAAACCCTATAAGTAGACATTCATTTATTAATTTAACGTTGAGTTTTCTGTGTGTGTGTGTGTATCAGGCATTGTTCTAAATGCTAAGACTATAACAGTAACTCAAACGAAAATCACTACTCATGAGGTTTTTATTCTAGAGACAGAAAATAAGCAAACTATAAAGTATAAGGGAATAAGCACTATGAAGAAAAAAAAGGGAATGGGAACAAGGAATGCTAGGCTTGGTAGTGCAAGAAGTGCAAAGAAGTTCATAGTTTTTTAATAGTTCAATGAAAAGATATTTAAGTAATTGCCTGAAGGAATAAGAGAGAGTCATGCAGATAACTGAGGAAGAAAATCCCAGAAAAAGGTAACAGCAGCTACAATGACCTTGTGGCAGAAGCATGCTTGGCACACTTCAGATATTTCAAGGAGACCAGTGTGTGTGGAATGGAGTGAACAAGAAGAGTGAAAGGAGATGAGATTAGAAAATTAACAGGAAACCAGATTATGTAGGATTTTGTAGGTCGTAGTGAGTTTGGCTTTTACTCTGAGATAGAAAGTGACTGGAGGGTTTTCACTGGAAAAGGATCATTCTGACAGCTGTGTTGAAAATACATGAACAGCTTCAAATAAAATGACTTTGGGTATTCTCTCTGAGTTTTTCTAGGAAACCAGCCAATAAGACCTGGCTGGATCTTCTGTCTCCCTGTGTAAGGGGCTGCACCTGAACTCAGCTTGCCATGTTACTGGTAGTTTTTTCCAACTAAATTTTTCCATGTGAGTCAAAGTGTCGAGGTAGCTGGCTTTCTCAGACTGGTCTTATAAACAGTTTGCACTTAAACAAAGACTGCCTGTATCCCAGTAGGTTCCCTTAAAACAAGATTCCTTTCATGTTTGCCTTATAAGAAGGGAGAACAGCAATGGAATGGAATTCCTTTCCTATAATGCAAAAACACACTGCAGATTCAGCATATACTCTGCCCCCAGTGTGCTGCTGCTTAGGATGATGAGAGAATGGGGCAACATGTTTTTTTCTAAGCTTTGTAAGTTTCCATTTCTCCCCCTAAAAACTTGTCCCTTAACATAGTGGTTCTCAGTCTTCCGTGTATCATAATTACTTGATTACTTGATGGGCTTGTTGAAATACAGATTTCTGGGCCCCACTTTCAGAATTTTAAGTCTGGAGTGGGGTCTGGGAATATGCATTTCTATTAAGTCCCCAGATGATGCTGATATTGTGGTCAGGGGACCACACTCCAGGAACCTCTGCCTTAGTTTGTGCTGTGTAGATATCAGCTCTGTTGGCTACCAGAAAGAGTCTCACTTGTATGACTTTTGCCTAGAAGTTAACCATTTTCCTTTCTTACACCTTACTTTCCCTTATAATTTTGCCACATATGCAGAATCCTTAAGCAATAGATTTGGTTTTCATTATTTTAAAGTTTTATGAAAATGGCATTATTCCTTATATAAATTATATAAATGTTTTTATATGGCTTGTGTTTTTTCACTCATCCATCCAGTGTACAGTTATAATTAACTCATTATTACTGTTTTATAATAGTATCAGGTGAATATCTCTCGATAGACATTTGGCTTGTTTTAGGTTTTTGCTAGGAAGATACTATGAACGGCTACTTATTTACCAAGTCATAGAATTACCCACTCTTTATGAAAAGACCCAGCCTGAAGGGAACCCTTCCTCCCTTAGACCTTCCCCAGAATTCTAACACTCTTATTGAGACACCCAATAGAGTGTGTTCTCCCTTTCTCAATGAGTAGTAACTTGTTCAACTACAGGTTTTTCTGTGGTCTTTGGCTGAAGGGCATTGAAAAATATCTTTTATATATATATATATATATATATATATATATATATATATAATTTAGTTAATATTCAGTTAAAATATTTTAACATTATGTGCCTTTTGGTGAACACCAGTTTTTAATTTTAGTTCAAATTTTCAATCTTTTCCTTTATAATTAGTGCTTTTTATGTCATATTTAAGAAATCATTTTTTACTCCAGGATCATAGAGAGACATATTTTTTAAGTTTCAAACTTGCATTTCTTTAGTTCATCTGTAAATCATTTTTGTGTATGACACCATATGCATGTAAAGATCCAGTCTCATTTTTTCCCATATGGTAATTCTCCCGGCACCAAAATATTCAATAGTAATTCCTTTCTTTGCTTTTCTGCACTTATGTGCAGAGACACTTTTGCCATATATTAAGTTTCTATCCATACATGAGGTAGATTAGAGCTTTTTTGTTTTTAAACCTAATAAATACAGATCAAGACTTTAAGGATGAACTATTTCCAAGGCTTGTGAAATACTTTTTAGATAATTATATAAATCATGAAATAATACAAATTACTGATGTTTTAAATTGGTAATGATTTGGTAATGAAATTGATGTAATGATTTGGTAATAAAACTGATCAAGTTTTTTAAAAAGATATAATTCAGAATGTTAAAATTTTAGTAGGACTGTAGTAGTCAGGAGACCAATTTCACTGCAGAGGTGAAACAGCTCAAGTATCCTTTTAATTATCTTCTACATATACATTATATCGCTTGTGTTTTTATGTAGTGGGAGAATATATACTTTGAAAAGAATACATAAACTCTGTCTTTTGAAGACACAGGAGAGTTTAAAATAAAATAGTAAAAATAGGAATAGAACCAAAGGGGAGAGTGAGAAATGCCAAAAAGCAACATGAAAAAAGAATCCATAGGATTGATTCACAGGTTTCTGCATATAGGGGACAGAGGAAAAAAGTCTAAGATAGTCCCTAGTACTCAAAATAGTCAGAATTTTGAGATGAACTGCTGACAAAATTGGATAAGGTAGTGAGAGGTGGCCTGTTTGGAGGAAAAGATAATTTTTTTTTTCTCCTAAGCCAATTGCTTCTAAACTTTCCTCAAGGAAATTTTAAGGAGCTTTGAAATTTGTTAATAACCTTCAAAGTAAAAAGTTTAAAGTCCAAATCTCTAAGTGGCAACTAGTTCATCACTGCTTAATTTTCAGGTATATCCATTTTTTTAAACATCAAATTCCAGTAATTTATAAACTGGGTCTACAGAAAGTAGCCTGGGGAAACATCAGGACTGGTTTACGGGCCTGCCACTAATCTAGGTAGCAATGGGGTTGTGTAGATCTGGGATACCTTAAATATGTAGGATGATAAGACAATCTTCGAGTTTCCTTCCAGCGCTAAAGTTCTAAGTGTCCGTAAGCAATAGTAAAATACATCCGTGTAAATTCAATTTATCCTACATTTGAGTTGCTTTTGCCAGGTGAGTTATAGGATCATTTCTCCCCAGTGCTCAAACCATGGAGTGAACCCTACCTACACGATTTTGGTGGCTTTATGGTTGACAGGATTTGAAGAACTACAACAGTACAGGCAAGACTGCAGGCCACGAAATGTCTAAAACAGGAACACCAACGTGTGCTAACTCTTACAGCCTCCTTCAGAACAAACAAAAGGCCAGAGTTGCAATTGCGCATGGGCGTCACACCAGCTTGTTGCGGGGCACTCATTGCTAAACTCTAAGCCCACACCTATTTTTCGCATTCTCAGGTGTGAAGTTCTTTCCTTGCCTAAGCGGATGTGGGCCTATATCTTCGGGAATTCGCTCAAGCGACTCAAGAGTCAAGGAACAAGACTCTAAGAAGTGGTCTAACGTCACCTACCAGAATGCCCAAGCAATCGGGAGGGGAGTCTGCCGGGGGTGGAGGGCGGAAGGGGATAGTCAGAGGCCACCCAGGGCCACGCTGGGAACGCGGGGCACCACGGCCCAGCCTGACCCGGAAGGGCTGGCGCGTGGTAACCCCGGCTTCCCTAGCAACCGAACAGCCGCGAGTCTCAGCCCGCCGTTCCCGCCGCTGCGCTCCGCTTGCCTTCCGGGATGCCGGTGCAGGTTAGCGATTACAGCTGGCAGCAGACGAACACTGCGGTCTTTATCTCTGTGCCCCTCCGAGGCGTCAGCGGCAGAGACGCGGACGTGTTCTGTACGGAGAACTATCTGAAGGTAGCAACGCGTGCTTGCCTGCTCCCGGGGGCGTGCTCCGAAGTTTCTGCGAGTGCGCGCCTCTATATACCCGACAGGCGCGTCCTCAATTATTAGTCCTATAAAAACAAAAAACAAAAACGGATGTCAGATGTCTTTAAATCTTTCTTTCTTTCTTTCTTTCTTTCTTTCTTTCTTTCTTTCTTTCTTTCTTTCTTTCTTTCTTTCTTTCTTTCTTTCTTTCTTTCTTTCTTTCTTTCTTTCTTTCTTTCTTTCTTTCTTTCTCTCTCTCTCTCTCTCTCTCTCTCTCTTTCTTTCTTCCTTTCTTCCTTCCTTTCTTTTTCTTCCTTCCTTCCTTCCTTCCTTCCTTCCTTCCTTCCTTCCTTCCTTCCTTCCTTCCTTCCCTCCCTTCCGACCTCCCTTCCCTTCCTTTTCCCTTTCCTTTTCCCTTTCCTTTTTCCTTTCCTTTTCCCTTTCCCTCTCTCCCCTCCCTCCCCTCTCCTCTCTCTTCTCTCTCTTCTCTCTCTTTTTTTTTTAATCCAGGGCTTCCTACATATACCTTGCTTATCTTTCATGACCTGGAATAAATTTATAGCAGGCGTTTTAAAAAAATGATTTTGTCTTCTATCACTTAATTCTTACTGGCCATGTCTTTAATGTGTGTAACTAAATTAACTTTCGTTTCTCCCATTCTGAATAGGTCAACTTCCCTCCGTTTTTATTTGAAGTGTTTCTCTATGCTCCCATAGACGATGAGAGCAGCAAAGCCAAGATTGGGAATGATGTTATTGTTTTCACCTTACATAAAAAAGAAGCAGCGGTGTGGGAGACCCTGTCTGTGTCAGGTGGTAAGTTCTACATTAAAAGATGTTCATCTCGTTGTACTTTTTATACTTTATACCTTTTTAAAAAAATTATTTTGAAACACTTATGTTACTCTTCTAGAAAAATAGATACATGAGTATGATTTAAATCACTGTGCTTCAGCTGCCAGTGCCAATAAATAACCTAGAGATTGAATTATTCAAAAGTTAGAGCACATTAATAACTTAAGCAGAAGATGTGAGCTTATATCTTCAGTGGTTAGGGCCTTCTGATATGGCCTTTATGGAGCACTTATTATGTATTAGGCATTAACACATCTATTAATCCTCAAAACAACCTATCACTTAGGTACTTTTTTTTTTTTTTTTTTTTTAAGGTGAGGCTACAGAAGTACAGAGGATTTAGTAATCGACAAAGGTGGTACAAGTAGTAAGTGGCAGGCTGGAGCCAGAGCCTGTGCAGTTTGACTCTAGAGCAGTGGTTCTCAACCCTGGCTAGATACTTGAATCACCTATAGAACTTTAAAATAATACAGATGTCTGAAACTTACCCTAGACCAATCAAAATCAGTTTCTAGGAGTAGAGTTTAGGTATTGGTAGTTTTAAAAATACTTTCCAGGCTTAAAGTGTGTATAATTGTGATTCTTACTCTTCATACTCTTAATCAGTACTCTCTTCTTTTGCCAAGGACAGCTTCATGAGTTAGTTACTACCCTCTACTGCTTTAACTCTATTTTCTCCCTCTTCTGGTTGTCATGTTTGCCAGTGTTTTATCTACTGCCTGAATTTCTCTTAGGCCTCTGTCATTAAGTCCTCAGTAAGATATTATAAATGGAGAGATTGCAATTATTTGCATTAATGCTTTCTTGGAATCTTGCAGTTGAATTTAATTTTTTAATCTTTAGCATCAGTAGAATCTTTAAGATCTGGTATTCAGCTCAGATATTACTGATTTAGGTAGGTTACCATAGCCAGTGTATTTTAGTGAGTCTCAGACTAAATTTATAAAAGTCAGATTCCTGTTTTCCCACCCTCCCGCCACCAGCAACACTGTCTTTCTTTGTGATTCAGTAAATCTGAGACGGGGCCTGGGAATATGTCATGAAATATACCCAGAGTGTTCTGACTTCTTACCTAAAGTTAATGTAAATACTTTCCTTTATTTTAACTCTTGTTGATAATCTTAATTTTGAAGTTAGTTGAGACTAGAACCATCATCTATTATAATATCTTTTAAAATAAACAGATGTGGGGGGTGGGCACTCGCCAGATGATTCTGATTACTGACCGGGTTTGAGAACCACTGACATAAAGGTGTGTGTGTGCATATGTGTGTGTGTGTGTCTCCTGGTGGCCAACAGATTTCTCCAGGAAACATTTTATTCGTCAGATTTTCAGGCTATAAAGAAGGGTCATATCAAAAAACCCGTTTACTTTCCCCTATTTCTGACATGAAACATTTTTTTCTTCTATGTCAAATTCCCTTTTTACCTGGTTGGCCACCTTATCCAGGAGTGGGAAGGGATTTTCTCTCCTAATCATGATCTTCACTTTTACCCATCTGCTTTCATTGCACAGAAACTTGATTCTTTTTCATGGTTATATGATCAGCTATTCCAAATTTTGACCTTCACCCCAAGGTTTGACAAACTTTTTCTGTAAAGGACCAGATAATATTTTGGATTTTGTGGGCTATGTGGTCTCTGTCAGAGTTACTCAGCTCTGCCATTGTAGCACAAAAGCAGCTATAGATAAATAGCGATATTTATTGATGCTGAAATTTGAATTTAATCTAATTTTTATGTCACAAAATATTATTTTGATTTTTCCCAACTATTTAAAAATGTAAAAGTTATTCTTTGCCTGTATTCTTTAGAAAAACAGGCAGCTGGTTGGATTTAGCCACAGTTTGCCAGCCTCTAGACTAGTCAAACAGTCTTAAAATTAACTTACATAACAAGTGATGAACAATGATTTTACTTCAGAAACCATGCTTGAGATTCCTTTAGAAATCAAACTCAGTCTCACATGCAATTCAGTGAAATTATTTCTTTAACAGTCATTTTTCACAGTGCTGTAGAACACCAGTCTATACTCCTTGCCTGTCTCCCTCAGTATTCAAAATGTATTTGCTTCATTTTCCCCTGAAGTTCCTCCTTCATACACTTTTCATTTCTTTCAGATGTGGAACATCTCATTTGGAAAGTTGATGTTCTTTTAATTATTTCTTTCCCTGAAGCTGACCCAGTTGTCTGTCACCACCCTGCTGTACCAAAAAGGTTAAAAACCCCTCCCTAGGGCCTGATGCATCCCTCTAACCTCTTTCCACCCTACTCTCTCCCACTTCACCTTCCCTCCCCAAGTTTTCTCTATCCTGTGTTTTTCCCCTCAAAATCTAGATTCATTCTTGATGCCACTACCCCAAAATAATTTACCCCCTAGTGGAACACAGCCTGTGTGTAAAACATTGACTCACTGAACATAAAAATAATTGTGAATAGTAAAATTCTATATATAACATGTCATGTTACTTTATAATTTTTCCTAGGGCTGGCCCTATATGCTTCATATGTATAAATTATCTTTTGTGTTTATGAAGGTGATTGATCATATAAGACAGTATCAACCTATTTTCTCTTCTAGACTCCATAATGATGACTTACTGTGATCAGGTTTATAAGCAAATAGCCCTGCTTTCCTAACAGAGAGGAGGATAAATGTGTTCTTCCTTCTACCCCATCTAGTCCCTTCACTCGGACTTACCCTATTTCTCTCTGTTCCCTCTCTCTCCTACCCTAGTCCCCCTTCTTGTTTCCCTTCTTCATTCTCCCCTCTCATTCTCATCCCCCTCCCCACTTTCTCTCTCATTCTGTAGTAATTAATTACTATACAGTTTTTTGCTTACCTTTTAATGTTAGCTTCTTGGCCAGCTTAATATTGAGAACTGTTTTCATTTCTCCATGTGAAGTTGGGTCTAAAATATCTCATCTTGGAAACAGATTCATCATAATCCTAATTTAATGATATTCCTTATACTTTTAGTTGATAAAGAGATGATGCAAAGAATAAGGGAGAAATCTATTTTACAAGCACAAGAAAGAGCAAAAGAAGCTACAGAAGCAAAGGCTGCAGCAAGGCGGGAAGATCAAAAATATACACTAAATGTCATGATGAAGGTAAGTTGCAGATTGATAGGAAGTCCTCTAATTAAAATGATGATAGTAAACTATGTAAGCACAAGTACCTCCAACCTCTGTACTTCCTCATCTTTTTGTTCATACTTTGGTTATAGGGCCTACTGTGTTATATAGGCTACCTATAACTTACATGTGTTTCTGAAAATCTATAAAAGTCAAGGGTATAAATATTGAACAATAGATTTACTTCTGTCAGGGAGAATTTTCTATTTCCAGGTGAGTCAAAATGATAAGGTTCTATGGTATAAGTGTTTTATTATTTCTTTCTTGAGCTTGGAAAAATTGACACAATTATTTAAAATAAAAGCATAGATTAAACACAAAATATTGACAAATATTGTTTTAGCTATTGAGGATTTCAATTTAAAGCTTTCATCAGTATTTTTTTGAGTTATATTTCATGTACCATACAACTTACTCATTTCAAGCTTATAATTAAGTGGTTTTTAGTATATTACCACAATCAATTTTAGAACATTTATAGCACCCCAAAAAGAAAGCCCATGCCCACTCTTTATTCCTCTCATCCCCTAGCCCTAGGCAACCACTAATCTACTTTCCTATCTCTATAGATTTACCTATTCTAACTTTTACAAGTAATTACTTATCTGAAATTCTTATTTTGACATCTTGAAGTAAGTGATTAAGGAATCTATAACATTATGGATTATCTCATCAAGAGCTCTGTGAACCCATGACTTCTTTTGCCTTTGGATCACTAGTATTTTTATAATCAACAGTTCTTAATTCCAAAGATATTTTCACTTCTTATATCACTTTTACTTGACTTTTAAATATGGCTTGTGGTTATATACTTTGTCTTCTACTTAACTGAATATGTGGCCAGCTGACCAAAGATTCTTACTTTCAGTACACACGACGAATTCCAGCTTTTCTTTTTTAAAAAAATTAATTAATTAACTAATTTAATTGAAGAAATGGTTTAATTTTCCCCCTATCTACTTCTCCCCTCCCTTCTGCCAGCTTTTCTTGATTGTATTATCACTGCTGTCAGCCTTTGACTTTATCATTTTCTCGAATTTTAAGAAATAAAAGTAAAACAATCTAAAACTTGTGGCAACAAATATTTACTGAACTAATAAGACAATTAAATAATGGTACACATACTGCTGTTTGGTAAATTTAACAAAACTGAACACTTAGTTGATTGGCAGGCAGTACCACGATGCTATACCTTGAAGTTATTAATTTGATATATGAAAGCCTGACTTTTGTATTTGGAAGGTGGTTTAGGGGCATTAATATATAAAATATAAAGCTGTAGGTTATATTAAATTGGAGAGAATCTGTGAAAGCCTATAGCCTATACTACAAATGATCCGTTTTATCTTTTTCCTTCAGGCATGTTGAGAGTTGGAACTATGTTTTATTTTATTCTTACAGCCATTGCCAAGTAAATAGCAGGTGCTCAAGTATTAATGTGAATTAATATGAATTAATGTGAATACATTTCCCCAGTACCCTGTAACCATAGCAAAATTTTATTTCGGTGGATAAATGAAGTTATTTTTACTTTGTCCAATTTTGGACACCATTCAGAAAAGAACTGATGGTCCAATAAGAGCAGATGAAGAGATGTGACAACAAAAGGCAACCTGTAATTAGCTTAAACCATAAATTAGCTTAAAACTTGAATTACATCTACCAAAAAATAATAGTTTTTAAGTAGTAACCTTTTAAACATAATGAGCAGGAGTAGTGCTAAGGCTTGCTATATCTCTTAACTATGCTGTATTAGCTTCCTCAGGTGACCATAACACAATACCACAGATTGGATGGTTTACAAAATAGACATTTTTTCACAGTTCTAGAGTCTAGAATTCTCAGATTAAGGTTTTGCAGGGTTGGATTCTGATGAGGATTTTATTCTTTGCTTGCAGTATGGACAGTGAGAAAGCAGGCACACCCAGATCTTTTTATTAGGACACTAATCTTATTGTATCAGGGCCCTACCCTTATGACCTCATTTAACCTTAGTTACTTCCTTAGATGCCCATTTCCAAATATAGGAGGTAGAGCTTTTGTATTTTTAAGCTGGAAGGACTCTGATCACTGGGGTGGGGTCGGGGGTAAGGCTTCAACACATAAACATTTTTGGGGTACACAAACATTCAGTCAATAACACTGTGTAGTAAACTATTACGATTTAGTGGCTTAAACCTACAAACATTTATTTCTCAAGATTCTATGTGGTGGTCAGGCAGTTCTCGTGTTCTGGGGCTGGCTTGGTTGTGGCTGTATGGACTAAGATGGCCTCATTCACATATCTGGAACCTTGCCTGGGAGAACTGGAACCTTTCTCTATGTAGTATTTCATCCTACAGAAGGCTAGCCTAGGCTTCTTTACTTCAGAGTCAAGGCCCCTAGTAGTAAGAAGGGGAAAGTCCTTATGCATAAGCACTTTTAAAGCCTCCGCTACATCCTGTTAGCTTGTTAATACGTTTACTGCATCAACTTCATTCATTTAATAGACATTCATTGAATACTGTGAAAGTTGCTGAGACAGAGCTGAACAAGTCAGTCTTCACTTTCAATTTACTCATCGTCTATAGAGGGTGACAGACAATGAAAAGCAAAGATTATACCATAGTATGCATAAAGTGTCATGGGAAGATAAAGAGAAAACACTGGTAAAAGGTTGGTATCTTAGCCTGAGAACATGGTCAGGAAGTAGGAGGTAGAGTTGTTAATGCTGAATACTGGAGAATGAGTCACAGTTACCTGGGGAATAAATAGGAAAATGACATTACGGACAGCTTAGATAAGGGCATGACCGAATACGGCACAGTGAAAGAACATTTGTTGTTCAGTAATAAAATTTTAAGATTTTGAAATATTTCCTGAAGGTAATAGGGATTTTTAGCAAGAACATCAAATTAATTTGGTTTATATTTTAGAAAGCTAATTCTGGCTAATGAATTTGAAGAATTTCCAGAGAAGAGGTACAGCTTTTGTATTTTTAAGATGGAACGACTTTGATCATGTTTATACATTGAAGAATGAAGCCAGTAAAGAGAGGATGCTGATGCTACCAAGGGAGGGAATTGATGAGGGAACAGTTATCTTATTGGGTGATGAAGGTTGGAACAAGTGAAAAAATTAGTCATAGGTCATAAAAGAATATTTAATCTTTGACACTTGAGGGCAGGAATAAGGAATATAGGATTTGGAAAATTTTTAGGGACATAGAGGAATCCTTTGTTTTCAGGGTGAAGGAGGCAAGGTCATTACCTAGAGGGAGGAGAGAGTTCAAGTGGAGGTGCAGGGGTTTGAGGTAATTAGTGAAAGTTTGGAATACTGATGTCAGACCAATCCCCCCAGATAATTTTGATTACCATTGTCTACTTTTCTTATCTTTTTCATTATTTTGTTTTGTAGTTTGCCCTCTTTTAAGTTTTTCTCTTTGTTTTGACCACTTTTTTCTCATTGAGCTTTTAACTTGGATAAGTTGAATTGGAAGGGCTTTCTTCTACTGCTGGTTTCTTAAAATTGAAATCTGGAAACCTTAAACTGTGAAACAACTTTGCCTGGTCATGAAGATGACAAATAAGTTGCTTTTTGGAGTTGTCTAGGTTACACTATAGAGCCTTTAATAAGTCCTCATCAGTGAAACCACATTCCTTGTTTGTTGGAGGTGTGTATAACTAAGATACAGAAAGGCCAGAAGGAACTACTTGGCCATTTTTTAATTCTATTTTTTAATAATAATTTTAATGTTCCTGACATTTTTTTAAAAATCCCCTCTCCTCATTCTGCATTGCCTTCCCTTTCAGTGTATGTCAGACTTTCTCAGCAACCTGTTTTCCACTTTTACATGTTTAAATTTTTTCTGTAAACTCATTCTTAGGGCTCTGTGCTTTTATTATCTCCTGTTCTAACTTCTTTGGCCTATGCTTTGTATGTGACCGCTTCATTCTCATACCTTATTAACAGTTATTATCATCATAAGACAACTATGCTGTTAGTATACTCAGTCTTTCTATCACTATGTGTGTGTTTTTTTTTAATTTCATTTACCTTTGTTGTTTTTGATATTTCTTATTGGGAAGTTCTACAGACCAAATACACTTTTTGTTTGTTTGTTTGTTGGGTTGATTTTTTCCTTCCTTCTTCAAACTGCTGCCATGCAGCTCTTGAGGAACCTCCATACTGTTTTCCATAGTGGCTGCACATGTTTACATTCTGATCAACAGTGTGCTAGGGTCCACTTTTCTTCACATCCTCACTAGCATATGTTACCTTTTGTCTTTTTGATAATAGCCATCCTAACAGGTGTGATGCGATATCTCACTGTGGTTATGCTCTGCCTTTCTCTGATGATTAGTGATGCTGAGCACCTTTTCATGTACCTATTGCCATTTGTATGTCATCTTTGGAAAAATGTCTTATTAGGTCTTATTAGGTCCTTGGCCCATTAAAAATTTTTACTTATTTTTTTGCAGTTGGGTTGTATGAGTTTCTTGGATATTGACTCTTTATTGAATATTTGGTTTGCAAATATTTTCTCGTTTTCCATAGGTTGCCTTTTCATTTTGTTGATGGTTTCCTTTGCTGTGCAGAAGCTTTTAAGATGTAGTCCCATTTGTTTATTTTTGCTTTGGTGGCCTTTGAGTTTGGTGTCAATTCTAAAAGAAATTATTGCCAAACCCATGTTAAGGAGCTTATCCCCTATGTTTTCTTCTAGGGGTTTAGGTTTCAGGTCCTACATTAAAGCCTTTAATCCATTTTGAGTTGATTTTTGTATATGGTAAAAGGTAAGGGTCTAGTTTCATTCTTTTGCATTTGAGTTTCCAGTTTTCCTAGCACCATTTTTTGAAGACATTAGTTTTTCCCCATTGTATATCCTTAGTACTTTTGTGAAAAATTAATTGATCATATATTTGTGGTTTAAAATTAGGAAATATGATTCCTCCAGCTTTGCTTTTCTTGCTTAAGCTTGCTTTAGCTGTTGAAGGTCTTTTTTGATTCTATACAAATTTGAGGATTGATTTTTCTGTTTCTGTGGAAAATGCCATTGGAATTTTGATAGAGATTGCACTGAATCTGTAGATCATTTTGGATAGCATGAACATTTTAACAATATTAATTCTTGCAATCCATGTGCCTGGAATATCTTTTCTTTTATTTGTGTCTTCTTCAATTTCTTTAATATTTTATAAATTTCAGTAAACAGATCTTTCACCTCCTTGGTTAAGTTTATTTCTAAGCATTTTTATGCTGTTGGGACTTTATTTTTAATTTCTCATTCTGATAGTTTGTTGTTAGTGTAGAAATGCTACTGTTTTTTTGTATATCGATTTTGTGTACTGCAACTCTACCAAATTTATATATTAGTTATCACAGCTATGTGGTGGGGTCTTTAGGGATTTTTGTGTATGTCATCTGCAGAAATAATTTTATGTCTTTCTTTCTGATTTGGATGCTTTTATTTCTTTCTCTTGACTAATTGCTCTGTACAGGACTTCTAGTACTGAATAGAGGTGGCTAGAGTGGATATTATTGTCTTATTCCTGATCTTGAGGGAAAGCTTTCACCTTTTCACAGATGAATAAGATGTTAACTGTGGGCTTGTCATATAGGGCCTTCATTATATTGAGGTATGTTCCATATATAGATAATTTGTCAAGAGTTTTTATATGAAAGGATGTTAAATTTTGTCAGATGCTTTTCTACATCTATTGAGATGATCATATGATTATAATCCTTCATTTTGTTAATGTGGTATATTATATGACAGTTGATTTGCATATGTTGAACCATCTTGCATCTGAGGAATAAATCTCACTTGATTATTGTGGATAGTCCTTTTAATGTAATGTTGAATTTGGTTTGCTAATATTTTGTTGAGATTTTTTGCATCTGTATTCATCAGGGATATTGTCTTTTTTTGTAGTATTCTTTTTTTTTTTTTTTTTTGGAAGAGTTTAAAAACCATTGGCAATAATGTTTGGTAGAATTTAGCAGTGAAGCCTTCTGGTCCTGGACTTTCTTCCTGGTTTTTGATGACTGATTAGATCTCTTTACTTGTAATTGGTCTGCCTAGATTTTTTATTTCTTCATGATTCAGTTTTGTTAGAGTGTATGTTTCTAAGAATTTATTCATTTCTTTTAGGTTGTTCAATTTGTTAGTGTACAGGAACCACCAAACAATTTTCCGTAGTGGCTGCACCATTTTACATTCTCTCCAGCAATATATAATAATTCCAGTTTCTCTACATCCTTGCCAGCCCTTGTTATCTTCTATTTTGTTGTTTATAGTCATCCTAAAGGGTGTGAAATGGTATCTCAGTGTAGTTTCAATTTAATTTCCATGAAACTAGTGATATTGAGCATATTTTCGTGTGTTTCTTGGCTATTTGTATATTATTTGCAGAAATGTCTAAGTTTTTTGCCCATTTTTAAGTTGAATGATTTTTCTTTTTGCGGTTGAGTTATAATATAGTCTAGATACTACATTCTTATCAGATAAATGATTTGCAAATATTTTCTCCTACTTTGTAGATTTTTTTCACTTTGATAGTAACCTTTGACATACAAAAGTTTTCAATTTTCGCAAAGCCTAATTTGTCTGTTTTTCATTTTGCTGCTCAAACTTTGGTGTCAATCATCTCTAAAAATCCATTCACCCTGTATTTTCTTATAAGAGTTTTATAGTTTTAGCTCTTATTCTTAGGTCGTTGATCCATTTTGAGTTAATTTTTGTAGGTGATGTGAGGTATGGGCTCTGCCTCATTCTTTGCTTTGTAGACATTCAGTTGTCCTAGCACCATTTGTTGAAGAGACTCTTCTTTTTCCATTGAATGGTCTTGGCAACTTTGTCAAAGTCAATCAGTTCATAGATATTTGGTTTTATTTCCGGATTCTTAGTTTTATTCCATTGGTCTATATGACTATCCTTATGTTAATACTACACTTTCTTGATTATTGTAGCTCTGTTATAAGTTTTTAAATCAGAAAGTGTGAGCCCTTCAACTTCATTCTTTTTCAATATAGTTTGACTATTCTGGGTCCTATGCAATTCCACCTGAATTTGAAGACTGGCATTTAATTGTTATTATAGAATATCCATTGTTATCCAATTGTTATCTTTGACACTGCCTTTCTTATATATACATTCTGTCAAGTGTACTGACCTACTTTCTTTTTGTGTAAATATATTCCAGATTCACAGCATCTATGTAGAAATAAACTTTAAATAACCTTACATATGTCCACTCTTTCATTTACTTCAGGGTTTTTCATCTTTTCCAGAGCTGTAGTTAAAATACATTTTTATTTCCTATGTCCTCTTGCCTCTCAGGGCTCCAGAGATAGGTTCTGTAGAGGGTTCCTCAGAGCTCTTACAACTTGGGCACAGGACAGTCAGTCTTCTTTTTTTCCCAGGTCTTTGAATCTAGACCCTAATGAGCTTCTTGAGATGATTTGCAAGGAGATAATTTTAGGGCAGGCTGGCCCTAAAATTCATTCATTCTTTCTTTCTTCCCTTTCCTTTCCTTCCCTTCCCTTCCCTTCCCTTCCTTTCCCTTCCCTTCCCTTCCCTTCCCTTCCCTTC